>OX596129.1:889915-1489915 GCA_951394315.1 Lactarius evosmus | reverse complement strand
CTGCTGACTGATAACACGTGAAATGTAATGTCCCTGACTAATGTAAGAAATCACAAGCCTACTACTGTAGTCAGAACCTAGTAGTAAGTGTCCAAGTCCGACCCGTGACAGATAAGCCATCTTCCATTCCTTACATAATATCCCACACTAATCAATTGAAAGAAGTGCAACAACAGGCACGAGACCTTATTGCGAAAGCACAGCAGTCATGGGTCCATGCCAAGACAGTGCCCAAATACCAGGTGGGAGATCAGGTGTGGTTAGAAGGACATCATCTCCACACCCATCAACCAACCACAAAGTTAGCCGCAAGGCGCCACAGACCCTTCTGAGTCATCAAGGTGATGTCACCCGTGAATTACCAGTTGGAACTTCCCACGCAGTGGCAGATACACCCCATGTTTCACACTGATCTTCTCACACCTTATCACGAGACACCCACGCATGGACCAAACTACGCATGCCCACCACCAGATTTGGTGGGTGGAGAAGAAGAATATGAAGTCTTGAAGATTCTAGACCACCGGCTTCACGGCAGAAGACGTCAGCTGCAATACCTCGTGGCTTGGAAGGGGTATCCTGACTTGGACAACCAGTGGGTCAACAAGGAAGATGTGTTTGCCGATGAAGCCATGGCAGAGTATGAACGGGGGCGACAGAAAGATAAAAGGCCCATCCAGCATGGCAAGTCCCCCCATCTCACTTCTTCTCGATTCACATCCACCCACACTCTGTCCAATCATCTCATGCCATTCACACCCGATGCCGCCCTCTCGCAAATCAACCAGTACTACCATGGCACCCCCAAAAGGATTTTTGCTGTCGAACTGGAGGAAGAGCGTGCACAAAGCCAATAAGAAGATACCAAGCAAGTCGTCATGGCTGAAGGAGACTGAGGGGGACATGAAACCCCCATCACCCGAGCTGAGTTCACAGCCATCCTTGAGCAGTTCCCTGCTCAAGCAACCACAGCCAATGCCACCCAACTGTCTGATGACGATGGAGGTCCCATGTGGGACATCCTCAACACCAATGGGCTTCCCACCTCTCTGGTCCCTTTCACTACCCGAGAAATCCAGCTTCTTGGGGACACACTGGACTAAGGCACCGAGGTTTGTGCAGCTCGCGACAGTGATGGACGGGCCGAGTCCCCACCTCTCCCAATACCTCTGAGAGTTGGGGCCAACAAGGCCATGGCAGGAAGTGGTAGCAGACTGGAGGGACCAACAGCTGTTGGAAGCAAAGACCCAGAGGCAGGAGATGATGGCGAGGAGGGAGAGATTGAGAGTGATAGCGAGCTCGAGTGGTACTCAGATGCGCACGACCACATTTCCTACAGACAAGATGCTAATGCCCCACCCAACACCACTCGCCACGCCCTCACCATCTCCGGAGACCCCATGTATCGTGGGGACATCTGCCCCCAGCTCAAAGACCAAGCTGCGTCCACCATCCACAGCACTCATTGCCCATACAGGTTCCGGGTCAATCGAGGACCCAATTACGTTCACTTCCCCATCACCACCACCAACGGCATGACACGCCCCGCCAAATACATCCAGGTCATTTATGGACCTAACCCCATCATCCTCGGGCTCATCGACAAGTCTGACCATGTCTACCCCAAGCCGCTGTTCGCACACCCCCACCATTTTGGGCTGCACAAAGAGCAGCCTTTTTACTTGTGCAAGGATCTTATGATCCTCGACAGTGGCTACGACGAGGCCATGCATGTCAACCGTGTCCTCCGCAAATGTAAGGATGTATCCTTTATTATGGAGGTCCAACACTACCAAGCAGTCCACTCCATGCTCACCTGAATCAAGCAGCAGATGGGTGAATTGGAGCAGGAGTGGGGTCGGCTTAGTACGGAGGAGCTGGGGGTCATACACTGCATGGAGAACACTAATTTGATGGATGAGGTAGAGAAGTGCATGGGAGGCTGGATCGGCCTCGGGCAAGGTACGAGGAATTGGCCACAGTCATCTTGAGAGCAACGTGGGCGTTGCCCCTTGAAAAGGGGGTGATGTTACGGTTGACCACTCGGACTTACCAGAAGTAATAGTGATAACGTGTCTCAGAGCTTCGGACTCTTACTTACCAGTAGTGGCTATGGTAGTAAGCAGTAATTAGTCACGGACTCATAGCATCAGTCAGCACTCAGCGGTCACATGTGATTGCTGAGTGATTCCTAGGATCTGCGTAGTAGGGTTCGAGCTACTTATGCCATAGGATAGTTCAGTTGAAGAGGCGCTTTAAAGCCCTCGCATATCTGTATAAGTAGTAGTCGCAGAAGACCAAGAAATACCATCTTGGTCTTCTTCAATTGCCATTTATTTCTCAACTTGCATCTTCCTTTCCCTTCTTATCTCTCTCATCGTCTTGTGTTCACATCACCTGATCCTCCACATGTGGAAGCAGGTTGAAGTCTATTTGGGCCAACGTGACTTAGGAGATCCGTTGCTTGCCCCATCGTTGTATTGAGGAAGTCACCTCTACGTTCAACTTGTATCACACTTACTGCCCTCTCACCTAGAAAACCGTTCAAGTCGAACAGACGCTGTGGCAAGGTGTTACGGTCGCACCGGCCGTCTAGTTCGACTTGAACTGGGTTCCTCAGAACGCTTGTATCGCACACGACAACCAAGGCAAAACCACTGCAATAGTGGTTGCAACTGAGAGACGAAGGGAAGATCAAGGGGGAATGGCTCGCTTAAGAAGTGGCACAACAAGACAACGTCTAAGGGTTTGGTGAAGAAGACCAACTAAGGCCCTTAGGAAAGCAGAAGGGAACTGTGATGCGGATTGTTGAAAAATTCAAGATACGGAATACATGTGAAGACAAGCTAGTACTTATACTACTAGTAGATAAGGTTCGGACTCAGCACGAACCTTAAGTCCTTATCTCTAGCCAATAGCCATAAGGGCTCCGGCTCCACAAGCTGAAACATGAAGGAGAAACATAATTGGACCGGCCTATGAAGGCACCGACATCCATCAAACACGAGGCAGCGCCCATACAGTACATGAGGCGTCCATCAGAAGGTCCATCAGTAAACAGGCATGAAGGCCTAGTCCATGTCGTCATCAACCGGGTAGCCGGCTGCGGCATACCCGAGGCACACACGCTCAGGTGATGCCTCACGTGATGAGTCACGTGACTCTGGGCTATCACGCCCGTAGAAGTGCGCGTACATGGCGCGCGTGCAAGCTTCATCTTGCTCGTAGGGATCGTCAGCTTCTTCGTCACTGCTCTCAACCGGAGTGCGGGACTTAGCTGGTTCGGGACGCAATGTCCACATGCTCAGGTCATCCTTTCTCCTCAAGGCCTCTCTTAATGCCTCGGAATCCAGGGTTCGCTCATAGTTGTCTAACGCGGGCCGGCTCGGGTAGCTCGGCAGCGTGCTTTCTCGGGAACTCGGGATCTCGGCCGTAACACAAGGCGTAACACTCCTTGGAACTTCCCTTTAAACTAGACTCTGACCAAAGACTCTTAGTGCAGCATCCTAGTAGATGACTTAACCCATGTCAGGTGAACGTAGGGCCATGATGTAACAGTATGAGGGACAAGATCATTAAGCAAAACTAGCAGTTTAAGGACAGCCCTCTAGACCATCCTTTTATTTTGCAGGTGACCCGGTGGTATGGAAATGTTGGTATAAGAAGAAGTTATGCAGATATTCATTGAAAATAGACAGATAATATAGGTGGAATGACATAGAGCAATAACATATATAAAGAAAGGTAGACAAGTTAGCAGGCATAGCATTCTGTCATAGAATCATGCATATATAAAAGCATACCACTACAAATCAAGTTGACAACATATGTCCCAACTGGTACTAAATACACACATATGTATGGATGCAGTTGAATCTTCTGCCTGAATTGTGCATGCATGTTATGGCTGACCTGCTTTGGGTTAACAAATAGAACTGTGTTGTCTGCAGTAAGTACTACATAGCCAAAGAAGATGGGATTGAAGTTAATGTTGGTGCTATGCAAGTTAAACAGCCATATGACCTCATCAAGCTGAGCCCCCACCAATGCATAGGCCTTGTGCTCCTAATGTGTCATGGTTGGGCCTTTGGGCCATTAGAAGTGTTTGGACTTATTGAAATAGTAGTGTTGTTATCACATGTGGACTCTTACTTACTGGTTATGACTACAGTAGTAAGCAGTAATTAGTCATGGACTCGTAGCATCAGTCAGCACTCAGCAATTGCATGTAATTGCTGAGTGATTCCTAGGATAGCAGTACTAGGGTTCGAGGTAGTATCGCTATAGGATAGTCAAGATTTGGGAGGAGCTTTAAAGCATCCTCATAATTATATAAGTAGTAGTTGATGAAGACCAAGATTCACCATCTTGGTCTTCTTCAAATTGCCATTGCTTTCACCTTCTTGTTACGTCACGGTAGGGACATTCACCCGACATGGGTTAAGTCAATCTACTGAGATGCTGCACTAAGGGGTCTGGTTCTGGTTATCAAGGGAAGTTCCAAAGAGGAACTTCAGTGAAGATGTACAAGTTGAAGAGTTTGCCTAAGCCAATAGTGGAACTTAGGATTCTTTAGTAAGAGGAGAGGGTTCGTGAGAGATGGAGTATCAAAAGGTCTTCAGATTGCTCTGAGTACCGTAGGATACAAAAAGTCAAGTCTAAGGCTACAAGCTACCTAGCAAGCCTGACTTTATAGTAAGTAGGGATCCTAGGATTGAGTCACAATAGCATCCTAGGATTGAGTCAGAGATGATAAGTAACTGCGGGGTGCAGTCCGCAGTAATCACAAGCCAAGTCTTGAAACAAAAGATATAAGCCCCTTAGCAACGGGCTAGAGTTACTATGACTCGTATAAGAACGTAAGTAAATGAAAAGCAAAAATGAGTCGTATTGTAACACTTCTCCATTTGAATTCTCTCTTTCCTTACTTATCATCTCTTTGGGCATGCTTCTTAGCTGCCACATCATATTCCTTGTGCAAAGACAAGTGGAGGCCATTGGACCAGTGTGACTTAGTGTCACAGAATGGACTTTCAATGCTTACTACCAGGTTCTGACTACAGTAGTAGGCTTGTGATTGTGTACATTAGTCAGGGACTTATACTTTCACATGTTATCAGTCAGCATTAGTAGTAGTTGCTTACTTCTGCTTACTGATTACTAGGATAGCAGTATTAGGGTTTGAGCTAGTATTGCTATAGGGCAACATCATTAGGGAGGCACTTTAAAGCCCTCCATCATCATGTATAAATAGTAGTACAAGAAGACCAAGACTCACTATCTTGATCTTCTTAAATCATTGGCATTCACTCCTTCCTATCTCTTGCAGAGATCTCCAACGATAAGGAGTGCACTGCATAAAGCTGGATGAAGAGGCTTTCCCAGTTGCCAAAGTTGCCAAGAGTTGGAGTCAAGTTGCATCACACTTGGACTCCAACAAGAGAGGCGTTCTTAGAGCTGAGTATTCACACCCTCACATCACCTAAAGCAAGGCTCATGCTCACCAAAGTGTTACACTTAGAACAAGTGCCACTGCTAGTCCTGTCATTGCATTAAGGATGTTCCCTCCATATTTGACTTAGTGTTACTCACATTCACTCTACCCACAGATTGTGCTTAAGTCAAGCACATGCCACGGCAAGGCATTACATAATGCATATATGTTCTTATGGAAGTGCATTAATAAGTGCATACCTTTGGTCAGGATTAACATATAACACTGTGGGCATTTTACAATGTAATCCAATTCAGTTTCAAAAATCTGGCCAATCAGATTTCACAAAATAGCCAACTGAATTGAATTACATTGTAAAATGCCCACAGTGTGAAGTGATTATCATTACAGTCACTATTAGCCACCAAAGTGGAAGTCTGACAAAGTCCACTCCTGTCTATTATATAAACATGCATTTGTTAGCAGAAGAAGATCTCTGCCACTCCACTCCTGCATTTTAATGATCAGTTAATGATAAGGCATACTTCATGTTATGCAGCCAGGTGAGCAAGAATCAAGGGATGTGCCTCAAGCAAAATTTGAGTGAAATGGGTAAACATGCAAAAGCAGACAGTGGAAAAATGTTTGAAAGTCTGCTGCCAGTTGAACTCCACTAAAGGGCTTGTATTGCAATTATAGTTTTATATTATATTTTATAGTATTATAGATGGACGGGTTTTCGCTTACATAAGGGGTGCGGGTCCAAGAAGTATATACACAAAAGGTAAAAATCGGAGACCAAATTTGATCCACAGATTGAGATAGAGTTTGTGTACGCTGTATGTCACGTGATATTGGTGACATGTTAGGGGGTTGAGGTGGGCCAGTTAAACGGGGCCAGCGGAATGCTCCGTCGAGGCACCAGAGATGATGAGCGCCGGCAGACGCCGGGATAGAATGGACATATTGCACTTAAAAGATCCTGGCTGTCGAGATTTTCGGGTACCCATTCCAATCTCCTCGCCTCGACTCGACTCTTTCCCGCAGCAATAGTGATGAGCTCGTTCAGAAACCATCGTGTCGTGATTGCTTCCCTCTTCCTTCCAAATACGGCTATCCTTGGAGAGTCGCACCCTCCTACTCCAGACGAACGGACCGCCGTGCACTCACCTCTACCGTTGCCGTTATCGACTGCCTTTCCTGGTCATGGTAAGGACCAAGGATTTAAACGATCCCTACCCCCATCGAGAGCTCGCACACCTGCCCCAATTCCCAGCATCGTAGAAGATCTAAAAGACAAGGCAAGTCCCGGTACTAGTCATACCGTAGCCAAACCTGACCGGCCTGACCACCCTGACCCCTCTCTCTCATCATACTATGACGTTGCCTCACTACGTATGACGGAACCTCCGGGCCGACACGGGCCGGTTTGACTACCTCCAGTCCCGTACAGGTACACCTGCGGTAACTCCTGGCGTAGAACACATCAGTCCGTTGTTCGCAACCCTGACACAGTTCACACCATCGGGATACGGTGATACGAAGACCAAAGCTTCTGCATACAACGGCTTTGGCGATCCCTCGGGCTCGCCCGCTCCAATAGGTCAGCGCACCGTTGACGAGCATCATGCCCATGTCCCGCTTCGCTCTCAGCGCAAGAACACTCGCTCAATCGCACGTCGTCCCCACTCTGACTCGCCCATTGGTCGCCAATACCACATCGAACCGAATCCTCATAGCAATGGTGGTCTCACTAATGCTGTCAATTCTCTCGAGGGGCGGCTGAGGCGCAAGCGCTGGGTTGGAACCCTTGGCACAAATACAGATTCGTTCAATCACCCCCTCCGCCGGAACATTGATCACCGCATGATCGAGGAATACGATAGCTCTCCTGTTTGGATCCCAGACGACGAGTTTACCCAATATTACGATAATTTCTGCCATCAGGTTCTTTGGCCATGCCTGCATTATGTTGTCCCGGATGCCCCAAAGACGAAGACTTTTTACGAGAGCTCTAGCTACAACCAATATGTGTCGGTCAATCAACGCTTCGCAGACACGATTGTTGCGAATTATCAGGAGGGCGATATCAGTGTGTTCTCATTTTATTCTCTTTTTTGTTATGAGCGCTGACATGATGGCCAGTTTGGGTCAACGACTACCACTTGATGCTTGTGCCTCAGCTCGTACGCGCAAAATTGCCCACTGCAATCATCGGATTTTTCTTGCACGTCGCTTTCCCATCTTCAGAAATATTCCGTTGTTTGTCGGTTCGCGAGTCGCTGCTTCGCGGAATGCTCTCTGCGGACCTCATCGGGTTTCAAACAGCCAATTATGCGCGCCACTTCCGTCAGACAGTCTCTCGTATCTTGGCCTTGGAAACGTTGCCCAAAGGCATCCAGTTGGGTGATCACTTTGTTGATGTGGGTGTGTTTCCTGTCGGCATTGATGTTAGAGCTCTCAAAGAAAAGAGGTGAGCTATCCATTTCTTTACGTGTTAGGTTCGATCGGTCTTAATCGTATTACCGAGCAGGCGCGATGCGGATGTCGCGCAGTGGGTTCAGACCCTAAAAGAGCGGTACGCTGGTGTTAAACTCGTCGTTGGCCGCGACAAGCTCGACGAAGTACAGGTTCGATCTTATTACCCTATCAACAGGATGACATTTATCACTCATTTAAGGGCGTGCGCCATAAACTGCTCGCATTCGAAGCATTCCTTGATAAACACCCAGAGTACAACCAGAAGGTTGCCCTCATTCAGGTTGCGCTACAAACCTCCGAAGAGAACGAGGCACATGGCGGGGTAGCAGACATCGTGGCGCGCATCAACTCGCGTTTCTCCACGCTCACATACCAGCCCGTTATCTTCCTTCATACCGAGGACCTCAGTTTCAGCCAATATCTCGCACTTCTGATGGTTGCAGACGCATTCCTCGTCACCAGTATGCGTGAAGGCATGGCATTGCGCACTCATGAATTTGTGATATGTCAGGAGGAACGACACCGACCATTGATTCTCAGCGAGGTATGTCGAATAGTGAGGCACGAAAGACTCTCGTCTGATATATGCGCAGTTCACTGGTTCATATAGCTATAGTGGTTTCCGCTCTTGCATCGCAGTGAATCCCTGGGACACCCGCAACACCGCAAATGCGATCCATCAAGCGCTTACTATGGATGATGACGAGGCCTTTTCGCGTTGGGATGTGAGCAAAGTTCATCATCTCCCCTGGCTTTTACCCTTGCTAACGCCATCGGTAGGACTTGCACAATCATGTTGTCACTCAGACGGCTCAAGCATTCGTCACCTCATTCCTCACACGTTGCCTTCGCATGAATATTGAGCACCAACAAGGAGATGCGCTGGTCGCGTCGCTGGACATTGCACTCTTACTCCCTCGTTATCGCCACTCGCAACGGCGTCTCCTACTCATTGACTTCGAAGATACCCTCTGGCAGCGTCATCCACGACTGGAACGTGATGGTCAAGGTCAAAATATCCCGCAGGATGCTATTGAGGTTGTCAGACGCTTGTCTGAGGAGAGCAAGAACGAAGTATGGCTACTGAGTGGACTCCCAGTCAAGGTACTCGATGAGGTTGTGAAGGAAGTTCCCAGAGTTGGGTTTGTGTAAGTAATTGTTTCCTTTGGGGCGCTGATGAGTTGAAAAGCGTTGGGAAATTAGGGCAGAGAACGGTTGCTTCGTAAAGCCCATTCCCGGAAAGAGTGGCGAGTCATCCTGGATCACGATGGTGGCAAACTTCAATTTAACATGGAAAAATGCGTGTATTGAGATTCTTAATTATGTGCGCCAAGGTTTAGTTAGAATGACTTTGCACGGGCTGACTTGAATCAATGCCTCCTTAGTTTACGGAGCGTACACCCGGCTCTTTCGTGGAAGAAAGAGAGGCAAGTATAGTATGGCGCTACTTTAGCGGTGACGAAGCAGTGGACACAGGCGATCGTACGTGGGCACGTCGTCAGGCTGCAGAGGCGCAGAACCACATCTTTGATAGGTTCGTCGTGTAACTTCGTCCCCTCTGTTCTAGACTGACAAACCACGTACATAGTCTTGGCGAGAGATATGGTTTACGTATCATCCCTGGAGAGAACGCGTTCCTCGTTCTGCCTAACTATATATCGCGGTCGACAGCAGTTGGCGCAATTCTGCATGCTGGTGGTCCCACTTATTCCCCTCGCGCACCTTGGATCCTGCCCGAGGAAAACGAAAGCATCGCACACGCAAAGGACTTTGTGCTCGCGATTGGCCGCGATGAAAAACTACTACGACGATTGGGCGAGTTGGACAATGCCGAAACGTGCTCAACGGGAACCGGAGGTACGGATGCCCGGTGGAGGCTTTCGCACGAAGAAGTTGTAGGTGTTCTTGGGCAACTCGTTGCCGCCGAGAGTGGTGTACCGAGCGGCTCGGTCAGAGGTACTTAATTAGTAACATTTCGCAGAAGTTGCAAGAAAAAATGGGGGAAATGGGTTTTTACAGTCATTCACCGGACTTTAAGACAACCAAATGAATTCCTCCTAATATTTCGTTTATTTAGAGAGAACAAAACCTGGGTAGGCAGAAAGTTGTATGTACATTAGAAGAAAACGAATGTGCATTTAAAATGGCAGAAAGTGATGTTGATGATTGAGCATTGTCCAGAGTGTAATCAGCCATTATCGGGCCAATCTCGTCAATGAGACAGTCACATCGCGCCGAAATTTCTACGATTACTCGAAATTCCTTCTTCATGTTCCCGGAGTATATGTTCAGCCACTACCACCACGGCTCTTTCTTCCTGGTAAAGAGCAACTGCGTGAGCTGTCCTTCCGTTTCCTGACAATTTGAGACTTGAGGGAGTTATATTTGGCACTGTCAACGTATTTGTCGCTCACTCCAGAACTGGTGCCCACCTGCAAAACTAGTGTTCACTGAGCTATTTGAACGTGTTTGAAAGGTTTTGAACGGCTCTGAACATCTCATAATTTGTGGTCATCAATTCACCTGAGCTATAGTGAGTGTCGATCGGTCACAAACTCAAGAGGATGGTGGCTATCTTCCTCAGGTAGCAGAGGAGATGTACATGTAATAGGTCTAGAGTGGTACATATCGCAATTTCCTAAACGAAACATAGTGGTCGTCTGTACTGCATGGTTTGACATAATTCACAAAGGGGCATAGGTACATACGAGATCGAGAAGTTAGAACCTGGCGGATGCAAGAGCGCAGTAAAGTGCATTAGCCTCTTCAAACCGCGAGTTACGCAGTGCAAAATGAGCGATCTCGGCCGAATCAGCGTCAGACGCAGCGTCAACAACATTGAGCTTCAAAAGCGCGCTAAAGAAGCGGCAGAGCTAAACACAAAAGTCAGTGACTGTATCGTGCAAAGAAATGGAACTAATTACATTCTGCACACCCTTAGCAAAGCGGTTGTCACTAATCTGCCCATCCCTTTCTTCACGCTCAGCACGGTCTAGCCACAGAATACATTGATGGATGAGCGGCCCAAGCACTTCCATGCACACGATGTCAGCAACGGTAACCTTCCCTCCGGTGATTGAGTCCATTGCTGGAGTTGTATCGCGTAAAAGACGGCCGATGACATCGAATGTCGGGAGAGTAGGAGAGAGTTGTGTGAGAACATCCAAGAACGCGCCAGACACATCGGACGGTGGAAGAGTGAGAAGGGAGACTAGTAGAGGAGTGGCGATGGTCGGATTGTGCGCTATGATGGGTGGAATATCAAGGGAGATCAACACAGAAGGCGAGGCTAGTTGAGGAATTAAAGGGCCAAGGAACTGAGCGAGCAATTCAGCAGCAACAACAATATATAGGAATAGAATGACCCACACGCTGTTCAGAAAGTGTAAGCACACGCTCACGAGCTGCCAGGAGCAGTGTCAATCCCTCCGATAGGAGCTGTGTCTTCTCATCTTCTTCCGGCGAAACCGGCGCATCCCTGATGGGGTCAAGTACCTCACTTTCGCCACGATCTTGCGTATGAACAGATGTAGAAGGACAAGGAGAGTCCTCGGAGAACCTAAGGAGCGTAAGGGGTCACGTTGCAATGGGGAGTAAGTTACGTGTGTACGAACGAGTCAGGAGATACCTTCTCCTCGTCTAGAACCAAGTTTCCGGCTCTCAACTTGGGCGGCAGAGACTCTCGTGCCAACGTACTCGGAGGGTAAGGCCCAAGCTACACAATAACTGTGATAAACTGCTATAGAACAGAGTGTACATAATCAGTTCTCACATGGTCACCGTCACCTTTGAGAACTTTCCAGAGGACCCAAACCAGCTGCTCGTTGTCGCTTGTCTTTCCCTCCCCGGCTAACTGGACCGCAGCATTGCGTTCTTTTGTAAAGGTATCGAAAAGAGCAGACTTGAAGGGATTAATAGAAATTGGATGTGGAGCGTATAGGGAGTATAGTATATATGCCACAAGGATTCGTTGCGGGAGCTTCTGACACGACAAAGAGAGTAGATGGCGATGTCAAGGTGGCATGTCAGCACAACAGTTCGTTTTGTCATGCGATGGACTAACTTCAGATCGTGGAGAGCCAAGGACGGGCAGGAGCGCATCAAGAGCCAGCTGGAAGCGCGCAGTGGGCTGTACAAGTTGAAAGAAGGCCTGAGAGGCGGTAGAGCATGTATTAGAGCATGCCCTGGAAAGCAGATGCCCGACAGAGGTGTAGAGCGGGTCGGCGTGGCCCTGAGCCGCAAGCGACGGCTGAGCGTGATAGGCGGCTGCATGCATAACTTGGCCTTGGCCAACTGGTGCTGTCTCCGCGACGCGTAATAACGATAAGTACGAGCAGAAGAAAATAGAATGAAAGGGGGATTACACAAAAGTTGAACGTAAGACAGACAAAGATGACCGCGGTCAACGAGACAACTGATTCGGAGCAAGAGGTGAAGCCAGTGTCACTAGTCACGAATAAGAGTACGACATTGTTGTCTCTTATTTGTTATTTTCATATCTCAAGCATGTCGGCTCAGTCCCAACCTCAATCTCAATCTCAAGCTCAATCTCAATCGTCATCACACAGCTCCTTCCATCCTCGAGGGAGTGCGCGCGCTCGTTTCCGTGGGGGACTTGGCAAATATTTACGCGCTCGTGGGCGTGGACATAGAGGTGGGCGCCCAGCCCAGTTTCAGGAACGGTTATTGCTCGAAGGCGAGCGACCCGGTGAACCCGATGAAGAAGAAGCCGCGGAGCTGAAGGCACGCTACGCAAAGCGAACTCTTGGCACCAACGCAGATCGTTATGAAGAACTCGAACCGGAGATTGGGTCTGATGGTATAGTAATCAACCCGACGGTGTAGGCATTCTTAAAGCAATCCAACCCTGCCAACAGGACAACCCATCGCGGACCCTGAGGTCGATCTGAGCGCGTTTCTCGCACGACAACGCTTGGATGATACGTCCAGACCATTGTTTGGTCAGGCCACGGTCGACGACGACGACGATATTGACCCCTCACTCGCACTCATTAACTCCAACTCATCTAATAATCGTCCATCAAGGAAAGGAAATGTTCAACAAATCGAGTGGGATGCCTCTCTTGAAGAAATGGAGCACAACAAGAACGCTGCGCAAACACGGTATGGTAAATAATATAAATTGTTGTGTACACCTCCAAGTGGCCGCTGAGTTCTGTCTTCCAGACATGAAGGAGCGACTACGGGCTAGTGCCGCCCGTCAAATGGGAAAAACGGCGTCTAGGGAACACGCCAGCCGACAGGGTTTGACGCTTTTGTCTTCGCAGCGTTGTTTACTAACGTTTCATCTCATCGTGCCCAGCAAGATCCCTGAAAGAAGCGCCCCCGCTCCCGCAAGATCCCTCTCTCCCTACAAAATCTCCAAGGGCTGAAATGGAAGATTTTTTGGATAACTTGCTAGGCTAAGAAGGTCCGCCGTCACGGTTTGAGAATTCCCACACTCGTTTTCTACTATATAAGTTGCATCGAGCGTTTTTTTCATTCTTCGCGACTGTATCGCTACATGGTCACCCTATCGGCTGTCTGAATTCGTCTTCATGGTAGAATTGTGGTGTTTTTCTCGTCGAGTAGCGTTTTGCAATGACAAGAACGCAACGCGTGGATGTGACACATCAAAGATAATGAGCTCTCGACGGTGCTGTAGCCTACACAATAAAAAACCGCCTCACCTGTCCTGATTGGCGATATAGTCAATGCGCCTCAAGGACTCACTGATGATATTGGATATACAGACGGGCACTCCGACACAATAACAAGTGTATTTAATTTCAAGGCGCGGCGCAAGAAACAGTTGGGGAATAATCGTGACAGCACGGTGACACAATCTAGTTGTGTAATGTGGTACAGACCGGTGATGTCGACCAAGCGAATCAGAGGGGCACAGACCAATGGGGTCACGACGATAAAAGCACTAGAGGGGATCTGTGACTAGGAGTGACGAGAAAGGGTACGTTACGTTATAACCCATGGTAAGAATAGAACGTCGAGTGATCAATGGAAGAAATGTCGAAGGGGAGGAGAGATTGCGACGATTATGCCGACAGCAAGACGGTACGGCAAGCTAACGACATTCGCGATGACGTTTGTCATGTTGCGTGGACTTTGTCGATGGCTTCTCCTAGACACGCCTACGTCATCAGGATCGCTTTGACATGATGTCAACGGTGCCTCATTGTCGGATTGTCCGAAACCTGAGTGCTCATCGCGTCGATCGGTATTGGGCTGCTCCATCGCATCCTCCTCAATGGTCTCGAGCCAAGGCCAATTAGGGGGCTTCGCATGATGCAACGGTGTCCTGGGCCCCATAAACGCTACAGGAGTTTTTGGACTTGTTTGGGTAGAAGGGGGGTCGAAGTAATCGAACGTGAGACTGTTGGCAAGCGCACGGAAGAAGTGGAAAATCGGATCGACAATGAGTTCAAGACTCTTATACTTGTGGCCATTCGCCGTGTTTATACCGCTGAGAGCCATTCCACGAACTCGTTCTCCACGTGTGCGATCCATTCTTGAGACGGTTTTTTCCAGCATGGCCAAACGGGTATCATACGAGTTGCGGGTGGACTCGGCCCTACGCTCTTGCTTTCGTATTATGCGTTCCGTGTCTTGCAAGGCACTATTGAGTTCCTCATGCATGTCATCCACGTATGCACGCATTGCCGTGGCACGCTTGACAGTTGAGAGCTCCTGTTCTAAAATTTTGATGCGATCGACAACTGCTTGTAAACGAGAGTCGACAATGAACTGGCTGTCTGGAGAAGGATAATGAATGGAGTCGTGTAGCGAGGAGGTGTGCTCTCGCAATCGAGAGGTGAGGTGGCCCCAAGGCCGTACGCCAGCTGCAAGAACGAAAAGCGTCGTGCTGAACCACGAGATCGAGTCAACACCGTTGATCGACCTGAGTACAGAGCGAAGAAGAGCGGCGCCAGCAAAGGGGGTGACCATAGAGAGGAAGAGATAGGCGAATTCGTGCCTTTGAAGCTCTGTTGCCGCTCGTCTGGTTTGCATCTTGATGACGGCTTCCTCGTTTTCCTTCAGGTTCAGGGAACGAAAGGAAGGGTGGGGACGCCGCTGGCGCGAAGCGTTGTAAAGTTCCCATGGGACTTTAGGAGCATTAGCGACGTAGTTATTACCAAATCAAGGGTGTAACGTACCCTGAACAAGTTGATGTAGATAGACAATCAAGAATAAGACGAGGAAAAGGCTCTTGAGGTGATCACTTCCGGTAAGCCAGTTCACGAGTGGCGCAATTAAGGCAATAATAACGGAGAGATCCAAATCTGTCCCAAAAGAGTTGCGGTGGGATGACTTCTGGTGCATTATACGAGGGTTTTTCGCATCTGCCTCGAGTTCGTGAACAACTTGTTCCATCGATGATGACGCCCTCGCACGCCCAGCAAGCCCTTGACCTTCACTTTCATCAGCATTGGTGTCACTGGGATCATCTTCACTAGAAGAGGGCGACGCCGTGTCGTCAAGGCACCTAAAGTCTAACTGAGGTGACGACTCGGGGCTGTCTGTGGTATGTGTGTAGTCGTGGGAGGAGGCGGTGTCGCTGTGACCGTTGAGCTTGAGGAGTCTATTGCGAGTTGAAGGTGCGGGGGAAGCCATGGAGAACGTACGATGGACGAGTTGTTGGTGAGCAGAGGGCTGGGGCAGGCAGCCAAGCCGCAGTGAGCGATGATCATGGTCATGTGTTCGTCGATCATCAATGCATCAATAGTCAAAAGCGTCAGACTACCCGCATTATCACGAGCAACACTCGTCCCCATTCCTCCGTCCTTCCGTTGCATCCATCAACCCCCGGAACGAATGCGGGAGAGCACCTGCCGAAGGCGTCCGCTGCGCTCTGGACAGCCCGACCTTTTAAAATTACCATCTTGGGATACCCCTTTGTGCTGTTTGGTCACCGTGTCCAACAACTTCAACGTGCTATCTCGCTAAGCCCTTTTGTCGTATTTCGGTGACATATTTCAGTGAATGTCCCTTACGCCCTTGTCTTTGTTCTGGAAAGCCGCTTGTCTCTTCACTCACTTATGGGAGGACAAGAGGAGCGTCCGCACTCATTTAACAAGCAAAGTGCAAAGCGCAACGTGATTCCCAAGTTCAGGAGAATTTCCAGGATACTCTGTATACTGCGCGTCCTCCTCTATTGAGTATTATAGAACTCCTTAGCGTTTCACCCAGGAGTTCTGGCTTCCTCGCGTTGCTTTCCTGCATCATGCGCGTCGAGCTCCCTACATTCTCCTTCCTCGCTGTCGCTCTCCTTATCTTGATCCTCCCGGGCCACGTCGGTTCTAATAGTATCCCCTCTGTGACCATCATTACCTGGCTATTTTTTTGTAACCTCATTCATGGCGTCAATTCTGTTCTCTGGTCTGGGAACCAAGCCGTGCATCTGCCCCCGTGGTGCGACGTTTGTAAGTTTATTTTTGTTTTTGCAACACGGATTAAGTATTAACGCGTCTCCAGCTTCTGTTGTACTTCTTGGAGCCATGGTTGCCCTACCTGGTGCTTTCCTGTGCATCTCTCGCAGACTTGAGGCGGTCACCTCCGTCCCTAAGGCCGAAGAGAAGCATTGCAAGGCTTCCCGTACAGTTTTTGAGGCAATCATGTGCTTGCTATTTCCAGTATTGTATATGAGTTTACGTGCGTCGTATTCCCTCCTATTCGCCAATGTCATGTGGTTCACACGGAAACAGACACAATCGTTCAAGATCGTCGCTTTCTTATAGTTAAGGACCTCGGCTGCCATGTGGCGGTTCATAATTCTATTCCCGCTTTGCTTATCGTGTGGCTTCCGCCTCTGTGTACTTCCACAGTCGCAATCTTCTACTGCCGTGAGCCGACTAGTTAGTGCGACAGTCCTTTCTGACTAAGATGTGTGACAGTGTCCGCGGCAATCAATGTCGGCAAGCACCGGTACAACTCGCGTCCCTGTTTCCCTTCTTCATCTGAGATGACATTGTCACACTTCATCCGTCGTATAATCTTTACAGCCAGCGGGATGCTCTACGTAGCTTGCATCTACGTCTACATCGTTTCGTCGGTTACGTCTTCGGAACTGCTACCATGGACAAGTATATCGCAGACCCGCTCGCAAGTCGCGCACATCGAAATTGTATCTTCTCCCTCACATATTAGCATACAGAGTGAACTTTTGTGGTGGTTCATTCCCATTTGGTCGCTTATTTTTTGTCTTCTATCCGCTGTCGGGGAGGAAACGCAAAGGGGGTACCGCTCGCTGCTCACCTGGCTCTCCCAGATACACAAACGAGACGACTTGCCCACTCAGTACGTTCTCCGGGATGATGATAGGCTCACACACTCACGCTTATTCCAGTGTGAAGTCATCTGCGAAGACAGCAACCATCCCGGTTCACTTGCTAAGATCTGGTTGGGATCACGACCTCGATCTCGTTTCCCCTGTTGGTTCCTTTCCACCTATAAGCTTGTCCCGTTTCAAGAAGACTGGCTCCACGTACTCCTCTCCCAGCCCTCCCCTACCAGAGGACGAGGCTAGGTTCACTCAGCCCACGGTTCCCTACCTCTCATCTGGTACTGCTCAACAACACTGTCTTCCGCCTGTCATCAATCCCCAGAATTATACACCAGTCATATCTCCTTCCATTAGCGAAAGATCGCCAGAAGAGAACCTCGCTGTTCCCAGGGCAACCTTGGATGTTGAATCGATCGTGTCTGCGTCGCCGACCGGCTCCATTTTTTCAGCGGATACGTGGCCGAAACCCCCGGTCACCATACCTTCTTCTGACTCGCTTCCGGATTTTGCTGCCACCGCGGGTCCCTCTCGCCCTTCATCACCCGTTTCCGTTCGTTCCTCGCTTGGCAGTACGATAGTTGACGCACTTGGCGCAATTCCTGCCCATCTGCGTGACACACCCTTTAACGCCTATGGCCCCGGAGTTGCTGTCGTCCCCATTTTGCGACAACCACGTAGCCGAACTGAGTTTCGCCCATCAACGCGCAAAGGGCCGAGGAAGAACGATGCGATTTATATGACGGTAGTGCACGAAACTGACATTGGTCCCTAAACTTTCTACAGACACCCCTTAATTCTCAGCATCACTATGAACACCGTTACCCTCCCATTCGTATTCGATAACCTGTAGCAAATCTTTTTGAGCCTTATATTCTTCGATATTTTTTCCACCTGTAGCACCTTCTTCCGTGTAAACTAATTCCCCTTGCATGTAGACAGTGCAATAACCTCGTTAATGTTTTATTACTCGACTATGACTGCGATGATGGTCCCCAATTACTAGTGCTCACTTTTCAGCCTGTTATCACGTGAAAGGTGACAGCCGTCAGAACAATAGCGTCCAATGGGAAAGCGGTGTACCTTGATTGGCGTTACGTTACACAATAACGACGGAGTTTTCCTGCCAGTGGCGAACAAAAGAGCACGTCCTCCTCATATACTTGTGCGGGTCGGACAGCACTACTGAGCCACTCTGACTTCAACCACCTCCCAGAGCCTCTCAAACCTCCACACTGGAGGATGGTCCGCTCTACAAATGCCTCTCACTTACCTTTCGACACAACGCAGCCGTTCCACGTTCTAAAAGAGCTCTTTGGCGAACCTCACCAACTGAGCCACTTGGCTAAGCCTCCATGTTTCGAGCAAAGCGACGGCGCGGTGCTTGCTTCATCCAGATATCAACACTTTCGCATGTGGAGTCTGGACAAGTAATCATCTCATCTCGCATCCCTCGAAATAAAGGCAACTTCACCCGCCGACCGATCTCGAATCTTTTCTAGAGGATGCGTAATAGCTAGCTCGCCTTTGTTGCCCTTTGAGAACTCGAACATTGTCTCCCCCTTGATCCACTTTCGATGCGTCTAAGAGACAACACGAATAGGCTTTCTCAGGTGCCGTCTCTTCTAAACCCAATGTGGATGGGCCTTTGTCTAACTCCCCGGTCTTGTGAACACCCCCAGCGTGCACCTTGTGATCTGACACCATCTCCACAGAACTTTCTGACCACGTGGGACGAAAAATTCACACCTGGATTTACGTCGCGCCATCATACTGGGACCAAGTTGCCCTCTCCGGGCGTCAACTTGGCACTGAGTTAGGTAATTATCTTTTCTGACTTTCCGGATATGGAAACGATACCAAACGTGAATGAAGGCCTTCCATTTCGGGCTACAAACGACGTCCTTGTTTAGGAAGGTCCAAAAGGTGAGTCGGTACCTCGCCAAATGTCCATCTGGACTGCCGAACACAAGGGGACATCCACTTTTGTAAGGCACCTTGAGCTCAATGTGTCGCTGCCTGTTCTTCTTAAAGCTCTTCGAATTTCAATGCTACCCACCTCTGCCTCTCCGTTTGTGCCACTGAGAGCCTTCAGCTCAGCTCCCATCCTCCGTGGCATAGCCCTTGTTGCGATTCTCTTCTGGTTCAGTCAGCACAATGGGTGCCGAGGTCTACACAGCCTTTTCTTTTATTGGTTTTGTTTTCTGCGCTGTTCCTTTCTACTGGCACCTGCAAGGTTTGTGGGACAATTCCAGTGTCTAAATTATGGCGCCTAAGAACTTTTTTTTTTTTTCGCAGCTTGGAACACTGGCACTTGCCTGTACATGGCCTGGGTTGGCATCGGTTGCCTTATCCAGTGCATAAACTCCATCGTATGGAACAACAACATGATCGACAAGGCCCCGGTCTACTGTGACATCGGTGAGTTTCTGATGCTTGTATCTCCTGATCCCTAGCTAAACGAGTTTTCAGTGACCCGCATCCAAGTCGCAATGAACGTCGCTATCCCGGCTTGCTCACTTTGTATCAATCGTCGCCTCTACAAGATCGCAACCACAAAGGCCGTGATGGTCACTTCTGCAGAGAAGCGCCGCGGGGTCATAATCGATTTGCTTATTGGTCTTGGAATTCCGCTCCTCCAGATAGTGGCACGTACGTGTATATATCCACCCTTCCCAAACAGGTGACTAATTGGATACTGTGTAGACTACGTTGTGTCGGGTCACCGCTACAACATTCTGGAGGACTTCGGACCTTACTATTCCGTTGTGCTAATGAGTCCGGCCATTCCCTTGTTCTTTTTGTGGCCTCTTGTTGTTGGAATTGTATCCCTTTTCTACTGCCGTGAGTATCTCGCAGTGCATTGCGCGTTTCGTACTGTGGCTCATCTAGCGACAGTTATGACCATCTATCACTTCTACAAACGTGGTCGTCAGTTCAGCCAGATGATGTCTTCGAACCGTGGCCTCAATCAAGGTCGCTACTTCCGCCTGATGTGTCTTTCCATGATCGAAGTACTCGGGACTATCCCGTTGGCATCTTGGGTTCTTGCCACCAACGTTAAGATTGGGTTCGTTCCATGGGTGAGCTGGGATGACACCCACCTCAACTATTCCAGAGTCGTCCAGGTTCCAAGCATCATTTGGAACACCGACAGCAAACTGCATTCCCTTTACGAGTTCTACCGCTGGTCGCTGGTCGCATGTGCCTTCATCTTCTTCGCGTTCTTCGGTTTTGCAGATGAGGCGCGTAGGCATTACCGTCTCGTGTACACCTCCCTTGCCAGCCGCGTCGGTTTATCCACCTCGAACGGCAAGCTCGCCGGGTCGTCACATGCGTATGTCCCTCGTTGGTTTCAGGTTTCATCGTTGTCCTTACAGCTTTGATAGTACATCGTCTTTCCCTCACATGGGCAGCAAAGGTGGAGTCACGATCTCTGTGACGACGACCGGAGACTACAAACGCGATTCCACGATCTCAGTATCCGACCGACTTTCGATTCCGTCTATCTCCATTGCTAGTGATATGAAGCCCGATTTCAAGGTGGAGCCATACTCTCCGTCGGATTCCACGGCATCGTCCAGTGTGTCTAGTTTCGAAGCAGAATTATATGAACCATCAAGCGAATCCATCACAACCTCCCTGACACCCCCTCCCGCATCCGTGTCACCCCTCTTTCCTGAGACACCTAGATCAACTATTCGCCCAACATCCACATACTCCATTGATGTCGCTCACGCCGTCTGAACCAAAAACACTCTTCGTTCGTCCTTTGGATTTCTTATTTTCTTTTTAGCGGAAACACTCTTGACATTCGCACATTCACCTGCTTGTATTTTTAATCCTCACCTATACCATACCCGTACTTAGGCGTGAGGGGCCGAACGGTCCTTCTATTAGCGCACCACACCTTGCTGTAACGATATTTCTTTAGTTAGCCACCTCTCTCTTTTACTACCGTTATACTCTTACACTACGATGTAGCACTTCACTTCGAAATATAGATTAGGAATTTGAACGTAGAAATCGTGCCGCCAGGGAGTGAACAAGTCTTTGATCAACTCTTGAGGGAGGTTCGATCGTTTTCTGAATTTGTCCCTAAACACGTAATATAGTAGCTTCCAAGACCACGGGTCTGTTATTTATGTGAGCGGACTTCCCTGATTCAGACTCGGAGGCTCATCGCACAGAACGTACTCGCGCTTTGGTGTTAGAGCCTAGGGATGACGAGTCTGAGGGTGATGACGCGATGACGACGAGTGTTTGTGATTTGGAATGTGTTAATACGAAATGTACATAAGTCCACACTATCCCCACAACTACCCCCCCCCCCCCCAGAAGTTCGCTTTTGCCTCTAACACTAAGGAGGACCATTTACGATCTAAAATTTGGAAGACATCAGCAGAGTCACCACCTCGGCTACCAATCCTCGAGGTGGATAAATCTCATCAGCGCCTTCACAAATCTCGGGTTGTTATCTCATATTCCCGAAAAGGCCATCCCTATGTTCTAAAATCGGTCGAAAAAGGCCCTTCATTTCGTGACAGTAGCATCTGTTAGCAAATAAAATGACCCGAGGAGTGTCCGTTTCTGGGTATCGGGCTTCGCCGAGGATCAAAGGACGAACGGGAAGAGTGTCAAGCGCGTCACAGTACAAGAGTGCGAGTACAAAGGGCTTTCAGTTCTCAACTCAACTCTTCGCGAACCACACAACGTCCACAAAGGAATGCCCTTTTTCAGCAGACAACGTATCCACAATGATCAACTTCTATCATATATCTACGAGGCCCTTCGACCTTGTACCATTCACCCCATCCTCAACACCACGCCTCTCCTTTCTTTCCCCTCCTAGTACTCATCCATGGCCTATCCAAATCAAATATACTCTGCATGTACATTCATCGGTTTTGTACTCTGTGCTATTCCGTTATATTGGCACCTGAAAGGTAAAGTTTCCCACTCGACTCCCACTCTTACCATATTGACCCTGTCCCACTCGGCATTAGTCTGGAACGTTGGCATCTTCTTGTTCATAGTCTGGGCTGGCCTGGGCTGCTTGAATGCCTTTATCAACTCGGTTATCTGGAACAGCTCGGTGGAGAACTTTGCGCCAGTTTGGTGCGACATCTGTTCGTATTTCGTGGTCTTCTTGCCCTTCCTCCCCAGCTGCTGACCTGCGTTGTGTGGGCGGGCAATAGCCAGTCGCTTTTTAGTTGGCCTCGCTGTCGGAATACCGGCGGCGTTACTCGTGATAAACCACCGTCTATTCAAGATAGCGTCGAGGACTGCTGCTGTTACGATGGATAATGACAAACGTCGGGCCAACATCATTGACCTTACGATTGGTCTCGGGATCCCGTTACTCCAGATGGCGTTGCGTGAGCAGCACACTCATCGTCTCACGCGCTCTCCGTCTGATCGATTTTATAGAAATTGTTGTCTCAGGACATCGCTTTGACATCGTCGAAGAGATAGGGTGCATTCAAAACACCTACAACGTTACTGTCGCTTTTCCTTTAGTGCACCTCTGGCCCGTCGTCATAAGCATTATTGCTGCCATATACGGTGGTGCGTCGACGTCGTCCTATGGACTCACTCGAATCTCGCGACTCACTTCGACTTAGTCCTCACAATACGTCTGTTTTGGAAAAGCTCTCAACAGTTCAAAGAGATGCAAGCCTCAAACAAGAGTCTCAACCAAAACCGATACATGCGTCTGATAGCGTTGTCCAGTACCCAACTGCTCCTCACACTACCCATCTCTCTCTACTATTTGTATATCGACATCCACGTCATCCCCCCCCAACCGTGGATCAGCTGGGACGATACCCACTTCGACTATTCTCACGTTGGGCAATACCCTTCTGCTGTATGGCGGGCCGATCCAATATTCCATCCAGTATGGGAAAGCAACAGGTGGATCATCGTCCCTTGTGCTTTCATGTTCTTCGGATTCTTCGGATTCGCGGAGGGGGCACGTGAGAACTACCGCCTCGCATATTCGTTCGCCAGAAGCTGGCTACGCCTTGACAAGTTCGGCACTAAGAGTGCGAGCAATTTCCCGCGTTCGACTAACAACCGCTCCGGACCGGGCATCAGGGAGCGTATGGCGGCCCTATTCTCTTTCAAAGATAGTTTCTTGCCATTAGTGAGCCGCCGCGGACCTGAGACGACGGTGGAACACAAAGCGTCGGCGTCGGCGTCATCTTCAGTGTCCGACTTCCGGCTAACTTCCGATGACTCTGTCTTCGAAAGTGTCGATGCTCAGCTCAAAGCTTTTGGGGTTGTGCCTGGGGACCTCACTCACCCTACCCCACATCTAACTACCGTCATTACGTTGCCAGTGGCAGCGCATCCCCCTGTCCCACCACCTCCGCCAGCCGTTGGTGCCGCGGTTCCTTCCATACCTCCGACTAGACTCGACTCACCTCTTCCACACCTCCCTGTGTCGTCCTACCTCGATCCCTCAGAGAAAGTATGATTATAAATGTCTTTCACATTCGTTCCCACTTGGTCGTCGTGTCTGAGTTGGAGTCGCGCAACCACGAAGTCCCCTACACGTTCCTTTGCACTGTAGCCGTAGTAATTTCGGTCGTCGATTATTCTACTTTCTTGTAGTATCAGCCGCTCACCATTTCATATTTTATGTTTTAATATACGTTGCTATGGCCAACCAAGTGTCATCTGACGGAGTCGAAGAGCACCCTTTATATTGTTTATTTGAGATTTGAACTTGTGCATTCGTACATGCTCAGGGCAGGCAAACTCTGTTCGTTGTCGCTCAGATATGATCCTGTGGTGTTGTGGAGGTCGACAAACGTATCATAACACCTTCAGAGTGAGTAGGACTATAAAAACACAGAAAAAAACCCGGGATGGAGCGAGAGGGATAAATGGGTTACAGTGATTGTAGATGACGTGCGGTAAGCATACCGAGCTCATGACGAGAAAGAGAGAAACGAAACAACAACTACAGGTCAAAGGGTTCGAGGCGACGAAGTTTTGGGAAGCGTGCTCGGATGTCTTGGAGCAAGGATGCTGCGATTCCATGCGGAAAGCTCGAGCCGCTGAGGTCTTCAAGCTCAGGGAACAGTGGGATGACGTCCTCTATGCGCGGACAGATCGGGCTGAGCCTGTTCGCGATCCGGCGTGGGAAGACGCGCCGGACGACCTTCCGGAAAGCCCTGGACCATCGCGTCTTGGGGCGGATGAAGACACTGCCGTGGATGCTGAGGTGCGTCACCGAGGGGAAGAAGGCGGCGACGGCGCGGAGGGTGGTGAGGCTGTCACAAAATTTGATCGACAACTTGCGGACCGCCGTGCCATCGATTTCGCGCAGGTCCGTCGGGAGGTCGCTCGAAAACAGGAAGAGGTCGCCGAGGGTCTCCAGACAGAGCTTCTCGGGTTCACGGGCCACGCTGAGGGCGCGGACGAAGGAGAGGTGGGACACGGATAGGTGCTTGAGTCGGGGAAGGGAACCCGGCCGCAAGTGGACGTTGTATGCGTAGGACCACGTCAGGGTTTCGATGGTCGGGTGTACCTCCAAAAACCGCTGCGCGTATGGATACGTATCGAACGTCCATCCCCAGCCTAGATTGAGTTCGACGAGCTCGGGAAATCGACATTCGTCGAGTAGGCAGGCGATATCTGGGCCATAGCCGACGAAATGCGGCAAATGAAGGACCTGTATAATCCACCTAAACATCTGTCCTTCTCAGAAGATGAAGAAGTGGACAAGCGGACCTGCAGCGAGGAGGTGGATAGCAGGGCAGAACGAAAGGGACGAAGATATTTTCTCTCCCAGGGCATCCCAGTCAACACTGCAGACTTGAGGTTGGGAAGCTCCCAAGATTGCTGTGATCACTCGGGTGAGGAGAGGGTCCCTCGTAGACGCCCAAAGGATTACATACCTGAGCTTCTCCAAAGCTCGTCTCGGCCTCGGCGCCGTGGGATCTCGACGACCTCAAAATCAAATGTTCCACTGAGGGGATGTGTGCAAGGAAGAGGGAAAGGATGTCGGGTGATCCTTGGCACCATCGATATATGTTCTCAAATTCGAGGGTCTTGAGCAACCTCATGTTCCGCAACGCGATGAATGGGTAGTCGGACTGCTGATCGGACAAAGACGAGCTGTCTGGTAAATAGTCGAGTAGGGTGGTAGGGATCTGCCATCGGGAGCCGGATATCGGTGTGAGGTATACGCCGGGATGGTAGAACTCGGAGTCGGAGATTACGAGTCTGCGCACATTTGCAGCCAGACTTGGTCGCTCTGCGAGATGTTTCCAAATCGAAAGGTGGTCCACGGATAGCAGTATTTCGCGGTACTCGAGATGGCGAGGGATGATGATGAATTTCCACGTCGAGCACGTCAATGCGAGGGACAGTAAGTCCGGGCGATCATCCAAGGCCTCCGCAATGAGTTCTAGCGTATCCAGCGGCAGACGAAGGAGCAACATGGTAAAGGTATAGGTGGTACCAAGCGGGACCAAAGGGTTGACTGAGACGGAGCATACACTTCAGTCGAGTCCCAGGCTCGACGCAGCAGGCAGCGGGGCGGGGACGACT
This sequence comes from Lactarius evosmus, assembly GCA_951394315.1. Taxonomy (NCBI): domain Eukaryota; kingdom Fungi; phylum Basidiomycota; class Agaricomycetes; order Russulales; family Russulaceae; genus Lactarius; species Lactarius evosmus. Next base: position 1,464,140 of record OX596129.1, on the reverse strand, counting down.
GTCGTGTCACGTGTGTCACGTTAAGCCTGATAATGCCCCTCTGCCCCACAGATGCCCACTGGCAGCTGGGCGACTGTGGCTCTCGCAGCGTCTCGCCGGCAAATGCGATGATGTATGTATTTGTTACCATTACGATGTAGCACAGACGAACCAGATATGATATGCACGCACGGTGATGCATAACGGGCGAAGCGAGCACTGCCTCGTACCCCCGATAATACCCACCCACACAAGGACAAACAAGTGGGCGCGACTCCAGTGTCAGAGTTGCCGCGCGATGTTACGACGGATACGATTACGCGTCGTCCTCCAATCCATTCGCCATGTCCTCGTCAGACAGACAAAAAAACCCGAAGCTCAATGTCGATGAATATCTCACAACTGCCGTCTCTGCCACCCCATCCGACCTCCACCCTTTCTTTGAATCCTTTCAGACATTGTACTCGCGCAAGTAAGCATACACACCGAACCGATGTCGGTGACGTGTCTGACGCGTTAAATATCAATATCCGTTTGTAGACTATGGCATCAGTTGACACAAAAGGTCGACGAGTTCTTTGACCATCCGCTCGCCAAACAGTACCGTGTCGACATATACACACGATTCGTGCGTGACTTTGAGGAGCGTTTGAACCCTTTAAGGCTTGCGGAGATGGGTATCAAGATCTCGCAAGATATCGACAGTGTGCCCCTTTCACCCTCCTTTCTATTCTAGCCTTTGATCGCTTTCGGATCCAATAGACCCTGCACAACACCTCGAGTTCCTGACGGACCTGCTCTCCCGGGTCTCTCAGGAAAAGGCCCCCGACGCGCACGTCTTGCTCCTCTCCACGCTCGCCCACGCCAAACTATTGTTTGGAGATCTAGAGGGGAGCAAGACAGACATCGATGCGGCATCGAAGATCCTGGACATCTTAGACGGTGTCGATAACTCTGTCAACGGTGCATATTATCGCGTGGCGGCTGACTATTACAAGGTATGGCATTGTGACGTGAATCGTGTGGGGTGGTGGCGTTGAACACAAATATTGAGTAGGCAAAGGCCGAATACGCACCGTATTACAGGGACTCCCTGCTATACCTTGCTTGTATCGACCTCGAGAAGGACATGTCACTGGACGAGCGTCTCTTACGTGCTCATGATCTGGCACTCTCCGCTTTCCTGGCCGAGACGATCTACAACTTTGGGGAGCTGGTTTGTTCCGTTCAGCTGACTTTGAGTCCAGAACTACGCTTATCTTTGCGGCGGTGTTTTGGTGTGTTGTACTCGCGCTGCGTAGCTAATGCACCCCATCCTCGACTCGCTGGATGGGACGCCTCACGAATGGATCAAGAAGCTTCTGTTTACATTCAATGAGGGTAATATCGGTAAATTCGAAGCACAAAGCCCACTTTTCGGGCAGGAGGTGCGCCGTTGCCCCCTCGAGGCCGGAAGGCGAGATCTGAATGGACGCGTATGGTGATTGTTAACTCAGCCGATACTCATGGGGAACTATCCGTTCCTGCGGCAGAAGATCTGCCTCATGGCCTTGATCGAGTCCGTGTTTGCACGGGGTGCCTATGACAGGACGATGTCATTTCAAACGATTTCGGAGGAAACGAGACTGCCGCTCGACGAGGTCGAGCATCTTATCATGAAGGCGCTGAGGTAGCTTCGTCTGACCTCTCTGCTATCTTGGACTGTTAACAAATCGGGGATAGCTTGAAGTTGATCCGGGGTTCAATCGACCAGGTTGACCAAAAGGCAGTGATTACGTGGGTACAACCGCGGGTCCTATCTCGCGTACAAATAGGCAAACTGGCGGAGAGATTGGATGATTGGAAGAAGAAGCTTGATGGGGTGGCGGAACGCATCGCACCAGAATTACTTGTGTCACCATAGTCTGTGAGTGCTGTCCATTATTTTATTTTATTTCTTGTTCACTGCTTATTGAATTGTTTCTGTGAAACCACAGACTTGTGTAATGAATACACTGCTACACGTTTGCTCCACGTCAAATCTATAGGCTGTGAAGCTGTACCAGAACTGAGTGAACGCGTCTTGATGCGTAACAAGCGGCGCAAGTCGCGCCTTGTACTAGAGGTCGAAGCAGTCAGCTCCGCGCGAAATACAAAAAAAAAAGCTGGCTGTGGAAAACCTCATGGAGTGCTCGCGATGATGGGGGCGGGGAAGCGCTGATCGAGCTGTTTTTGCATACAAGGCAAGGACATGCGTGATCAAGCTAGGACACTGGTTCCTACACTACACTACACTACAGCACTACGTTTCTCTATCTGACACAGCTTAGGATATGCCGGCAAGAGAGAGAGCCGAGTGGCACCTTCCGGGAACTCGGAAGGGAAGTGAACGATTGGAGTACTATTGATCAGAGATTGGGGACGAAAGACGAAAGATGAAAGAGGGTGATGAAGACGAAGATGGGTAATGATGCACGCAAGGACGCAATGAGGCAGGCGAGGCCGCTGCCGTGAACGAAGCGAAGAAGGTACTACGTTGGGATGATTTGATATTGTCGATCGAGGGTGACGGTCACTGGCAGCGTGAAGCGGAAAAGACGTCAGTTGTCTTGTGTGGGAGTGCGGCTGGGTGGGCGGCTGCGACTGCGACTGCGACTGTAAGTAGCGAGTGCAAAACGACACGAGAGCTCGCAACTCGAGGCCAACACGCGTTTGCAGATTGTTGATGGATAACACTGCGCCGGACCACAACCACTCTCTTCCGTCATAACATAAAGTCTCTCCTCCTCTTCCCCTCTCCACTCCCAGCTCGCTCAGAGTCTTTTTCCCTCTCAAACTCAAATGACAACCACCATCGGCACTCACACTTCTACTTTCTCATTCACTGCTCCTTTCCCCTCTTCCTCCGGCCCTAAGCAACGTCGCGTCTCTCTCGCAACTCCTGCCTCAGAGCGCGAAGTTCCCGCTTTCAAGTTTCGCGATGACACCGGCTTGCCCTCCCCCTCCGAGGGGCCTCGCGGCAAGGTCCGCCGTCTAACAAGCCCTGCGCCCCCCGAGAAAAAGGCTCGTAAGAAGTGGACAATGGAAGAGACACAAATGCTCGTCGAAGGTTGCAATCGCGTGAGTATCCATCCTCTCCATCTCCTCCCCACCCTTCACCCTCCCCCGCCTGGTCATTGCTACGTCTTGTGGGGTATCGCGTGTTCATTTCGCTTCTAACAGCATGGCGTCGGCAACTGGAAAGCAATCCTGAATGATACAAGTTTACATTTTGACAATCGGTCCCCCGTGGACCTTAAAGATCGGTAAGTCTCTCCTCCCCCTTACACGTGCCGTCGTATTGTCGCTCATCAACCCACCTACCCTACAGCTTCCGCACTTACTTCCCCGACGCGTACAAGCAGCACTACCCCAATGCTAAGACCCATCTCTCCTCCAAAGTTCGCTCTTCCCTCCCAGATGGTACATCCATTTTCGAGAAGACGCGTAGCAAGAAGCGTCGCCCATTTACGGAGGAAGAGGACCGTGCCCTCAAGGCCGGTTACGATAAGCACGGCACCGTTTGGGCGACCATAGTCAAAGACCCAATCTTCCAGGAGCAAAACCGCCGCTCCACTGACCTTCGTGATCGGTTCCGTAACGCATTCCCCGACCTCTACCAGGCTGCCGGTTACAAGCCACGCAACTCCGCAAAGAAGAAGTTCAGCGCTGCTGCACGTGCAGCGACCGACGAACACCTTCACGCATCGCGCGAGACGGGCCCCGCCCGCCGCAAGCGACGCTTCACCACTCAGGGCTTCTTACGCGGGGGAACGAAGAGCGTCCCCCTAAGTCCCAACGGCTCTGAGGAGGAGTATAGTTCTGGAGATGACGACGACGACGAATACGTGCCAAAGTACGCTTCCAAGCGGGTGAGCAACCCAGAGTCGATGAAGCGCATGGTCCAGGAGGCAGCCCAACAACAGTCCTTTCGTGAGGTTGGCATTGCATCCCTCGATTCTGCCACCGAACCCTTGGCCATCCCCGAGTTCCTCTCCAGCGCGTCCCAGTCAGACGTGACTGACTCGTCCCACTCGCAGGCTTGGTCTGCACTGGATACCCCTATGCATTCCGCTGCTACCTGGTCTACTGGCAATACCGCCGCCTCGCCCGCGTCCTCCTCCCAAGACTTTTTTTTCGATTCTCCCTTCTCGCGGCGCGGCCTTGGTTCCAATGGGATGACTATGGTGGGCAAGTCCGCTTGGGGTCCCACGGACTGGTTATCCGCGAACCCTCGCCTCGACCAGTCGACAGCTAACTCCAGCTCGCCGTCGTATTTTGGAGGGATGTCGCCCTCCCCAAACTCCCCTTTTGCTTTTGCCCATTTGAGCCATGGTGTCCTCGACCGCTATGATCTTTTTCCACACTCACTCGCCCATGATTTCGCCTCGGAGGCTGGCCCGGAGCATGACGGGCTCAGCACGTTCAGCGACCCTGAGATGATGCCAAGCAGTGCATTCCACGGGGTCACACACCACTCGAACTACGCTGGTGACCTCATCTTCGGCACTCGCAGTCACCAGCCTCCCGTCTCGGTGGACTACGGTCCGGGTTTCGGATTCGGTGCTGCGGGTGCCGCTGCGGGACTTGGGCTCGCGCTACACCCCCTCCAGATGCACACCCCCGCACTCCCCGGCATCGACGAGATAGAGCTCGCCGCCATCAACCTCAACGACGGCGAGCCGGAGGCTGTAGACCTCGACGCTCCCATGGAAGCCGTCGAGCGCAAAGTCCAGCCCCGAAACCATCCCCACCCCGCGCCGCAGCTGCCACAGCCACACACGGGCTTCGGCGTCGTGCCAGAGGACATTCTCAACCTTGACGTGCAGCAGTCCGCACCGGGCACGCCCGTTCGCACCGCCCGCCCGGTCCCGCACACGTCGCAGCACCAGCAGCACCATCACCATCATCATCACCACCACCACCATCACCAGCAGCAGAGCCGATCACTTTCGGTCCCACCCCCTGAGCACCGGTTCCTTCCTTCCGCACCTGCGCCACCCCTCACACCCTCCCGCTCGCTTTCCCTCGACCTTGCCGGTCTTACCGCCGGCGCCGCCGGTGCAGAGCCCACTCTCATGATGCCTCATGGCCTTGGCGATGCGGCCGATGCGTTCACTCTACCGTTCCTCGACTTGCATTATTTCCAGAACGGTGCTGGCGCCGCCAACACCGGCGGTGGTAACCTCGGTGCTGCGGAGACGGCCGTACTCGCCGAAGCACGCCAGGGTGCTGCGCTAGACCTGGCACGCGCAAACCCGGCCGTACAGACTAAGGTCGGCGGCGGCGGGGACGGGGCGCCGATGCCGAGGGAGAGGATGCACCAGCGTGGAATGAGTGCTGTATCGCCGCAGGACTTGCTACTGAACAAGGGCGGTTGTGGGGACAATAAGCGTAAGCGCGCGAGTTGGGACGGGCGGTCTCGTTGAGCTTTGCTAGCAAAGGTACCCAGTAGTAGTATTAGATTTCGGAGGGTTTAACGCATCGGGCATTGTCAAATATTTTGCTCATTTGTCTCTCTTTTTTTTTTACTTTTACTTATCACGTCGCACTTACCTGGTCACTCGTCCACATGCACGCATACCTCTCCCTTCGTTCTTCATCCAATACCCCCTCACCTTCATCATGACTCATGCATATGCCCCCCAAAGTTTCTTTCTCTCGTACTAGTATTTTTTTTCTCACATCATCATCTCGATAGTGGGTGTGTGTTGCAGTAGTACGACGCGCATCACCGTTTCGTAACCAAACACGACAGAGCGTTTATTGATCATGACATTGCAATGTGCGGGTGTGCAAGAGTTTGGGAGTTCAATGTGAAGGGCGCCCACCATTACTGCACTGAGCACTGTAGGGGTGTCGTCATCATCCATGGGATGTGATTGATGCCCCGTCGTGCCTGCACGTGCCAGAGGTGGTTTTGGAGGCCCCATACGGCGCTAAGTGTGCCCCACCCACAAGTGAGTGACGACAGCCGTGTCATCGGTAATAAGGTACCGTCATGTCATGTCATGTCGATTACAGTAAATGCACGATTGGAAGAATGAACCACAACTTTAAACAACAACTCTAAGATCAGCTTCCGTCCCCTCCCGTGAGACAGCGCCCCCCATCCACTGATACACGACGAGCCCTCGCGGCACCCAGCGTGACGATAATATAAGCCAATTAGACATCACGACAAATATGAATGGTGAGGATTATAGCTTGTGTGCTATCTGCCAAGCCTGGATGGCCCCGCTACGGCGTTTTCAGAAACACGATTGCTGCCAGATGGGGACGCAGCAGCAGATGACGACGGAGCACTGGCACCACCGGCGCCACTGGATGGAGCAGCGGCCAACGGATCCCTCATATCCACGTCCTCCCCCGGGGGAAGTAAGAATTCCACATCCTCGCACAAATGCGGGAACAAGATGGACATCATGTCATCTAGCCTACGCGAAGAGAGATTTGCCACGTCAGTCGGTGTGACGGGCCAAGTGTCAGCCAGCCAGCCAGCCAGCTTGCGTAGGCTGGTAGGTTGGTACCAACCAACCAAAATAAACCCCCCCCAGAAGGGGTGTGTGTCGCGTCTGCGCGGTGTGAAAGTGAAAGTGACCTACCGGAAGATGAAGTCGCCCTTCTGCAGCTTCTTTTTCGGCGCATCTACGATCGGGGTCTCGGCTTCTGGTGCGAAGACCGCTGTGTCTACCGTGCCGCAAGCGCGGTCGGTGGTGTAGAGCGATAAGCCCCGGCGTACGGCGAGATCCAATATGTTCCGTTCGACCGTGTCTACAGCAGCCAGCAAGTCATCATTAGCGCAAATTCGATGAGCGCGAGGTGGGGGGCGCTAGTCGGAGCCTTCCGGGGTAAAAGGAACGTGCGTGCCTTCTGCGTAGTAGCAATACACTGACATTCCCGATAAGTGACGCGGTTCACGTGGGATATTCAAATGACCCATTACCTTCTGTCGGCCTGGATTGCCCCAATCTGTCGATTCGCGCGATTGCTATAGGCATGGAACCTCGTTAGGGTGCTGATCGATTTCGATGGATGATAGCGTTCGGAGAGCCAACCTTGGATCTCAAATGAATGGTGGACTACGCTCTCCAAAAGGAAAACGCGAGAGGCACAGGTCACGTTCAGTCCTGCGTTCTGCCGTTCCCTTTGAATTCTATCTATCAGCAACCCCGACCCCCCGGTTCGGCATTCGGCGGATATGGAACACACCCGTGCAGGAGCAACACGAGGATATTGGGGTCATTGCGGAATTTCGCTGCTGCGTCTTGCTTGCGTTTTCCCGAGTCTATCCGAAGGGTTGGTATGCCTGATCGCCACCAATATGACCAAACATGTAGCTGAGCAAAAAAAGAATGGTGATGAACCAGCGCATACCGTTCCTAGTTAAGGCGTGTTCGACGACTGTTTTCATCAAGGAAAATGCTGTCATCGATGCTTCGGATACGAGACGACGGAGTAATGCGCACTGTGCAATGAATCCTCCCAGGCCGAAAACACGATACTCTTTGCGCCCCCATCCGCAAGCTGTAGGTACAGGAGGTGGCGCACTAGTGTATCGATCTTCGTCCCATAACTACCGCGCACCTCCATCGTGTCGATTTCACCAAGCAGGCCGGGACTAATGGTACTGTACTCGATCTTTCGGCGAGACCTCGGGATGTAATCGTCCTGGAGTTTCTCCGGGGGTTGCGCAGCCCTATCCCTATCTTTCTTCTGCATTGAGAAGCGTTGGAGTGCGTCGACGTGGATAGGGAATCTGGGGCAGCCAGGTGCGTCTAGCGTGCAGAGGACGAGAAGACGGGGTGCACATACCGGCAGACTGGACAGGCCTTGCCGTGGCGCAACAGCCACGACTTCATACAATCCTGCATACATCACTAGCTCATCAGCCCAGAAACGATTATCCGCAGATCAAAGTACGCCTGTCACCTCACAGAACACATGGGCGCTGTAAAGCTCATGATGTTAGCATCGATGCGCCGCCGTGGATCGCCATGATCCAATCTCACCATTGGGTAATGTAACCGCTGATGAACTCGCCCCGACACAAAATACAACACTCCTCCGCTTCACCTTCTCCAGTGTCTTGTGCTTCAGACAGGTGAGTGAGCTGCGGGACTTAAATAGGTGGCTATTTCTCGCTGAGGGGGGATCAGAGCTTACGAAACGTTGTCTGGCACGACCTGTATTGATTTCGCGCTCAAGTTCTGCCTGGGCTGCACTGTTGTTCCGGAGGGCTAGTTCAACGTCAACGTCACCCCATTCCGCTTCCCTAACGGAGTCAGAGATCTCCTGCAGCTGACGGAAGTATCTAAACATAGCACATTAGCAAGCCAAGATTGCGGAGCAAGGTTGACTAGAAGCACAAAATCCGTTCATTGAATGCCTTGCGGAAAAGCGCGAGATCAGCTTCTATCTGGTTGTTTACGGTAGCTTGAAATCATCCTCATGAGTGTTGCACGACACGCTTGGGGATCTTAAACACAAACCTTGGGCGGACATGAATTGGCGAAGGCTCAACACACCTTCCCTTGCAAGGATCTTCTCTGGGTCATCGTCTTTGGTAATTTTTGCAACTACCGCCGTCAGGTCGACCACGATAGATTTCACAGCCCGTCCCATGAACTTTTCTAGCAGAGCCTTGCGCGTACCTATCAGCTCTCCTTTGAGGACTTCATGCTCGGGCTGCAGCTCGATGTCCTCAGTAAACAATCCGGCGTCTGACCCACCTGGCTTTGCTGCATTAGCTTTCGCCGCTGCAGTAGTTTTGCGGCGCTTGCGCTCTCTAGCGTCGTGGACAGCTAAGATGGTCCGTTCCGAGGAGAGCACCTCGCGCCTGTCGGCTAGGAGCATAGCGTAAGCTTGTAGATATATCTCTGCCTCTCCCTGGGTCTCCAGGGTTCTTGAGTATTCTTGTCCGTCCGCTTCCCCTTCGTCGTTGCTTGCGGTTAGCCTTTGCGTAAGTAGGTCATAAATTCGATTTCTCCAGTTCCACAGCACGCGAGATTGTGCATTAAGCACCCCATCTATAAGTTCGTCTGCTTCCTCTAACTTGACGAACACTCAGCCAAAGCAGCACGATGTGTTGATAATACATACCAGGTGAGTGGACAGGATCCCGCCTCGAGGGCAATAAGGAACTTCAACAAGAATATCCTTCTCAACAAGCTTCCTCTTCCCAATATCTGCCCCAAGTTGCGCCATGGCCCTCCTAGCTGATTCTTCCGTGACTGACAGGGGGGTCACATAGGCGTTCGACAAAATATGAGAAAACATACACTTGAGCAGCTTGCTACGTAACCCATCCGCTGCCCCGTAAGCTGCCGCTTCTTCCTCAGCTTTCGATTCGCCCATCCAATGATACACGTCGCCTTGCAAGAATTTGACTCTATGCAATGTGAGATAGCATTCCCGCAGGCGCTGTTGGAGAGCACGAGACTTGTGGACATGATCCTCGCCAGCAGCAGTTTTCGGGAGCCCTTCGTAATCTGAGACGTCGTCGTCGTCGTCGTCGTCGTCGGACATGGAGGAACGGTGGTTTTCTTGACGTCCGCCACCTTCGTCATCTCCCGCGTTTTGCCCAGAGGCTTGCTTTCCGTGTCTCGCAGAGCGAAGTTCAGCTGCTTTCGCTATAAGCATCTCCCCTTCAGCGTCGTGATCTGCGATATTGGAGAGGACCTCCGAGATAACGGAATCGGCCTCATTTTCGGCCTGTAAGAGGATCTCCAGACACCTTTCTTCCTGGCGATCGAGATGTGGGTTGTGTTGCATTATCTGTGTTGCGACGACCATCTCATTGATCTAAGGCAAAGACATTAACGAGTGATGCAGGGGAGAACAGGGGTCCACGTGCTTTATTGCGCCTAACGTCCATGACATTGCGCCAGTTTTGATCCTTCATTCCTTCTAAGACTTGCCTCATGGTCTTCAGGACCCCAGGCTTGTATGTCTTGTCTCCAGGTTTTTGTAGCTGTCCTACTTGAGGGTGTGTACATATTTGACGGAGTTTCCTCAACCAGCTGCGCAAAAGTGTGGTGTCGACTTCCGAGTTCTGCGAGGTGGGTACACCACGTGCATCGAGACCGAGCTGCAATAAGGCATTCTCCCAGTTTTGATCGTAAACCTGAGAAGATACGCGTCAGCCCACTGCAAGGCCGGTGAACGCAAAGCTAACGTGTTGCTCGACCCTGCCTAAGTAGATGGGGAAAACGTAGCGTGTCTGCGTGGGAATCGTGAGCTCCTCCTGTACTGCCGATTTCACGGTCCTAGTGGGTTTATCAGGGTAAATTAACCCCCGAGTGACAGGGCGACACACCTAACAGTATACTGCTGGAATAATGCAGCGAACTCAGCAGCATAGCTAGGCTGGATGAGCCTGTTCCAGTTCTTAGGCCCGTATATGCTCGGGTCGACACGAAGAAACCTAGCACGTTCATGTAAGCACCAGTATGTGAAAAGGCTGCCGAACCAACTTGAGAACGTAGGATAGATCTGAAACCCGAGTTTTGGCAGGTGTACCAGAGACAGCAAAGGACGAAAGGCGCGGAATGTGAGACACCATCTCACTGATACCATTAGAATGAGCACCAAGTCGCGCGCACGAGATATAAGACAAGAGACGCACGAAGCCTTCCCTCCCCCAACCATTTGGACCTTCGAATCAAGAATCAGCCGAATTGTCGTGTTAAGCGGGGTAAGCAAACCTCATCCATGACAACACGATACCACTCGCACACAACCAAGGGGCTTATTGCGCGCTTATCTCTCGAGTATTCAGCAGTCCGACGCACTGGTCGCACGGGCGGCGGCCGTGCAACATCCAAATCGCTTCGCAAAATGTCATATGTTGTGACGCACACGTCGAAGTCATTGATGTAAGGTGGCCAACTCTCGAGGAGTGACATGTCGGCGTTATCGAGATCAGTTGAGCCTACATCCTTAGCCTTTCCTTCCTTAGCCCGCTTGGAAACCACTTTTTTGGGAGAGTCCTTTCCGATCGAAAGGTTTTTCCACCCCAGATAGACCAAAACCTTGAGGGACGGGGCGTGTCGGGAGAGCTCGTCTATCCATTGCTGAGATAAAGAGCTGGGAGTGACGATGAGAGTCGTCTGCGACCGCGTTAAGTTCTTCAAGCTAAGTGAAAGGACGAAACGTACCCTGATATCCTTTATAGGCATTTTCCCTTCAAAATTCCATCGGGTATCAGTCGGGTTTCTTCCGAGGCCGGGATTGAGAAGGATGAGCGCGATACACTCCAGCGTCTTTCCCAAACCAGGCTCCTCCGCCACGATACCGCCACGGACAACGCGTAGATCCGGACGGTCAGGCATTAGAGTTCCTGTGAGGCGGTGATAATACCAGGTCAGTTGTTCGTCCCCTCGTTGTACGCTGACGCGTTGCCATAGGACGGGCAGCTCCGTCAAACCCACATCCTTGGGAATTAGTTGGCCATCGGGTCCAACCGTTTTGCCCTCGCGCTCGAGCATCCACATGACGGTGCGTTTCTGGAAAGGAAGAAGCGCAGGAAGAAGCGCTGTGGGCTGTAGAAACTTGTCCATTGTCTCGCAGAGAACGGCTCTGGCAGGCGGCACGACAGCATATAGGAATGAAACATCAACCCTTCCACGGAACGAGAGAAACGACGTTTCCGGAAGGGAAGGAGGAAACGCGAGATGTAGAAGGCCGCGCCTTGCCGTCTCCAAATTAATACGGTTCTGCGCTTTGCGAGAACTCGTAAACGGTTGAAAAATGGAAGGAACGCAGAACGAGAGCGTCACGTCTACGACCAAGTGGAATGGCAAAGTCTCCCATGATTCGTCCCATAAAGTGAGGGGCAAGATAATCAAGCGAAGACAAGCTGCCACTTCTACGACAGATTGACGAGCATTGGGTTGCTTTAGCGCATCAACCCAGGAGAAGAGATCTCCTTGCTCCGCCCCCATACCCTCAGCATAAAGGGGAGGAATGAAGAATACGTCATGGAAATCGGGCCAATTCTCTTCCAGATTCGAAAGCTCGACGTCAACGGTTCCTCCGCACTTGCCGCGGCTCTTGACGAGGACGTCGCCGCAATCGAGGGTTATGGGTTCGGTCGGATTGGCGCAGCGACCCCTCAGATAAAAGAGGAGAAATTCCTCCAAGGAGGTCAGGCCTTCACATTCCGCGTCATTGTCGGAAATAAGTTGGTCGTCTTCAGGGCCATCCTCCGGACCTGCTTTGGAGTATCGCAAATTGAACTCATGACGGAGCACAGGAATGGTCTCATAAGAGTTGCAGGATGTGCTAGGCTGCTCTGTGCCGAGGTTTCTCCGCTTTACACAGTCAGGACGCGAGAGCATACAGAGACGCTTCTGTCCCGCAACTATAGATGGCTCAGCATCGTGGTCATCCTCCAAGAGGGTACGCAAGAGGTCCAAAAATAGTTTGCAATTGATCGTGAGACGTCCAGATACACCAGAATGAACCCTCTCTCTCGTCCTGTGCGAAAGTAGATGCGAGGAAACGGAGGAACGCATGCCCTTGGTCTGGGCCAGCAATCCAAGTGGTAGATGATGGATGGAGAGGGCAATTCGGAGACTCCTCGAGTACGCGACGCGATTCGCGGTCACGGGAATGACTCACCCGAATTCCCACGCAATTGTGCCGGTGCCGGTGCTCAGAGATGTTCAGCGAGTCGCTTAGCTCAGCTTGGCAATGTCCCGGCTCATTGTTAAAAATTTACCGCCATATGTTACTCCTGCGCTACTGAAGGAACACTTCTCTCAATCAAAGGGGCCAGGAGGAACAATCACGGATGTCAAGGTCGTTCTCAAGCAGGACGGCACGGCACGGCGATTCGGGTTCGTCGGTTTCAAGACAGATGAGGACGCTTCAAAGGCTAAGGAATGGTATGATAAAACATTCATCGACTCGACTCGGGTGAGGGTTGAAGTTATCGATGTGAGTGTCCCTCGTGGCTCACATGGCGCCGCAGTCAATCATCTCTGAATGTTCACTAGGGTGCTAATACAGTACCTGCGTCTCGGCCGAACAAGCGACCACGTCCGGATACTTTGCCCACCAAGCGCGACACTGGCGCTACTTCCAAAAAATCAAGGGAATATGGTCGTAAATCGGATGCCAATACCCCTCCGGCAAAAGTTAAAGGGAAAGACGCAAGTTTCGAAGAGTTCATGGAAGTCATGTTACCCAAGGCTAGGAAAATCGCTCCAGGGATAGACCGTGCAGATCATCCTGTTGCATCTCCGTTGAAGAAAGGCAAGGCGCCAGTCACATATGAGAAGTCACAAGACCCACAGGAGACGGCGGTTCAACAGGACCTCACAGACATGGAATGGATGCGGCAACGAATGAAAGGAGATGTTAAGGATGCTGCTAATTCAGAGAAACTCTTCGAACAGTCGGACAGTGAAGACCAAGCCGAGAAGGTCCAAGACGATGAAGATCCAATCGTGAAGACAATACTTCATACAGCAAGATTGTTTGTTCGAAATCTTACTTTCACCTGCACCGAAGACGAATTACGTGGGTTGTTCCAACCATTTGGAGCGGTATCTCAGGTGAGCATATGTTAAGATGGGCCCAGCACTTCCCTAGAGGGTGATGGGCAATTCTGGAGTATTCGGCGTGTTGTCGCACCTCTGGTTTTCTCTTTTAAAAGCTCTGCCTATTATCGATGTTACCATCTGTGCTAACTGTCGTCTTGCAGGTGTGTCAAGGGCCCAGTTTCGCCTTTGCCTTACTCACTGAGAAACTATCAATGGTCAATGCATTCAGGTGAGCAGCTTCGTTCCTCCCCGAATCGCAATCCTCCTGGGATGAGAACTAGCATAGGGACAGCAGACCCTTCAGGGGGAATGTTGATTATGCTGGGATATCAAAGATAGTAAATACTGACAATTTTTCCATTTTTTGTGTTTCCCCTTAAGGATTTATTCTGACGGCCCCACCTCAGATACATATTCCGGTTGACTCTGTGACAAAAGAGTCCAAGGGTCTCGCATTCGTCACGTACGCACAGTCCCGAGACGCCTTGGCGGCCTTCCGGGACCTGGACAAGAAACCCTTTCAAGGTCGATTACTGCATATAATCGGCGCAGTCGATAAGCAAAATAGCGCGGCAACAACGGAGGGCATAGGCAAGCCAAAAACACTAAAAGAGCAGCGGAACGAAAAGCACAAAGCAGCTGCTGGTAAAGAATTCAACTGGGGCGTGCTGTATATGAACGTTAGTAGGTATCGTTGTTTGTGGTCTTGCGGCGTCGCTGAGCATTCACTCGCAGAGCGATGCCGTTCTCTCATCCGTGGCCGATCGGATGAATATATCCAAATCCGACATTCTTGATCCAGAGGGGTCCAACGCCGCTGTCAAGCTCGCCCTCGCAGAGACACACGTCATTCAAGAGACGAAAACATATTTGGAATCTCATGGCGTCGTTCTTTCTGCATTTTCCGGTCGGAGACGTTCCGAAACGGTCATACTGGTCAAGAACATTCCATATGGAACGACAGCGGAGCAATTGCGCGAAATTTTTGGCGCCCATGGCCAGCTGCAACGTGTCCTCGTCCCGCCCGCTGGAACGTTGGCAGTGATAGAGTTCGTACACGCGGACGATGCTCATAGGGGCTTCCGCGCCGTCGCTTATCGTCGACTAGGCAATTCCGTCATCTACCTGGAGAAGGGACCCCTGGGGATGTTCCAGTCCACGTCCTCAGTTCCCGAAATAGCGAGCGACGTTGCACCCATCACCATTGGAGATACGGATGTGGGAGAGAACACCAACGTGGATACCACCGGCGGTAAGACGCTTTTCGTGAAAAATCTCGCCTTCGCAACCCCTTCAGAGCGCTTCACGAACGCGTTCCGCCACCTCCCTGGATTTGCCTTTGCCCGCGTGCAGACGAAGCCGGATCCGAAGCATCCTGATGCGCGCCTGAGCATGGGGTTCGGCTTTGTCGGGTTCCATACTGCAGATGCGGCGCGAAGAGCCCTCAAGGGCATGCATGGATACGTTCTGGACGGGCACACCCTAAGCGTCAAGTTTGCTGGACGTGGGGCCGAGGAGCAAGACGAAGAAAAGCAAGGCGGAAGAGAGAAGGCTAAAACAACGAAGATGCTGGTGAAGAACGTGCCGTTCGAGGCAACGCGCAAGGACATCCAAGAACTCTTCGGGTGCGTGTGGTTCTAACTCGTCTTGCACGACCAGGCAGGCAGTTGAGGCTCATTGTTTGGTCTTCGTTTCAGTGCATACGGCAAACTCAAGTCTGTCCGCCTGCCTAAACGCTTTGACCGTCGCTCGCGCGGCTTTGCGTTCCTCGAGTTTGTCACACGGCACGAAGCAGAAAATACGTACAATGCGCTCAGGCACACGCACTTACTCGGGCGCCATCTTGTGCTCGAGTGGGCGGAGGAAGGCGACGTGAATATCGATGAACTACGAAAAAAGGCTGGTGTCGGCTTTGGCGATGGCTCAGATATGCCTGGGAAGAAAAGGAAGCTTGTCTTGGACGAGGATGGCGATGTTGGAGACGATGACGTCTAGTTCTCACACTCACATTCACACTCACACGACGTTATCTTTCGATATCACGGAGCTTCTACCTCTGTCCTTTCTGTATCAAAATTTCAAATTATACAAACCAGCCTGAAGATCCTGTCCTTTTTCTACTACGTCTCGACTTCCCCAGCCAAGCGCTCTTTTTCTCTTTTCTCTCTTCTTCGTTTGACATCCCAATTGTACACACGCGCAGTGTTTACCTCCATCACAGTCATCTGCTCGCGGATGAACTCGAGATCCTCGATAGTGTGGCCTAGACTCGTGTTTGCCGCTTCGAGTTTGGACTTGAGCAGCTCTATTGCTGCAGGTATTTTGTAAGACAGCATAACGTTCGCCTGCGTAAATATAAAAAAAGGGCAGAAATCGGAGTGAGCCCTGGGGGGATGTGAGGTGCGAAGACATATGAGATAGTACCCCAAGCCACAGGAACACCGTGTCCGTTTCTTCGAGTTCGGCCTCCGCGTAGAGCGTGTCGGCGAGTTCAAACGTCGTTCTGAGTGGCGCGGGCTTTCCGCTCTCATCGTCACCGTTTTCGCCCTCGAGATCGTTCTCAAGGTCATCGGCATCGTCCCCATCCCCCTCCGTCGACACTCTTTTACCCTCCTGGAGAAACGGAGAGCCGATCATTAAAAAAAGAAAGAAATTGGACAGATAAGCGCACCCGTCGATCGCGTAAAAACTCGACCATGCTCAACGTCTTTTTGATCTCTGGGATCTTTTCCTCGAGCCCACGTCGCCGCTGTGTCAGGTTGGTGTCCATATAGCGGTATTTCCTGCAAAACAAAACAAACCATCGCCGCACGGAATGAGCGCGAGTGAGAAAGGAAAGGGGCCGCCGTAAAGTGCGATACGCACGCTAGGACATCCTGAAACGCGGCCAGAACCTTTTCGACGGCAGCATCGGGACCGCCGACATACTCCTCCACGTCGTTCTGCGGAAAGGTGAAATGACCGATCGGCAGTGTGCAGGGGCGGCGTGGGCGGATCCAGGACAAACAAATGACGAACGCACGATGAAGAGAGCTTTTGGGATTCCACGAGGGTTCTTTTCGTCTTGTTGAATGATGTTCGCCGGCGTTGTTGAGGCTGACATTACTGTATCAAAACAGTGGAAATATGGTGACAGCAGATCTAATCTCGCCCAAACATGTAGATCGGCAAGTTCCACCGTGACAACGTAATTCCCACCGGGAATAACGGGAATTGTAACTTATTACTGTGGACATTTTACACAGTTCAGACATCCCTTATTGGTAATACAGCTCCGTTGTAAGTAAAGAGCGCCCATCAAGAAATTATATGTCATACACCCGTCAAACCTAAGTGAAGCTACGTATAATAAACAAATCAAAGTCCGAAAAACCCGGGTATAGCGTCACGCAAGTGGGTGCGCGTCATCTCCAAAAAGCTCTCATACGAGCAGAAACAGTCCATGCAAAGCCCATCCCACGCCTTCTCATTGCCGACCTCTGCCCATTGCCAGTACATCGCGCGCAAAGTCCACGCGCCGCTAAGCAACGCCCCCCAACGCTCGCGGATGCACGCTCGGCACCCTGCGCAACAACCGAGCGACTGTGCACGTTGCAGTGCGTTCGTGAGGAACCCGTCGAGACGCGCGGCGCCGGCAATGAGGCGTCGTTGGTCGGCTGGTTCGCTTAGTCTCCCGGGGAGCACGGGCCCTCTCGAATGTATGTAATCCACGGCGAGGGAATAAAAGATAGCCGGTAGGATCTCGGGCAGGTCACATTGCCGTGCTAACGCCACCGCGTCTAGTTTAGGTGATAGTTGCGACGTGACGTTAGCCATATGCAGTCAGGCCGTGTCAGGTGATGTAGCACGTACCCGCACGGTGAGGAGAAAACGCGCGCGCGTCCATGGTCTCAAGGTTCGTGGGCGACGGCCAGAGTTCGTGGAGCTTGGCAATAGCACACGCGCGCACCTCCGGAACCTCGTATTTGGTGGCGAGGCGAAGTATGCTGGCAATTGTGTCATATGTCGGCTCGTCTTTCTCCCACAAATTGCCGCTAAGCGAGATGGATGTTCCGGTCAAGTCCATAATCAGTTTTTTTTTCTGAAAGGGTAGATAGGAAATGGTACGCACTGGGAGTCGGCCAGGCATTGTAGTAGTAGCATCCAATCTTGCGGCTCATCCGTCAAATGGATGATCGTGCAGTCTTCGAAAGATTCCTCTGGACTCGGATGCGCAAAGGTGAACATGTCTCGAAAGACCTCAGAGCAGGACAACATTGCACGCCTGAGTTTGAACACGTGGTCCTTCACGATGAGGAGGACGTCGCCATCGTCATACCAGAATGGTTTGTATGAGGGGCAGACGAGGCCGAGGTATGGTGAACGGCGGAGGATGCTACGGGAAGAAGGCATGTCGTTGGAGAGTGAGCAGGTAAAGAAGTCAAAGATGAACAAATGTTGAAGTAAGAAAGAGAACGCTTTTTAAGAGACGCTTGAAACATTTGATTGCCATGGAAGATGACCGCGGTCACGTTTGTTTAATATAACTCACAGCTTTTTCTCCACATTGTCATCCCTCCACCTCCCACTGAGCTGCGATCCAAAGAGCTCTCAAAGAGATCATATGATATAATCTGCAAGGATAAACAAGATCACAGGATCCGAGCTCGGCCCCGAGAGGGACTGGCAAAGTTGCTGTCAAAAACGGGTTGCCATATATGGGCTATCATTCAGTCCTGGATAGACGCGTTCTAGTAACTCACATCACGAGACCACCGAAAAGCTGTGCATATCAGGTTCATGGCGACCCTCGTGATGTTGCACATCGCATCCATCACCACTTGAGCGTGATAATTCACCCCCGTCCAGTCATGCCACCCAACACGTACGCTTGGATTTCTGCCTGGTTCCTGCTCACCACGCCGGTTGTCATATGGGACGCCTTCTATTGTCTGATGAGGTATGTTTGGAACGAGCTATACCATATCAGTATACCTCGGGGCCTGATCGTTCTTCATCAAGGCCACGCTCGATGGCTGGAGGCGACCTGCATTGGATCTGGAAACCGTATGAGCTGTATCAGGAGGTTGATTACGTGCGTCGCGTCTCTTCAACTGAGTGTGTGGTGTGGGCGCTAACTATGACTGACATTCGGGCTGGCGGAAGACAGGTTTACGGCGTCAAGGCACTGCAAGAGAACAATGGATTCGTCAACGCTCAAGGCAAGTTTTCTTAAGTCTCCATCCATCGCACTGCTCGCTCGACCGCGAGGCGCTGACTTGACTGCCGCCGATGTCCGGATGTAGCCTTTCTAAATTTCATCGAAACCGCCCTCAACGTATTTTACGTGTACCTTGCGCACGTCGCCAAGTATCCGGCTGCTTCTCTTGTCGGGTTTGCGAGCGCGACGATGACATTGTCCAAAACGGTACTATATGGGGCTCAGGAATATTACTGCAATTTTTGCGCAACTGGCCACAACGATCTCAAGACGTTGATCGTCTATTACATTATTCCTAATGGGTTAGTAACAAGTTAGCTCCCTTGATAGGGGGGCTGTCGGCTGACAACCCCGACAATTGCCAGGCTTTGGATTGTCGTGCCAACCTTGATTGTATTCAAGCTTGGAAAGGACATCGTTTCGTCAATCGACGTGGCAGCACGGGGATTGGGGAAGAGAACGAAAGGCAAGGAACAGTAATGGAAAGTGATGACGCTGAAGCTCGTTGGCCAACTGATTGAGTTCATGTTTCGCGCCCGCGGATTGTTCGGAAATTCGTGGCGACCTGTCGCCATAAATCCAGAAATGAGCCTAGCCTAGCCTAGCCCGGTTTTGGACTTCCAAGAGGGTGCCCTGTCAGTTATCTTTTGCTGGCACTATCGACTTTTGCTTGAAGAAGTCGCAAACATATGGTAACCCCGAGATCAAGAATAACTTCGGTAGTGACTGAATGCCTTAAAGAAGCAGGCGGCGGATACAGCTCGCGCCTCTATATGGATATGGGTAAGATCAGATAGTGTTGTGCGGTGACAACACCGAAGGATCGAGCGCTCGTGAAGAAAAGTGGGGGGCCTGTGAGAGAGCTAGGCGCGGGAAGTTTCGGAACGACGAATCGCGAGCAGACTAGACTGGCCGTGACGAGGAAAAAAGGAGATAAAAGAGAGAAAAAACGTAAAAGAAACGGCGTGAATTGCAGGGAAGATGGGTGGGTGGGGCGTAAGGAAGCGTCTCTATTCAACGTCCGTTGAGTGGTTCTCGAATCCGATACGACTGACGTCACATCGACAACGCATATAAGTCAGTCAGGTCTTTCTTTTTATTTTGCAACCCCCTCTCCATTCATCGCCATCCTCCTCGAGCTCGGCTGCTCCTTCAACCATGACTTCCACAATTGACATTGCCACTATTGGCAAACCCCCTGACACAGGTCCCCGTGCGAAGAGGAGGCACGTTCGCTCTCTCACAGGTAGTCATTGCCTCCATATCCTGTACTTCGAAGTAATGAGGGGTACAATTCTCAACCCTGGCGCTTTCCTATAGGTGACTTTCCTGAAGTCGACGAGAAGGGTCAAGAAAAATGGCCGAGGGGTGACGAGAAGACTTGGAAAGATGCCCTGCGCGACGTCCACGGAGGTAACCCTTCCTATCTCCGCCTATATCGTTCACCATACGACTGAGTACATCGCAGAGACACCCGAGATCACAAAGTCTGTCGTGAATCATGTCCAGACATCACTTGGTCGCGCACCTTATAATATCGATGACTTCGGCGCCTATCAAGCTGCGGCTCTATCCGTTCGCGATAACCTAATTGTCAGTCCTGGTCTCATTACCTTCGCATTGGGTTCTCCCGGATTGTGGCTCGAATCTCCCTCTGAATACGCGTTTATTGACGCGTTCGGAGCTGACATTCCTCAACCCAGGTGAATTGGAATACGACCCAAGTCGAACATACGCGCAAGTCCCCTAAGCGTGCCTACTACCTCTCCCTCGAGTTCCTTATGGGCCGTACCCTCTCCAACGCCATTCTTAACCTCGGTCTTCTCGACAATTACTCCTCTTCCCTCTCCTCTCTTGGTTTCAGCCTTGAGGATGTCCTTGTACAGGAGCGCGATGCCGCGCTCGGCAATGGCGGCCTCGGCCGCCTTGCTGCATGTTATCTGGACTCGTCTGCGACCCAGGAGCTCCCCTTGTGGGGTTATGGCCTACGTTACAAGTACGGCATCTTCCAACAGCTCATTAAGAGCGACGACGGCACGCAACTCGAGGCGCCCGATCCCTGGCTCGATCATCAAAACCCGTGGGAGCTTCCGCGCCTTGACATAACTTACGAGGTTAGGTTCTATGGGCATGCCCAGCGATGGGGCGAGGGTACTGGTCGTGCGACGTGGAGCGGTGGACAGGAGGTGCTCGCCGTTGCGTATGACGTCATGATTCCCGGCTACGGTACCAAGAGCACAAATAATCTTCGGCTCTGGGAGAGCAAGCCAAAGCGTGGATTCGATCTTCAGAGCTTCAACGGTACGCCGATGCCAATGTTTCGACGCGTCAAGCATCGGGCTAAAGTTTATCGCTATAGCTGGCAATTATGAACGTGCAGTGGAGTCATCTAACTCAGCAGCTGCAATCACATCCGTACTCTATCCGAACGACCATACTTCGTGTATGCTACACCCTATGTTCTGCGTTGTACAGGCACTAATTTGTGATAGTTGGGAAGGAGCTACGCCTCAAGCAACAGTATTTCTGGACTGCAGCGAGTCTTGCGGACATGATGCGTCGCTTCAAGAATCTTGAGAAGCCCATCTCAGAATTTGCGGAATGTATGCCGTCTATCCGTGCTCAACGTGAAGTCGTATCGCTGATGATCTCCCACTCACAGATAACGCGATCCAGCTCAATGATGTGGGCACCCGATATTTTTGATGAGATACATCCTCTGATGACGAATAGACTCATCCAACGTTGGCCATCGTCGAGCTTATGCGAATACTTCTCGATGAAGAAGAACTTTCGTGGGATAGCGCATGGACGATCGTGACCAACACGTTCTTCTTCACAAACCACACAGTACTTCCCGTGCGTCTTACTATGTTTCCCCTACGGGCAATTAGCGAACTGCTATCTCTGGGAGTGCAGGAGGCCCTTGAAAAGTGGCCGGTTCCACTCATGGAGCACCTTCTTCCAAGGCATATGCAAATCGTCTTTGACATAGTGAGCCACTTTCGCTTCGCGTAGAACTTCTTCTAACGTTACAATCTCAAAGAACATGTACGTTCATAAGCCTCTCTTATAATGTCATCTAACAGCAAGCACCTACGCGAAGGCTCTTCCTACAATGTATGCGCATCGTCGTTTGTTCCCTACACATACTTATTCTTTACTAGCTGTCGAGAAAAAGTATCCCGGAGACCGTGATAGACTTGGACGTTTGTCGCTCATAGAAGGTCTCTTTCTCTCGTCACCTGTTTTGGTATCGCCGTGAGTGACATGCTACCGCGTAGAGGGCTTCCCCAAGCAAGTCCGCATGGCCAATCTCGCTGTCGTCGGCAGCAAGAAAGTCAATGGCGTCGCTGAGCTCCACTCCGACCTGGTAAAGAAGAACCTCTTCCCCGATTTCGTCGAATTTTACGGGAAAAGCAAGTTCGGAAATGTCACAAACGGAAGTACGTGGCACGGTGACACAATACTAGATGGTTCAACGACTGACCAATATTTCTTTAGTTACGCCCCGGAGGTGGCTCGACCAGGTACTCTTCCAACTCCTATGCCTGTTCGATCTGTTCTTGATTACGACGACCTAATACGCAGTGCAACCCGGCGCTGTCGGCCCTCATCACGGAAACGCTCAAGCTTGACCGTGTTGTATGGTTGAAGGATCTGACCAAGCTTGAGGGATTGCTCGCACATGCCGACGACCCGAAGTTCCAAGATCGCTGGGCAGCCGTTAAGCTCCAGAACAAGGAGCGCCTGGCATTGTTTGTGGAGCGTCAGCTAGGCGTCAAGGTTGACGCAAACGCGATGTTTGACGTTCAGATCAAGCGACTACATGAGTATAAGCGACAAACACTCAACATCCTCGGTGTTATTCACGTATGTGTCACATTCTGGGGAGACGGGATGGTTTCTATAATTTCTACACAGAGGTACCTGTTGATAAAAAAAATGACCCCAGAGGAACGCAAGAAGGTCGTAAAAAAGGTAGTGTTCTTTGCAGGAAAAGCCGCCCCTGGATGTGTGTCCCTTTCTTAATTGTCTACCTTTTCGCCATTTGTTGATCATTGGTTCTATTCAGACTACGTTGCGAAGCTCGTGAGCGACGTTCGACCATGCCTCTGACGAGCAGCAGACTTATAACCTTACAGACGATTCGACTTATCGTGAACGTCGCCCGGGTTATAAACTCAGACCTGGACACGAATAAATACCTCTCACTTTTCTTCCTGCCGGACTATTCGGTCTCTCTTGCCGAAATTCTCATCCCAGCCTCAGATATCTCGCAACATATCTCAACAGCAGGTACAGAGGCATCCGGCACATCTAATATGAAGTTCTGCCTCAACGGTGGACTACTTGTTGGCACTGTTGATGGTGCGAATATCGAGATCGCCGAGGAAGTCGGCGAGGATAACGTCTGTGAGTTGCCTTCTCATATGGCTGCCCGTCTCAGGTGCCGGGCTAATTTTGGGTGTATAGTCTTCTTTGGGCATCTTACGCCCGATGTGGAGGATTTGCGGTATCAGCACACATACCATCCAATACCAGTTGAACAAAAATGTCCAGCACTCGCAAATGTACTCAACACTGTCTCGTCTGGAATATTTGGCGGCGATGGCGTGTACGAGCCGTGAGTATTCCCTAGGCTCGCGCCCAAGAATTGCATTGACACGGCGTCACGACAGATTGCTCAATACCGTTCGCCAAGGCGATTATTACATCTTGACAGACGATTTCGACGCATGTGAGTCTTTTCGAGAATTGAAATGACAATGCAGTGTGAGTAGGTGCAACAACTGATTATTCATCTACACAGACATTCGCGCGCTGGAAATGGTCGATGAGGCATACGCGGACCGTAGCGAGTGGATTAAGAAGAGCATCCGGACGACGGCCAAGGTGAGTTCTATGTTGCTGCGCAAGTGAAAAGGTTGATCCAACAACACCGTGATAGATGGGCAAGTTCAGCTCTGATCGTGCTATCCAAGATTATGCGCAGGAATACTGGAACATCGAGAGTATCAAGCTGTAAAAGAAAATATAAGGCCAATCTGAACGTGTTAGAAATATGTACAGTGATAGAGGATCTTATGGACCCTTTATATCTTGGGTATCCTTATGTGCTCACCAGAGAAGTGTTTGTGGCCTAAAATGTACTCGGAGATACACAACAAATAAATTGCCTGAGCGCTCGTCTTGTTTAATGGCCTTCCGCGTACGCGCGGGGGAAATGAAAGGACACTAGGGTCGAGACAACAGCATAAAGGTAGCCGCATAAAGGGAGAGAGTAGCGCAAAGGGGGTTAGGACGAATGTACGACTTACGAGGGCCTGCGGCCGTTGGTCGATAGAACCTAACTAATGTGTGGGGGGTGAAAAAATTCGTTGAACAGAGGTGTGGAATCGCGGAGAAGAACAGAGGAGGAAGGAAGGAGAGAGCGCGAATGTGGACTACTAAGATGGATACAAACAGAGAAAGGGGTTGCGAAAGAAGGGCGAATGAGTAGTAGGCGAAGCAAGACAATTTGTGTAGGGCAGTGTGTGGTGTGCATGTGCGCTTGTGACAACAACTGGTGAAAGGGAAGGTATATACAAACATCTGCTTCCGTACGAAATACAAACAAGGGCCTGATGAAGAGAGACAATCAAGAAAGAAACATGCATGTGTGGTGTCATATCAGCCGAGCGGATATATGGAGAGAGGTTGGTTTGTGGCGAGCTTGACTACGCAGCGTCGTCCAACTTTTCATCAGGGACTGCGGTGTCAAGCTCGGTTTCTAGTTTCTGTTCGGGTATGCGCTCTTGTTATGATGACTGACGTAAGAACCCAAGAGACACTCATGGCAAAACAAAGGACCTCGTCTTACCTGGATCGGCATGATGGGCACCAGTCCCATTAGACACTGGCGCTTCAACTTCTGGAGCGGTAATGATCTCTGCACCAGGTACACTTTCGGGCTCTTGCACGATCAGCTCTTCCTCCGTGGCTGTTGCGGGGGCCTCTCCGTCGACGTCAGGTACGTGCTCCTGTACCACTTGCTCTGTCACTTGAAGTGACTCTGCAACAACGATCTTGGGTTGATCGGACAAATGCTCTTCGGCAGGGGGCGCTTGTTCCCCTGTCGGATGTGCTGCGGACTCTTCCCAAGGAAGTGGTTGCTCGGCGTCAGGTGTAGGGGGTAAAGCCTCGGGCACACTCTCCTCGGGAACGGGAGCGGGCTCTCCTGCGACAGGGGCTGGAGTTTCCGCAGGCATGTCAGCTGCAAGAGGTAAATCAGTGATAAGAGTAGTCGCGGGTGTCGCTGGAGTTTCGATTGTAGCGAGCGTGGCTTGCTCGGCGGTAGGGGCGGCCGCAGGTGCCGTAGATTCTGCTGAGTGTTCGACAACAACAGGTACAGCCTCCTCTGGAACCGGAGTTGGCTCTTCGTGCACAGGCGCTGGGCTCTCTGCAGCGGGAGGTACAGGCTGTCCAAGAGTGGGAGTAGGATCGTCGGCCACGAGCACTGGGACATCGGAGGGGGTGTCAGCAGACATGGGAGCAGGGTCCTCAGCCACGGGCGCTACGTCTACATCTGGGACAGTTTCAGTGGTAGCGGGTGCGGTCTCCTCTAGAACTGGGGGAGCAGATTCTTCTGCTGCTGCCGGTGATACGGTTTCTGAAGGTGTTTCTGCGGCATCGCCAATAACGGGAGGACGTTCCTCGGGGGTGGGTACCGCGGGAGCCTCCGTGACTGGCGGTGGGGCCTCTTCGAGAGGGGCTGTCTCCGGAGCAGAGGCAAGTTCCGACAGCTCAGGTGCTTGGATATGTACGGGAGTCTCAGAGGGAGCGGGAGGTGCCTCAATGACAGCGGGGGTTGCCTCGGCTGTAACTACCAGGGTCTCTGCCTGAGTGTCTGCATTAGGCACTGCCTCGGTAGCAGGAATCGGTTCCTCGGCCACAGGTACCGGGGTTTCAATGGGGAGCTCCGCAGGGACAACCGCTTGGGGACTAGGGGTGGCGTCCTCAACTACGAGTGTTAGATCCTCTATGGGGGTGTCTGCAGCAGGTGCGGTCTCCTCAGTTACTAGTGTTTGTTCCTTGGTCGCAGGTATCAGAGTTTCAGTGAGAACCTCGGGTTCCGCAGTGGCGGAGGCAGCTGCTTGAGAAACGTGGTCAGGTTCCTCAGCCGCTGGTGCACGAATCTCTGCGGGGGTCTCAGCAGCGGGCGTCGCCTCGTCAGTAACGAGAATTGATTGCTCGACATTAGGTACTTGGGTGTCAACAGGCATCTCAGCTGTAGGAATTGCTTTCTCCGCTACATGAGATTCCTCCCCCACAAGCGCCGAGGTATCTACGGGGTTGGTTGTAGCTTGCGAGACTTCCTCATTGACGGGAACTAGACGCTCCGCCGTAGGTGCCGGAATTTCGGCAAGAGGTCCTGCGGTAGCGAGGATGGAAACTTCGGAGATGGGAGTTGGTTCATCAGCTAGTGTAGCCTGGGCCTCAACGATAATCTCCGTGGAGAGGGTAGCCGCCTCAGCGACGGAAATTGGCTCCTCGACCTCAACTGGGGGGGTCTCTGCACCTACAGAGGCAGACGCTTGGGGAGTGGGGTCGAGTTCCTTGGCGGCAGGCACCGGGGGTTCTACTGCGATTTCGGCGGCAGGAGCAGCCTCCTTAGCGATATGAACTGGTTCCTCAGCTGGCGTTTCAACAGGAATCTCTGCAGTGGTGGGGGCACCTGCTTGAGGAGCGGGGTTAGGTTCATCAATTACAGGTGCTAGGTTCTCGGTAGGTGTCTCTGCAGCAGGCGCGACCTCAATAACGGGAATGGGCTCCTCCGCAGGGGCGCCCGTCGAAGCTTCGGTGGTAACTTCTGCAGTAGCAGGGATGACACTCTGAGATGAGGGTAAAAGCTCCTCGACCGCAGGTGCTGGAGTTTCTCCGGGGATATCTGCGGCAGCAGGGGTGGCCGCATCGGTGGTGAGGGGAGGCTCGACCATAAGCGTGGGTAAAACGTCCGTGTTGATAGGCGGGGTGTCCACAGTAATGGGGTCAGGCTCTTCAGCCACGGGTGGAGTTTCTATTTCGACAGCAGTAGGATGCGCAGACCCCTCAACGATGGGAACAGCTTCTTCAATCGCAGGTGCCACAGCTCCCTCAACAAGGGGCTCAGGCTCGCTCGTAGTAGTCAATTGCTCTTCGACGCTGTCTACTTTAGGTGTTACGACAGTTTCCTCGACAGCAGGCTGACTGATGACAGGTTCGTCTACACGTGCTATCACGGTCACGACAGATGTGTCGGTGGTAGTTGATTCCTCAATAGCGTGCTGTGCAGAATCGTTCGTATGCAGAGGCTCCTCAGAATCATGGGCAATACCAGGTCCGATCTCCTGTTCTGCTACTGAAGGCTCGAACTCGGGCTTCGTTACAAGGTGCTCTGGGGCCTCGGGTGTCGGCTTGAGGACACTACTTTCCACACTTGCTTCGGTGACAAGGAAGTCTGTAAAGGGCGGTCAGCCAAAAATATTAGAACGCGTACAACTGGGATCGCACTCTCAGCGATACCCTCAACGGCGGGAGCGACATCAATTCCGTCTTTGTCTGTCGCGGAAGGTTCGTCCGCGAGGGAAGGTTCGTCGGTGGGGGCAGATGGCGCTTCGGAAATAGGGCCAGGTTGCTCAACATCACCAACAGGCGGAGCTTCCTCGACCACAGGAATGGCTACTTTGACCGTAGGCTGCGCAGCTTGGGATTCCTCAAGGGCGCTCAGATCAATCTGTTCCTGGGCAGTGACCGTTGTCGTTTCAGAGGACAAGTCCTGTATGGGGGCTTCGGGAGAGGGGGTTGCACTAGGTGCAATGGGTCCCGCCTCACCTACGTGAGAAGCGACAATCTCCTCGGACGTTGACGCAACGGGTTCCGAAACATCAGAAGCGCGCACGGTACCGAGTGCAGGAATCGGCTGAGCCTCGGCGGTTGCGGGCACGGGTCCCAGGGTAGATGTAACAGCGGACTTGTGCTCCTCCACAACGGACGCAAGTTCGGCGGGATCTGCGACGTCTGAGGTGGCCACGACTGGGACCTCGACCGTAGGCTCAGGAGCCTCCGCTGGGCCCGTCGCCGGAGTGCCAGCCACCTCATCAATGGCACCATTAGTGGGGCTACCGACGAAAGTAGAATCTGAGGACACGAGGGCCACTGTTGTCTCAGGGGGACGAGACTCTTCCACAAGCGGCACAGCAGATGATTCTAGTGGAGATGACTCTTCAGCGACAGATGCAGACTCTGGAGGTGCCGAAACCTCAGAGGGGGTGGTAATCTCAGCTGCGGGAACAGACCCGGGTTGCGGGATCGGGCCTTCACTGATGCCGGCAAGATAAGGTATGGAAGGGATAGACTCGAGTGCGGGCTGCGCAGGTATCGCCTCCGAGACCTTGGACTTGGTCTCAGCCTCAGCGGGTTCACTTGTCGTAGCAGAGTGTACACCACCATCACTGACAGGAGCAACCTCGGGATCTGACATGCGTTGCTCTTCAGCATGGCTATCTTGCGCATGGCCGTTCTGGGGCGTGGCAGTGGTCGTGAGTTGGTCTCCCGTGGGCCCATCGATCTTTGTAGCGCTAACAGATACAGATGGGGCTGTCTCGTCGGTCAAGGCCGGAGGAGCATCTTCTGTAGGGGCGGCTTGGGGGGTCTCCTCAACAACAGCCGCTGTCACTGCTGAGGTGACAGCGGCAGCACCAACATCCGCCGCAACCGATGCCACATCCCCGACTTCACCATCATTTGCACCGGCGTCGTTCTCACTTGGCTTGCCTACAGCAACTACCGCGTCCCGTGTCTCTTTCGCTTTTTCTCCCAATTCGCCCACCTGAGACAGCCGAGCCGACTTCTCCTTTGGGCTCTTTGAGTCACCACTACCCCCTGTGAAGAACCCGAAGCGCATTTTCGGCGAGAAAGAGAACGCGGCGCTGAGACGCGAGGTCTCGGCGCGGAGTGATGGGCGGGGTGACGAAGCACGAGGACGGGGAGGCGTGGTAGGTGCCTCGACGTCCTCTTTAGGAGCGTATACAGGAGCGCGGGGCACGAATCGTTGCTCAATGATGAGCCACGTGGGAGTTGGTGTTGGAGATGCGGCAACGGAAGGAAGCGGCTTAAGCTGACAGAGGACAAAGCGCAGCCAAGGTTTTGAAACAGGGTCGAGTAGTGCATCAGCCCAGACGTCGACAAAGGCCTCGTTTAACTTAACTCTGGTTATCAGCGTTGCCTTCGAGGTGGGAGGCGCGGGCACAACAGGAAGGGGTGGCACATGCGTTTGGGTGGACGGTGAGTCGACGGACGAGCGTCGGGAGTGCGCGCGGCGCGAGGACTTGCGTGACAATGGTGCGGGAGGGGGGACAGTCACCTCAACGTCGTTGTCCCACAGTGTCGCGACAAGGTCCTGTGTAGGGGATGTGGCTCCGAACCCTCGACTGGAGAATTGCAACCAATCGGTTGGTGTCTCGGGGGAGGCAGTCGTCGGAGCGGTGCTAGGGTTTGCGTTAAGGCTGGTGACTACTGCGGGTCGACCAACTGAGGATGCACGGCCGTGATCAATTTGAGTGGGGCTGCGCGGTGAGTCAGGGAGAGTGGACGAGCGTTGTCTGCCCGGAGAAAGGGGTGACAGTAGCACAAAGGTCGACGTGGGCCGGTTCTTATCTGATACATCAACAGGTATGAGAGAAAGCAAGCGGATAGTCTCGTCAGAAAAGACATTAGAAAAATTGGAAATAGGTTCCATATGTGCGAGATCGCTGGTGCCCTCCGGAGTATCGGGAATGAGTGATGCTTTTTTGATAGTGTCCCATAGATCAGCGTCTTCAACAGTTGCTGACTCGGCAGCGGATTGAGCGCGGAGGGCGTCTGTAATGAGTCGCAGAGGGTGCGACTTGGGTTTCAGGGCACCAGTGTACTCCGTGTCCAAACGCACAAACAAAGCATCGTAGTCACGTGTTGAGAAGCGCGGACGCGGTAATAGGTTGTCACTCCATGCATCAGCACCGCTGGCGTAAGGATAGTCTTCGACGAGCTCAGTGAGCCGACGTGGCAATTTATGGGCTTCATCGCTATATGTAATCGTCAGGGTTAAGCCATAAGGTGATATAGTAGGTGCGAACCGTATTCGGGCCAAGAACAAGTGTTCAAGGATACGCCCTGCGCGGTCCCATTGGTCATAAAATGCGGTCCAGTCATCGCCCTCGGGAGAGCGCTCTGCAGTCAGCAGCCAGAGACCAAGGAATTTCGAAAGCCTGCTGCCGGAGCTACCATTTGCTTCGCCGTGTGCCGAGAGAGAAGAGATTATGTCAAGTGTAGTCAGGAGAAGCTCCGTGTGAGCGGGGGGGAGCTGAGGGATGAGAGATTTAGAAAATGCATTCGGGGGGAAAGAACCAGTGCGTTCGGCCGTGGCAAAGGTATTGTACCACGTCCAATCACCGGACTCCTTGCCAAAACTGGCACCATCGAGTTTAAGATGGCGCAAGCCCCACCGAAGAACAGCAGCAACGTCATGAGGTGAACGGGTATAATGAAGTTCAGATTCAAACGTGGCAGACGTAGGAGAAGTGGGGGAAGTTGCGGAATCGGGGCTTTTGGAGGCCAATGAGAGTATGTAGAGGGAGATAAGTCTATGCTGCACCTCTAGGGAGGCAGAGTGCCAGTGAGGATGCATAATCCCAAGAGTTTCAAGACCTAGGAGGGATAGGACATCAGGGTGGAATTGGCCGGACGCGCGAAAGAGACGCACCGCGTTCGACAATGACTTGAGAACATGCGCGCACAAGAGAAAGGGCCTCATTGGGGGAGAGACGCCTCTCTCCAATAGCCGCCTCATTCAAAAGGGCGACAGCTTCATGACCCGATTCGAAGACTACGTCCAAAGCTCGATCGCGATCTTTGGTAACAGGCAGAGCGAGAGAAAGACGAGGGACATCCGGGACGGGCTCCTCTGTCACTGCAGAGTCTGATGAGGGACGTGATTTGTAACGAAGGAGATTGAATGGCGATTCCTTGTCCTTGGCTTTGTCGCTGCCTCGTATCTGCCCTACGCCAGGATCTGTGAAGAGCGCGGCTGAGGGTGAGACGGTAGGCGAAACCGCCTCGAATTTACCCTCAAGTAAAGAAGCAGGATGGTCGGATCTGTCGGCCGGTGGTTCTGGCTCTTGGACCTTCTTACGTCCTAGAAGCTTAGAGAGGAAGGAAGGCATAGCGTGGGCATGTGCGTGTGTTGTGTGTCGCTATGTTGGTTTCATTAATATTAATGATCGGGCTTTCAAATAGAAGAATTACCAGATTACAGAGGAGCTAAGATATGGCGGATAGTTTGAAAGTGTCTCCTCCGAATTCGTTGCGTGCTTTCAAGTCCGTAAGTCGCGTCGTGGCTGTCGTTGCCCAAAGCCTCGTGTGCAGCGTCGATGGATGGACTGGCGGCAAACTCTTCTCCGATGGGGCAAATAAGAACAAATAACGCGGTATTTTGGTTTATCATACAAGAAATATTTAATAATTATTATCGCCGAACCTCATCTGGTCGTCTCACGGAGATGGCTGGAAAGCGAGTGAGTCCGACCAAGAATCTCATCGTAGCCTTTGTCGAAATACTCACCACCTCGCACAAATAGCTCGGAAGGTTGCGTCAGGTACTCTCTTTAATCCCTAGACCCCTTCGTTCCTACTAACCCCATCTAATGTCCATTAGTGGGCAGATGAGGTCATCAATACCAAGGACAAGGCCACGCTCACTGGAGAAGCCAAAGAGTTAGAGCAAGAGATTGACGTTCGGAAAGAGGGACTTCAGCGGTGAGTCTACTTAAACATCTCTCAACCAGCTCTAGTCAACTGCGCCATCAAGGTTGCAACTCGCTGCAGAACAATACCATAGATCAATCTCAAAGAAGAAGCTTTCCGTCGCCTTGGACGATCCGGACAAGGTTCTACCCCGAGATGCGCTCGGCATGATTATGGCCCGTCATGGTGAAGATTTCGCTGATGACTCTCTCCTCGGTACATCACCATTATCTTATCTCCCTCGTCTGCTTTGTGCTCAGTGCCACAACAGGCCAGGCTCTTGTGAGATTTGGTCGTGCATTTTGTAATGTCGCGACAGCGCAAGAAGCACTTGGCCGAAGTCTCGGCAGCACTTTCATCATCGCACTCCAGCGTTTCTTAGACCAGATCAAAGACTACGAGGTCGAGAGAAAGAAGCTTGAGACTCGCAGGTGGGAACTAACGCGCCCACTTGTGTCCGGGGGTCGACTCTGATCTCGTCATCACACAGGCTGAATAAAGATGCGGCCATGAAGCAAGTAGAGCGCTTAGAGAGTAATAAGAAGACCAAAGAAAAGGACCTGCGGGAGGCACAAGAAGAACTGGACAAATCAGAGTTGCGATAGTATGTGCTTATTCCGCCTTCCTGTTGTTCCAACCCAATAACGTCCTTTGGTTTTTCGTAGCGACGAAGCCGAAGCAGATGTCCAAGCACGCATAGAAGCCATTCAGCAGAACGAGATTGACCAGATCCGCGAGCTGGGCTCTCTCCTAGACAACGAACTCAATTTCGCAGAGCAGTACGCACAGATCCTACGGGATGTGAAAGACAACTGGCCGGGAAAGTGTGTGCTTCTGGGACACCTGCCCACGTGTGCCCAATACTAAACGACGAGTTTGCAGACAACAAATTGCGAAACTGATGGAGCCACGAAGATATATCGGTCCGATGCACGATTTTGCCCGCGAAAGGGCTGAGTCACCTAAGCCCAAAATCAGGTCCCGAGCTAGTTCCAAAGCTCGTCCGCGATCACGTTCTCAGTCACCAGGCGGTTCCGATAGCGATGCCGAAAACGAACCACCCCAACCACGCTCTCGCAAAGGATCTGTGCGCTCCCGCGCAGGATCCGTGCGCTCCCGTGCGGGATCCGTGCGCAGTCGCAAACGCTCAGACTCTCAAACCACCACAGGTAGCACGGTGGAGGCAGCACGGGAGAAGAAAGAGAAGGAGGAGAAGAAAAAGGGAAGCTGGTCAATGTGGGGCCGTAACGGTTCGAAGAAGGACCGCGAGCAGTTTGCTGCTCTGCGAGATGGTGCAGACGATGATAGCGACAGCAGTGGCCCTGAGGGAGCACCCGGAGCCCCTGCGCAAGCCCCAAAGAGTTCCTCTCTACTCTCCCTTGGGAAGTGGTCGAAATCCCAGCAGAATAACACCTCCCCACGCATACCTCCCCTTGGATCCAAGACCTTGGAGCGCCAGGTCGTGCGCGCAGTGAGCGACTATCTCGGAAGCTCTGACGAGCTTTCGTTCAACACCGGCGACGAAATTGTGGTCATTGGCGAGGTCATCGACGGCTGGATGATGGGCCAACTTGGTGAAAAGAAAGGCCTCTTCCCCACGGTATACACGGAGCCTATTGCAGCGGGGTCCCGCCGTGTCACCCCTACCCCATCAGTTGCGCCTTCGCTGGTTCGAAGGAAGTCATCGTCCAAGGGAAGTTTGGATGTGCCGACGGATTCACTATCTGGCAGCCGGCACTCGCTTGTGGACACGGAGGCGCTCAGTCTCCCGCGTTTTGGCGTCCGCACAGAAAGGGTACATGCGATCGACCCGCAAGAAGATGACGCGTCTCATCCATTCGGCGACCACCACGCGACAACGCACGATACAGATACCGAACACGAGCACGAGCAACAGCACGAAGTGCTGGCAAGTGCAGCACTTGGCGGTGGGTACGGATATAGCTATGACTCAGAGAGCCTTGCAGAAAGCGCGGCCGACGAGTCGGAGCAAGAGAGCTCTCATCTCGTAAGGCGACGCGCAAGCGACGACGACGGGTTCGTCAATTACCAGGCCAATAACAACGGCAGCAGCACCAATACCAGCACTAGTGCCAGCAGTGGTCCCCAGAAGAAAGTGCCCCCGCCCTTGCCTCGTAGACAAGCGGACGTACGCAAGGCGCCGCCCCCTCCACCTCCGCCGCGCCGGCCTGACATCCGCGCGTCACCACAACCGCCGTCGTTCGCATTACGGGACGGACAAACTGGCGATTGCATGAACTTCGTCCAGGCAGTGGGGCGTGCCACAGGTATGTGTGCAAACTGCCAGAGGATGCATATCGACTAGAACGACGCCTCCTGGTTTAAACGCGTGAACAAGCATTCACGCGTGAACAAGGCCAGGGTGTTGGCATGATATCCTTCATTGTTTCTAACCGTGACTGTACTCTTTCTTGTCCTTGATTCGGAAACTTATCGGATCCACGGAGATCTTGGTAGAGCAGGCACCCCAGGATCGGGTGCTTTTAATTTTGTTGTTATGGACTTGTGTGCGTATGTTCATGTACTTTATGTCTTGTTTATACCTATCGGGAATGTACGCCTTTATCTATCTACGCGAGAGACTGGTGCCTTAGTCAAGCTAGGAATGAACTCGCTCAACGTCTAGCACCTTATCGGCCGTCACGGGGCGCTTGCGTTCACTGGCAGGCGCTACAGCCTACACCCTACAGTAACATCGAACCTTTTTTTTTTCATTTATATAGGACATGTACCAAATACAAAGACCGGTCATCAGAAGATATTGTAAATATGTTTTTTGTTCCCTCAGAGGCCAGGGCCTTGTGGTGAGAACGGCCTGCGTTACATAAAGCCAGACTAACGCAGACCTCGTATGAAATACCCCTCTCAACGCGATGTCTTCCGATCAGCCTTCCGAGTCTAACCTCCGATCACTCTTTGAGTCTGCTCTCAAGGAATATGAGAAACGGGCAGGAACAAACTTGCACGACAATTTTCTCACCATCAAGCTGCAAGGCTGCGACTCTGCGGATGCTATCAGCGCCGTCCTCCAAGAACAAGCGCATGCATTCGGTAAGTTTCGAGGTGACGACGGACAACTCACCAAGTGGCTCAAGCGGACTGTGGATATCTTGCATACGCTATCCACCGGCAGTGCTCTCGGTGAAGGCGTTGGTCTGGTAGGTTGAAATCTTTCGGCTTCGAATTTCCTTTCACAAGGCCGTTCTCTGATGTTTTTTTCAACGCAGATATTTCCACCTGCAACGGCCATTTTTGCAGGAATCGGTATCCTGCTCGCCGTATGTAACGTCTTGTCGGTCTCATTGGCTATGCCCTTACGATGTCCATTGTGTTCAGGCAATCAAGGATGTTAGCGCTAGCTACGATGCCCTTGTCGACCTATTCGAGTCGACCGAAAACTTCCTGAGACGGCTCGATATATATACCAAGATCCCACCTACAACTGCGATGACTGAGATCATCGTGAAAATTCTGGTCGAACTGCTTTCTACCCTTGCCCTTGCGACCCAGCAGGTCAAGCAAGGGAGATTAAGTGAGTATTTCTCTTTGTTGGTGCATCGTCCCTCGCTCAATGTGACCAGAGAAATTTGGGATGAAGCTTCTAGGAGAGAATGAGACTGAAGCGGTGTTGCAGAGGTTGGATCGACTGAACCATGAAGAGGCTCGGACAACCGCGGCACAGACGCTGGAAGTTGTGTATGGACTTGTCAAGAAGATGAAAGTAGTTGTAGACGGTGTGTGGCCCGTGCCGAGCCTGCGATTCACTGTACCCTGAACGTTTGTCCCGCAGGCGGCAAGACATCAACGGAAGATATTCGACAGGCCCTAGGTGTGCTTGTCCACTGCCAGAAATTTACACCTGCTGACCATTTGGCACCAGTTACGATGCAGCAAATTGCAAGCAACATAAACAAGTCCCAGCGTTCGTGATCTCCTTACCGTGACGTCCCCATTTTCGACTGGCGAATCTGATGACGTTTACAGGTGACCAATTGCAAGACAAATCCCAACAGTGGCTTTCTCCTGCGGATCCATCAAGCAACTACAACATCGCGCGCAAGGCTTATCACGACGGAACTGCGACATGGTTCATTCAAGGAACCACTTTCCGCGAATGGGAGGTGACCGGTTCGCTGTTATGGATCCACGGAAAGCGTATGTTTTTCTCATGTCTTTACTTCTCATTCCCTAATGGCGAGTGTGCTCTGCAGCGGGCTCAGGAAAGAGCATCCTCTGGTACGCGTTTGGGCTGGTTCCACTCATTTCTGTTCACCGACACAAGAATTAGCTCCTCAATAATTCAAGAAGTTACAAGGTTGTGTGATGCGGGGTTGGCCACGATGGCATACTTTTACTTTGTTTTCAACGACACCGCAAAGCAGGACGCGCGAGCCGCACTCTCATCTCTTCTTATCCAGCTCTGCTACCAATCCGATTCATGTTCCGACATTCTCGGCCGCTTGTTTTCCGAACATCGTTCTGGCACAATACAGCCCAGTGATGACACGCTGATGAACTGCTTAAAGGACATGCTTGTGCTCGCAAGCAATGGCCCAACGTACATCATCCTTGATGCCCTCGACGAGGCTCCTAAGAGTGCTGGCACACCTTCTCCTCGAGAATCCGTCCTGGAGCTTGTCAAGTGGCTAACCAATTTGGGATATTCCAACCTATATGTGTGTGTTACGAGCCGTCCCGAGGCGGACATCAAAGTCAATCTTCAACCTTTGGCATCCCACTGTGTATCACTGCACGACGAGAGCGGGCAACAGGAAGACATCAACAACTATATCGTCTCTTTTGTGAATACAGATACCAACACGCGCAAGTGGAAGCAAGAGGAAAAGAAGCTCGTCATCGATAGACTCACTCAAGGCGCTAATGGGATGTGAGACATCCCATCAACTTTGTGATTCGAAGGGCGACTAAGATCACAATACAGGTTTCGGTGGGTGTTCTGCCAGCTGGACAGTTTGCGTCGCTGCCTGCCAGGGCGCATCCGCCGCGCCCTGGACGAGTTACCGGGCACCCTGGATGGGACATACGAACGCACATTACTGGATATCGGTGAAGAAAATTGGGCGTATGCGTACCGCCTTTTCCAATGCATTACGGTGGCCTCTCGTCCTCTTCGCGTAGAAGAGCTCGCGGAATTCCTCGCATTCGACCTCGATGAAGGTGACAATCCCAGGTTCGATGCGGGTTGGCGGCCCGAAGATCCAGAAGACGCAGTTATGTCCACGTGCTCGAGCTTGATTGCGGTTGTCAATGTCGGCGACACAGCTGTTGTACAATTTTCGCACTTTTCGGTGAAGGAATTCCTGACATCGACCCGGATTTCCCGAGGATGTGTATCCCGGTACTACGTTCCTCTCGAGCCGGCCCATTTAACGATCGCACGCGCATGTCTTACTATCCTGCTTCGCTTGGACGGCGGCGTCAACAAGGCCACGATCAAGGATCTCCCTCTTGCATTTTACGCTGCTCGGTACTGGGTTGATCACGCCAAGTTCGGGGATGTGCGACTACATGGACAAGATGCCATCCAACAAGTCTTCGATCCCACTGAGCCGTATTTTTCAGCCTGGGCCTGGTTAGAAGACTACGATGAGAATAGGCAGTTAATTCCAAATACCCCGCCAACTCCAGAAGTACCACCACTGCACCGTGCCGTGCTAGATGACTTTGGCAATATAGTAGAATGGCTAATCACGTCACGCTCTCAGGATCCAGATGAACTTAATCGCAGCAAGACGCCATTATATCACGCATCTGGCCACGGCAACCTGGAGGTCGCACAGTTACTCATCGAGCATGGCGCCGACGTGAACGCTCGGCGCAGCTTTGGCTGGAGCCCTCTGCATTTTGCATCGAACAACGGGCGTCTGGAGATCTTATATTTACTCGTTGGGAGCGGCGCAGACGTCAACGTTCGTGATAACGACGATTGGACCCCACTTTTTCTGGCCTCTGTAGAAGGGCATCTTGAGGTAGTACGATTCCTGCTCGAGAACGGTGCAGATCCCAATGTGCGGTGCTGGGATGGGACCCCACTTCAATGGGCGTTGGAAGGCGATCACCTAGAAATTGCGCAGCTGTTACTTACATATGGTGCCAACATAAACACCGCAGATGAGTCTGGTGACACCCTGCTGCACTGGGCGTCGAAGAGTGGCCATCAGGAGGCTGCACGGCAGCTTTTGGAGCGTGGCGCCGATATCCATGCAAGGAATCGCGTAGGCAAGACACCAATGCAGGTAGCATCGGCGGCAGAGCATCAAGATATTGTGCAGCTCTTGCTGCAATATGGCGCTGAGAGTTCATAGGCGCATCTATGGTCATTCTACAGACGGTGGAACGCGTAGGTGTCTCAGTCTTTGCATCAGTGGCGCTCTATATGACGATATTTTGATGTGTGCCGCTAGTATTTCTTTGCTCGGAACTGTGACGGTCGATCCCTCGTCGAGGTGAGAGCCGAAGATAGAACGTTCATTTGTTAAACTGGACGGGTTTGGGACCGGCCGAAAATTCCACGCTGTAAACCGAAGTGTAGTGCGTTGACGCGCTGACATACGTACACATAGATTTTCCCTACTGCACCACAAGCTTTCCGAGTGGACAGATGGGGAGCTGATAGTGTGGCACGTTTATACCTCACGACTTGGTTCGCCATCTACTACGGTCTCCGTCTGTGTAGCGGTGCTATACTAGTTGTACGCACCCAGATGACATCTGTACACTCACGCAGACCTCTGGCATCTGTTGTAGTGGGGCCATTGGTTTCTTGGCATCGACGCACCAGTTGTTCAGCGAGTTGTGTGGCTGGTGATGATCTGCACGACACAAGTGAGCAATTCGGGACCGTGGCTGACCTAACTACTGAACTTGTGGGAAGACATTCTGCATACGTACGGGGCCAGCAGTGAGAATTGGTGGAGCCACGGAAAACCAGTTCCCTTCGGGTCGTTCCCAGACCAGAGGCGCCATAGCGACACCTGCAGACCTGCGATCTCCAAAAAGTGCCGTACTGCGAGTCTGCCATTCCACGAGGGTAAAGCGACTCTGTATAAGTAGACCCACAATGCACTGTATCCCTTTTTATCACGCTCCGATCATCGTCGAGCTTCCTCCATCGTTCGAAAAGCCTTTCCTGGAATACACCTTGCTGCCACTTAAATTCCAGGATCCCGAGACTCGCTTAAAAAGGACGCCTTCACCACCTTGGACGTCCTCAGTCTCTTTTCTCCCGTTACTTCCCTATCTCTATCCCACTCGCTGTACTGATACCCCTTTCTTGGGATGTATCACAGCGGGAAAGCAGTATATTGAGGACACACAGGTGGTCCGGAGTAGAGCGTATGCTCCTATCTCCCAGAGGGTTATTGCTAGATACCCATTTACCTATGGAAATATAATAATTAATTAATTAATTATTGTGTCTAGCCTCAGTTGTCCGTCTGGGCTGGACCACATTTACTCAAAAGAATACTCCAAGCTCCTCACACTGTCTTTGTCTGAACTAGTGAGTCACTAGTTCGGACATTGGCCACCTCACTGGTGTTCCACTCTGATGGATGGTACCGCGACGTTGGCTCATACACAAAAGCGTGGTAGCGTGTGCAACAATGATGTAGAGCCATGTCGAAATTGATCTGCGCCGGGCTCACTGACCTAAGTTCTTTCTTGAAACAGAAGCCTCTCTTTCCAGCGGTGGACGTACTACCCAGTAGCTCTACTCTTTCCTAGTGAATGCGGAAGTTTCCATGTATAGCGCTCAGGTAGCTACTAGTGCTGAGACTGGAGGGGTATCGCATTACGAGTACAGATCAGAGGTCGGATATTCAGCAGCGACTCCTGTTAGGAAGAGCGTGGCATGTATAAAGCTTAGGTCAAGCTTAGGTCCTATTGTGAAATTCACGGTCGATGTCGGGGTGTGGTGCGCCAGCTCCAATGGTGATCGCAACTATGCGCGATTGCCTCTTGCCGAATCCCCTATCCCAACAGGAACATTGCCCGCCCATGCCCGCCCGACTGGGACGACAGAAAAACTTCCAGAAGTTTGAGAGAGCAATAGGACAGATATCAGTGATAGTACCTTGAAGCAACTGTGTATCATGATTGAGAGTCGACGTCCGCATTCAAGTCAACTCTGGTCAACCCATACTTGGCAAGACTGGCTCGGGGCTCGGGGTAGCTACATACGAGAAAAGTCGATTTGTGAATAATACTGTCATGGCCTGAGGACAAGGAATTAGCGTGATTTGACTATACAGCACTGACAGGAAATGGCACATTTTCATATCTTCAGCTACAGCCAATGACAAAACAACGGTACAACTCCAAGACAACCAGGCTGGTTCATTTTCGAGTGGCGGGAACGTCCGACTTGTTCGCTGTCACGGTACGGTACATTAATGAACACGCCGCTCGCATGTGGGAATTCCCTGGCCAGGGCATGTGTTCCTGAAAACCCTATGATTCTGTGATAGCCCGAGGTAGATAACCCTTTGAGAGATCAGAGATTTGGGTGTGTACTTATTGTAATCCTGACACTAGGTTTAGCACATAACGAACAAGGTATCCCACATTGCCCCCTTTCGCATCGTCCACACCTGGACTCTATCTCTATATGCGCCGTTTACACATCGTCGGTCACATGGCTTCATAATTGCCGCCCAGACTAGCGACATCAAACCTTGGTAGGGAACAACTACCTCAACGCTATGTCTTTAGATCCCCCATCCGGGTCTAATCTCCAATCACTCTTTGAGTCCGCTCTCAGGGAATATGAGAAACAAGCAGGAACAAACTTACTCGACAATTGTCTCACCATCAAACTGCAAAGCTGCGACTCTGTGGACGCCATCAGCACCGTCCTCCAAGAACAGTCACAGGCATTCCATAAGTTTCGAGGTGACGACGGAAAGCTCATCAGGTGGCTGAAGAGGACTGTACATGTCTTGCATACGCTATCTACCAGCAGTGCTCTTGGTGAAGGCGTTGGTCTGGTACGTTGGAAACTATTGGGCTCTGAATCACCTTTTGCATAGCTATTTTCTGTTGTTGTCTTTCCAGCCATTTCCACCTGCAAAAGCCATCTTCGCAGGAATTGGTATCCTTCTCGCTGCGTGTATCATCTTATCGGTTTCATCGACCAGGCCCTTATGATCTCCGTTGTGTTCAGGCTATCAAAGACGTCAGCGCCAGCTACGAGGCCCTTGTCGACATATTTGAATCGACAGAAAACTTCCTGAGGCGCCTCGATATTTATACCAAGATCCCGCCTACGACGGCGATGACCGAGATCATCGTGAAAATTCTGGTCGAACTGCTTTCTACCCTTGCCCTTGCGACCCGGCAGGTCAAGCAAGGGAAATTAAGTGTGTCATTCTCTTTGTCGGAGCATCGTTCCTCGCTCAATGTTACTAGAGAAATTTGGGATGAAGCTTCTAGGAGAGAATGAGACTGAAGCGGTGTTGCAGAGGTTGGATCGACTGAACCATGAAGAAGCTCGGACGACCGCTGCACAGACGCTGGAAGTTGTGTATGGACTTGTCAAGAAGATGAAAGTGGTTATTGACGGTGCGTGGCGTATGGCATGCCCGCGATTCCCCGTACCCTGAGCGTTTGTCTCAAAGGCGGCAAGACTTCAATGGAGGATATTCGACAGGTACTAGGTGTACTCCATTCCCTGTTAGATATTTACGCCTGCTAACCTTCGGCGCCAGTTGTGATGCAACAAATTACAAGCGACATAAATAAGTCCAACCGTCCGTAATCTCCTTACATCCCCATTTCCAACTGACGAATCCGACGGTGTTTGCAGGTGACCAGCTGCAAGACAAGTCCCGACAGTGGCTTTCTCCTGCGGATCCGTCAAGCAACTACAACATTGCGTGCGAGGCTCACCACGATGGAACTGCGACATGGTTCATTCAAGGCACTACTTTCCGCGAATGGAAAGTGACAGGTTCTCTGCTATGGATCCACGGAAAACGTATGTTTTTTCCCCACATCCTGCCTTCGCCTTTCCTGATAGTTGGTATGCTCTGCAGCGGGCTCAGGCAAGAGCGTCCTCTGGTACGCATTGCACTGGCCCTACTCGTTTCTGTTCACCGACACGCGATTTAGCTCCTCAATTGTTCAAGAAGTAACAAGGTTGTGCGATGCCGGGTTGGCCTCGATGGCATATTTTTTCTTTGACTTCAAAGACACCGCAAAGCGGGACGCCCGTGCCGCACTCTCATCTCTTCTTGTCCAGCTGTGTTATCAATCAGATGCATGTTCCGACATTCTCGGTCGCTTGTTTTCCGAACATCGTTCTGGCACAATACAGCCCAGTAATGACATACTCATGGAATGTTTAGGGGACATGCTTGTGCTCGCAAGCAATGGCCCTACGTATATCATCCTTGATGCCCTCGACGAGTGTCCTAGGAGTGCAGGCACACCCTCTCCTCGAGAATCCGTCCTAAAGCTTGTCAGGTGGATGACCACATTGGGCTATCCCAACCTCCGTGTATGCGTCACGAGCCGTCTCGAGGCAGACATTGAAGCTAATCTTCAACTTTTGGCGTCCCGCCGTGTATCGCTGCACGACGAGAGAGGGCAACAGGAAGACATCAACAACTATATCACGTCTTTCATGGACACGGACACAAACACGCGCAGGTGGAAGCACAAAGAAAAAGAACTCGTCAATGATAGACTCACTCAAGGCGCTAATGGAATGTGAGGCATCCCGTCGGCTTTGTGCTCCAAACGGAAACTGAGGTCGCAATACAGGTTTCGATGGGTGTTCTGCCAGCTGGACAGCTTGCGTCGCTGCCTACCAGGGCGCATCCGCCGCGCCCTGGACGAGTTACCGGGCACCCTGGATGGGACATACGAACGCACATTACTGGATATCGATGAGCAAAATTGGGGGTATGCGCACCGCCTTTTCCAGTGCATTACGGTGGCTTCTCGTCCTCTTCGCGTGGAAGAGCTCGCAGAATTCCTCGCATTCGACCTCGACGATGGAGACAATCCCAGGTTCGATGCGGACTGGCGGCCAGAAGACCCCAATGACGCAGTTCTGTCCACGTGCTCGAGCTTGATTGCGGTTGTCAATGTCGGCGACACGGCAGTTGTACAATTTTCACACTTTTCGGTGAAGGAATTCCTGACGTCGAACCGGATTGCCCGAGGACGGGTCTCACGGTACTACATT
This sequence comes from Lactarius evosmus, assembly GCA_951394315.1. NCBI lineage: Eukaryota > Fungi > Basidiomycota > Agaricomycetes > Russulales > Russulaceae > Lactarius > Lactarius evosmus. Next base: position 1,421,359 of record OX596129.1, on the reverse strand, counting down.
CCTCTCGAGCCGGCCCATCTGATGGTCGCACGGGCCTGTCTTATTGTCCTCCTTCGCCTGGACGGCGGCGTCAACAAGGCCACGATCGAGAGCCTTCTTCTTGTGATCTACGCTACTCGGTACTGGGTTGATCACGCCAAGTTTGGGAATGTCTCACTGCATGTGCGAGATGCCATCCAACAAGTCTTCGATCCTACTAAGCCGTATTTTTCGGCCTGGGCCCGGTTAAGTGACTATGATGGGAGTAGCGAGTCGATTTCGCTAACCCTGTATCTCCGGGCGCCACCACCACTGCACGTTGCCATACGAGAGGACCTTGCCGATGTAGCAGAATGGCTAATCACGTCGCGCTATCAAGATCCGAACATGATTTATAGTGATAAGACACCATTATATTACGCATGTCGCCACGGCAACACGAGGAACGCCCAGCTGCTCATCAAGCACGGTGCCTACGTGAACACTCAACAGGCCGTCGGTCGGCGTCCTTTGCATATTAATTCGAACGATAAGTATATGGAGACTCCAAATTTACTCCCTTGGGACGGTGCGGACATATACCCTCGGAACGACTGGTTTTACGCCCCACTTTATCTGGCCGCCGAAGAAGGGCACTTGGAGGTAGTACGAGTCCTACTGGAGAACGGTGCAGACCCCAATCTGTGGCGGTGGAATGGGCCTCCACTTTATCGGGCATTGAGATCCAATCACTTGGAAGTTGTGCAGCTGTTACTCAAGTATGATGCCGACATAACCGCTTCGGATTGGTTTGGCCAAACTCTGCTGCACCTGGCATCAGAGAGTGGCAACCAGAAGGTTTCACAGCAGCTGTTGGAGCTTGGCGCCAATGTTCATGCAAGGAATCGTGCAGGCAAGACGCCATTACAGGTAGCATTGGAGGGAGACCATCAAGGTACTGTAGAACTCTTACTGCAGTATGGCGCCAAGAAATCATAGGCACATCTATGGTCACCCTACAGATGCGTTGTTACGCTACGGTACCTAGGAATGACTCAATGTTCTATTTTCCCTTTCTCCTCTTGCTCCCGCCTGACATGATGTGACTCGAATACATGAATGACGCATAACTGGCTGTATGATACACGACTCGATAGCCCGGTCTATGACCCGACCGTTGTGGTACATAAGGACGACACATGTAACCTTCGAGCCTTAAGCTCGACCTACTGTATTCAACTGCAGTAGTTTCTCGCTTACTTTCAGCTTCACGAATCCGATCCTTCTTTTTTGTGCATCATTGCTCCGATCAACCAACTGTCGATCTCGTATACGTACGGGCCAGCAGTGAGAATCGGGGGGGGGGGGCACAGAAAATCAGTTCCGTTCGGGTCATTCCCGCGACCAGAGGCACCATAGTGGCATTTGCTGACCTGCTATCTTCGAAAGCACCGTACAGTGAATTTGCGTTTCCATGAGGGGTCAAGTGATGCCCGGATGCCCTCTAATGGATGGTACATTGGCTCTTACGCAGAAGCGTGGTAGCATGTGCAGCCATGGTGCAGAGCCATGCCGAAATCGATCTGCGGTCACCGGGCTCACCGACCCAAGTTCTTTCTTGAAACAGAAGCCCCCTCTTCTAGCGGTGGACCCACTACCCAGTAGCTCTAATCTTTCATAGTGAGTGCGGAAGTTTCTCTGGATAGCGCTCAGGTCGCTACTAGTACCGAGACTGGAGGGCGATACCTATTATGAGTACAGATTAGAGGTCGTCATTGAATGACCAGCAGACATGCGCTAGCCCCAATGGGGACCGTGAAGAGTTTCTATGCGCGACTGCCACTTACCGGAACCCCTATCCCAAACAGGAACATCTACCGCCCACTCCCGCCTGACTGCGACGACAGAAGAACTAACGGCAGAGATACGGCTTCCAGAAATTGAGAGAACAGTAGGACATTGAAGCAACTGTATTGAGAGTCAACGTCCGCATTCAAGTCGGCTCTGGTCAACCCCACTTGGAAAGACTAGGGGTAGCTGCCAATGCTCGGCATACGAGAAAGTCCCATGAGGGTTGACTGACGCCCTCTCACGCATCATGAACAACTGAAATTCACTATCGTTGACCGGCGCCACCATTGCTGCCGTCTCAGGTACAAACTCCTCACAGACCTCTGGTACTGGTAGTATTGCGCCAGAGAGTTCCTGTCATGAAGGTGCTCGCTACCCATTTTTTTCTTGAAAAAGAAAGGATTTATTACATAGGAACAGAAAACTCGGGCGGATGCTCAAGCGAGCGCCTACTATCGTGTTGTACTGAAACAGGAGCCAAAAAAAAAAAGGTCTGAGATGAATAGATCACGGGCCAGATACGGCAACGCACCATGTGGCATGGGGAGTGAAACAGTGGGGCAAAGAAGACGCGCATAGGAAGACCGAGTGCTGCCCGATGTGAGACTTCTCCGGGGAGCCGTACTCTATACATTCGAGTTTGATCAGCGCAGGACGATAACAAGTTTGGTAAACTGTAACCTCATCCGGCCTCGACAGGCACGCCCATGACGCCATGGACCGTAAGAGGATCTCCCATGGTCTTCTCGAAGTATCTTGAAGACGATCCAGCTCGTGCTCAAGGAGGTCAAAAACCAGCTCCCCGACATCCTGATTGGGTCTTTCACGCGGAGAAAGCACGAACGTCCAGTTCCGATCGATTTTGCCGGACCCGCCCGCGGGGGACACCTTGAAGCGCGTCCCGAAATGTCGGTTGTACGCGGCGACCCACAGCGCGCAGAGCGTGCAGACGTCGTGCGAGCTGGCGATGCGGACCGGCGCGGGCTTGCGCGGGTCATACGCGTCGAAGGAAGGATCAAGGAATGCTCGATTGCAAGACGCGATCAACCGTAGTTCGGCGTGGATACGGGGGGTGGAGAACGGGACCCACTGATGCCAGTTCCTAAGTCTCGCGCGAAGCGCCGTCTCTGTCCAGCGCGCGTCGGCTTCTCGCACGACCTCCAATGGCGTGCGTAAAAGGAAAATGTCTTCCACGGACTCGGGCTCTCCTGCTACGACAGCCCAGACGTAAGGAAGTGCACCCCCCTTCCTGGGCAGCGTCGCTCTCATATCGAGCAGGCTCATCGCACCCATCAAATACTGTGCTACCCTGTATAGCCGTCGCTCGAGGATGGCCATGGGTTTCGAATATGTGCTTTTGCGAGCCGCCCATGACATGAAACGGGTGGACAGCATGAACGTGGACATGTGCAGGACGTCAAGAAAGCGGTCGCAGTCATGGTTCGAAGGTGGTTCGAAGAAGGGGAAACTCGGGGCCGCGGCCCTTGCAAGCGCGTTCAGAACTTTGACGTACAGTTTACGCAGAGGGACCTCCCCAAACTTCACATACATAACCGGAAGGAGTTCTCGCGCCCTCTTGCGCAGGTCGTTCTGCGGCCAGCTGTATCCGTGGACCAGGCGCCTTACGGCAGGCATACACTGGATGATCGACTTTCTCAGTTTCACTAGGCGTCTGTTCACTTTCCGCGATGACGACCCGAGTGTGAAGAGCAGGAGCGCCCGCTCCGAATCGGCAGACGCCGCGAGCTGGAAGAACTGGCGTGCTCTATCTTCGTCCGCCAGTGTATGTTTCCGGTTCGTGGCGAGGACGAAGGTGAAACCCGATGGGTCGCGCTTGTCTAGCGCTACCGCGACTGTATCACCTCGCGTCTGTCCCACGAGTGATAGCGCGACAAGCTGCAGCATGAGCGTTTCGTCGTCCTGGACGGCTAGGCGCCCGCGGCGGCTTCCGCGCTCGACGAAGCGTCCCAATTCCGGGTCGTAGAGTGCGTACGGAATGTTGGCTCGCCTCTTCCTGAGCAGTTCCAGGACCTGCAATTGCTCGCTCAATTGGTTCTGATCTAGTTATTCGTTAGGGCATGTGGTTAACGCCATGGAGTAGTGGGGAATTGCGTACTGCGAGCTAATGAGTGCGACATCGCATCGAGGCGTCGCTTCAAACCAGATATTCTTCACCGAAAATCCGTTGATGGTTAGTTCGTCGGAGTGTTAATAGATGTGGTGGTGCAGAGGGAGAGAGATAGGGGGAAGAGCCAGAGTGAAGTGACACACGAACCTCTGGCGTCGGAGCATAGGCGGCCCAGAGATGAGGAATGTACCAGGGACGACGATTTACGAGCCTGGCCGGGCCCAAATACCGGATCCCATGAACCACAAGCGGGGTCGCTGCGCGTTCCGGATCCCACCCGAGGAATGTTTTGCTTGGTAAGTTCCGCCTCATGCATTACACGCCGTTGCCGTATCTCACCGACAGAGAAACCAATTTCGTTGGCGTCAATTCTTACTGTAAAAGATAAGAGCGCAAAAGAATTCATTTTGTGGTTGTATGAAACGAATCCGAATCAAAATCAAACCAACGTAAACGCAAACCGCAAACCGCAAACCGTTTGCAACGGACAATTCAATTTGAATGTGGGAAAGGAGCACGTGCCTCACCTCTCTACTCCGCACACACTCTGTTCTATATTCACTTCATAGCCTCACGGCTTTGCGCCTCAGCTAGACTGAGCTCGAGAGCGAACCGGAGTTCGAGATCTTCTACTCGGCTAATCCTTTCCGCTTCGGCTTCCCAACGAGTTCCGGGGGTAGGTGGGGTCACCAGACTACTTGATCCTGCAGGGGAGGCAGAAGACCCTGTACCTGGTAAGGGACTATGCCATGCGCTTTGTTTCGTGGGCGAAGAAATGCTATTTCTGGTGGAAGCCTGCGTCGAAGAGGTGGCCCGGAAGGAGATTCCTAGGGGCTGCGAGTCTGAGGGGCTGTCCGGCAAGCCTCCTGCCTTTTTTGGTTCAGGATGGAAGCGGGTCGAGACCTGCACCTTCACATTAGACGTCGGGGGCGGCGCTAATGGCACAAGCAGTCCACGGGAGCTTGAACCGGTCCCGGATGTTGAACGACGTGAGAGCGGAGGCGGGGAGTAACGATCTATGGAAGGCGAAGACGAGGACGAGGACGAGGACGAGGGGTCGAACCCTGATTGGCGCCCTAAGCTCTCATCAGCCTCGATGACCTCCTGTTTGTCCACGTGCTCGGTGCGTCTATGTAGTGCTTCATCCCGGCTCAACATGAGGGTATACTCCACAGCCTCCCTCTCACTTAATCCGAGGGTCTGAAGTTTTTTCGACTGTTCGCGCTCGGGGCTAAAGGAACGTTGGACCGCACGAGATTCTTCTACGAGCCGGTTCTCTGCCTCTGCAATTTCGTTTCTCAGTTCCATTTGCTCTGCAAAAGGATATGTGAGGTGTCTGCTATGTCTAAGGTCGTTCCCAAAAACTTACTGAACCACTTCTGTTGCTTCCCCTTGCCCCTGATCCTCGGGGTATCTTTGCGGCCGGAGTCGGAGCGCCTTGAGCTCCATGCCAACACCTTGCTGCCAACGCTAGCCATCAAACCCTCCCCTATGAGCTCAATCTGCCCTACGTCACTATTAGTTGGTGCAGAAATTGATCTTAGGGTTTCCAACGTGAGCACGTCGAGGACCACGATCATCCCACGAGCCGAGCCCGCAGCAATGACGAAGGGATTGACAGCCAGGCTGGTTACGTGGGTGTCTGTAAAAACCTCGGCGTGCCGGCTGCCTAGAAGAGCGTCGCTCGACGGGGAGGTGTTGTTCCAATCGTAAATGCTGACGAAACCGAGCTGGGTGCCCGCTATTACGAAGTCCGGTTCGGCAGGGTTGTTTGAGAACGCCGGTTGAATGCAACGGATCATACCGAACGCGGGGTTACCGAAAACCGCGGCAGTCACTGGTTTGCTACGTAGGTCCACGGTGCAGCGGTAGAAATGGGTGCTATCCACGCGGCAAACGAGGACAGATAGAGTCGTGGAAGACGTAACCTGAAGGAGCAATGACAATATGTCCATTGACTGTTGTGTTTGAGTGAGTCCTTCGTCTGCATTTGATAGTCCACGCGTTGAGATGCAGAACTTGTGTATGTTAGGCGGAGGGGCATCAACAGGGCTGAGGGACATATCGAAACCCGACAGAACGATGATGTCGCCGCTTCTACTAGTGGCTAGCACCAAACCGTTATCGAGATCTTCAACAACCCTGACAATCGCGTCCGTCTCTAGACCTAGCAAATGTCTTTCGGAGGTCCAGGCACAGCGGAAGGGTTTTGCGGTCCAAACCTTTACTCGCCCGTCCGCGCCAGCCGTGACGAGGGCCCCACCATTGGCAGCCCAGGTCCCATCAAGCACTGCATCCTCGTGTTCTTCATCCACCGAACTCGTGTGGATGCGAACAGGGGGTCGGTTCCCGCTCATGGTGCGAGGGTGGGACACGATAGACAGGCTTCCGTCCCGCCTTCCCCAGATGACCTTCGCAGTAGTGCCATCGGAAGCGAGGATGCACACACTGATATTTGGCGTGGGTTCGGCACTTGGATTACCAAAGCTCAGTCCGGGTGGAACGCCAGTTGCGTTGAGGTATCCCTCTAGGACCTTGCCCGTGAAAGGAAACGAACGTGCGACAATGCCATACTGGGTGGAGGCGCTGAGGAGCGCGCTATCGGGCATGGCGCGAATCGCAGATATGGGAGTGCGAAGAGGCTCGTGTGATATGGGAGCTGTTCTTGAGCGTGACCAGAGCCTGGGGAACAAGAGTTGTACTTGGACGTATCGCATGTTAGAAGATAGATGTTCACCTCCTGGTAATGTTACGGCGTACGAATTCATGCCTCCATGTATTGCCGGTCGACCTGAATGTCAGTGGTCTGAAATCGTTCAAGGCGTTCTCTGGAGATATGCCAAAGAATTGGCAGACAAAGGCCCGGTGCCACGTATTGTCATCACCGACGTGTTCGTAGAATTTCTGACATGTCTGTGAGAGGGAGCGGAGGGACCCTGGGTCGAGGAAGGACGTGATATGAGTGAGAGACTCTGAGGGAAGCAAGAGCAGCGGTGAAGAGAGGTGGCCATGTTGAAGAGTTGGTGTGAATTTACGATAAGCTGAGCTGGAGATACGAGAGTTGTCTTTCTGGGAACTGCTCTTGGGGCCTTTGGGCATAAAATAGGAAAGCTGGGCAATGGAAGGGTGTCGCACGCAGAAGAACTACGCGCGTTGCTCGTCGTCGTGCGGGTCAACGGGGATCGAACGGACAACCACGTGGCTATCCTCATCACATCGCATCTCAGTCTGCGTTTGTCATCGTCATCGCATCTTTGTCTGTTGCAAAAGCACGACGACCACGACGACCACGACGACCACCCGATGGATATCAAATTCAGGAAGATCGACGTTGATGCCTACGACGAAGACGTACTGTTGGAGACAGAATTATATGATCCTGACCCTCGCGAACCACAGCAGGTTATCGAAGACGCAAAGGCAAAAGCCGCCGCAGTCAGAACTTCACTCGCCAAGTGAGCCACCACCATCTTCTGCCGCCCGCGCGCAGCTTATCGGATCAGAGGTGACACCGTCGGTGCTCTAGTCACCATTCTCGATAACCCTCCTTACGGTCCCAGCGTCGAAGAAGCCAAGGTGACTATGGACGAACTCGGCAGCATGGGGTGCTATCTCTGACCGACCCGTGCCCCGCTCCAGAATCTCACGCTGCAGACGGTCGTGACGGTGCTCAACAGCACCAAGTCGACGGATATACCGAATGTGGTCAAATTGCTCCCCGCCGAGGCTCAGGACACTCTCATGAAGTACTTATACAAGGGCATGGGTTTGCCTGGTTGGGGAGACGTCAGCGGGAGCGTCCTGCTGGGTTGGCACGAGAAGGTGTGCCGAACACCACGCCTGTCCACGCACATCTCCTTTTCTGACTCAAGCTCAGTTGACAGAGGTCGCAGGGACTGGTTGTATCGTTAGGGCCATGACGGACCGCAGATTGGTATGAATAATCCCGACAGCTACGCTAACTTAAATGAAAAGGGCCCGACTCATTGTGATGTATGTGCCGTATAAGCGTAATCATAACGCCAGCAAGAAGTCACTCTTCTGAGCCTATCCCTACGTGCCATTCATCCACCTCATTTACGGCGAACGTGCGCCCGTCCGATCGTTTGGATCGAGCTGTCAAGGTGGTGATACGAGTCGGTCAAGGTGAAGTGTCCTTTGCCCGTTGGGATGAGGGTGTCCACGTGAACTCTGAGTTAAGGGCGGTGCACCAGGTGTCCATCCAATCGTGAGGGGTGAACCCCCAAACAACCCCCATGATTTACGGCTCACTTCACGCCCGGAACCCCGTTCTTTTTCGAAGTGACTGACAGACAACCGATCCGGCCCATTGAAGCGCCGTTCGCACTAAGATTCCTCACCTCTTCCTCGAGGCGCTCTTCCAGACATACATAAGAACATACGAAATGAGGGGAGAAAACTGACAATATCCCGTAGGAAATCCATACGCCTACTACACTACATTCTATCCCCCTAGCATCTCCGCTATGCTCGACGCATTCAAAGTAAAAGAATACGACCTTGAGCCCGTCCTCAGCTCCTGGAAGAACCCACCGCGTTTTCTCGGAAACCCGAAGAAGGACCCGCCGGTAGACACATGGTTGGATCAGGTGAAGCAGGGCTGTCTTGAGCGCAAGGTTCCGAAGGAGTACTGGCACAAAGTCGGCCAGCGCTTTCTCGGCGACAAGGCGCGAAAACGCCTTGACGAGCTCAAGGAGGTCCTGCGCAACCTGCACGGCGGGAACTACAAGTGGGACTGGAAGAGGTTCAAGATCGCTATGAAGAACATGGGCTGTGCGTCACTCGCTTCTCCAACCCCTTTTGCCCCACCCCCCTCTTTCATCCGATTGACTTTCCTGATAGGGGACATTGACGACAAGAAAACGGAAGCGATCAAGGTCCAAAGAAAGTCCTCTGGGCTATGGTGGATCGTCGGACGAGACAAGCAAGAGGTTCCAGAAGAGTCCGCAGAGACCAAGTCTGGCGACAAGAAAAAGCCTGCGCCAGCGCGCAGGGCGACGGTCAGCGAGAGCCCAACGATCGAAGCCAAGACCCCCGCCTTCATCGAGAAGGCCGAGGCCGAGAAACCGGCGCCAAAGAGGAGGGCCACCTGGCTCACCCGTGATCCCTCGAGCGCCTCCACATCGTCAGACAACAATTGGGAGGTCGTCAAGCCCGAGACCACGACAAGCTCCACGGCCTCGAGTTTCTGGAAACTGCACCTCGCCTCGTCTTCCACAAACACGCCCGCACCCACCGCCTCCAATGTGTCCACCTCGTCCGCCGTCGTCTCCGCAGCCGCGTCCGGTGAAGGTGCGTCCTCCTCCTGCCGCCTCCTGATCTGGCCGATTGATTCATTAACATTAACTCACGTCCGTCCCCGCAGTGACCACGACCGAGGCGCAGGCGCCCCTATGGTTGCTCAACGCCACCAACGCGCTCGAGTTCCTCACATCAGAGCACCCCAAGGTGATGACGACGCTCTCGGCGGTGCTCATCACCGTCGGCAGCCTCCCCGCGCTCCCGGGGCTCTCCACCGCCGCGGGCGGCACGATACTCGCCTCGCACGCCGTGCAGGCCGCCGGCGCGATCGCGGTCGGCGTCGGCAACTGGCTCAAGGCCGCACAGGATTCCGCAGCCGCCAAGGCCGTGGCCGAGTCGCAGCCCGGCGGACACGCGGCCATCGAGGACGTCAGCCAGCGTCGATGAAGGCGAACGCAAGGCAAAGGCCTCGTGCCGTGCTCCCCATATTCGGACCGATTTTCACCATCCCATCACCCCACACCCCCGGCCAAAATAACCGCGAACCGAACAGACAAGTGGCAAAAGGAACCGGTGGCGCGCCCGCAGCCACCGCGCAACCTTCCCTGCCTGCCTGTCTGTCCTGTGACACACACGTTTGGTTTCGGAACACGAGGGGGTTCTTATCTATGTACTAGTATTTTTTATTTCTCGGCGGCAGGGCCCAAACACACGTGGCCCTACGTCTACTTTAATGGTACTTATGTAGGAATAGGAAATGCGCAGATTAGTGATGCCTTATCGTCGTGGCGTGGCGAGAACCTAATGGCTGCCGGAAGTAGTTGTGTAGTGACCCCGGGTCAGAGGGCACCGCGAAGTAGTAGTAGCACCGATCGAGACACACACCAATGCCTGGAAACCCGCTTGCTGACGACAACCAGAAGCGGCACTCCTGCTTTCCACGCAGCGTTTGACGATCCACTGGTACGCGATCGTGGTCACACACTCTAAATAAAACACTTGCATCAACACGCCGCTGGCTCGTGGCCCCCGGTGCTTACATCACAATCGCAAGACTCGCTCGCTGCTCTCGGGGGTATCTCAGCTACCGCTTTGCGGCTTAATAATACAACTGCCGGACGGCAGACAGTTCAAGTTGTTGCAGTAGAGGGACTTGCGGATGAAGGAGCTTCATTTGACCTTTTTCAAAGTCAAAATCAGTCATAACGCACAGAAACAAAAACGCGGATAGACGATGCGTGACATGCTCATCAGCTAGCGGATAACATAAACAGCACAGCTTTGCTAATCAGGTCCACACACTCCTTCCGAAGGTCTTTCTTTTCTTTCTTTTCTTTTCTTTTCTCTCTTTCTTTTTGCCTTGCGTTACTCCAGTTTATCCCACCCCGATTGACAAAAGAATTTTTTGTTCCGGGTGTGTGGCATCAACGGCAACGGCAACACGCCCCTCCCTCCTCACGCCATGACGACGACGACGACAACGTGTGTACACGCTGCTCAGCTGCCTAACTTAAATAGCGTGTAAAAAAAAATAGAGTGACAAGTCGACGACACAAAAGAGAAGCTTTCAACACGCCGTCACCGTCTCCGCTACTAGCAACCGCGGTGTTCTTCGTTCAGTTCGAAACGGTCGTACGAAATGATTCGCAAAAACCCCCCCAAAAAAAAAAAACATAAAAAAAATGTAAAAAGAAAATAGAAAAAAAAAAGACAACAAACCGCCGGTCGCGTTAGCCCCTTCATTCGTCATCTGCGCGTGTGCCATTCAGTCGGTACCCCCCCTCCAGTCAAGAAGCAGCAGCAGATCGGGGGGGTGGGGGGGGGCGTACGACGGGGAGTTGGTAGAGGGAGGGGTGCCCGATGTACAAGGGACGGAATCCTAAGCCGACCGACTGAGATCGGGATCGAGATCGGCGATAGGGACGACGAAGCCTTTCATCGAGCCGACGAAACATTCCTAAGCTTTGACAGGCGCGGTTCAAGTAAGTTTATGTACTTGCACACGCGCGCACATGCACACCCTCTGTTAAACTTCTCGAAAAAAAATAATTTTTGATACACGTTACGTTGAGACCACCTCCGTCCGTGTGCATCGCACCGGCCCCTTTAAACACTACACCACACTGCCGTCTTGCCTTGCCTTGCCTTACAGCAGCAGTGGGGAGTGAGCTTACTCCTCTACCGATCCCCTTGGCGTTGGCGCGAGCGCCGATACAGTCGCAGTCGTAGACGATGTCACAGACGATGTCTGTTCCTGTTCCTGGTCCTGATTCGCCATCCGGATCCTAAGCGGAACAAAGCGATCGAGGTTAGTGTCTGCGTGGGGTGGCGTGCCGTGCTCGAGGTAGACACCAACTGACTGGTTCCGGGCAACAAGAACGCGGAACGTCCGTTCTCGTTCTGTAGGAGTCATGTTTGGCCAATTGGTAATGCGGGAGAGCGTCTGTAACAGTTACGGGTTACAATAGTACAAGGTTATGAAAAAAAAAAAAAAAAAAAAAACGGCGGGCGCAAAACTTCAAATCAAAACGATTGCACATGCTTAAGATCGCCAACGCACTAACCCCGTCACTGTTGACAACGAGCGGGCCCAGAGTGTCATACTTGGCAGAAGCCATGCTTTGGCTGCCTACATCGAGCGTCTTCACGGTGGAGGAGTCGTCGCTCGCGGAAGAAGGTGGCGCCGGAAGCAGATGGTGCTCATCGGTGACCGGCGGGTCACTTTGATTCCGTTGCGAAGCCAGCTTGCTTGGTCTGATTCTCTAGGAGAGAGAAAGGTGCTTTACACCAAGTCGGAAGGCAAATGACCTTGAGGTCATCGCAAGCTTTTTACATAACTACGCCACAGTTTCCGAATCGGTCGCACACTGAGCAGCCTCTCAAATAGTTTAGTTGAATATCCATGTGATGAGGCTCCAGGTCATAATGTTTTCCGTACAATTCTAATTGTAGTCGTGATGGGTGCGCGTCTCAGTGTGGGTTGAAATAAAAAGGCGAGACATTGTAATTGTGGGGAGTTCACCAAGTCAGTGAAGGACGGCTCGGTTGATGAGTTCACTATACAACGGCGATCTGGGCTTGATATCACACGAGAAAGGTACTGGGTGCCTATTTCTTTCAATGAGCAACGTGGGGCGAACGATAGTGCGCGCACGCACCGCACAAAGCCAGATGTGAACTGGGCCGGGGGCATCACTTTTTCACCACGTTCGTTGTGCGACACAGGCACCTCGAACGTAGCAATTATACAGGCCGTAGCTATCCACACGTTCGCGTCCGCGAAGGCTTTTCCTGGACATACCCTGGAGGGAGAGAATTTTCAGATGGTGACAAAAAAAAAATACATATATATGTGGGGGCGTATCAAATGCAACTTGCCTCCGCCCAAAGCCGAAAACGAAGTCCTTCGGGTCCGTCTGCTCGCTCTCTGATCCGTTTTGGTTCATGAATCTCTCTGGGTTGAACTTGTGGGCGTCTGGATACATCTGTTCGTCCCGGGTCATCGCCCTATTGCCGAGATGGTGTAAGGAAACAGAACGAAGATCGGTGGATATCATCGCCCCACTGACCAAACGTTCGGGATTATCACCGTGTTGGCTGGTATATCATATCCCCTGTACTGGTCATCGTTCATCGATCGATGAGGCACGGCTGCAGGATTGGATGAGCGAGTGGCGCACGGCCCGATGGCACAAACGACTGACCAAGTGGAACGGGACAGTGCCAACTTGACGGGGTGAGATAAAAATGAATCGTGGAGCGAGGAAGACCCTTACCGATAGACCTCCTTGACTACGCTTTCAACATAAGGAAGTGAGCTTCTGTCCTGGAAGTCTGGCAGACGCTCGGGTCCCACGACACGGTCGATCTCCGCCTGTGCCTTGGCAAACACGTCAGGGTGCAGTATCATGGCCAAAATGAATGCAGCCAGCGTTGCGGACGTCTGGAAAGGGTCCAGTACATTAGTGACGCAGGGCTCCCGTGGTGGTGACAAATTGGACGTACTGTATCCGCCGCAGCTGATCAGAACATGTGAAGTGTGAGCGCCAGGCAATACGTCCCGATCAACAATTACCTCCGTAAAGGGTTCCTGCAACACCTTTGATGTCCTCCTCATCATGGACGGGGCCCATTCTGGCGGCTAGATTGTCCGAGATGAGTCTCGACGTGAATGAAGGTACGGCCGTGCCCGCGGCCTTTAGCGAGAGAATGAGGGGATGCGCTATTTCGGGGAGAGTCCGGATTTCCCTCTCACCACTGTTCGTTGCACCATCTCATACGGCGTGTCGTGCATGGTACGGACTTTGAGCCGGGTCCGAAGGGCGTGTCGTTTGAAACCAGCTCCTGGCATCCAAGTAGGTATATGCTTTACTAAACAAAAACTGTCAGGAGAGGTTCGCGATATTCGATAGTACAGACATACAGGCAGGAAAGAAGTCAACGAGCACGGACCCCGGGCTACCGCTCGTGACGGTATCTGTTCCGGCTTCTTCTGCCAAGCGTACATAGAGTTCGTCAGTCGAGCGAACGGTGTGCCCGTAGGTTATTTTCATGATCGTCCCTGCTGCGAACCTTTTATAGGTGTAAGCGAGGTAAACTCAGATAAGAGGAGAATGATATTTACCTTCGGATGTGCTGGAGGAAAGATTCCGGGGATTCTAGAAGACCGCGCAAAAGGATACAAGCTTCGGTGTGCTGGATGGGCTGGAAAGAGTGTAATCCCTTAATGAAATGATCCTGTATCAAACGACGTTGTTTGCGGAAGCGAGGGCCATATGGGAGTTGGGGAAGGGATGCGTCCCAACCCATCCTGTGAGCAGTGGATGAGCGAATGCGGTGGATTTGCTGTGGAAGACCGGTTACATTTCGACTATGAGGACGAAACGGGGGCGGCAGGAATAATTGAGGCTACGCTTTTCCATGAGGTCTTGGGCGGCTCTCAGAGTATTCAGCACGACCATCGGGCGCCCAAATACTTCAAAGTATACAACGTCGCCTGTCGGAAGGAGTGTGAAGGGGGTACGATGGTGGCGAGCGCAATCAGGGCACATACCGAAGACCGTGCCCCATTCTGCGAAGCGTAGCTCCTGGTTGTCAAAAGATAACTGGCGAATATTACCAATGAAGGGGTCTGGCCTGGGACCGGGTGGTAGCTTGAGCTTGAGGCGGCGTGTAGAGATCCACCTGGAGAAGAGCCAGGTGCAGATGGCGAGTGCCACAAGGCCAGGGTTGACGGAGGGGACGGCGTTGACGAGGAGGAGAGGATCGAAGGTGGCCATTCGTCAGAGGGAGGGGTGGGATAGTAGGGACATGGGATCGCGGGCCATTTAAAGTGGAAAGAAGTACGGGGATTTGCCCATTGGGAGAGAGAGGAGGGGGCGCCTCGATGCGGGCGAAGAAGTACGTATCAGTTTGGGATTGGTGCCTGGAATACATACATTCCGTGGCTTAGATAGCCAAAGGTAAACGCCTCAGAGGTCATGAAAGATACCATACCATCGAAATATAGAAGCAGGGTCACTCAACTTGGCTGGCGTTGCGAGTCATCCCTACGAGCCAAAAACCTGGCACGGGGCAATTCCCACAGAGAGGGACGCCAATCGGGCAGAGCTCCCCGATTTGATTCCTATTTGATTTTGGGGTATCACGTGCAATCAGATTACACATTTGATGTTCAGCACGTGCTTCTTGGCTCTGTTTCGCGTGCGCGGCAAACTTTGTGCACCGGGGGGGGTTTGGGAAAGGGAAAGGGTAAGGGCAAACCAACACTTTGTTCTCTCATCACTATCCGTGCCCTTGCTGGTGACAGTTCAACACTTCCTCTCTATTCTTCCGATACACACAATAGGCACTAGGAAAGTACTCTTTCTTTCTTTTTTTTTTGTTTCTTTACATCATGTACATTGTTGGGAGGGCATGCGATGATTGTGCAAAAGACTGTCCGTGTGTCCTGACAACAGTGTGTGTGAGCAAGTCGGTCCTCATTTTTGTGTCGTCCCTGTGCTCCGACCCACAGGACGCAGCTTCGCCTCGGGGGTAACTTAGCTACGTTTCGGCACTGTCTCTGTCCGTCACGGTTAGGTGGCATGCCCACCAAGCGCCGTCAGAGGGCACTGGCACTGGCAAAAACGGTGCCATGATTCCAAGAACTTATAAAAAAAAAAAAAAGAGGGAAGAATAGTACGGTCGCAACCCTCTGCGGGCTTTGACCGGGCATCAGATAACGAGGCCAATTCGCTGCACGGCACAGCTCTGCTTGCCCCCTTGCCTTGCGTTGCCCTCGGGCCAAAGCACGAGCACAAGCGCAAAAAGAGCACAATACGGAACACAGACTCTCTCGGAGACCCACCCAGACAACAGTCGAGCCCATTCCATTACAAAGCGCCCATCGTTCGGATCATTCGTTCGTTTCGGTCGCTGCTCGAAATCATATAACATACACACACGGCCCTCTCCTCGCCAGACGCCATTTACGCCCAAACCGTCCTAGGAATTTTGACGCCGCCCTCCAGTTTGCTCGTTGGATTATCCATCGATGAATTCGCCCATTCTCGTTTGGATGCTTTATCTCAATCGCGAGGTCACCACAGAGGTCCGTCAAGGCCACCGTCGCTTAAAAAAAAAATTTCTTTTATTTCTTTTGTTTGCTTCTGCTATTCCTTACTTTCTCCGTGTTGCTCAACCACCCTTCCATATTATTCAAGGAATACGAAAAGTGCTACGAGCTTATCCACAACACCGTCCCCCATGCGAAGAACATCCCTTCAAACCCATCATCCGGCGAATCGCTGCGTGCGCCCTTTTCTCCCATCTCGGACTATCGTCGCACGAGTTTTAACCTTTTACTTACTCTTCACAGGCCAAATCATCGCCCAGATGATGCCACTCCTTATGATGAGGCACCGTCGGATACCTCGTGCTCGATGGCGGGACCACAGCACACACAACGGGAAGCACTGGATAGAGCAGGTGCGGTTTTTTTAAAATTAAATTTTTTTTTTTTTACTGATCCTCGTACGGGTTCAGATGCTGGACCACGTTAACCCAGAACACCATCTTCGCTCGATGATCGGCTACCACCTCGCATGGGAGAATTCTCTCGTCGGGATGGTCATGGTCCAGGGCAAGCAGCGCGAGGTCGTCAACATCGGCCTCGGCATCAAGCAGGTCGCCGTCGAGCCGCGCGACGCGACCGTCGCCACCTACGTAGAGTCCCTATCGCACAAGGTGCGTGGCGTGTGTGTGTTGGCACACACCTTTCTTTCCCCCCTACCTACTGGCAAA
The DNA here is from genome assembly GCA_951394315.1 of Lactarius evosmus. NCBI lineage: Eukaryota > Fungi > Basidiomycota > Agaricomycetes > Russulales > Russulaceae > Lactarius > Lactarius evosmus. The sequence continues at coordinate 1,404,876 of OX596129.1, read as the reverse complement.
CAGGTGGAAGCGGATGATGATTTGCTGACGCCTGGTTGCACGCAGCTCACGGAGCTCGAGATGTCCTTCCTATTGCCGAGCCTCGGTGACGAGGTCGTGCTGCGCCGGCTGTGCATCCTGCTGGCGCTCAAGTCGGCGTACATCAAGGCGATCGGGCAGCCGATCGGGTTCGATTGGTCGCGACTCGAGTTCAACATCTCTGAGGAGACGTGCAGCGGGGACGGGCAGCCGCTGACCGGCTGGGAGTTCCGGCTGTACAAGGCGCACCTCGGCGTGCAGCGCCGCGGCGTCGTCGTCGAGGAGAGCTACCAGTGCGTGACCGCCCACTTCCGCGGCACCCCGGACTCCAAGTTCGTCTGGCAAGACAACAATAAGGACCTCGAGTCCTGGGTCCAGTTCATCAACATCGACCAGATGACCAACGTCATCCCCAAGCTCACGGACTGATCTGATTCCTCGCCATCCGCTATCACGCTCCTCTAACCCCCCCCCCCCTCTCCTCCGCGCATCTTTCTTCACAACCTTTTCCTAATTTGCTGTGGCTCGCAAAACTATCTATTCATTCCTCCCATGTTTTTGTGCCCCTACCCCCCTCCTCCTTCTTGAACCCGTGTGTGCTTGATATACCTCTACCCCATCCCTGTCCTTCAATTACGCTTGTTTTCCTTCTAATAACGTGTTTTCTGTTGTTATCTGGCACATGAACATGCGTGCCGCGCGCGCTCTCCCGAACTTTTTTCCCCTTCCGCATCGGGTTCCATTCCGTGACACCTTTCATCACTACAGCGCCACCAGAGAACCCAATGGAGGAAAAAGAACCGACAAGGGTCCCCTTTTCCGCATGTTTTCCCCATAAACAGGTCATGGATGGATTATACGCAAAAGGAGCGGTGTAGGGGGGATGTTAGTTAGTAAGAGAGTAACTATATGGCATAAGCGCCGTCGATATGTGTGTTGTAATGCAGCCAGCCAAAAGAAGCCATGTGTGCCAGTCCAGCCAAGAGGGTGTATGTGTGCCCCAGCCCGAGGAATGCAGTAACACCTCGCCCCATCTACCCCAATCAAGGACTCAGGGTCGTCGTCGTCGGCTTCCATCCAACCCAATGTCAAACCTTGAACAGCGCAGCCTCCCTTCTCCTCCGCAACGCGCCCTCATACGCCTTGCACGCCCACTTGACATACGCGATGCCGCGCAGGTCGCCCGCCGCCACGAGGCGGTGGTGTAGCGCCTCGAGGTCCGCGAACGCTAGCAGCGGCGGCACGCGCTCGTCCTGCACGTTCAGCGCCGTCGTCAGCCGCACGAGCGGGCGCCCGGGATCCGCTCTGAGCGATACGCGCATGTCCCTTTGGTGTCGACGCGGCTCTTCCTCGGGTGGTGCCGCAGCGCGCACGACGTAGGGTGGGTAGCGCGCGACAAAGGTGCGCAGACATGCGAGCGCCTCGTCGAGCTGGCCCGTCCTGTCGGAGAAAGGGGGAGGGGGGGGGCGCACACGAGGGATGATGATGAGATAAAAAAAGAGGGGAAGCGATATCAGTTTTGATTTGCTTACAGAGCGTGGCTTCGTATTCGAGCCGCGTATGCGCGCTGAATATGCCGCGCGCCCACATGACGGTCATTCTGCAAGGAGTTCTCGAACGCGACCCACTCGCGCCACGCTTCCTCGGCAAACGCCACCACGGACGTACGTTCGGGCCCGCGGCGCGCGTGGGCGCAGCGCTCGAGGGCCTCGACGAGCGCAAGCGCGTCTTTCTCCACGCCCTCCTGCACAAAGACGGTGCGGAACATCTCGTGCGCCTTCTCGAGCGACGCGTGCGCGTAAAAGACGGAGAGATATGCGTTGAGCAGGCGCGGCGTGACGCGGACGCCTGGGAGTGCTGGCAGGGCCGCGGCGCCCGAGGCAACGCCTGATGACGATAAGCGCGAGATGCAGGAGAAGAGCGCACACGCTTCGCCGATCACCTCGGCGCTGCTCTGTGGGGGCACATGCGCGAAGCTGGGTTCCTGGGACAAGGATGGCGCCTCGACGGGCTGAGAAGACGAAGACGGATGTGACCCCTCGATTGGCACCGCGGAGGGCGCGGCGTCTGTGCCGCCCTTGTTTGCGTCGCCCACCAAAGGGGCCATGGAACGTTTGAACGGAGGTCTGTACGCTGCGTACGCGTGAAAGACGTGCGTCATAATCCGTTCATCGACGACGACGGCGTCCCCGCCCTCCGAGTTCCGTCGCGCGACCTCGACCATTTCCGCGAGTATCCAGCGCGCGCGGCCCAGGTCGCCGATGCGCTTCGCGCCCTCGAGCAACGCGCTGAACGTCTGCGCATCGGGGCGGAACGCGCTGCATCCCCGGGCGTCACGGTGCGCGTCGAGCATTTCCTTCGCCAGCCGGAATGCCTCGTTCACGTACGCCTTTGAGCCCGAGCGCGCGCATGCGAGGATTGCGGCGTTGTAAGCGCCGGCGGTAGGCGGGATCCCGCGATCGACGGTCATTTCGGTGAACAGGTCGAGCGCACGCTCAGGCTCGGCGGGGGTGGGCAACGCGCAGGCGTGAATCATTTGCGTGAAAAGGAGCGCGTCGGGCTGCGGGTGTGCGACGTATCGCATGTGTACGAAAAGATCCCAAGCCTGGGCATGGGCGAGCGAGGATGAGGTACGAAAGAGGGCGGCGATGAGCCGCGAATAGGCCGTCATTGGCGCTGGCCGCCCAGCGTTTTCGTAAGCATGAAGAAGTGAAAGGGCGTCGTCGGGGATAGTGCCGGGGGGAACGCTCTTTTCGTGCGCTTTGATGTGTAAATGGCGCTGATGGTCGGTGAGTGGACCTTAAGGAGAGTGTTTGAACGAGAGGAGCTAAGTGTGTGTGTGTGTGTATGCGTGTGGTCGCACCTTTTATGAACGTCTGGATAACCTGCTCGCAACCTAATACGTCCCCTCTATTAGCATACCACCCTATGACGTCGTTGGCGTGCTCTTCTACGAGCTCGTTCCCTGATGCCTTGTGGTAAGTGAGTGGGGGACCGTCTAACATAGGTGTGAAGGACCAACCATCATGAGTTCAAGTGCAGTTTTAGCTGAGCGGGGATCATCGTGAGCAAGCTAGTATTGGCGTTTTCCTTCAGCGTCAATGGGGAGGTCGCAAATGCAGGTACGCACGCAAACTCGTGTCAGAGACCGCCACTCATCTACTGAGAGGAGTGCTAGTGGGACATCTTTCACGGTGGCGGAGGAATGCGCGTTCCGGATAGCCGTTAGCTCTTGAATTATTGGGGTTAACAGATTGAGCGCGACATGGTGCGGTAGTGTTCCGGGGTTAGTTGTCTCTTGGGCGTGTGGCTGGGCTTGGGCAGGAAGGTGCGGGGAACGAGATGCCGCCCGTTGGTATAGTAGCGCAGAGAACGCGTGCGACGTGCCAGGATCAGACGGCGAGGAGGGAGACAGTCGGGACAGGATTGCCTCTACGAGCGCTCTATCTTGTTCTTCTGTGGGGGCGGGGGCGGGGGCGGGGACTTTAGCTTCGTAGTCAGGGAGGGCTAGCAGGTCTTCGTAGAGCTCCAGTAGCTCTACTTCGGTATAAGCAAGGTCGGACGGTACTTCCTGAGCGTTTGCAAAGAGTCAAGGAGGTCGTCCTCGAAAGCCAAGAGATTTCGTACCTCATTTTCGGCGGTGACGGCCAACGCCTCTACTCTCCGGGCGAGTTCGTTGGGGACAGAAGGGCGGCTCGGAGGAGAAAAGAGGTGGGGTACTCTCCTTCTTCTTCCACTAGAATAGGCATAAACACGTGAGAAGAGCAGGAAAAGAAGTTACATACTTGGATCTAACGACAGGGGGGACTTGATATGTAGACGGGGGCTGGGGTGCCAGGGCAGGGAGATGCATCGACCTTCGAGGACATCGGAGGACGACCAAGTCGAGCAGACCGGACGGAAGGATCGTCCTCAGCGAAGACATCGACGTTTCAAGTTGGAATGTGTGCCAGCGAATATGAATATGAATTATCACATGACCACGATCATCGACAATAAAATAAATCGAATCGAATCGCTGCATCGCATCGCATCACATCACATCACATCACATCACATACTCTACAACGCACATACACAAACAATGGTCAAGGCTGTCGTTCTCGGTGCTGCTGGTGGAATCGGCCAACCTCTGGCCCTACTCCTCAAAACAAACCCCCGAGTTACCGAGGTGACCAGCTCTCTCCACGATGTCCATGTCCCATCGCACACATGCTAATCCTGATCCATCCACCAGCTCGGCCTCTATGATATCGTCAATACCCCTGGTGTCGCAGCCGACCTCTCTCACATCGCAACCCCCGCCAAGGTCGAAGGCTATCTTCCTCCAGATGACGGTCTTGCCAAGACCCTCAAGGGTGCTGATATCGTCGTAATTCCTGCAGGCGTCCCCCGCAAGCCAGGAGTGCGTACCGTCCACTAATCCCAACACATAGATCCCGCTGATTTCTCTCCCTTGTAGATGACTCGGTGAGTTTTTACCCCCTAATTCTCCAACGATGGACATAGTTACATTCCGATAATCTAAAGAGATGATCTCTTCAAAGTAAGCCCACCAGTCAGTAGAGATGGAAGAAGTTGCCTAACCGCAAGTAGATCAATGCAGGGATCGTTCATGACTTGGCCACTGGTATCGCCACCGCGGCTCCCAAGGCATTCGTCCTTGTCATCTCCAACCCCGTCAACTCCACAGTTCCCATCGTCGCAGAGGTCTTGAAGAGACACGGCGTCTTTGATCCCAAGCGGTAGGTCCCCGGCTTATGTCACCATGGATGATTGGCCAACCAAATCCATCAGCCTGTTCGGTGTAACGACCTTGGACGTTGTCCGTGCATCCACCTTCGTCGCCGAGATCATCGGGGATCTCTCCAAGTCTCCAGATGTTGTCGTACCGGTCGTTGGAGGCCACTCCGGTGTCACCGTACGCTGGGCACTATGTGTGCTTTGTTGGTCCTGCTAACGTCCAGTGCCGTAGATCGTACCCCTCCTTTCTCAGTCGTCCCACCCACTGCCTTCTTCCCTTGCCGGCGACAAGTTGGAGGCCCTCACGACGCGCATCCAGTTTGGTGGTGACGAGGTCGTCAAAGCGAAGGACGGTACCGGGTCTGCAACGCTCTCCATGGCGTATGCCGGCGCAGAGTTCGCCGCCAAGGTCATCGATGCCCTCGCAGGCAAGAAGGGGCTCATCGCGCCCAGCTACGTCCACCTCGACGCAGACAAGGCAGGTGGCGCCGCGTTGAAGAAGGAAATAGGCAAGGACCTAGATTACTTCTCGACGAACGTCGAGATTGGCGTGAGTTGCACTCTCTCGACGCGGTTTTTATCGATTTTGATTCCGGGATAAGCCGAACGGTGTCGAGAAGATCATCCCTCTGGGCAAGTTGACCGAATACGAGTCGAAGCTCGTCGCCGCCGCCGTCCCAGAACTCGCGACCAACATCGAGAAGGTTAGTCCTTATCAGCGTGCTTCGCCCCCTCTGACGCAATTGGTTAATCCATGATGTAGGGCGCCACGTTCCAGAAGGCACCTCCCGCAAAGGTATAGAGCTTCTACAAGTACGAAAGAATAAGTGTACGTTGGTGTGTCGTAGAGGCGGTTGTTGCTGCGGTACAATGTTTGTAGAATTGTTAGTCAGGTACCGGGTAGTGCCACCTTCCCCCAATAATAAAAGGCATCCCACACCGTACAATAGGATGACGACCACCGTTACGTAGCCTAAGTGCACCGAAAATCATACAGCGCTCACGACCAGGTCCCACACATGCACCTCCTGGGAAGATTGCGTCACTACAGGAACTGCGACTCTGACAGGAGGCAACACCCCACAGTCATGCCGGTCAATGAGCTGGGACTGTTGAGCGCTTATATTTTACACACGATGCGGAGATTTTTATTTTTTTGGAAAAACATCACATAGACTTCACACTACCTCTGGGGTTCACCAAAAAAAAAGTCTTTCTTAATGATCATTGCACAAAAAACAGTTGTACTGTAGCCCGCGAACTTTACAAAGGATAGCTACAATAGCCTCAAGAACGCGTCGATTGACTCGGAAATACCTGGAGAGCTGGGAAAGGGTAACACCATCGCACTTTCCAAAAGAGGTTGGTCCAATTTGGTAAATGCATCATCAGAACTCATCAGAATTCCTTCCAAAGGTGGTAATCTCAAGAGCTCGTGGGCCATCTGCCAAGCCCTATTATCAGTCAGCCGTGTAGCGTTAATGTGATGGTGATGGTACTGTAACATCACCTCACTACTCTAGGTTAAACTCTCCACGTTCAAAGGATGCAAATGGAAATGAAAAACACTTGGGCCATTCTTCCTCACACAGTATCCATTGCACGCCCTACATACTGTAGGCAAGCATACAAAAGGGCGAGAACAGCGCGCTACTAGTAGGAAAGGCCCCTTCATTTGGCGGTCTCAACGCTCGTGCTTCGCGCCTCGTGTTTTACTTTACAGTTACGTGCGTTCCTACATTTCCTCACTGCCGGCACAAGGAACGACCTTGCCCTCTGAGGAACTCCACCAAAGCTTCTCCCTTCAGCCACTCCGCTCCACACACACACACACACACGCGTGTATTTTCCCAAGTTCCGGACATTTTTTGTGTTCGGTTCGGCGCGACTTGATGTCCGGTGAGGTCACGGGTCCCGCCGGCGATGTTGGTCCGGCTCTGGAACAGTTGTTTGGATGCCTTACGGGCTGGCGCTTCACCTCGGTACGTACAGGCGGTTATCGATTTGAATAAGCAGCGCGTTCTCCACGCGTCCACGTGAGCCCCTGGCACGCAGGCGCGCCGACAGGGTAACAACCCCTCGCTATTACGCATTTACTGGCGTGTGTACTGGGGAGCCAATATTTGTGCTGATTGCTGGTGCACACAGGATATTGCGGGTATGACTTGATTCCATTCTTCAGGGAGAGAGACTTACCCGACGATCAGTGGCGAGCACAGCACTGGTCGTGAGTTGCGAATTTGAGTCGATTGGCACGACTTCACCAGTGACGGTGCAGTTTTACGACTGGGTGCTAACAGGTGTCGACGAGGTGCGCGTCTCTGCTACATACGCCTCTGGGTCTCTCCTGCTCAACGCTGCTCGTCGTCGATACAGCTTGATTTCCTATGGCGCAGGGAAAGGATCACCTATACCCGTATGCTATTCGCGTTGGCACGATACCCGGCACTTGCATGTGCCGTTGTGGTTCTGCTTCCGGTGCGCCGCGAGCCGCTAGTGAGAAAAAAAACGAGTGACTGATAACCAGGGGGGGGGGGGGGGCTACTAGCCAACGACCGAACTGGAAAGGGTGGCAACGTGTCTGCGCCTTGTCACCATCATATGCGCAGAACGTGAGCACACGTCTTGATATTATGGCCTCCAAGAGGTGACGCCCAACTATAGTCATACTTGCGACGAGAACGTGGGCCATATGGGAGAGGAGCCGCCCGGTGCTGGTATTCCTGGCTGTCCTGGCTATCGTACGGTGGCAGCTATTTACGTCCAACTACGTCTTGACCGACCTAGATGGCCCAAAGGTTTGTGGCGCAACAGCAATTACAATAGTTGAGCGAGACGTTGTCTCACCTGTTGGTACGTAGTTCGATTTCGCACTGCAAGCAGGAGTTTTTTCTTTGACGTTGCGGTTCGCGTATCAAAGTGGCACCGTCTGCCGCTCCGAGCAGCCGGGGAATGCGGGAATGTCAAGTATTGACGAGTGCCGTGGACTATGAGTGGATCGTCCCGTATGTCATTATAATGGTATTTGAAGCTGGTCAGCGTCTTGGTGGGTGCTCTTGTCGTGGCTAACACCGTGCAGTTATATTGGCCTTGGCTGTGTACAAGATTTTGGGTCACCGTAGAGAAATCCCCAAAAACTTGAGATCAAAGTTGCTCGACGTACTTTGGGTGGACGGTTCGGCGTTTGGTCCTTGCGCTGGGGGCTAGCTAATGCCTGCGGTTTTCCAGGAGTGATGTATTTTGTTTTCATGCTCCGTGAGCCAAAATTTGTCCTATGTGCTCCGTTTTGGTGTTAATCACTGCGCCCGTAGTTCTGGGTATTCTGAACATCGTATTGGTGCTACAAGTCCAGGTGCGCCTACCCTTGACGGTCATGTGAACTGCCTCGCTGATGGGCCTAAACATTAAAGGTTCCGCAATTGCGAGCTGGCGGTATACAGTGAGTTCAAGTTACGAACGTACCTAACCAGTATTAAAGTGGTTAGGCTCCAGACGGTCGTGCACAGCGTCCTCTCGACACGAATTGTGTTGCATCTAGTCACGATTTCAAAGCAGGATCTCGTTGATTCGCAACCTTCATTCGCACGGCATCGAGTGTCCACACGGATGCAGTTTCAAGCTGGGTCGGAAGTGGAAGGAGGAGGTCACGGGGAGTCCGTAGAATTAGAAGAGAACATGTGACCTTTACGCGATAGCGAAACACGATCACCTGACCGTTATGGGCAAGTCGAACATCAACTTGGATCCGAATTTCTTGAGCTTACAACAACCACGACGACCTCCTCTTCTCTCCTCGGTTCACCCCTTCTTTCACAACAATCATGTGGGCCAAACTTAGCAACGCTCTCAAACCCCGTCCTACGGTAGAGGAGACAGAACCTTCAACTCCAGATGTCATGTCGGGTGTCCTGGAGAAACACCCCAATTTATCTGTATTCCACGACGACGACGACGATACCGAGAAGAGGCCCACAGAGGTTTCTTTTCCAACACCCAGTCCTCCCGTCTCGCCATCAAGAAATCGACACGGCGTGCTCAGACGGATGTCAAGAAGCGGGAAGCACGACAATGGCGAACCTTCGAAAGTATCTTCTGCGCTAAAGCTGCCGTTGCGCCTACCAAAGAAGGTGAAATCCCACATGAGTATCCATACGAACGGTAAGTGTCACCCCCACAAGGCCATTGTCGTTGCTCACCAGGGCAATCCCCAGCGTCTCAAGCTTCCATCAACACTACAGATTCAGCGAGAGCGACACCAACAGATTCAGTGAGACCTTCGGTCGACAGTTCGAGACGCCCAGAGACCCCCATGGATGGCAAATACGGCTCTCTCCGTTCCATACTCCGCGGTCGTGACACCCCCGCTACCGGACAAAGTGTCCGCTTCTTCTCTCGCGATGCTTTCAGAGTCATGACACCAGACGGATCTGCGACCAGCGAGCAGGGTGAATCCCCACTCCCAGATAACCTGCGCGTGAACGAGGCAAATCCTCAAGCAGCACTCTCACCTTCGGGCTCCCGCGTCCGCCACCGCACTCGGGCCCAAGACTTGTTCCTGCCTGTGCAGAGCACGTCATCTCCACCGGCGTCCCCAAGTACTGTCGCCCATTCCCTTGGTTCGATGATGCCGCTACCCCCACCGGAGATCACCAGTATCTTCGACATGTCACAGCGAGATCTGCCACCCATTGCGGCCAATACTGCGTCACCATTACTTGATGATGCAGTAGAGATCTTCGAGACCGACCAGTCCATGGAAGACGAAACTCAGCAGGTGTCCCAGCAGCCGGCGTCATCTCCAACCATCACAAGATCGATCAAACCCAAGGAAGGAGATCAAACTTTCTACCACTCTATGGAGACTTCAAAGGCACCCATGCACGACCGGAGTCATTCCTTCAGCTTTGGCCAGACCGTTTTCCATCCAATGCCCAAGGGGCCAGGGCTCCTTGATAGCGCGCTTGCGATCGAACCTTCTCCGGCTCGTAATCGCTCGGTAAGCGAGTCTATGTTCCACACGTTATCGCGAGGAAACAAGAGCCCGGAGTCGGATATCAACGACCTCAGCCCCGCGGCGATACTCTTGTATTCAACACCAGCCGCGGACCGTGCTTCCAGCCTATCTCCGCCACCCACGGAGCCTGACCCATTCCGCGCGAACGCGACGACGTTCTACACGCCAGGCACATTGCTTCCTCCGTCGCCACCCACGGTTCTTCCCGGGCATGCGCGGAAGCCATCCCAGGAGCAAGACCTGATTTGGTCCCTGCAGACTCAACTTGCACTTCAGCAGGAACTGTGTGCGCAATATGAGGTCGATCTCGGCGCGCGGGATTCTCTTGTCTCCGCCCTCACCCAGCGCGTCGAGACGGTCGAGAAAGAGAACGAGAAGCGCCGCGGAGTGGTCCGCGGGTGGAAGAAGAAGGTCCAGGAGCTCGAACGTCTGTGCCGAAATCTCGAAGAAGAGGTGGACCGCAGCCGTGAGGAGAGCGTGGAGCGGAGCATCATGGATGAGGCGAGCGGCGAGGCACTGAGGCAGCTGCACAGGCAGATCGCGGGTCTCGAGCGTGAGAAGGGCGAGCTGGTTAGGAACAGTATCATCGTCCTGGACCCGCCGGCAAGGATCAAGCAGCTGGAAGACGAAGTCGTCCAGTTGCGGGAGGAGGTCCGCCAACGTGACGAGATCGAGCAGGACTTGCAGGAGGACCTCCGGACCGCGCAAGAACAGATCGAGCTGCTCAACACCGTCGGTGCGATGGACGACGAGTCTCGCATCGCGTCCACCATGGCAGTCAGCGAGGAGCAGGAGCGCCACCGGCATGCAGAGGAAGAGTGGGAGGAAGAGCGCAAGGCACTGCGCCAGGAGGCGGAAGACGCAGCGAAGGCCCTGGCGGAGAAAGAGGACGAGATGGCTGTTCTGCGCGACGAACTCGAGGCGCAGTGGAAGAATACCGAGCAGACGGGCGAGGGCGTGGCACGGCTCAAAGAAGAGCGCAACGTGCTGCAAAGCGAACTTGTATCGCTTGAGGCGAGGATCGAAAGTATGGAGTTGGAGTGGAACGATGCGGACAATCGCCGCTCGGAGGCGGAGAATGCACTACAAGAGGCATTTGCAGAAAAGGAGAACCTCGGGCACGAGAAGGCTCAGGTAAACACCCTTTAATTTCCCCCCCCCCCTTTGTCCGGCGCCAAACCGTTTGACATCGTGTTTTCAGCTCGAGGCCGAGCTGGCCGAATCACGTCAGCATGTTGACGACCTCACTAACGACGTCCAAGAGCACGAGGTGAACACCGAGTTGCTTCGACAGGAGCTCAAAGCAGCCAACGATAGCGTGGCACGCCTCGAGCAGGACATCCGCCAGCGAGACACCGAGCTTGAGGGGCTTGCCCACCGCGTCGTCGCCCACGAGGACGAGGCTGAGGACGCGCGCTCCGAACTCGTGACACTGAAGAGCGAGCAGACACGCACGATTGATGAACACCGCCGCGCGCTGTCGGACCTTACGGCGCGTGTGGAGAGCGCACGGACCGAGCTGGAGGCCGCGGTCCGAGAGAAGGGTGAGGCTGACGTTGCTGCGGACGCACTGCGTGAGCGTGTTGTCCCACTCGAGGCCGAGCTGGAAAGGCTGCGGAAGCAAGTCCGCGACCTACAGACGGAGAGCGCAAATCGTGAGGTCCACATCGCTCAGATGGAGAAGCAGCGTGAGAGGGACCGCGAAGACCTGCAGGGCCTTAACATCGCGCTGGATTCGAAGCAGCAGGAACTCGAGTTGGTGAGTCCGTTCTGACGTTCTGCGTGATCCGTAACTAAAAAAGAAATCAGTTGAAGCGCCGGATGAGTGTCAAAGGCACGGCGGGCCCGACGCCTGCGCCGGGCAAGCTCGGCCACATCCGTCGCGAGTCGAGTAGCTTCTCTCCACCAGGTCACACGTCGCGTCCCGCGTCCCGCCTTTCCGATGATAGTAAAGATGCGCCGAAGGCGGGTAAAGCCTCCGAGGTGTCCTCGACGGCTGCGCGCGTCACCACTCTGGGCAAGAGCGTCCGGATAAACGCGACAGCGACAACGCCGACGGGCATCACAGCAGGCAACAAGGTCCCAACGCCAACGACCGTCAAGCCCACGCGCACTGTCGAGGGCTCGATGGGTCCGCCCCCTACTGCCCGACAACGGGCATCTCTCTCCACCGTGACGTCGCCGACCGGCACGTCTCGCGCGCGAGTACCGTCCACGTCTTCCGCATTCGGCCGCTCGGCGACCAAGTCACCACCCGCAGTGACGACGAGGGCCCCGCTGCGCCGGCCGACATCGATGTCGGGCACCGAGCTGCTGCGCCAGGCCAAACTTGTGTCGTCCTCGTCGGACGTGGACCGCTCGTCCGGCTCGGCGTCGGACGAAAAGGAGAACACGATGCGCCCGTCCCCGCGCGCGACTGCGTCGGCTTCGGGATCATTGTCGGCGGCGTCGAAACGTAGATCAATGATCGCCGCTCCGATATCATGATCTTTTTTTTTTTTTCTTTCTTTTTCTTTCCTCGCTTCGCTCTCGCTATTTTATGCTGGCGGTCGATATAAATATACGCGGACACGCCTGACTGACTGTTTTCTTGTTCCCCTGCCCACTGCTGTCGCTCTGATCTCAATGCACCTTTGATGCACCATCTCACTCCCGTTCTTGCCTTGGCCGTTTCACTCTTCTTTTTTATTCCCAAAATTTTCGGTCTCACCATCTCCCGCGGCCCACCTCTTTCTGCCCTCTCCCTCTCGCTCTATGCTTATTTATTATCGTCGAAACAACGCCAAACTTCGACTTCTGTGGCATGAGTCGCGCAGCTCGACTCTCTTCGCGCTTCCATTTACTCACAAAGTGTAATATCTCTCTGACCCCCTGTATGACCTAGCGATCCCGTCCTGTGCCCATATAAGTCGTCTCCGAGCGGAGTTGTCCCCGCTGCTATCAGAATGTTTATGACGTTTTATGTATGGAGCATCGTGATTAATTTAGGTGTCCTATTCTCGTCAGGGAGCGCGACGTGGGGGTCGATCGATGGTGCTCGACGTCGAGCCCAAGTTGGCACTGCCGGCTATCAACGCAGTTCCATTACCATGAACACGCAAAAGCTGGTGATGGTCGTTATACCATCCGCGACAATCGGAGCTCGCTCCGTCCCTCCTTTATCTCTGGGCTAAAGGGAACGGCTCCCGAACAGAAACTCCTTGTCATACCCAAGTATTCATACACCTCTCCCTCAGCCTCTGAGAAGTCCATTCTCAAAACCCAAATCAAATATCCCGTACTTCACATACTTAAATAAAAATACAGTATATAATCATATGCGCATTCCGCAGTTCAAGCCATGAATTGACTTGAGCTCGCCTTGGTGGATTCCTATGGTGGTGCTAGGAGAATCACCAGGTTCTTGTCATCAATTTTTTTCTTTGTCCTCGTCTTCACTCGTCATCGATTATTTCCTCCCATTTCATAAAGTTGGGTGTCCCGAGACCCGTGACCTATAGAGTCTACATGGTCAGCCAATGCCAAAAAATGAAGAGACCCAAGTCTGGCGGGGCGCACAGGATCCCAGCCGATGAGAGCGGGGAACCCGTTGTGACGAGGCGAAGACGCCAAGTGCGAGTTCAAGTAAAACCTAGATTAGATTAGATGGCGAGTCAGCGAGACGGAAACGGATACGAGACGTTCAGAGCGGCACACGGAGAGCAGGTGAGGGGGGAAATGATCAGCAGCGGGCTGATGTCTTTACGAGTTCAGGCCTTAGGCCTTATATACAATATATCTACGTTCTACGGGATTCGAGGTGTGCCTTCCCGTAATGGATGTTGAGCTCCGTGGCGTATAGGCGCTGCAACGGCGTTTGTCAGTTGCTGGCTTGTCGGCGTCGGGTGAGGTTGAGCGTGGACCAATGCTGGTCCTTACACCGTAGGTCCCACAACCCGGGTTCCAGCCAGAAATAATGTCATTGATTCCCGCGAGGTCATCGCCGTACAGCCAGGGGTTGAGGAAGCCTCGCGGGGGCTTGCCTTGCGAAATGAGGCAGTCGTTCAGCAGCGAAATAATGCCTGCCACGGCCTGTACGTTGGGCCGTTAGCTGGGTGCTCGAGGGTGGACGGAAGACAGAAGGTGGGAGGAGGGGGAAGACGCACGGGTGCCGAGCAACTCGTGCCTCTCACCACCACGGCCCGTGCATTTTGGACGACCACGCAGTTGAGAGCCTGCGTTGCGATGTCGGGGTAGTCGCGGCCATCAGGACTACACAAATACGAGGGATAGGTCAGATTGGGTTGGGTCCGGTCACGGCAGTGAACGAACTTAAAGAAGCCTTGATTCATGTCGCCGATGGTATTGAGGTAGCGAGGAACGGCGTAGTCCTGGTAGGACGGGCGCTCAAAGTAGTTCGAGAAACCGCCTCCAGAGAGATCCGCGGCGACCTCAGGGTCGTTACCCGTCGTGCCGCCAACGCTAGTGACATATGGACCTACGAAAGCGTAGTGGTGTTGTGATTAACTTACAGCCGTTTTCTAAACGATGGAGCGCTAGTCCAAAAAAGGATGGGTAGCGGGCTTTCGGGAACTCCCATCGGCAGAGATGCCAGGGGTTTACCTTTTTTTTTTTTGAATATTATTTTTGAAATAATAATAATTAAAAATACTGAGAACTGACCGAGCATGCACACATCGACTAGATAAAAGAAATGTAAGTCTTATCTTTTTTCCAATCAGAAATTAAATAAGTAGTTATCTTCGTTCTCCGCAGACACCGCTACCAACCCATTTTGGTACTAGTGCTCCATCGTTTAGAAAACGGCTGTAATATCCATGTCCGTGCACCGCTTTCGAACAGAGAAAAAAAACCCTCGCCACACGTACAGGATGCGGGGAACTGGGGGAGGAACTGGAAACTGACACCTCCGCTGCTGTCCCGAACCCAGCAGTTCCAGCAGTTCCCACTGGGATCGCTAACGCCCCAGTCACCGGTCGAGAAGAGGACACTGACGCCGCGCGCGCCAAGCTGCCCGAACACTTCGCACAAGGTCACTACAAAATCCTCCGGGACTTGGCGCTCGGTGCTGGAGAATGACGTGCAGATTGTCTTTGGGACGACCCTCTCTTCAAGCACGTAGTCGAGCCAGTTGAGGTATGGAACTAAGGGCGTACCCGGCACGCCGCCTGTGCTGTAGTAGACATTCCGTGTCGGGTACGTTACGGCCGCAGTATACTCGACGTCGAGATTGGCCTCGATGTTGGGTTTGCTCGGGTTGTACCCGCCACCATTGATCTGCACGACGCTATACGCCGCGTCTTCACCGTCGGTGCGAAATTCCACCATGAAAGTCTTCAGGTCCTGCGGGTTCGGGTAAAACCCTCTGTATCCTGCAGTCCCGATCGAGTTCCGGTCCACTGCTTTTGGCTCATAGCCCATCGTTTTGTATAGCCAGCGCAGGAACGCCGGCGTAGCGTTTCGCGCAGCAACTGACGCCCTACTGTCCTCTCAGGCGGACCACACTGTCACCCTGGTCTGGACCCCCCAGGACTTCAGGATCAACGGCTTCACCACCGTCTTTGACTCCTCACAGCGGGCTGCTCTGAAAGGTAAACCACCACCACACCCTCCCACCCCATCCGCGTCATTCCTCAAAGAACTGTCAAAGGAGGCCATCGCCGATTGGGAACAAGACTGGCACTACAACGCCGCATCGCGTAGGGGAAAAATTTACCAATCATCCCTACCAGGACCCCCAAATGGCAAGAACCACCCATTGTGGGTAAACACACACAAAGACGGCCGCAAACGACATACCTTCACCACCGTACTCCGTTTCGCCATCGGCCACGCCTTCCACGCAGACTACACTACCCGCTTCCGCCCAGACCTCGACCACCTACCCACCCACTGCACATGCGGCCCGGATCTACACACCTTAGAACATGTCCTATACAGGTGCCCGGCCTTCGCCACGCAGCGCCTCTCCCACTTGGCCGATCACCTACCCATTTCCAAAGTCTTCTCTCATCCCAAGATCTCACGCCGCCTCCTGGCCTTCCTCGAGGAGTCGCGTGCAACCTTTAAACCCCTTTGGGACTCTCCCTGCGACGCCGTGAACCCTGACATTTGGGATCCACACTGACTCACCCCATTAATAGGCACCCGGAACACAATACGCTACACATTACGAACTTACATCGCGCAGAGCGGTCACCTAGGTCTCCTTCTGGTTGCACGTTCTTTACCGTGCCGTGCCCATAGCCCATAGTTAGTTACATGCTTGTAGTTCGGTACGAGCAACCGGCCTGCCCCTACTGTGGGTCACCGGTATACAAATCTATATAAAAAAAAAAAAAACGCCGGCGTAGCGAATTCTGCGCGGCTCTCCAGCTCCGCCACGAGGGACTCCGACCCCGCCGTTTCCCGTACCGCAGCTACCCCACGGGAGCGAACGGGCGGTTTTTTCCACTGCTCGCGCGATGAGCCGAAATACGTTGTCGGCGCGACCGTTCGGATGTGGCCATGTAGCACATCGGGGAGCGAGTAGCTGATCGTGCGAAGAACCGTGTCGTTCGTCTCGGCATGGTGGTAGAGCTGGTATGACGCGCCGAGGATATCGTTGGCTTGATGCACAGGCACGCCGATGACCTTCAGCCAGTTGCCGCCGAGGGCCATTGAGACGGAGGAGGGGGGAATGCCATGGTCCTCGAGCCAGGAGTTAACAAGGTTTAGCGTATCTGGGTGCGGAGCAACAAGCCCGGCCACCTCCTCCTTGGATAGGTGGGCGCCGTATCTGCGACGGGACGGTGGCAAAATGGGTTCATGCGTGCGCGGATGGGCGGCGAAGGCACGTACCTTGCATGCCTAGGGTTGCTGACCTCGTGGAGGGCGTCAATCAAGGCGCTCTCATGTTGGGATTTCAGTGCCAGGTAGAGGTCGATGGCGGTGTCAGAGGGCGAATGGCCCAGGTTCTCCCAATTCTCTGGGACTCCATTACATGAGTGTTTCACCGTCATCCCACCCCAATGTCGTGTGACGGGCGTCGCGTGGACACAGACGGGCCAAATAGCAAGGATGGAGATCAGGTAGTACCGCACTGGCATGATCAAAAGAGATCACCAAGATGATTTCCTTGACAGAACGCGGTTATGCGGCCCTCGCGAGTTTATAGGGCTAGATGAAGGTCGGGAGGGTCCTAATGGCCAGAAGGCTGAATGCCCGTCTACGTTTTTGTGGTGCCAGCTCACCGAACTGGGCGGCGCCATTGTCAATATTACAGAAGTATATTGGCAGGTAGTCTGATTATACCCGCGGGCAGACGCGGTAAAGCATTCCTGTGTCTCCTGCCTAAAATGGGTAAATGATGTTATCCACCTTGCTTCAACAGTCAAGCTAGTCAGACTGCAACTCTCAACACTTGATGAGAGTCAGGGGATTGTAACTACAGTGAAAGTGCTCTGTGGGGTAACCTGCCCTAAGTGCACAGAAGTGGATTCAAAAAAATAAAGTCTCACATGACTTGAAAAATATATAAACTTTTTTGAAAACTCAAACTCTTTGTTCTAAAGTTTTCTGGAAAAATAACTTTGATAAGTGGTTAATTCACTTACAGAGTTTCTAAAATCTTATTTGACTGAAAATCTTATTTTGCATGGTACATTTTAGTCACTTTGCTCCCCCCCACCAGCCTTTGGCACTCCACTTCAGCTTGTTAATGCTGTGCCCCCAAACCCTGCTTTTCTCTCTAGTGTCAATTCCATATCCACTTCTATTTGCTATTTGGTATATATACCTTGTATCTACCTCACTTCAATAACTCTTCCAGCCCCCTCACCGCAACTACTCCATGGGGACAAGTGCATGTTTCCTTCCACCGCGTACCGAGAGCCGAAGTATGTCGTTGGCGCGACTGTTCGAATGTGCCCGTGCAGCGCCGAGAGGGGCGAGTAGCTGACCGTGCGAAGAACTGTGTCGTTTGTCTCGGCATGATGGTAGAGCTGGTATGAAGCGCCGAGGATTTCGTTGGATTGATGCACGCGCACACCGACAACCTTCAGCCAGTCGCCACCGAGCGTTATCGAGACAGGGGAGGGGGGGGGGACGCCATGATCCTCGAGCCAGGAGTTGACAAGGTTGAGCGTGTCTGGGTGCGGGGCAACAAGCTCGGCCACCTCCTCCTTAAATAGGTAGGCGCCATATCTGCAACGAGACAGTGGCACAAATAGGTTCATGCGTGCACGGATGGGTGGGGAGGTTACGTACTTTGCATACCTAAGGTTGCTGACCTCGCGGAGGTGTCAATCATGGCGTTCTCGTGTTGGGGCTTCAGCATGAGGTGGAGGTCAATGGTGGTGTCTGCAGGCGGGCGTCCCAGGCTCTCCCAGTTCTCCGGAACTGCATCCCATGAGTGCTTCACCGTCATTCCATTGTGTGAGGGGCGTCGCGTGGCCGCCCGTCGCAAGTGTGAAGAGCACGGAGAGCGGGTGGTAACGCACTGGTATGATTATATCTATCCCCTTTTTCAGAACGAGTCTATGCGGCCATGTTGAGTAAAGATGGCTAGGGGTCCTGAGTGTTCTGATGAGTAGAATGCTGAAGCGCTGAAGGACCAGCTGGCAGGTAGAGCTCTAATGATCTGTGCAGTAATCGATATGAGGTAGAAACACATCTGGGGGTCATCTAGTTGTCTTTTTGAAAGCCCGGCTGAGGGTGATAACAGGATGTCCGCGACGCGACCCGAAAGGCCCATTGTTGATATCACGTGAACGCACTCGCCGAAAAGGGTGGGGTCTGGCCTGGGCGGTGGCCTCAAGTCCCTTCAAGGTGTTATTTGCCATAATCCATATGGCAAAGTATGTCACCCACTTGTAGACCTCTTCACCGTGGCTCACCTTTGCTCTAGTCTCACACCCGGCTCCTTTCGCGATTGCAAACTTGAAACGCCACTGCGCAAGCGTCGCTCACGAGTATCGATCACAAACGAGTTCTCAGTCAAGAGGCAAAGAGTCTCCGAGGCCATCGGCTCGATTGATGTCTCTACAGACGCTGAACAGAGGCAGGAGTATGCGGATATCAATGCTGAACCGAGGGTAAGTCTTATGTCTTTGTCCGTCTTGCTTCCGGAGCTGACAAGGCATGGTCTTCTGGACTCATTATCTTGCCTCCACTCGCTCGATTGTCACAAACGCGTCACTAACGCCCTTTTCCTAACCTCTCTCCAAACAAAAACTTGCGATACCTCATTTCATGATCCAACCAAAACTTCGATCGTCGTCCATTTCCGGGTGATGCTCCTTCGCTTAGGCAGACCGCTTCATTGCCACACGTCCAGAGACCTTATTCCCTATGAATACAACACCGCGCACTAATCGAATGGCAAAAATATTTGGCCTCGCAGATGACCGCTTCCTTCAGTTCACCGATACGACAAATACCACAACTGACTGTAAAATGCTTACTTCCCTGCGCCGGAGCGCCTCCCAACTCTTCTATTCTCCACCAACCGTTCATCAAACATCAGCAGCAGCACATCTCGGAAAACGGCGACAGTTCATTCTCGCCCTTGACGGTCCCGGTATTCCCCAAGATCCCTGGGCATATCCCCTTTCCTGGTCGTCCACCAACGTCATCGCCGTCGCCTGCGGACACGACGTCTACTACCAAGACCTAGACACGCGGCAAATCGCACACCTCTGCAACCTCCCGCGCCCCAGCCTAGGCCGCATTCGTGCGCTAGCGTTTGCACCGCGTGGGTTGTACGCAGCACTGGGGACCACCACGGGCTGCGTGCAGGTGTGGGATGCGGCCTCGAGGCGCCGAGTGCGATCGTGGCCGAATACTGACTGGATGAGCGTCAGTGCGCTCGCGTGGCGCCCGTGCGCGCGCGTCTTTGCGGTCGGCCGCGCAGACGGTCGACTCGCGCTGCTCGACGTGCGTGCCCCAGATGAGGTACACAAGTTCCGCGGGCACAAAGGAGAGGTCTACGGTACACAATGGAGCCACGACGAGCGCTTCATGGCAAGCTCGGACGCCCACGGCACCGTTCACCTCTGGGACGCAAGGAACATGTCGACGAGGGTAGGCAAGATGAAGCACGACAGCTCCGTCAAGGTATGTCGCGGTCGCAGTCGCACCGTTTCTAGTGAGCTGCTGTACCCCTGTGATCTGTCTAGGCTAACGTACTACCGCAAATAAACAGGCAGTGGCGTGGTGCCCCTGGAAGCCCGATCTGCTCGCCACGGGTGGCACCTACCCGGATGGGCGGATCCAGATCTGGAGCACCTCTTCCCTAACAAGTACGCTGTCACCAGAGCCAGTGGGGACAATCGCGACGCACAGTAGCGTGTACTCCCTACAGTGGTCGCCGCACGCGCGGGAACTGCTCAGCACACACGGATTCGCGTGGCATGCCCGAGAGCGCCTGCCGGACGTTCCTGAGCCTGCTGCGTCGCCGTACACCAACTCGATCTCGGTGCACGCATTCCCCACCGGCCGGCGCCTGGTCAGTGTCGCTGCACACACGGGCACGGTCAGCCAGAGCTGCCTCGGTCCTGACGGGACGATGGTTTTCACGATATGCTATCGCGAGGAGGCGATGAAGATGTGGAAGGTGTGGGGACGGCGGGAAGAGGTGGGGAGGAAGGAGAGCGCGTTTGATAAGTTCAGCATCCGATGACCTTGCTGCTTTGGCGCGCTGGACGCGCTGGAACGGCGGTGGGGTGTTGTATGTGTGCTGTTCTTGGTTTACTTGTATGCTTTGCTTGTATTTTACACTGTTGCGTATGGTAGTATTCCCCACTCGTTTTCTTTGAATCCGTACTTATATCCCAGACGAGTTAAATTAACGAGACTGACGACCAGGATAGCGCAGATTGGTATGAACTTATTGTGGAACGATGTAAGGGCTAGTGTTGGCGTACGTAATCACCTTGCTTTAGCAAGGTCATATGGGAGGTCATAAATCCTGCAGATCGGGTCTGCAGATCGTAAATAGGACCAAATAAGATCAGAAACGTCTTTGCCCGTGCTGACAGGTGCGTACTTTCCGCATGTTTTCCACGCTCCGGTCCGCTCCGGCCCTTCCGCAGATTGAATCTCCGCTTAAAAACACATTTTCACTTCTTAATCGAGCACATAATTTCATGTTTATTAGATAATATAATTTATTAGATTAACACATAAAATTTTAAAGACAATCAACTTAATGAATTATTATCAAAGTGTATTTGTTACTTAATTATAAGTTACATGAAAGTAATTAATGAGTATTGTAAGTACAGAGTACACCACCAAGAAGGCGATGCATCCTGGGGATGATCAGCCCTATTTTAAACTGGTTATTAAAATAAATCAAATTAGGGACCATAATCGTGAGTAAATGAGGTTAAATTCAATGTGAAATCTGTATGATTTGGGTCAAACCACTGGACCAACCTGACCATTGCTGGACTTCTCCTGTCACATAGTGGCAGGGTTACCAACTGACCTGTCATCCAAACCCATCTGATGCATCCTCAGGATGCGTCAGCCATGTCCTCAGGTTAATTGTCCCCTTGCCTGGCATTGTCCATGCTTGGATACCATGTGCTGGTTGAAAAGTACCAAGGTTTCTCCCTCAGGCAGCCTAAGGTGAATGACTCAGCGAGCCGAGGCTTACAATAGCAACCATCCTCTGGGTGTGACTGCCACGCCCAAGACTCACGCCATCTATGTCCGCCACCTCAATTGAAATCCCTCTGTCGGCTCCAGTAGTTGGGGACTGTGTATGTGTTATCATAGTATTTGGCCTACTGATTGGCTAACCTCAGGCTAGGTTGGTGGCTCATTGAACCAGGGAAGTGGACTTGTGAAATTTGTAAAGACAGCAAACCATGTTCCCAGCGGCACTTGAAAAAACACCTCTCCACTGCGACCCACAAGAGGTTCATTGAATACTCCACATATGCTTATTGGGCCACATCTGAGCTGCCCAACGATGGTGACCATCAAAGTACCCCACTGCAAGCCCCACATGCACCTGATTGAGTCGATGATATTGACTTCGACATTGATGCGTCATCCAACCTGATCGATATTTCAGTGGATGTACGATTAGGGCTGATATGTGTGTGGCGTTCTGCTAACCCTCTGTGAAGGATGGGGTACCGTCTGATATGAATGATTGGCTTATGGATGTATGATCCTGGCCAATATGTGTGATGGATTGCTAACACTGCTCACATAGGATGAACCATGGTTTGGGGTCGTCAATGGTGGGGGTGGGTCAGCCAATGGGGTCGTGGATTCATTGTGTCCCAGCCAGGGAGGTGCGTCAATCCTCACTCAGTATTTTAGGATCAGCTGATAGATGGCAAATGATCTCAAAGATAATGAATGTGTTACGGTCGCACCGGCCGTCTAGTTCGACTTGAACTGGGTTTCTCAGAACGCTTGTATTGCACGCGAACAACCAAGGCAAAACCACTGCAATAGTGGTTGCAACTGAGAGACGAAGGGAAAACCAAGGGAAACGGCTTGCTGAGAATCGGCACAGCAAGAAGACGTCTAAGGGTTTGGTAGAGAAGACCAACTAAGGCCCTTAGGAAAGCAGGAGGAATGGTACGAATTCTCCAAGAACTCAAGATAGAGAATACATGCGAAGACAAGCTAGTACTTATACTACTAGTATGTAAGGTTCGGACTCAGCACGAACCTTAAGTCCTTATCTCTAGCCAATAGCCATAAGGGCTCCGGCTCCACAAGCTGAAACACAAGGGAGAAACATAATTGGACCGGCCTATAAAGGCACCGCCATCCATCAGACACGAGGCTGCGCCCATACAGTACACGAGGCGTCCATCAGAAAGTCCATCAGAAAGCAGGCACGAAGGCCTAGTCCATGTCGTCACCAACCGGGTAGCCGGCTGCAGCGTACCCGAGGCACACACGCTCAGGTGATGCCTCACGTGATGAGTCACGTGACTCTGGGCCATCCTGCCCGTAGAAGTGCGCGTACATGGCGCGTGCACGAGCTTCATCTTGCTCGTAGGGATCGTCAGCTTCGTCGTTGCTGTTCTCAACGGGAGTGCGGGACTTAGCTGGTTCGGGACGCAATGTCCACATGCTCAGGTCGCCCTTCCTCATCAAGGCCTCTCTTAATGCCTCGGAATCCAGGGTTCGCTCGTAGTTGTCCAACGCGGGCCGGCTCGGGTAGCTCGGCGGCGTACTTTCGCGGGAACTCGGGATCTCAGCCGTAACAGAATGGCTCGAAAGTTCAATGCCTACCCAATGTCCCGTGTCAGATGAATGGTACCCATGGCGCAGCAGAACCGTAAGTCACATTAGGAGTTTACTTGCACATTCTCTGAGCCATTTCTCCTTAGGCATCAACAGTTGATCTCATCACAAATCTCCCCCACTCCAGTTTTTCAACACGACAGATCGATGTGATGCTCTGGCACCTGAGGGTAAATGGTGTTCCCCAGGTACCGTCATGTTACGGTCGCACCGGCCGTCTAGTTCGACTTGAACTGGGTTCCTCAGAACGCTTGTATTGCACGCGACAACCAAGGCAAAACCACTGCAATAGTGGTTGCAACTGAGAGACGAAGGGAAAACCAAGGGAAACGGCTCGCTAAGAAGCGGCACAACAAGAAGACGTCTAAGGGTTTGGTAGAGAAGACCAACTAAGGCCCTTAGGAAAGCAGGAGGGAACTGTGATGCGGATTGTTGAAGGAATGGTACGAATTCTCCAAGAACTCAAGATAGGGAATACATGCGAAGACAAGCTAGTACTTATACTACTAGTAGATAAGGTTCGGACTCAGCACGAACCTCAAGTCCTTATCTCTAGCCAATAGCCATAAGGGCTCCGGCTCCACAAGCTGAAACACAAAGGAGAAACATAATTGGACTGGCCTATAAAGGCACTGACATCCATCAGACACGAGGTTGCGCCCATACAGTACACGAGGCGTCCATCAGAAAGTCCATCAGAAAGCAGGCACAAAGGCCTAGTCCGTGTCGTCATCAACCGGGTAACCGGCTGCAGCATACCCGAGACACACACGCTCAGGTGATGCCTCACGTGATGAGTCACGTGACTCTGGGTCGTCCTGCCCGTAGAAGTGCGCGTACATGGCGCGCGCGCGAGCTTCATCTTGCTCGTAGGGATCGTCAGCTTCTTCGTCGCTGCTCTCAACAGGAGTGCGGGACTTAGCTGGTTCGGGACGCAATGTCCACATGCTCAGGTCTCCCTTTCTCATCAAGGCCTCTCTTAATGCCTCGGAATCCAGGGTTCGCTCATAGTTGTCCAACGCGGGCCGGCTCGGGTAGCTCGGTGGTGTGCTTTCGCGGGAACTCGGGATCTCAGCCGTAACACGTCAGCAAAGATGATCCATGCACACAACGCCGCTCTACACAATATGTGTGGTATTCGCACACTGCAATATAATGGTGCATTTGGCAATACCTTTTTTGTAAACTCACTCGCAGACATAATATCTCAGGTAAGAGCACTTTCGTCATGGTCGTGTACGTGTGCTACTTTACCTCTTTGTCTAGGAGATGGCCAACCCACGTGTTCATCCGCACCTCCGCTTCTACCCCAAAGATGCTGGAAAATCAAGAAGTGAATATTGGCACGCAGAGCACTGGTATGAGAGTGCCGATCCAGATCTTGTAACGCCCCTAGCATCAATAAACGGCCACTCTTTCTTTGTCTATGAACCTTCCTTGCTTGCCGATGGCCATGTGGTCATACCGTACCATTGGTTTAAGCGTGATAACAATATTATAGCGTGTGCCTGGCCACTTCATGTTGTCAAACGTAGTAATGATGATGTAGGCTGGATCGTAGAGGAGTTTCAGACAGTTGTCATCACCCAAGACAATTTCCTGGTCCCATTCGGGGCTTGGTCGACCAGCCATCTAACAAGCTGCTTGCCCAGTGCAGCATGCATTGTCGGTACGTCGTTATTATCCCCTTCCCCTGGATTCAGAGTTAGTCAACTTACTACTTGAACTTGAAGGTTCTGTACTGGAACCAAATGGCGACATCGTCCCTTGGAAATGGACTGTCCCTGGGATTGGGAACCGTTGGTGTACACTCTCTGCTGGGGCACATGTCGTTTCGTTCCCTCTATGGCTATACTGCGATGATGTCTCGGGAAATCAGTCCAAGAAGTGGAACAAGCACTATTCATTCTTGGTGTCACCGGCTGGTCTCTGTTACATCATGGTAGGGACGTTCACCCGACGTGGGTTAAGTCGTTCTACTGAGACGCTGCACTAAGGGTCTGGTTCTGGTTGTCAAGGGAAGTTCCGATGAGGAACTTCAGTGAAGATGTACAAGTTGAAGAGTCAGCCTAAGCCAATAGTGGAACTTAGGATTCTTCAGTGAGAGGAGAGTTCGGTGAGAGATGGAGTATTCACAGTCTTCGATTGCTCGAGTACCGTAGAGTACAAAAAGTCAAGTCTAAGGCTACAAGCTACCTAGCAAGCCTGACTTTATAGTAAATGGGGATCCTAGTACTGAGTCATAACGGCATACTAGGATCGAGTCATCCGAACAATAAGTAACTGCGGCGCAGTCCGCAGTATGTATGAAACGAGTCTGAAACGAAAGATGACAGCCCCTTGACAACGGGCTAAAGTCACTATGACTCGTATGAGAAACAAGTAAAGAGTCACTATGACTCTTGTGAGATCGGTCACGTGAGATAAACAGAGACAAAGAAAGAAAGAAATTGAGTCGTATCGTAACACAGCCCCCCGTTTAGGCGCAAAGTTACTCCGGACTTTGCCTTACAAGCCCATCGGGTCATCATTCCAGTAGAGGTCATAGTCGACCTCATTGTTGTCCCAATTCTCCTTCTCTTCTTCGTCACCCATCTTGGTGCACCTGTGACGCTTGACGAACCCCCAGCTGCCCATGTGGCGACAGAAAGGGCACTGCTCGTAAAGGGGACACTCGAGCTCACCATGGTGCGTCCCGATCTTCCCACACTTCCCGCACGACTCCAGGGTCCACTCTTCCCTATCCATCAACCTGATACGCTCCAAAAGCGTCATCTTTACTTGGCTGCTGGGTCCAACCTCCACATGAGGCTCCGGGGTTTGCTCCCTTTCGTCTGTCTCCTGCTGGACAGTGGAGGTGGTGATGCGGATGCGTAGGGCCCCTCTCTCCTCCCGCTTCTTCTGCTGCTTGCGCTTTTTGGGGCATTCCTGGACTTTGTGCCCGCGCTTCTTGCAGTGGTAACACTTGGGCAACAATTTGCCCTCTTTGTCATGGAGGATGGGCATCTCAGCCCGGCAGGAAGTACATGGGTCGACAGGGAGTGGCTTGGGAGAGTACCGGTAGCAGGTTGGAAGGCGGTACTCACGGTTGAAGGACGCGTGGATGATTCGACAAGCGTCAGCCATCTCCAACCTAGTCTTGCAGGCTTCATACTTGTGCTCCACCAGTACTAGCTCCCTCATGATCTCGCTGACCTTGTGCTGGGCGTCGCGCAACAGGCCATCGAGTGTGTTCTTCAACTCCTGCTTTGCCCTAAAGCAGTTGATCTCCCCGGTCAGACGGGGGTCATCGATTTCTTGGAGGGCGCAGTTCACCACGAACTCTGTCTCATGGTTCCACGCCAACTGTCTCCAAAGGGCCTCTGTCATGAGCCCGTAGTTCTTCGCTCTCCTCCCTACCTGCACCTCTATGGTGCGTTTCTCCTGTCCCTCCCCAAGGGTCCCCATTACCATCGTTTCATCCGGTGAGTAGGTGATGAATGTAGCCAAGACTATTCTTGGCTCGGTGCGGTCCAGCCCAAAGCGGGGGTTGGCGACGTAGATGGGGTAAAACAAACGGGAGTGGGGGTCGTTATGGATGTAGCCAAGGGGTGGAGTATACTCAGCTTCCTTGACTGGAAGCTCAGGGAGCTTGGTGGCTCCATCATCACTGTGCTCCACGATTGGAACACTCCAGATAGCCAGCTGAGGAGTAAGAGGGATGGTGCCCTCAGAGCGGGTGTCGGTGACCGATGTGGGAGGCGATGAGGCAGGGAGTTGGAGAGTTGGCACAAGGCTGGCGGGAGCAGAAGCAGCGGACATCGTATGAAGAGATAAAGCAGTGTGAGGAAGGGGATTGGGTTCCTCTGTCGTTTTGGCCCATCTTATATACGTTTTATGGGCTTTTGACTTGTTTGTCCCTTTCCTGGCTTTAAACTCCGCTATCGGTTTGTCCGCGTGGACATCTTCTGCTTTTTCCCATGAACTGTCACTCGTGGGATAGCCTTTCCACTTGATTAGGTAGTGAAGCTTGCGCCCTTTCCCACGTTGCTGCGTGTTACGGCTGAGATTTCGAGCTCCCGAGAAAGCACGCTGCCGAGCTGTCCGAGCCAGCCCGCGTTGGACAACTACGAGCGAACCCTGGATTCCGAGGCATTAAGAGAGGCCTTGATGAGAAAGGGGGATATGAGCATGTGGACATTGCGTCCTGAACCAGCTAAGTCCCGCACTCCTGTGGAGAGCAGCGACGAAGAAGCTGACGATCCCTACGAGCAAGATGAAGCTCGCGCACGTGCCATGTACGCGCACTTCTACGGGCGTGATAGCCCAGAGTCACGTGATGAGTCACGTGAGGCATCACCTGAGCATGTGTGCCTCGGGTATGCTGCAGCTGGTTACCCGGTTGGTGACGACATGGACTAGGCCTTCGTGCCTGGTTACTGATGGACTTTCTGATGGATGCCTCGTATACTGTATAGGCGCAGCCTCGTGTCTGATGGATGTTGGTGCCTTTATAGGCTGGTCCAATTATGTTTCTCCTTCGTGTTTCAGCTTGTGGAGCCGGAGCCCTTATGGCTATTGGCTAGAGATAAGGACTTAAGGTTCGTGCTGAGTCCGAACCTTACTTACTAGTAGTATAAGTACTAGCTTGTCTTCGCATGTATTCCCTATCTTGAGTTCTTGGAGAATCCGCATCACAGTTCCCTCCTGCTTTCCTAAGGGCCTTAGTTGGTCTTCTCTACCAAACCCTTAGACATTGTCTTGTTGTGCCGCTTCTTAGCGAGCCGTTTCCCTTGGTTTTCCCTTCGTCTCTCAGTTGCAACCACTATTGCAGTGGTTTTGCCTTGGTTGTCGCGTGCAATACAAGCGTTCTGAGGAACCCAGTTCAAGTCGAACTAGACGGCTGGTGCGACCGTAACACTGCGCATCTAGAATCTTCTCGACTTCATACTTGGGTTCTTCATTGATGATATCAGGAGGCGGTCGGGTATAGTTCGGCCCATGGAACTCCATTTCCTTATAGGGTGTTAGAAGGTTCACGTGAAACACGTTATGAATCTTCCACTGTCTTGGCAGTTCCACATGGTACACCGCTTCTGATAACTGTTTCATCACTTTGAAGGGTCCGTGTCTCTTCGGCCTGAATTTAGCTGCTGGGTACAGGGTCTTCAAGTTGGTTCCCTCAATCCACACTTGATCTCCCTCTTTGTACGGTTGGAACTTCTTGTTCCCTTGGTGCGCAATGGCCATCATCTTCTGCGCTTTGATGATATTTTCATGGCCATCTGTTCGCGCCTTTTCTATGGCTGTAAGCCGTTCTTCAACCGAGGGAACCTTGCTTTTGGTTTTGAATTCAAGTCTCGGTGTGTACCCTTTGAGCATTTCGTAGGGGGTCTTTTGGGTGGTGGAGTTCGGCCATTGGTTATGTGCGAATTCCGCCATTGGCAGGTACTTGTGCCAATCGTCTTGCCTTTCATCGCACCAGAATCGAAGATACTGTTTGAGCCATTGGTTTGTTCTTTCTGACTGGCCATCAGTTCTTGGGTGGTATGCCGTGCTGATGTCCTGGTGTATCTTCAACGCTTTGCACAGGCCTTTGGCGAAGTGTGACGTAAATTGGGTATCTCGGTCAGAGATAATCTTCTTCGGGGCACTGAATCGGGTATACACATGTTTCAGGTAGAGTTCTGCTACCCCTTCTGCAGTAATTGTCTCTTGGCATGGTATAAATACCACTGCTTTACTGCAATCGTGATCCGTAACTGTGAGGATTGTGTCGTATTTGCCCGAAAGTGGCAACTTCGTGATGAAGTCCATGGTGACTGTCTCAAATGGCAAAGAGTTTTCTGGAGTGATAGGGATCATAGCTGGTTTTAGTGGCTGCGTGTTGATTTTATTTGCTTGGCACGCTGCGCATCCCTTTACGTATTGCTCCACATCTTCTTTCATCTTTGGCCACCAGAAGTCCCGTTTTGCCAGGGTGTACGTGTTTGTGATTCCTGGGTGTCTGGCTGATGGGGTATCATGGTAAAATTGAATTACCCCCCTCTTCAGATCGTTGTCTCTGGCAATGACGATCTGGTCTGTGTCATTTTCGATCTTCCACCAAATTCCGACTAGTTTGGTGAGAACGTAGGTGTTTGACCATTTCTTGAGCACTTCCTGGCTCCTTTTGTTCATCTGTTGGTCCTCTTCCACCTGGTCTTGAAGGGATTGGTATTTGCGATGGTTTACCGTTGCACTATAGTGCTCCCTTTCTTTCTGGTTGCTGGGGTTATAATATTCTGACCCCATCATTCTTGCGAAGCTGAATAAGGCAGGGGGTAGGACCACCAATGCCTTATTATCTTCTTCGCCGTGTTCGTAGTCTGGGCGTCGTGACAACGTGTCCGCCTGACCATTCTTCTTCCCGGCTATGTGAACCAATTCGAAGTCGTATTCCATGAGTTCCGCATGCCATCTTGCCACCCTTCTATTGTGGTCTCCTGGGTTCTTCCAGTACAATAGGTTGGCGTGATCTGTATGCACCTTTACTTTGAACGCTGGTTGGTGCAGGAAATGTCTCCAATGCCGAAACATTTCCACAAGGGCTAGAAGCTCCTTGTTGTATACGTCGTAATTTCTTTGGGCATCGTTCATGGTTTTCGAAAAGAATGCTACCGGGTGGAGCACTCCTTGTTTGTTTCATTGCATTAGGACGGCTCCCATTGCATAGTTTGACGCGTCAACTTCTACTTCGAATGGTTTCTTCTGGTCCGGTTGTATCAAAACCGGTTCTTCACATATTCGCTTCTTTAGTGTTTCAAACGCGCTTTCTTCCTTTGGTCCCCAGTTCCATTGAACGCCTTTCTTCAGTTGGTCATTCAGTGCCTTCGCAATAAAGGAAAAACCATGGATAAATCGCCTATAGAAGTTGCAGAATCCAAGGAAAGTCCGAATATCTTTTGTAGTTTTTGGCACTTTCCAATCAGCAACTCCAGCGACTTTAACTGGATCCATGGTAATGGTTCCTTTTTCTAGGATTACTCCTAGAAATTCGATGCGCTCTACTTCAAAGAGGCACTTGCTGGGCTTCAAGTATAGGTCCAGCTTTTGAAGGTGTTCAAGGACTTTGCTAACCAACTTGCGGTGTTCTTCTTCATCCTTTTTTGTTGCTATAAGGATGTCATCCATGTAGATGATTACTTGACCAGTTGCTGTTAGGTCATTAAACTGCATATTCATCATTCGTTGGAACACTGCGGGGGCATTTTTCAGCCCAAACGGCATTACTGTTGGTTCAAACAGCCCTAGGTTCGTTTTGAAGGCGGCTTTCGGTTCATCTCCTTCACAGAAGCAAATATTGTTGTATCCTGCTCGCATGTCCATCTTGGTGAACAACCTGGCATCCTTCACCTTATCCACTAGTTCCTGTATCAAAGGCAATGGGTATCGGTCGGGGATTGTGAAGGAGTTCAGTTTCCGGTAGTCCACTACTGGACAAAGTTTTCCGTCTTTCTTTCCAATGAAGAAGAATGGTGACGAGTATTGCGATTTTGATGGACGAATATAACCCTTGTCCAAGTTATCTTTGATGTATTCATCGAGCTTTTCTTGCTCTCCTTTAGATAACGGGTATATTTTGCAGTCTAAGGTTTTTGGGGCGTCCTCTATAAAATCAATAGCAATATCCCATGGTTGGTGTTCTGGATACCGCTTCGCCTCTTCTTCAGAAAAGACCTTCTTCCATCTGTGGTAGTGTTTTGGGACTACCTGGTCCCAGGTTTTCTCTTCTTTTGGCAGCGCCTTTACTGCCATTTCGGTTGACGTCGAGCTTCTTTTGAGGATTTCTTCATCTATTCGATGGACAAAGAGTTCTTCCCCAGGGGTGCATAATGATGCAGCCTTCTTGATCCACGCATCTTGTATGCGGATCACTTCTGCGTCCGTTGTATATGAAAGGGTCTTGATGACAAGTGGTTGCATGCTTTCATCAAGGGTCGCGCTTCTCCAATCGATCAATGGCTGGAAGGCAGCGAGCCACGGGTACCCTAACACCATCTCGTCATCTCCTAGATTTGTGACGAGGAATCTCATGTTCTGTTTCTTCTCCCCAGTCCGGACGTGCAGGTCAACGTAGTACTTGATGATCCCTGACTTATTCTGGGTCCCGTCAATGTTCCACACAATGCGGGGTTGTGGCAGCTTTAGTTTGCCAATCTTCATTCTTTTCAGGAGCTTGAAGTTGATAAAGTTGTCCGTGGCTCCTGAATCCACAAGAACTTTTCTTTCGGCCGTTGTGTGTGAAGTTTATATCAGAGTTGGGATTTGGAGACTTCAATATTTACAAACAAACACATCTTTAAACTGTAACGCATGCGCCATGGCCGCCAGGTTTGTGCGTTTTAAAAATCCTCCCTGTGCTCTTCTGCCCAAGCCTCTTTGATCATTGCGTATTTCTCCTTGGTTGAGAGGCTTTTAATGAGGGAAGATCGCACATCGGTAGGGGTGGATCCAGTTTCGGACTCGTCTTCCGATTCTTCTTCTGGTTCGCTTTCTTTGGCCTTGGCCTTGCGAGCCTTCTGAGGTGGTTTCTTGTCCTTCTGCTTGTCTGGACAGTTGCGGGAGAGGTGTCCTTGTTTGTTGCACGTGTAGCAACGGCCTTCTTTCTTCTGGACTTCAATGTCCGGTTTCTCTTTTGCAGTGGTCGCCGCTGCTCTTCCTCGGGTTCCTTTGTTATAGTTGGAACGGGAGTGGTCGGCGCGTGTGTCCATTGCATCTGAAGCAGGGGCTGGCATCTTAATGCCCAGCATCTTCACCAATTGGGCGGTGTTCATTTTTCCTGCTCCCTTCTTCCTTGGAGTTTCTTCGTTAATCCCCCGAATATTCTGGACTGCGGTATTGTCTGAGTGGTACTGGCGCACTCCGTCGGCCCATCCTCTGAAATCCAGAGGGCGTACCACCTTATAGACGTGATCCATCATGCGGTAAGGAAGTTTTGATGCGAATAAGGAAAGTGTCGACTGAGCATCCAATGGGTATGTTGCTTCTGCAGCAAGGGATTCAAACTGGGCGATAAACGCATCCACCTCATTTGGTATGAATGAGAGGTGGCACAGTTTATCTTCTGCCCGTTCCCTTGCTCCTGTATCCTGGAATGCTTGTTCAAAGCCTTGAGACACTGCCGTCCAATAGAATTCGTCATTCGGGAGTCTTCCGTTGTTCATTTCCGCAAGGATCCAGTTGGTCCATCTCTTGACCCAGTCCTTTACGTTTGGTCCTTTTATGAATCCGAGTAGCAGAGCCGCTCGCTTCATAGGTATCGCCATTTGTTCCGCATCCAAATTCGTGATACGATACAGGTTGAATTCCTGCATGAATTGGTCCGCAAGCGATCGGGTACCATCAAAGTCGGTTGGGGGGTTTCCTCCAAGTTTGCCATTTGCCACTCCTGGGCCTGAGCTGGCACCTGCCCCGTGTTACGGCCGAGATCCCGAGTTCCCGAGAAAGCACGCCGCCGAGCTGTCCAAGCCGGCCCGCGTTGGGTGACTACAAGCAAGACCTCGATACGGAGGCACTAAGAGAGGCCTTAATGAGAAAAGGCGATCTGAGCATGTGGACATTGCGTCCCGAACCAGCTAAGTCCCGCACTCCTATTGAGAGCAGCGACGAAGAAGCTGACGATCCCTACGAGCAAGATGAAGCTCGCGCGCGCGCCATGTACATGCACTTCTACGGGCAGGACGACCCAGAGTCACGTGACTTATCACGTGAGGCATCACCTGAGCGTGTGTGCCTCGGGTATGCCGCAGCCGGCTACCCGGTTGATGACGACATGGACTAGGCCTTCGTGCCTGCTTTCTGATGGACTGTCTGATGGACGCCTCGTGTACTGTACGGGCGCAACCTCGTGTCTGATGGATGTTGGTGCCTTTATAGGCCGGTCCAATTATGTTTCTCCTTTGTGTTTCAGCTTGTGGAGCCGGAGCCCTTATGGCTATTGGCTAGAGATAAGGACTTAAGGTTCGTGCTGAGTCCGAACCTTATCTACTAGTAGTATAAGTACTAGCTTGTCTTCGCATGTATTCCCTATCTTGAGTTCTTGGAGAATTCACATCATTCTTCCTCCTGCTTTCCTAAGGGCCTTAGTTGGTCTTCTTCACCAAAACCCTTAGACGTGGTCTTGTTGTGCCGCTTCTTAGCGAGCCGTTTCCCTCAGTTCTTCCTTCGTCTCTCAGTTGCAACCGCTATTGCAGTGGTTTTGCCTTGGTTGTCGCGTGCAATACAAGCGTTCTGAGAACCCCAGTTCAAGTCGAACTAGACGGCCGGTGCGACCGTAACACCCCGCCTCCAACAGGGGCGCCACCGGGAGGGGGTCCTCCGCCTCCAGGTGCGCCTCCGCCTGCTGGGGCACCTCTGCCTCCAGGTGCGCCCCCACCTCCTGGGGGGCCACCTCCTGGCGGTCCGCTTCCTCCTGGTGGTCCTGGGGGCCCACCTCCGGAGGGACCACTTCCTGCTGCCGTAGTGCTAGCAGGGGGGTTTCCGCTTCCTGTTCCTGTCCCCTTTGTGAAGAATGTTTGTACTGTGGATGGGGGGACAGCCATCGTTGTTGTGGTTGCAGCTGTGGTGGTTGTCTGTGTTGCCATTGGAGAACTTTTTGTATTATGTCTCGTAGCGGTTGGCACGGTATGCTGGCCTGCCTTCAACTGTGTATCATCTGGTGGAATTGCTGATACTGTCATTGGTCTGATTGATCTTCTTCCCAGGTTATACAGGGAGGGGACTGGTTGAGTAGCTGTCCAATGCCTAGTCCTGCTGTCTCGCTGTATGAAGTACCACTGCTCGGTACTTTCTTCGTATTCGATGGCGAGGTATGCTGCACTGAGTATGTCATATACCCAATAACCTTCTTCGCCTTCAATTTCCTGCCAAAGGGCTGCTCCTTTTACATGGCCAGGAACTTCGTCTTCTGTTCTCCTCTTGATGGAAAATGGTTTGAATCCGAGGATTGATCGGGATTCAGAAATTCTTTGTCCCTTAGCCAGAGTGGCAATAGGTTCAATAGACTTGACTTAATGTTACGTCACGGTAGGGATGTTCACCTGATGTGGGTTAAATTGTTCTACTGAGACGCTGCACTAAGGGTCTGGTTCTGGTTATCAAGGGAAGTTCCGAGGAGGAACTTCAGTGATGATGTATGAGTTGAAGAGTCAGCCTAAGCCAATAGTGGAACTTAGGATTCTTCAGTGAGAGGAGAGTTCTGAGAGATGGAGTATTCACAGGTCTTCGATTGCTTGAGTACCGTAGAGTACAAAAAGTCAAGTCTAAGGCTACAAGCTACCTAGCAAGCCTGACTTTATAGTAAATGGGGATCCTAGTACTGAGTCATAACAGTGTACTAGGATCGAGTCATCCGAACAATAAGTAACTGCGGCGCAGTCCGCAGTATGTATGAAACACGTCTGAAACAAAAGATAGAAAGCCCCCTGACAACGGGCTAAAGTCACTATAACTCTTATGAGAATGGTCACGTGAGACAAGAGAAAACAAGAAAGAAAAGAAATTGAGTCATATCGTAACACTACGAATATCTTCAGCCCTGTGTGGCAGATCAGGGGTAAGATCCACATTCCTGATACCATGTACTTCACAAAAGTGATTTCACCAGGTCTCGATCCCCACATGGACACACCCATTGAGATCCTACACACAGTACTGCTGGGTTTTGTAAAGTACTTCTGGAGAGACGTTATACACAATCAACTGAGCAGCAATCATCAGAAGGATCTGCTCAAGATGTGGCTTAATTCCCTTGACATATCAGGCCTTCTGATCAGACAATGCCTCGCCGGAAATACTCTTGTCTAGTATGCTGGTTCTCTGACTGGGCGGGACTTCCGTATTATTTCTCAGATTGCCCCATTTGTGCTGTATGACTTGGTGCCTATGGCATGTTTTGATGCATGGGTCTCATTATCAAAACTTGTACCCCTTATCTGGCAGCCACAGATCGATGATATTGATGAATACATTGTAAGTACTTACATCTTTGACTTTAGCGGCCCCTGATGTGATTGCATTTTCAGCCGCATCTTGAATCTGTGATCCAAGAGTTTCTGTTCCATATGATCTGCTGGACTCCACACTGGTTCAATAAACCTAAATTTCATCTTATTCTCCACCTGCCTGCTCACATCCTGCGCTTTGGTCCTGCTGTTCTATTTGCTACAGAATCGTTTGAGTCTTTCAATGCTGTTATCCGCGCCAAGAGTGTGCATTCAAACCACCTTGCACCATCACGTGACATCGCATATGCGTTTGCACACAACAACCATGTGCGCCATTTACTCAGTGGAGGGTGACACTTCTTCCAAGATAGTGAACAATCTCGGAAGTACTTCGATGCCTTCAGGTCCCTGGCTGCTGATACTGACAAAATCTCCATTTGTGCTGGCAAGGCAGGGATCTGGCAACTGGTGTCCACTGCGACCCTTTCACTGATTGATAACAGATCTCCCATCACTAGGTACATGTGTCTTGTTGATAAGGATGATCACACCGTTGGTAGGTACAATTTTGGATTTTTTATAAGGGGTACTGACGGGTATGAAGGCATATGTAACCTCGATAAGCGAGATCCGTGTCTATATGATCACATAAGGACAGCCTCACATTTCCCCACCCTCATTTCCCCAGCAATGTTGCCCTGCCGGATGGGTACATCTGTAGTACTGATGAATGGTGACATCTATAATATAGGCAGCTGGGTACTATTCAAGTCCAGCGCAAATGGTGCAGCGGGGCCTGCACTTGGGCATGTCCATGAGATCGTATCCTTAAGCGCTGCTGGAGTGCAGGAGCCCACACATCCAGTCATCTTACTGCAATGCGCAGACATTGCTGCATGTGCCGAGCCCTACCAGATGCCGGCTATCCACCTCAACAACAACTGGGTGACAGGAGACCTATCAGTGAGTAGTTCTCAGATGTCATGATAATGTGCTCATCCCCCCACAGCGTATTATTTGTACCGCAAACATCCAACACCGGTGCTATGATCACCACTGTGCCACATTGGGATTGGAGCAGATCTATCAGGAATGGCAGGTATCTGACCAAACTCGGCCGGTTATTCTGCACCATGCCCCAGATAGTCTGGTCCTCAACACTGCACAAATGCGCGACACCAGACAATTTGATCAGCTACATGTGTACACATGTCCCGATCCTCCAGATCTCTCCTCAGCAATTCTCTGTGGTGTGCAGCTAGAAGTCGATGGGTGCAAATGGCAAATGAACCAAACTGGTGGGGGGCTTCAACAAAGGTGTCACATTGGCAGCTCATTAGGGTCTGGCCATGCTAGTTCACCAAGCCAGTATGGGTCTGCAGAATGATACAATGTATTTCGGTCTGTGATTTGTCTGCATTCAAGTGTGTCCCTGTGAGTGCGTCCATGCTGTGATCGACTGGCTTGACTGCACCCGACTCTATTAAACCGCGCCCAACTTTCGCTCACTGTGAGCTAGTGTGAAGCATCGCCTGTATTGTGTCTATTGGTAGTTATTTCCCCTTCCCCTGTATTCTATCTAACTCTCAGGGGGAAGTCCACATGAACACCGGAGGCGTTGCTACTGTCTGGCCTCCCTGTGCGCCTGAACACAGATCTGACAGTCACAATAAAAACCCATTGGAAATTGCAGCTTGGTAAACTGAACAATTTTCTATAATCACAGGTTAAAATGTGTGAGTGCAATGTGTTATGTACCTTGTCTGTGAGTACATTCCCTCATGTGTTTCATCATCCATACCCTCCACAACAAACCCTTTATCCTCCAGGTTTCAGACCCTCTCCATCGCACTGTATATGAGCTTGCAACAGTTTCGATCGTATTCGGTCTGTTCCGGTATTGGGGAGGGCTTGCGCTCAACTGTTGCAGGCAGTTTTGTACACTGAGGACGCATTTTCATGATGCGCTGGGACACCTGCTTTTGCACTGCGCCCTGAGACCTTCACAATAAATGTAAGTCTTTATGTGCATGAATATATTCACATACTTACACCACTTGTTTTCTCTCTTTCTTTCTCAATTTTGGTGACCGTTGAGTGACCATGGATTTCGACGCGGGAAAAAAGACAATGAAAATAAAACATACGAGCGTTTATCAGGGTGTGAAAACCTGTATATTTCGCTTTTATTTTCTCGGACCTGAATTGGGCTTCCCCTTCAACCCTGGCAGAACCCAAGCATCTCCCTTCCAACCCGCCCCCCACGTTCACATGGCCTGTGTCTGGGTAAGTTTTTCCTTCTCACTGAATATGCACCCTATGCATCTCCCTTCCAACCTGCCCCCCACGTTCACATGGCCCATGAAATACCTGCATGTAACTGTAGATACTTTTTTCTCTATGTAAGGCCTTGTATTAGGTACTGCCCCAGTATAAAAATGGCTCAAAAAAAAAAAGGTGCATCCACCCGATTGCGCAAACTCATAACCACCATTTCCACAAAAGGAAAAGAAGAGATGTAAACGTACAATAAATTCGTATCCAATTTCCTGATTTCCTGACAAAATTATGCCATTTTTGCTTTATACTTATCCATATTAGGATGATAATAGTAAATTTTCTATTGGCGACCATAAAATAAAAATTAGTTTGGCAATTGCCGAGCGTCATTTTTTCAGCAAACAGCAACACACTTAGCTGTAACTTGATCACCGCAAGCTTGCGAGGCCAACACATATGACTTCTTAGTATAACTTTGATTCTCTTTCTTCCGCCCCATCAAATGTTGACAGAACCAATCCTACTAGCTTGCTAACCACGAGTGGTTTTCCTGGGTCTCCACAGCAGCTCCATGTTCGACGCAGGCAAGTCTCAGCTCAACCAATGACGCCAACTCCTGCCAGACATTCTCAATGTGCGTACCATCGCTTGTCTTTAAACTAAAAAATGTACATTGACATGTCACCGCTGTCAGCTTCTGAGCAAGTCAACCCCGCACAGCATCAACCTGCTCAGTCACTGACATCGCCACCTGTCAGACACTCTCCATGTGAGTTTTCTCTTTTTTTTGGATGTGCCAAACTCAAAACTATGTGTTGGCATGTCACTGCCATCAGCTTCCACCATGCCCACTCCCGCATGGCCCCAACCTACTCAACGACTGACACTGCCATTTGTTAGACACACCCCACATGAGTCTTCAATTTTATTTTATTTTGGATGCGCCAGACTTAGACCTATGCACCAATGCGCCACCCCCAGCCCCTGAGCACGCCACTGCATCGGCTCCTGCATGACCTCAATTTCAACAACTAGCACCGTCACCCATGTACCCTGGATCTCCCAATAACACACAAGACCCCGATTTTGACATGGACATTGAGCCCGAGGTCCATCCCAGATTCATCAAAGAGGTTGGCCGTTCAATGGGGTTTGTGGCAGTGGACGATGAGTATCGAGATAGCCTTCACACCATCCCAAAGGCATTTATATTCACTACACCGTGTTATATCAAACGCTGACATGCAGCCAGACAGGGAAGGGAACACCTAAAGGGCAGATGCAAACTAATATTTTCCAGATTGGCCTCCTCTTTGCGTTACTAAAAGAGTGCCACTCCATCTCCGAATCCCTCCACATGAACCGTGTAATGATGGCCAACATCCACACCCACCTTGAGGAGACGTTCTCCCTCACGATGGAACATAAAGTAAGTTCTTGGTTCATAACTTAGCCGACAGTCAACTGACACATGCAGATGAATATACGCCTCGTTGCCAGGGAAATACTGCTAGATCACAATCGTGTGTTATACATGAAGATGCATGTCAATGTAGAGGTAAGTTAAACATGTTCATTCAATGCACAGCCAGTTGTGTTGACACTTGCTGCATGCAGGAGAGGCTTTGCGAAAAACAGACGGAGCTACGCTTTGTTAATATATTTGGCAACTTATCCCAACAATGACTACTAGGAGTGGTAGTTCAGCGTACTTGTTCCAGCTTGTGAAATGCATACTGGGAGATGGTAAGGATGGCTTTTAAACCTGGCAATCTATTGACATGCTCCAAGCTGCATGATAGCATGATCAGTACCAACACTTTGCCGTTAGACGACTTTGCAGGCAATGTGGTTAACTGATTTGGAACTGGTTGGGTCCCCATTGGATGTTCAATTGTCAACCACATTGCTCTGTTGGTGAGTATATGATTACCATACTGAAACTAATCTGACATTACTATGCAGCGCCGGTTTGCCTTTGAAAACCCCTATCTCCTGGATTGCGAGGGCGAAGACGAGGATGATGACGAAGACTCTTAGAGCTTCAGCCAGGGCACAAACACACCATTGGAGATCATCGACCCTGAAAAGATCTCGCGACCACCCAGTGCATTGTCGGCCGCTCCCCCATGTCACAAGAAACGCAAGCAAACTGGGCACACACCTTCTGTTGCTGTGTCACACAAGGGCAGCGACTTTTGGTCCATGGTCGATAAGTGGTTCATCGCTCGCATGCAACCAGATCAATTGGGAACTCCATGGTCATCACCAGGGTGGATAAAGTAAGTATTATCATCATGAGATAATATCTGGCTCTCAGTGACATTACCACCACAACAGTTACATTGATGAAACTATAGAACATGACCGCGCAAAATTCAAGCCCACTCCAAATGTAAATCCCTTCCTTGACGACAACCTGGCAAATGATATGGGCGATTATACTGGCAGAGGCGTGGTTGGGAATACCTCGGTCCCTGCGATCGGTAGCATAGTAGGGTTTCTCGACTACATGTAATTGCGTCATTATTTTTGTTTGGATACCAAATACACACATTTCTGGATATCATGGTGTGACAATATTGGGCCAAAATGTACTGTAAACATCACATGAGATATCTGCGACCCTGGTTGCAGGACACAGCCAGGAGGTCCCCCAGAACGCAGAATGTGCATCCTGGGGCCATTCAACGCCTTGTCCCCCCATGTGCCTGCTGCTGCTATCAGTTCCCACAACAGGTGTTACGGTCGGCCCTTCGGACTTATCAGTGTAATCGTGATGTCGTGATTCGGAGCTTCGGAACTCTTACTTACCAGTTGTGGCTACGGTAGTAAGTAGTAATTAGTCACGGACTTAGTCGTATCAGTCAGCACTCAGCGATCGCATGTGATTGCTGAGTGATTCCTAGGATCGGTGTAGTAGGGTTCGAGCTACTTACGCCATAGGACAGTTTCGTTCAAGAGGCGCTTTAAAGCCCTCGCGTATTTGTATAAGTAGTAGTCGGTGAAGACCAAGACACGCCATCTTGGTCTTCTTCAATTGCCATTTCACTTCCACATCGCATCCTATATTCTCTTCTCATCTCTCTTTTCGTGGTGTGCAGTCGTCACCTTATCCGGCACGTACACCGGAAGGTTGAAGTCTATTTGGGCCAGCGTGACTTAGGAGATCCGCTGCTAGCCCCATCATCGTATTGAGGAAGTCGCCTCTACGTTTGACTTGTGACACGTTGACTTGTCCTCTCGCCCAGAAACTCGTTCAAGTCGAACAAGCGCCACGGCAAGGCGTAACAACAGGGCCAGCCTGCAGAGACACCAGAATATACCCCCCAATATCCAATATGCCTTGTCCCCTGCGTGTCTGCTGCTGCTATTGGTTCCCACCACATGGCCAGCCTGTGGAGACACCAGAACATACCCCCAATATCCAATACCAGTACGCAAGGGATTGGGGTATAATAGCCGGCGGTAATTCCCTTTTAAGACCAAGTGCAGACTCCCAGCATGCCAAGGGCAGATGCAGTGCAACCTCAGGATGCTTCGGCTCCTGTTACCAGGAGGACTTAAGGACATTGCCGTGGTTCCATTGAGTCTGTCCACCAGACGTGACATACATACTGACCTGCTTCATGTTTCACTGGTTTCTGGGTAAATTTTGGAGTATATTCAGGGTCAGTGTCCAGCCACGCTGGGATGCACTCAGTAATCAACTCAGTTTATGGACACTAAGTACAGTGGCCGGCCTGCTCATTTTGAATTCATTCCCACTTTTGGTGCAGCTGGCACACTGTCATAGCTGAGCCATCCTTAGGATACTCAGATTTCCTGGCAGTGTAGAGCGTGGCACGCGTGACGCAAGCAGATGTGTGGGGACGGGCGCTGCACGCAGCAATGGAGGTGCAAGGACGGCGAGCGAGAGGGAGGCCGGGGAGAGGGGACAAGAAGGAGAGGCTGGGGAGAGAGGGAGAGGCGGGGTGGGCAGGAGAGGTGGAGGGTGGGAAAGGGCAGGGAGGGGGCGAGGGGATGGGGAGTGGGAGCAAGGTGGGGCAAGAGGCAGAGGGAGGGAGGGAGAGGCCGGGAAGAGGGTGGAGAGGGTGGGAGGGTGGGAGAGAGGCAGGGGGAGGGTGGAGAGGCGGGGAGAGGGTGGGAGAGGGTGGGAGAGGGTGGGAGAGGCAGGGGGAGGGCAGAGAGGTGGGGAGAGGGTGGGAGAGGGCGGGAGAGGGCGGGAGAGGGTGGGAGAGGGTGGGAGAGGGTGGGAGAGGGCGGGAGAGGCAGGGGAGAGGCAGGGAGAGGGCAGGGAGAGGGCAGGGAGAGGGTGGGGAGAGGGTGGGGAGAGGGCAGGGAGAGGGCAGGGAGAGGGCAGGGAGAGGGCAGGGAGAGGGCAGGGAGAGGGAGAGGCTGGAGGAGAGGGCAGGGAGAGGGAGAGGCCAGAGGAGAGGGAGAGGCCAGAGGAGAGGGCAAGGCTGGAGGAGAGGGCAAGAGGGCAGGGAGAGGGCGGAGAGGGCAGGGGAGAGAGGCAGGGAGAGGCAGGGAAGAGGGCAGGGAGAGGGCAGGGAGAGGGCAGGGAGAGGGCAGGGAGAGGGCAGGGAGAGGGCAGGGAGAGGGAGAGGCTGGAGGAGAGGGCAAAAGGGCAGGGAGTGTTACATCACGGTAGGGACGTTCACCCGACGTGGGTTAAGTTGATCTACTGAGACGCTGCACTAAGGGGTCTGGTTCTGGTTGTCAAGGGAAGTTCTGAGGAGGAACTTCAGTGAAGATGTACAAGTTGAAGAGTCCGCCTAAGCCAATAGTGGAACTTAGGATTCTTCAGTGAGAGGAGAGGGTTTGTGAAAGATGGAGTATTCACAGGTCTTCGATTGCTCGAGTACCGTAGAGTACAAAAAGTCAAGTCTAAGGCTACTACTACCTGGTGAGCCTGTATTTATAGTAAAGAAAGAGGTATCCTAGGATAGAATGATAATGGCATCCTAGGATCGAGTCATCGAGCAATCACTATAACAACAATAAGAACTGCGGAGCGCAGCTCGCAGTAATCACATGTAGGATGTGAAACAAAGATATATGTGAAACAAAGATGTGTCTGAAACACATAGCCCCTTAGCAATGGGCAAGAGTCGTCATGACTCACAAGGGAAAATAAGTAAAGAGTCATCATGACTCTTATGAGAACTAAACAAGTAGCAAGTCATCATGACTCGCATGAGAACGACCACGTGATGTGAAAGTAAAAAGGGTCACATGTCCTATAGGTGAAATAAGGGGAATAAAATAGGCAGTGTCATAACAGGGAGAGGCAGGGGAGAGGCAGGGAGGGAGAGGTAGGGGAGAGGGGAGAGGGCAGGGAGAGGCCGGAGAGGGGGCGGAGAGAGGCAGGGAGAGGGCAAGGAGAGGGTGGAGAGGTGGGGAGAGGGTGAGAGAGGGTGAGAGAGGGCAGGGAGGCAGGGAGAGGGAGAGGCCGAGCAGAGGGAGAGGCAGGGAGAGGGCGGGAGAGGTGGTGAGGGGGAGGGAGAGAGGCAGGGGGAGGGAGAGAGGCAGGGGGAGGGCGAGAGGGCAGGAGAGGGCGAGAGGGCAGGGAGAGGCTGGAGAGGCAGGGAGAGGGAGAGGCCAGAGGAGAGGGCGAGAGGGCGGGAGAGGGCGAAGAGGCGGGAGGGAAGGATGGGGCGAGGGAGGGACGGGGCGAGAGGGTGGGAGAGGGAGAGACCGGGGTGAGAGGGCAGGAGAGGGAGAGACTGGGGAGGCAGGCAGGGAGAGACCAGGGAGAGGGCGAGGAGAGGGAGGCAGGGAGAGGGTGAGGAGAGGGAGGCAGGGAGAGGCCAGGGAGAGGGCAAGGAGAGGGAGAGACCAGGGCAAGAGGGCAGGAGAGGGAGACTGGGGAGGCAGGCAGGGAGAGACTGGGGAGAGGGCAAGGAGAGGGAGGCAGGGAGAGGCCAGGGAGAGGGCAAGGAGAGGGAGGCAGGGAGAGGCTGGGGAGAGGGCAAGGAGAGGGAGGCTGGGAGAGGCTGGGGAGAGGCTGGGGAGGCCGGAGAGGCTGGAGAGGTGGGGAGAGGCCTGGAGAGGCGGGGAGAGAGGGAGAGGCCAGAGAGGCAGGGAGAGAGAGAGGGATGGGAGGGATAGGGTGAGAGGGCAGGAGAGGGCAAGAGGGCGGGA
The DNA here is from genome assembly GCA_951394315.1 of Lactarius evosmus. NCBI lineage: Eukaryota > Fungi > Basidiomycota > Agaricomycetes > Russulales > Russulaceae > Lactarius > Lactarius evosmus. The sequence continues at coordinate 1,361,448 of OX596129.1, read as the reverse complement.
GAGGGTGAGACCAGGGATGAGAGGGAGGGAGGGAGAGGGCAAGAGGCAGGGGGAGAGGCCGGGGAGAGAGGGAAGGAGGGCAGGAGGTGAGAGAGGGAGGCAGGGGGCGGGGCAGGGCGAGAGGCAGAGGCAGAGGCAGGGAGGGCAGGGAGAGGGCAGTGAGAGGGTGGAGGGAGGGAGAGAGGGGAGTGGATGGGAGAGGCTGGGCAAGTGAGAGACAGGGGTGAGAGAGCGAGAGGCAGGGCAACAGGGAGGGAGAGGCAGGGCAACAGGGAGGGAGAGGGCAACAGGGAGGGAGAGGCAGGGCAACAGGGAGGGAGAGGTGTGGTGACAGGGAGGGAGAAGCAGGGCAACAGGGAGGGAGAGGCAGGGCAACAGGGAGGGAGAGGCATGGCAACAGGGAGGGAGAGGCATGGCAACAGGACAGTAAGATGGGCAGCGAGAGGCGGCAGCATGAGAGGGTGGGGTGAGGTGGGGTGACAAGAAGGAGTGACAAGCAGGGAGAGAGGGAAAGGTGGAGGGTGAGAGGGCTGGGAGAGGGTGAGAGGGAGGGCAGGGAGAGAGGGGGTGGCGAGAGGGGCGTGAGAGGAAAGGTGAGGGCAGGGAAGGCAGGAAAATGTAATGACTCACAGAGGATTATTGCACTCTGTCTCCAGGAGCGCGGACATGCCTTGGCTGCCAACACACCATGAAGTGGTGTTGCAGATGATGGTAGAGGCGAGTGTGGTGGAGGGCATAGTAGGTGGGGCAGGAAGCATGCCTTGAGATGTTGGATGAGGCTCTCCGTCCTTGCGCTCAATCACGCAAGTATTTATGTGAATATACCAAGTTTATTGTTTACAGACTGAAACAATTTATCTACTGGGAGGGTTTGTAAGGTTGGGAAGGGGGGATGTAGCCATAAGGCCAGTAATAAGGCGAGGGGTACATCGTGTGTGTGTACATTCCGGGAGGGTAAGTAGCAGGAACAGGGTACCATACAGGGGGCGCAGAGGGAGGTGGGGGAGCGGACAAGGTGCCTGTGCACTTGCAGCCACATTCCAGAGGCTGTGAGAGGGAAAGGGTCGTGTCATTAGCAGTGGCTGCCATGCGCATGTGCACTGAGGCATTCTGAGCGGCACTCCATGCATCTGGTGCAGCATCCTGGCTGGAGCTGAGTCCTCTGCTGTATGGGTCTGTAATTTTCACATGTGCTCGCTTGCGATTGAGGCCACCAATGTGTGCTGTTGCCATGGGTTCGGAGGTCGATATGGTGCTGGGCCGGAGCTTCCATTGTCATGTAGCCCCCATTTGCTCCATGGTCTCAATCCAAGTACCTTTATTAGGCGAGATCACCTCTTTGTCAGGGAGTGGGCTTTCTATGGAGTGGGAGTTGTGAACAACTGCTTCCAGGTGAGTTTCAACCATCTGGAGACTTCAGACAGTCTCTGGAGATGAAGGAGCACTGCCCTCCAGGAATTCCCTAGAGACAGCGATCACATTTTCTAAGATTGAAGTGGTTGTGGTGCTTGCATTGCTCCCCGCATCCGGTGAGCCTTCCCAAGTTGGCGGCACCGTTTTGTGAACCAAGTTCTCCACCGCTCTCATTTGCCAAACGTCGTGCCCAAGGAAATGGGCAGCAGTGGTAACGTGCTTGCATAGCCAAACCCTAGGCCAGTCCAGACAATCACAAGATTGGTTGCTGAGGCCAACTAGATACATGTATGAAGAGTCCGTTTCTGATTGCACCGAGAAGCAATCATCACTGAGACTCTAGATTGACTTGGCATTTAATTCCAGAGTTTGCGTGATAATTTCCTTGCGATGCTTCTTGGCTAGGTCTCATCCTGTGAACCTGAGCTCCTGGCTATCGTTGTGGACCATGTATTCTGGAAGCATCTTGATTACAAGTGTATGTATAAGATGATTGGCATGCTGATTCTGTTTCCCCTCAAGCCACTTAGATTTGAGGACGTGATGATAGCCTTTGACTTTCCGCATGTTTTCCACGCTCCGGTCCGCTTTTGCTGCTTTCCCACCACTCATATTCAAACTCCGCTTTTTAAAATCCTTTTGTCTTTCATATTTTATTTCTGCAGTTAAATACTATATTCCAAAATAAAAACAAATATGATGAAAATAGATGAAAATAACGCGTAAACAATGTGCATGTATCATCGGATGCGTGGGAAGCCCTTTGGCACCCTTCCCATTTGCACCCCCCCTCCTCCCTTTGCCTCGGTGTGCCGCCTTTGCACACCCCCCTCCGTTGGTGCATCCTGCCCCCTCCCCTCTGCTTTCCTTCCCCCTCACCCTGTTTACGTGCAAACAAGGGAGTGGCACAGAAAGGCACCTGAACGCGGGTCTGCGTGGGACGAGGCCCCCACCCCTTTGCACCCCACCCCCGTTCATATGCGAATAGGGGGCCACGCAAGAATGGCACGCCCCCCCTTTTGCACCCCAGCCCCCGTTTGCGTGCAAAGTGGGCATGGGAACACAGGGTGCCAGAAAGGTACGCCCCCTGCCCTCCCCCCTTTTTTGCGCCTCCCTGTTTGCATGTGAATAGGACACCCGAGCACGGGGCCGCACAAGGCAATGCACCCCCCTCTGCCCCACCGCGCTCGTCAACGTGCAAACCGAAGGGCAGCACAGGAAGAGGCACACCCACCCCCCCTGTTCAAACCACAATGGGGCACACGTGGGACAAGCCCCCTCCCACCCTTTGCACCCCACCCCTGTCTACGTGCAGGCGGTGGGAGGGGGAGGGTGCAGGAAAGGGCAGGCGCGCCCCCCTTTGTGCCCCCCCCTTGTGCCCCACCCCCATTTACGCGCAAGTGGTGGGAGGGGGGAAGGTGCGGGAAAGGGCACATGCCCCCCTTTGCACCGCAATGGGGCATGCGTGGGGCAAGCACCCTTCCCCTTTGTGCCCCCCCCCTTTGTGCCCCCCCTTTGTGCCCCACCCCCATTTACACGTAGGTGGTGGGAGGGGGGAGGGTGCGGGAAAGGGCGCGCACGCCCCCCTTTGCGCCGCAATGGGGCATGCGTGGGGCTAGCTCCCCTCCCCTTTGTGCCCCCCCCCTCCCCTTGCTCACACTGAACGCAAACATGGGTCCACATGGGACAAGCCCCTCCCCTCCCCTTTTGCATCCCCCACTCCCGTTTACGTGCGAGCAGTGCCCCCTCCCCTAGCTAGATTGACTTAGAAAAAAAAGTGTAAATTTTATTAGCTAATAAATATATTTTCTTTTGTTAAGTACAAACATAAAAATTGTGTGTTTGTGCATTTGTAATTTTTTATATTAGCTAATAGTCATGAAATTCTTTGCTTGAGTAAGCAGTAAAAATTATGTTTAGGGTGGAGACCGAACTTTAATGTCAGTCTGGAGCGGTCCAGAGCGTGGAAAACACGTGGAAAGTATGCACCTCGTGATGATAGCTAGATAATATAAAGATTTTGAGCAATCTCGATTATCTTTAGTGCAATAAGGCTACTTACAACTCAATCAGCATATTTGTATCACCCTCCTGAAAGATTGTGCGACACTGCCTTGATGCCCCTGACCAAAGGTGCATGATGGGCATCCAATTGAGCTTGAGATAATTGATCAAGCTCTGGGGAACTGAGCAATTGTTTTGGATTTCTTCCCACTAAGAATCGAATTTCGATTGATTGGATACTTTCACCCATTCACAGATGTGTTCCCAAAGTTTCAGGAATTCTTCCATGCAGAAATGCATCCAGATCACGTGGAGGACGTGCCACCAACACAATAGGAGAGTGGACCCCAGGTATATGGCTTTAATTGCATTCATTTGAGCTTTGTTGTGATCACTCATGATGATTGCAGGGGTGATCTCCGGGCTCCGCACTTTTATGAAATTAAGAAAATAATTTATTGTAGCTTCTGTGCCGCTTGAGGAGAGCATCCACATGACAGGAACACCTGTCAAGCAGAAATGAGTAGTTGTCCAAAAGTGGAAATCCACCACAAAGCATACCATGGCCCCACAAATCCCTCACAATCAGGGTGTACAGTTGTAGCCCTACATACTAGGTGGTATTGTGAGTAGCATAATAGATAAAAAATTCAAACCTAGTACTCAGAATCTATCTTTCTAAAATTCAGTTTGGATGCACAATACGAAAGAATCTGGAGATAATCCAGATTCTGGTGGGGGCAAATCTAATTTGTCCTTCAGGGACACCTCTGCATTGGCCTCTGCAAGCCGGGTGATCCACAATTTGACTGAGATTGCGTCATTACTGTCAATGTCACGGATCGGACTTCATGCTTACTATCAGGTTCTGGCTACGATAGTAAGCTTGTGATTCTTTACATTAGTCAGGGACTTTATACTTTCACGTGTTATCAGTCAGCAGTAGTATCACATGGTACTTTAGCAGCTGATTACTAGGATAGCGATACTAGGGTTCGAGCTAGATACGCTATAGGTCAATACTGTTCGGGAGGTGCTTTAAAGCCCTCCATCGTTGTGTATAAGTAGTAGTCGCGGAAGACCAAGGATCGCCATCTTGGTCTTCTTGAATCATCGGTTTCTCAGAACTTCTCCTTTCCTCTGCTGAAGAGGTCCAGGTTCGGAGAACGGAACGCACTGCATAAGGCTTACCAAGAAGCCTTCCCAGTTGCAAGACGATCGGCGTGTTCGGATTATAATCCCACGTTCGACTTATACACCGAAGCTGAGTACTCGCGTCTCATCATCGCCTAAAGCAAGGCCCGCGCTTACCGAAGCGTAACATTAAGACCAAGATCATAACATCGTGGCGCGAGTATCCACAAGAGAACTTTGGAACCAGGAGGGTTTCCGCTCCTACGAGATCCCACGAAGGGGAACAAGAAACGTACCAGTACGTTACCTCAAGGAAGCCAGTTGGGGGAGCATCAACGGAGTAGAAGGGTATCTAATCAGAGGAGTACACGGACCACGACCAGTTGAGTTCAATTTCGAACGAACTTGCTGGTGCAGAGTCGACCGAGAGGACGACGAGTGGAGAGTCATCGACACTCTACCCGCCAGATACAGGTGCAATATTTACGAAGAAGAAGTCGTCGCAAGAAACGACTGGGGACCCATCGACGGAGAAAGTCAAAGCATTTCGGCACCCTCAGAAAACTCCGAAGCACCAAACAGCGAATCAGAAGAGGAAGAACCCACGCAAGAACTGGAACCCTTAGAACCAGAACTCATCGAAAGAGCTGAGCAAATCACGATTCACCCCCCAATGGCTACTTTGACAGAAACGCAGGAAGTAACACTTCCTATCCACCCAGAGACCAGACATGTCATGACGGCAGACGACGCCGCACTATTCCGAGCAATCGGACCAGATCAACCCGACCCCCCAACCGGCGGCAGAGGACCGCCGCATGGATTGCCCGGAGGAAGCCCTCCACCAGGGGGAGGACCACCAGGAGGAGGACTGCCAGGAGGAGGCCCACCAGGAGGAGGAATACCTGGAGCAGGACCGATCGGAGTACCAGGAGGGCACCACTCCGACAAATTTGCAGGAAACGCCCCCGAAGTATTCAAAGGGGATCGACACAGAACCGAGGAATTCCTCACACAGTGGGAGCTATACTGGGGCATCAATAACAACAACCCCATCATGTCCAACGCCTACAGACGAGCTATGTTATTCCTCACTTACATCCAGGGGAAGGACGTTAACAATTGGATCACGGAGACCAGCCGGTGGCTCAACCGACAAGTTACAGCGGGAATCGCAGACAACGATCCACGTCTGTGGATCGAAGTCATCACAGCCTTCAACAGGCGGTTCTCCAACACATTAGAAAAAGAACAAGCTCAAGCCATGCTCAAGAGAGGGATCAGAATGACAGGAGGGGATATTGACGCGTACGTGACACAGTTCGAGCAGTTGGCACGTCAAGCTAACTATCGACTGGACTCGCCACTCACGATGGATTTGTTCACGGACGGACTACCCCGCGACCTGTACGAGAAAGCATATACCTACGACAACCCACAAACCTTCCAGGAGTGGAAGGAGGCGGTTATCAGAAGGCAACAACAGTACATACACATGAAGGCCCGACTAGAGCAACATCGGGGTCTCAGCAACCAAACGAAGCCGCCGGGAGGCGGTAACCAAACATGGAGGAACGCGAGGAACACTGGATGGGGACCTCCCCGCAACATACTGCGGGACCCAAACGCCATGGACACATCAGCCGACCGAGTACGAGGAAGACTCACGGGAGCCGAAGAAATCCAGAGTAATTGGGACCGAGCTCACCCCCGAAACCCACCAAGAGGAGGGTTCATGGGGCGGGGACGGGGAGGCCGACGCGACATAAGGGAAGTGACATGTTACACGTGCGGACAGAAAGGACACTTCAGCCGTAACTGCCCACAGCACACCTACAACCAACCAAGCGGCAGCCGAAGGACTGACGTCTACCATGACGACAGAGAGGAGGAACCGGTACGCGTGGCAAAAGCGGAAACCCCACAGCAGAGAGCCGATCAATGGATGAAGGGAGTAGCAGCCGAAGAAGATGAGGTAAAAGACCTCATATTACAAGATCTATGGAAGAGGGAGGATTTTCGAAGCGCCTGAACCCATCGGCCTGGGTAAGGGCAGTAAAGTGTAATTCTGTGATCATAACTCGCTACCGTTCTATGAGAATTCCAGTATCGATTCGCACGAATTACGCCATGGCCGACATTAGAGCATTAGTGGACTCAGGAGCCACGGACAACTTCCTAAAACCCGCTTTCATAAAGCGGATGGGAATTGGAATGAAGCCGCTGGAACGGCCCAAAAAGATATGGAATATCAATAATACCGAAAACCAGGCCGGACTAATCACCCATTATGTAGATCTGGACGTACAAACAAAAGGAATCCACAAAGAAATGAGGTTCCTTGTCACCGATATCGGAAATGAAGACATCGTCTTTGGATACCCATGGCTGGCCACATACGAACCAACCTTTATGTCGTGATCCGGCTCACCACGGACTTATTTTCTTTTACTATACCACCTTGACTCATACTTACTTCCCCTTGGAGTACTAACCTGTTGACTCATTACCATGTACGCCTTTCTACTCCGATTCTCCTTCTATCTCTTTCCCCTTTCGCGTCTCCTATTGTTCTCCTTTGATTCCCCCTTCTCCCCCTTTCCCCTTTTTGCGTTTCCTTTGTTCCCTTTCAGTATCCCCTTCATGGGACGGACCTGGAGTAGATACCTATATAAGCTTGACCGTGTATACGCTTATCCCTCAGTCTTGTCTTCATTTATAATACTAGCGAATACCAGACCTGTTTACTCCTCCACTGTGTGCTCCCTTCTCGTCGTCTCATCACCACTGTTGGTCTTCCCTTAGTTGGGAGCCACCTCGAAGCTTTGCGCTTGTGCTATAACAACGCGCACACACAGACCCTAAGTTACTCGACTTAGTCCCTCGTACTTCGGCCATCTGACCGAAGCCCCCTGTACCTTATCACTAAGTCCATCGACTTACCCTTTGACCCTTGCTCCTTGGTCGTCCCTCGCAGACCTTTGTCTCTTAGAACTCCCTCGGCCTTGGTTACCATTTACCAAGCACCTCGTCCTTGTACCCTGTCCTTGTTCCCCTTGTACCCTCGGTGCACGTCGCACAGTAAGGCCCCGCTAGGCCTTAACACTTTAGCTGGAGACATGCCGTGATCAAAGAGGACGCGCTACCAGTAGTCCTCAGAACCGTCAACCCGAGGATTGCACGATCAATACTCGCGAAAACCATGACCGAAGAACAGAAGGAGCAGGTCGTAGCTCAACTAACAGAAGAAGAATTCGTAGAAGGGAGGACCACTTCTACTGAATTAGCAATCAAAGTGAAACAGTACACTACCAAAGCTGAGTTGCCAACCGTCTATTCCGCCTACCACCGACTCTTTGACGAAGAGGCGTCACACCGATTTCCACCCTCACGGGTATGGGACCATGAAATTCAACTCAAGAAAGGAGCACCTGAGGCAATAGACTGCAAGGTCTATCCGCTCACACAAGAGGAAGACCAGGCCCTCCAAGCCTTTCTCACGGAACAACTCGGCAAAGGATACATACGACCATCGAAATCTCCATACGCATCGCCATTTTTCTTTGTCAAAAAGAAGGATGGCAAATTACGACCGGTACAGGACTACAGACGTCTCAACGCACTTACGATACGAAACCAATATCCCCTGCCCCTCATCACGGACCTCATAACGGATCTCAGTAACGCTCACATATACACCAAACTCGACGTACGATGGGGTTATAACAACATACGGATTAAGGAAGGAGACGAAGAAAAAGCTGCGTTCAAAACTAAATATGGCTTATTTGAACCAACGGTAATGTTCTTCGGACTAACGAACTCTCCTGCAACATTCCAGACGATGATGAACCATATCTGTCGAGATATCATCGCCAAACACGAACTCCGAGGGACCACGATAAGGGTATACATGGACGATATCGGCATCGCAACACACATAGGGCATAACATGGACGACCACGTTGCGGCGGTCAGGGACATATTGGAAATATCAGCTAAGCACGACCTCTACTACAAACTGGAGAAATGTTTATTCCATGCGCCCCGTATGGATTACCTGGGGGTAATCCTTGAAAAGGGGGTGACACGCATGGACCCCGTCAAAATCTCCGGCATCAAAGACTGGCCGATACCCACCAAAGTTAAAGACGTCCGATCATTTTTAGGATTTTGCAATTTCTATCGCGCATTCATTCGAAACTTTTCACATCATGCAAAACCCCTGAATCAATTAACCAAGAAAGGTGCCGAATGGAAATGGACAGGGACAGAACACGACGCGTTCAACAAACTCAAAGGACTCGTCACGTCAGAACCAGTATTGGCACACCCACAGCTGAGTAAACCATTCGAACTAGAAGTTGATGCGTCGGGATTCGCAATAGGAGCAGTACTGCTACAACGGAAGGATGACGGGAAAAGACACCCCATCGGCTACTTCTCCACCACACTCAACGAAGCAGAACGAAACTACGACATATACGACCTGGAACTGCTGGCTATAGTCAAGGCTTTCCGACACTGGTGACCGTTACTCACAGGATCACCACATCGCACAAAAGTTTTCTCAGATCACATGAACCTACAATACTGGAGAAGCCCCCAGAAGATCAGCCGGAGAGTGGCAAGGGAAGTACTAGAACTATCGGAATACGACTTTAAAATTCACCACATCAAAGGATCAGCAAACGGTAGAGCTGACGCACTGTCACGAAGACCAGACTACGACCAAGGGGAGGAAGATAACGAAAACATTACGGTGCTGCCGGACAAGCTCTTCATACGCGGTACCCACGTAGAAAGAATACGGATCAACAAGGATCGCCTCACCTCGGAAGACACCACGCTCGAAGACCCCGTGTACGAACAAAATGAAGACATTCTGAAACCATGGGTAGATGCACACCGTCTCAAAAAGGTGAATGGAGTCTGGTACAAAGACGCACGACGAGTAGTGACCGGAGGCATCCACGATAAGCGACGTATACTGCACGATCATCATGACCTCCCGGCTCACGGACATCCAGGAATTAAAAGAACCGCCCAATTGGCGGGACGCACCTATTGGTGGCCCGGATTGGTTAAAGACGCTCTGGAATACGTCAAGGGGTGTGCCGAATGTCAACGCATCAAGGTTCAACATGGACGAAACAAGGCACCCCTCAACCCCATATACCCTAAACCGGAAGCAATGCCATTCGAAACTATAGCCCTTGATTTTATAACTAAGTTACCAATATCTCAAGGGCATGACACGATACTAACGATCACAGACCACGACTGCAGTAAGGCAGCAATATTTATACCATGTAATGAAGAAATCAGCGCGGAAGGAGTCGCCCACTTATACCTCAAACACGTCTTTGTTCGCTTCGGACTTCCCACGAAAATCATAAGTGACCGCGATCCTCGTTTTGCCAGCAGGTTTACGAGAGAACTCTGCAGAGTGTTGGATATTAAGCAGAATATATCCACCACATATCACCCCCGAACAGACGGACAATCAGAGCGAACAAACCAATGGGTAGAACAATACCTACGGTTCTGGACGAACGAGAGACAGGATAACTGGTGCGAATATCTACCCCTCGCAGAATTCGCGCATAATAACTGGCCGCATGAATACACTCAGGAGTCACCCTTCAACCTCCTCATGGGGTACAACCCACGAGCTGATTGGACGGAGAAGCCATCACCAATCCCACAAGTAACACTAAGAACAGAACAGTTCCAGGAAGCACGGAAACGCGCCCAGGAACTGATTGTCAAGGCGCAACAATCATGGGTTAAAGCAAAGAACGGCCCCAAATTCCGACTCGGAGACCTCGTGTGGCTAGAGGGACGCCACCTCCGCACTCACCAACCAACGGCGAAACTCGCTCCCCGAAGGCACGGACCCTTCACGATAGAACAGGTGATGTCCCCTGTCAACTATCGGCTCAACCTTCCCCCGCAATGGAAAATTCACACAGTATTCCATGTGGATCTTCTCACCAAATATCACGAGACTCCACTCCATGGGAAAAACTACCAACGACCACCACCCGATCTGGTAGATGGAGAGGAGGAATATGAAATCGAGAAGGTTCTAGACGAACGGCACTTCGGCAGAGGACGTAGGAAGCAATACCTGGTCAAATGGAAGGGGTACCCCGACTCGGAGAATCAGTGGGTCAACCGGGAAGATCTATTCGCCGACGAAGCCCTTGCGGAATATCAAAATTCAAAGACCGCCGGACGGACGCTTATAAGGAGCGGGGAGACCCACGACAACACCCCATTCTCTCCTCATACCACCACCACCACCGTCTACAACCACTCTATGCCCTTCACACCCAATGCCGCCCTCACGCCGTCTTCGTACTACCTCGGAACCCCCGAGAGGATTTTTGCCGTCGAGCTGGAGGAAGAGCGGGCATCAAACGCCCCTGCCGGCGACGAGGAGGTCGTCATGGCTGAGAGAGACCGAGCCAGGTCAGAGGGACCCATCACCGAAGCTGAGTTCAACAGCACCATCGCCCAGTTCCCCGCTCAAGGACGAGGAACGCACAGTGCCCGACTGTCCCCCGACGTGGACGGACAGCCCACCTTGTGGCACATCCTCCACGCCGACACCGGACTGCCCATCGCAGACCGCCCCTTCACCACCGCGGAAGTCGACGACTTTTGATGTGCTCTCGACCGCGGTGCAGACGTCCGAGCACGCCAGGGAGCGGTACGAAGAGCTGGTGAAGCCGAAGAAGTCGTGGAAGGAGGTGACCGACGACTGGAGGGAAGAACAGCTACGAACAGCCCAGCGCTGCATGCAGGAGATGAGGGAGAAGAGGGAGAGGTCACGGACAGTGAAGACGAGCGGTACCCAGCTGAGCACCCACACATTCACTATGGGAGAGAAGCTAATGCTCCACCTCATACAACGCGACACGCCCTCGCCACGGACGGGACCCCCCTCTACCAGGGTCATATCCGTCCCCAGCTCGCCGACCGCGCCGTCTCCAGCGTCGCCAACGCCTGTGCGCCTCACGGGTTCCGGGTCAATCGAGGACCCGATTTCATTTCCTTCCCCATCACCACCCCCGACGGCGTGACGCGCCAGGCAAAATACGTCCAGGTCATCATGAGCAATGACCCTATCGTGCTCGGCCTGATCGACGAGTCCGACAGGGTGTTCCCAAAACCCCTGTATGCCGCCCCTCAGTACATGGTGCATCCCGACACCCACATCAAGTACGCGCAGGAGGACTTGTTCCTCTTCGACGCAGGGTACGACGCCGCCGGGACCATCAACAGGGCCATCGCGGAGTGCAAGGACGTAAGTCTCGCCGCAGAGGTCAGGAGGTACAGGGCCCTCGGGGCGGAATTGGGACAGCTGGACGCGAGGATCAAGGAGCTGCAGGAGACGTGGGGGCGGTTGGCGACGGACAAAGCGTTGAGCATCAGTAGGTTGGAGCAGGCGCGAGCGATGCAGAGGATAGAGGAGGTACAGGCGGGGTGGATGGGACCCCCGGGGCTCCGTGGGCGTCGCTCCTGAAAAGGGGGTGATGTCACGGATCGGACTTCATGCTTACTATCAGGTTCTGACTACGATAGTAAGCTTGTGATTCTTTACATTAGTCAGGGACTTTATACTTTCACGTGTTATCAGTCAGCAGTAGTATCACATGGTACTTTAGCAGCTGATTACTAGGATAGCGATACTAGGGTTCGAGCTAGATACGCTATAGGTCAATACTGTTCGGGAGGTGCTTTAAAGCCCTCCATCGTTGTGTATAAGTAGTAGTCGCGGAAGACCAAGGATCGCCATCTTGGTCTTCTTGAATCATCGGTTTCTCAGAACTTCTCCTTTCCTCTGCTGAAGAGGTCCAGGTTCGGAGAACGGAACGCACTGCATAAGGCTTACCAAGAAGCCTTCCCAGTTGCAAGACGATCGGCGTGTTCGGATTATAATCCCACGTTCGACTTATACACCGAAGCTGAGTACTCGCGTCTCATCATCGCCTAAAGCAAGGCCCGCGCTTACCGAAGCGTAACAGTCAAGGTGGATCTCATCATTTTCCACAATCCGCTGGAGCCAGCTAATGTTGTGTGTCATAATGTGGTAATCATGGTGGGTCTGGGTGTATGACTTGCACATGCGTTTTAGCTGAATGGTAGCTATCAGCCTGGAAATGAAAATAAAATGAATTTGACATGCACAATTGCTTGGTGTCGATTCCCAAATGAATCATCTTCATTACAAGTTCCTTTGTTTTGTCTGACAATCTGGTAAATTGTAGATTGTCATCACCAAGCATGTGATTGTGCTGGGTCTCATATTTTCTGAGAATTGTCTTGGTGTGTGGATATCGCTTAATCATCAAGTGACAATGGCAACCTGTCTTCTTCGATGGGATCTTTCTTTCCCATTGGGTGACATTCTTGTTGTCCTTCTTCCCCCCTGAGTGTTCCTATGTGCACCGCAATGTGCGCCGCTCCCGCCAGATTGCCGAATCTGATCATATGACATGACTCACAGTGAATTCAAATGTCTTCTCAGATTCCTCAGCTGCAACCCAAGCGAGGAACTCCTCCTCATTGGCCCATTCCAATGCCATCCCCTCTTTCTCGCGGTCGTATGTAATGCTGCCGTGCCATCGGCTCATCTCCGGGTCCTCTGGCTGTGCCTTTTGCTTGTGGGAAAGGAACGTGTATTGATTGCCCTCCATGGGAGGGCTGGTGGGAATTTTGAGGGTGGCCATGGTGGGGGCAGGAAAACAGTATATTTGTTTGTCCATCCCAATGCGCTAGTAATGCCTCTCACACCGATACACAGACATGCGTTGTTTACACGTTATTTACTTCTATTTTTATTGTAATTTACTTTACTTACTTTTTTATTTTTACTGTAATTACTTTGTGTAAATAAAATACAAAAGAGAAAAATGAAAAACAAAAAAAATGGAGTTTGAAACAGAGTGGCGGAAAAACGGCCAAAGCAGACTGCAGTGTGGAAAACATGCGGAAAGTCAAAGGCTTGTGCTGACCCCTCTTATGAGTTGGTTCGTAAATAGGACCAAATAAGATCGGAAACATCTTCGCCCATCTTATTTTGCTCTATGCGGCGCCGACCCCCTCTTATAAGTTGTGCAAATAAGTTTCATATCACCCTGTTTGACTTTGTTGCTGTGCCACAACATCTCTGCAGCCGGTCATTGTTCAATTGTGAGTGCTGTTCATATTCTAGGGGCTTTCTCTGTCTTTGCCTGCTTTCCTTTCATTTTGCCCATTTTCCTTACATTGTTGTACACAGTGCACTAATGTTTCCATTCCACTGGCAGTGCCTAATCCTTCTCCCATCACTGCAGATAAGCCCTCCCCACTATGTACTTCTTCAAGCCCTCTCTCTCTGTCATTCTCTTCAATATCCCTCCACTTTGGTAGTTCACCATTTGAAAATCGAAAGCTGTCCATCAACTAGGGTCTTCCTCTCTTTTACCTTGTTTCTTCCATCCCATATCCGTACCACTTCTCTTATGGCTGACCATCATCATGCATGTCTTCCCTCTCCTGGCACTATCCACCCACCACAAATGGTCAACAACAACAATGTCGTATGTCTTCTCTAATCTGTCTCTCACCTGTCTTCCTTTCTAACACCTCCCACAAATGTGTGTGTGTGAAAGAACATTGTCTCCATTGTTGCTCAATTGACGATGCATGAAATTTTGAACGCTTTGCCACTTTGCACCCTTTCTTCCATTGAGAAGCGATGTCAGAAAACTTTGGAAGACACTGTGTTTCAGTTACCGCCACATCTCCATATCATTCTGCAGGACACTGCTCAATCCAAGTGCAAGGGGGGGGCCAGTAAGATTTACAAAGATGGATCATTAAAAGTGAGTTTTACAAACCCTCCCTTTTCAAAACTGATTCCTCACTCTTTTAGCTGACAACACTATCTCCCCCTATTGTTTTCCCTGAGCTGTCCCTGTGGGAAGTTGTAGACACATTACCCTGTATAACTTTCACTTCTTCTCAAAAACGATCGCGCCCAAAAATGAATGCTATTCTCTCCAAATTACCACCACACCTTACTGTCATTTTGAATGACGTCTCTTTTGCCAAAAAAACAAAAAAGAGAAATGGATGACGAAGCATGTGCGCTGGCTCCTGTGAGAAACAAGAGACAGTGTGATGAAGGCATTTTCTTGGAACCTGTCTCTGATGTTTATTGACAAGATTGCATACTGAAGTTCATGGATGCAACAGGAAAGAAGGCAACTGCCATTGTAACATGTGCTGTATGTGCTGGTTCTCACTTCAAAAACAACATCCATGACATTCTGATCTCTGAACTAAAGGCGAAAAATGTCCTCTCTCCTTGCAAGCCACACCCTACTCACATGCTTCTTGATGGCATGCTTTTGCAACAGTCCCCTCTTTCTCTCTATACCGACTCTCATGGTGTGCTTACTGCTCACGTTTGTGCATCATGCAGTGCCCAACTCCATCAGTGGAAAACCCCATCATTATCCCTTGCGAATGGCATGTGGATTGGCGATATTCCTCTCGAGTTGAAAATTCTCACACTTCCCGAGTGCTTGCTTATTGTGCGTTACTTCCCTGCAGCATACATTGTCAAGCTCTTCCCCAAAAAAAAGGGGGCACAACTCTGGGCAGCCTCTAGCTCTCATAGTGGCCTCCGGGGAAATGTGTCTACCTACCGTGTCATGGATCGGACTTGGACGCTTACTACTAGGTTCTGACTACAGTAGTAAGCTCGTGATTTCGTACATTAGTCAGGGACTCATACTTTCACATGTTATCAGTCAGCAGTAGTATCACATGTTACTATACGCTTACTGATTACTAGGATAGCAGTACTAGGGTTCGAGCTAGATACGCTATAGGGCAACATCATTCGGGAGGTGCTTTAAAGCCCTCTATCATCTTGTATAAGTAGTAGTCGCAGAAGACCAAGGATCGCCATCTTGGTCTTCTTGAATCATCGGTTTCTCAACTCCTTCTTTCTTGTGAAGTATCCGGACTCCTAGAAGAAGCGCACTGCATAAGGCTTACCAAGAGGCCTTCCCAGTTGCAAGATGTCGACGTGCTAGGACTGAGGATCCCACGTTCGACTTAACATCGTACAGCTGAGTACTCGCACCTTGCCATCGCCTAAAGCAAGGCCCACGCTTACCGAAGCATAACATTAAGACCAAGATCCTAACATCGTGGTGCGAGTATCCACAAGAGAACTTTGGATCCGAGAGGGGTTCTGCTCCTACGAAATCCCACGAAGGGGAACAAGAAACGTACCAATCTGCTACCTCAAAGAAGCCAGTTGGGGGAGTATCAACAGAATAGAAGGGTACTTGATCAGAGGAGCGCACGGACCACGACCAGTTGATTTCAATTTTGAACGAACTTGCTGGTGCAGAGTCGACCGAGAGAACAATGAGTGGAGAGTCATCGACACTCTACCTTACAGATACGGGTGCGATATCTACGAAGAAGAAGTCGTCGCAAGAAACAACTGGGGGCCCATCGACGGAGAAAACCAAAGCATCTTGGCACCCTCAGAAAATCCCGAAGCATCAGACAGTGAATCAGAAGAAGAACCCATTCGAGAACTGGAACCATTGGAACCAGAACTCATTGAAAGAGCTGAGCAAATCATGATTCACCCTCCAATGGCTACCTTAACAGAAACACAGGAAGTTACGCTTCCTATCCACCCAGATACTGGACATGTCATGATGGCAGATGACGCCACATTATTCCGAGCAATCGGACCAGATCAACCTGACCCCCCAATGGGTGGTAGAAGACCACCGCCTGGACTGCCTGGAGGAAGCCCACCATCAGGAGGAGGACCGCCAGGGGGAGGACCGCCAGGAGGAGGACCTCCAGGAGGAGGAATGCCCAGGGCAGGACCAATCGGAATACCAGGAGGGCACCACTCTGACAAATTCGCAGGAAATTCCCCAGAAGTGTTCAAAGGGGATCGACACAAGACAGAGGAGTTCCTCATGCAGTGGGAACTATACTGGGGCATCAATAACAATAACCCCATCATGGCCAACGCCTATAGACGAGCTATGTTATTCCTCACCTACATCCAGGGGAAGGACGTTAACAACTGGATCACAGAGACCAGCTGATGGCTCAACCGACAAGTCTCAGCCGGAATCGCAGACAACGATCCACGTCTATGGATCGAAGTTATCACGGCCTTCAATAGGCGATTCTCAAATACACTGGAAAAAGAACAAGCCCAAGCCATGCTCAAAAGAGGGATCAGGATGACAGGAGGGGACATTAACGCGTACGTGACACAGTTCGAACAGTTGGCACGCCAGGCTAACTATCGACTGGACTCGCCACTCACAATGGACCTATTCATGGACAGGTTACCCCATGATCTATACGAAAAAGCGTATACATACGACAACCCACAGACCTTCCAGGAATGGAAGGAAGCGGTTATCAGAAGGCAACAACAGTACATACACATGAAGGCCCGATTGGAGCAACATTGGGGTCTCAGCAATCAAGTAAAGCCACAAGGAGGTGGCAACACAACGTGGAGAAATGCGAGGAATACCGGCTGGGGACCTCCTCGCAACATACTACGAGACCCAAACGCCATGGACACATCAGCAGACCAAGTACGAGGAAGACTCACGGGAGCTGAAGAAATCCAAGGTAATTGGGACCGAGCTCACCCGCGGAATCCACCACCAAGAGGGGGATTCGTGGGATGAGGGAGAGGAGGTCGACGGGACATAAGGGAAGTAACCTGTTACACGTGCGGGCAGAAAGGACATTTCAGTCGTAACTGCCCACAGCACACCTACAACCAACCAAGCAGCAGCCGAAGGACCGACGCCTACCATGACGACAGGGAGGAAGAACCCATCCGCGCCGTGAAGGCGGAAACCCCGCAGCAAAGAGCCGACCAATGGATGAAGGGAGTGGCCGCCGAAGAAGACGAGGTAAAGGACCTCATACTACAGGATCTATGGAAGAGGGAGGATTTTCGAAGTGCCTGAACCCATTGGCCTGGGTAAGGGCAGTAAAATGTAATTCTGTGATCATAACTTGCTACCGTTCTATGAGAATTCCAGTATCGATTCGCACAAATTACGCCATGGCCGACATCAGAGCACTAGTGGACTCGGGAGCCACAGACAATTTCCTAAGACCCGCTTTCATAAAGCGGATGGGGATTGGAATGAAGCTGCTGGAACGGCCCAAAAAGATATGGAATATCGATAATACCAAAAATTGGGCAGGACTAATCACCCACTATGTAGACTTGGACATACAAACGAAAGGAATCCACAAGAAGATGAGGTTCCTTGTCACCGATATAGGAAATGAAGACGTTGTCTTTGGCTACCCATGGCTGGCCACATATGAACCAACCTTTAGCTGGAGACATGCCGTAATCAAGGAGGACACACTACCAGTAGTCCTCAGGACCGTCAACCCTAGGATTGCATGGTCAACACTCGCAAAAGCAATGACCGAAGATCAGAAGGAACAGGTTGTTGCTCAATTGAAAGAAGAAGAATTCATAGAAGGAAGGACCACTTCTACGGAATTGGCAATCAAGGCGAAACAGTATACTACCAAAGCTGAGTTGCCAACCGTCTACTCCACGTATCACCAGCTCTTTAACGAAGAGGCATCACACCGATTCCCACCCTCGTGGGTATGTGTCGTGATCCGGCTCACCACGGACTTATTTTCTTTTACTATACCACCTTGACTCATACTTACTTCCCCTTGGAGTACTAACCTGTTGACTCATTACCATGTACGCCTTTCTACTCCGATTCTCCTTCTATCTCTTTCCCCTTTCGCGTCTCCTATTGTTCTCCTTTGATTCCCCCTTCTCCCCCTTTCCCCTTTTTGCGTTTCCTTTGTTCCCTTTCAGTATCCCCTTCATGGGACGGACCTGGAGTAGATACCTATATAAGCTTGACCGTGTATACGCTTATCCCTCAGTCTTGTCTTCATTTATAATACTAGCGAATACCAGACCTGTTTACTCCTCCACTGTGTGCTCCCTTCTCGTCGTCTCATCACCACTGTTGGTCTTCCCTTAGTTGGGAGCCACCTCGAAGCTTTGCGCTTGTGCTATAACAACGCGCACACACAGACCCTAAGTTACTCGACTTAGTCCCTCGTACTTCGGCCGTCCGACCGAAGCCCCCTGTACCTTATCACTAAGTCCATCGACTTACCCTTTGACCCTTGCTCCTTGGTCATCCCTCGCGGACCTTTGTCTCTTAGAACTCCCTCGGCCTTGGTTACCATTTACCAAGCACCTCGTCCTTGTACCCTGTCCTTGTTCCCCTTGTACCCTCGGTGCACGTCGCACAGTAAGGCCCCGCTAGGCCTTAACAGTATGGGACCACGAAATTCAACTCAAGAAAGGAGCACCCAAGTCGATAGACTGCAAGGTCTATCCGCTCACGCAGGAGGAAGATCAAGCCCTCCAAGCCTTTCTCACAGAACAACTTGGTAAAGGATATATATGACCATCGAAATCCCCATACGCATCACCATTCTTCTTTGTCAAAAAGAAGGACGGCAAATTACGACCGGTACAAGACTACAGACGTCTCAACGCACTTATGATACAAAACCAATACCCCTTACCTCTCATCACTGACCTCATAACGGACCTCAGTAACGCCCACATATACACCAAACTCGACGTACGGTGGGGTTACAACAACATACAGATTAAGGAAGGAGACGAAGAAAAAGCTGCGTTCAAAACCAAATACGGCCTATTTGAACCAACGGTAATGTTCTTCGGACTAACAAACTCCCCCGCAACATTCCAGACGATGATGAACCACATATGTCGAGACATCATCGCCAAACATGAGCTCCGAGGAACAACAATAAGGGTATACATGGACGACATCGGCATCGCAACACATATAGGACACAGCATGGACGACCACATCGCGGCGGTCAAGGACGTATTGGAAATATCAGCTAAGCATGACCTCTACTACAAACTAGAAAAGTGCTTATTCCATGCGCCCCGTATGGATTACCTGGGGGTAATCCTTGAAAAGGGGGTGACACGCATGGATCCCGTTAAAATTTCCGGCATCAAAGACTGGCCGACACCCACCAAAGTCAAAGATGTCCGATCATTCTTAGGTTTTTGCAATTTCTATTGCACGTTCATTCGAAACTTTTCACATCATGCAAAACCCCTGAATCAACTAACCAAGAAAGGAGCGGAATGGAAATGGACAGGGACAGAACACGACGCGTTCAACAAACTCAAAGGACTCGTTACGTCGGAACCAGTATTGGCACACCCACAGCTGAGTAAACCATTCGAGCTAGAAGTTGATGCATCAGGATTCGCGGTAGGAGCAGTATTACTACAATGGAAAGATGACGGGAAAAGACACCCCATCGGCTACTTCTCCACCACACTCAACGAAGCAGAACGAAATTACGACATTTACGACCTGGAACTGCTAGCTATAGTCAAGGCCTTCCGACACTGGCAACCGTTACTCGCAGGATTGCCACACCGCACAAAGGTTTTCTCAGATCACATGAACCTGCAATACTGGAGAAGTCCCCAGAAGATTAGCCGGAGGGTGGCAAGGGAAGTACTAGAACTATCGGAATACGACTTCGAAATTCACCACATTAAAGGATCAGCAAACGGCAGAGCGGACGCGCTGTCACGAAGACCAGACTACGACCAAGGAGAAGAAGATAACGAAAATATTACAGTACTACCGGACAGACTCTTCATATGTGGTGCCCACGTAGAAAAAATACGGACCAACAAAGACCGCCTCACCCCTGAGGACACCACACTGGAGGATCCCGTATATGAACAAAACGAGGATATTCTGAAACCATGGGTAGATGCACACCGCCTCAAGAAGGTAAACAGAGTCTGGTACAAAGATGCACGATGAGTGGTAACCGGGGGTATTCACGATAAGCGATGTATATTGCACGATCATCATGACCTTCCCGCTCATGGACACCCAGGGATTAAAAGGACCGCCCAATTGGCGGGACGCACCTATTGGTGGCCAGGACTGGTCAAGGATGCCCTGGAATACGTCAAAGGGTGCGCCAAATGTCAACGCATCAAGGTCCAACATGGACAAAACAAAGCACCCCTCAACCCCATATACCCTAAACCAGAAGCAATGCCATTCGAAACCATAGCCCTTGACTTTATAACTAAGTTACCGATATCTCAAGGATACAACACGATACTGACGATCATGGATCACGATTCCAGTAAAGCAGCAATATTCATACCCTGCAATGAAGAAATTAGCGTGGAGGGAGTCGCCAACCTATACCTAAAACACGTCTTCGTCCACTTTGGACTCCCCATGAAAATCATAAGTGACCGCGATCCTCGTTTTGCTAGCAGGTTCACGAGGGAACTTTGCAGAGTATTGGTGCCTAAGGCGACAATGGTCCACAAGGGACGACCAAGGGGCAAGGTTTCAAGGGGTCAAGTAGGGACTTAGTGATGAGGTATAAGGAGTTCAGTCAGAAGGCTGAAGTGTGAGGGACTAAGTTGAACGACTTAGGGTCTGTGTGTGCGCGTTGTTATAGCACAAGCGCAAAGCTTCGAGGTGGCTCCCAACTTAAGGGAAGGCCGACAGTGGTGATGAGATGATGAGAAGGAAGCACACAGAGAGAGATGGACAAGTCTGGGATTTGCTAGTATGATAAACGAAGACAAGACTGAGGAATAAGCGTATACATGGTTGTTAAGGCCTAGCGGGGCCTTACTGTGCGACGTGCACCGAGGGGACGAGGGGAACAAGGACAGGGTACAAGGACGAGGTACTTGGTAAACGATAACCAAGGTCGAGGGAGTTCTAAGTGACGAAGGTCCGTGAGGGACGATCAAGGAGCAAGGGTTCAAGGGTAAGTCGACGGACTTAGTGACGAGGTACAAGGGGCTTCGGTCAGATGGCCGAAGTACGAGGGGCTAAGTCGAGCGACTTAGGGTCTGTGTGTGCGCGTTGTTATAGCACAAGCGCAAAGCTTCGAGGTGGCTCCCAACTAAGGGAAGACCGACAGTGGTGATGAGACGACGAGAAGAGAGCACACAGTTTGGAGTAAACAAGTCTGGTATTCGCTAGTAAGATAGACGAAGACAAGACTGGAGAATAAGCGTACACATGGTCAAGCTTATATAGGTAGCTACTCCAGGTCCGTCCCATGAAGAGGGTACTAATAGAGAACAAAAGGAAACGCAAATGGGGAAGGGATAGAATAGGGAACAAGGGGAAGCGTTAAAGAAGAAAGGAATAGAAGGGGAATCGGAGTAGTAAGGCGTACATGGTAATGAGTCAACAAGTTAGTACTCCGAGGAGGTCCGAATGTAAGTCAAAGCGAAGTAGTAAAAGAAAAAGAAAGTCTATGGTGAGCCGGATCACGACAATGGTCAAGCTTATATAGGTATCTGCTCCGGGTCCATCCCATGAAGGGGATACTAAGAGGGAACAAAGGGAACATAAAAGGGGAAAGAGATAGAAGGAGAATTGGAGTGGGGAAGCGTACATGGTAATGAGTCAACAAGTTAGTACTCCGAGGAAGTCCGAGAAGATGTTAAAGCGAAGTAGTAAAAGAAAAAGAAAGTCTGAGGTGAGCCGGATCACAACAGATACGGCTTTGGATAAGAGAAGTGTAATAATAGCAATTGATAGAGTCTATAAAATACCGTAGCATGTATCTGGTATTCTCTATTCAGAGTCTCTTGTCCAAATATAACTCTTTCTACTTCTCTTTCCTCAAAAGTCTTCTAGTGGAACCTTCACCGGTGACACTTTCGCTCCTGGTTGTCAATTACGCCATGTCGATTGAACAGGTCTTCTAGTTCTGCAAAGTACTGGCTGGCTTCTTCTGGATGGTCCTCGCTAAATCTCGGGGCCGACTACTCATGTCGGCTGGGTAAGTCTGCAAGGGTCATTGGTCGAGGTACCAAATTGGTTGTAGGTTTTGATTGTTGTGTTGCGGAGCTGGGAGCTGTGGTCGGCTGTATTGCCAGTGTAGAAGGTGGTGGTGCTGGAGGTGGGATCGACTGAGTTGGAGCTGATCTGGTTGGTTGCACACTGGAGGTCGGCTAGGTGTTCGCTACGTCAGCTGACGCTGACTCCTGTGGTTGCTCCGCTAGGGCTTGTGCTCGAGCTCTTGCACAAGTTGTTGGACCGTGGGTCGCTAATGGCGGAGCTGAGTTGTGTGACAGGATGAGGCTAACCTCATCTTCACTACTTGGCTGTGTGTTTGGCAAGTTCGGCCAAGATGGCAGATCGCTAAGTACACTGTTATCTAGGGGTTGTAAGTCAGATGTGTCAGTAAAGCTTCCTGGGACCGGCTGCGCTGGGTCGTAGCTGGCTGCGATTAATTCTTTAAGTAATGTCCTTTGCCTTAGTCGTGGAATTGCGGACTGGTCTCTAGGTTAGTCTCCTGAGCGGGTCCTTTTTATATTCCAACCTCCCCACATTGGCCACCAGAAATGATACCCTAAGCCGCCACTGAGCGTGTTGAAGTGCAGCTAAGAGCGGAAGGGTTCGGGAGGTTGAGGAATATAATGCGCCAATAGGGTAGAGTCACACAGGTCGCAGGTTGGCCAAAGGTAGGCTCAGCGCTCAGCCGATGCAGGAGACGTACCGGCCTAGGGGAAATGCAAAGTGCTGCCAGAGCAGCGAGACTGAAATCTACTGCGGGACACTGGCGCATGCAAGGGTATGCAGAGGGTTCACAAAGAGCGGAAATGGAATCTAGAGTGTAACTGGTCTGGGTACTACGCCATACCCACGCTGCCTGCCTATATACATAGGAATCGAATCTTTAAATACCTATCCTATTCAACCTTTGGCCACTTTGGCCCGCAACCACAATCACTTGTTCGAGCGAACCCGTGTCAACCATCGTTAGACCGACGACCGCGGTGTGCAGCTGCATCGGCCAATCACTCTGCGGGGCTTCGTGGTCTAAGGCAAACCCCAAGGTGGTCAGCTGGTCGTTACAACAGCCTACATGGTTGCTAGGTCTCCGGTCCTACCCGATGGTCCCACAGACTAGGGGCACCACTGGTGCACCACGATGTGCACCCCGCCACCACATAGTTGGGGGTCGAACTGCCTAAGTTTCCTGAAGGGTCCCCACTTGGAACCCTGAATTGCTGAATTGCTGTGTGGTCAGGCCACCGAGCTGGACCTGCTCCGCTTCACATCGGCCATTTCACGCTCTCTCACATGTTGGCCACACTTATGCCAGTCGTTTGCGAGGCCAAGTGCAGTCCACTACAATACCAAATAGAAATGCCAAAATTGTTGGATAGTGCACCCAGCCCGTCACTGGGCGTATCATCGTCATTGCAATTATGTCCTGTGTATTAAGACGGTATGTTACGCTTCGGTAAGCGTGGGCCTTGCTTTAGGCGATGGCAAGGTGCGAGTACTCAGCTGTACGATGTTAAGTCGAACGTGGGATCCTCAGTCCTAGCACGTCGACATCTTGCAACTGGGAAGGCCTCTTGGTAAGCCTTATGCAGTGCGCTTCTTCTAGGAGTCCGGATACTTCACAAGAAAGAAGGAGTTGAGAAACCGATGATTCAAGAAGACCAAGATGGCGATCCTTGGTCTTCTGCGACTACTACTTATACAAGATGATAGAGGGCTTTAAAGCACCTCCCGAATGATGTTGCCCTATAGCGTATCTAGCTCGAACCCTAGTACTGCTATCCTAGTAATCAGTAAGCGTATAGTAACATGTGATACTACTGCTGACTGATAACATGTGAAAGTATGAGTCCCTGACTAATGTACGAAATCACGAGCTTACTACTGTAGTCAGAACCTAGTAGTAAGCGTCCAAGTCCGATCCGTGACATCACCCCCTTCTCAGGAGCGACACCCACGGAGCCCCGGGGGTCCCATCCACCCCGCCTGTACGTCCTCGATCCTCTGCATCGCTCGCACTTGTTCCAACCTACTAATGCTCAATGCCTTGTCTGTTGCCAACTGCCCCCAGGTTTCCTGCAGCTCCTTGATCCTCGCCTCTAGCCGTCCCAACTCCGCTCCGAGGGCCCTATACCGTCTGATCTCCGTGGCAAGGCTTACGTCCTTGCACTCGGCGACGGCCCGGTTGATGGCCCTGACAGCATTGTACCCCGCGTCGAAGAGGAACAAGTCCTCCTGCGCATACTTGATGTGGGTCTCGGGGTGCACCATGTACTGTGGGGCGGCGTACAGGGGTTTTGGGAACACCCTGTCGGACTTGTCGATCAGGCCGAGCACGATGGGGTCGTTGCTCATAATGGCCTGGACGTATTTTGCCTGGCGCGTCACGCCGTCGGGGGTGGTGATGGGGAATGAAATGAAATCGGGTCCTCGATTGACCCAGAACCCATGAGGCGCATGGGCGCTGGCGATGCTGGAGGCAGCGCGGTCGGCGAGCTGGGGACGGATATGACCCCGGTAGAGGGGGGTCCCGTCCGTGGTGAGGGCGTGTCGTGTTGTATGAGGTGGAGCATTAGCTTCTCTCCCATAGTGAATGTGTGGGTGCTCAGCTGGGTACCGCTCGTCCTCGCTGTCTGTGACCTCTCCCTCTTCTCCCTCATCTCCTGCATGCGGTGTTGGGCTGTTCGTAGCTGTTCTTCCCTCCAGTCGTCGGTCACCTCCTTCCACGACTTCTTCGGTTTCGCCAGCTCCTCGTACCGCTCCCTGGCATGCACGGACGTCTGCACCACGGTCGAGAGCTCGCCGAAAGTCGTCGACTTCCGTGGTGGTGAAGGGTCGGTCTGCGATGGGCAGTCCAGTGTTGGTGTGGAGAATGTGCCACAGGGTGGGCTGCCTGTCGACGTCGGGAGACAGTTGCGCACTGTTCGTTCCTCGTCCTTGAGCGGGGAACTGGGTGATGGTGCTGTTGAACTCAGCTTCGGTGATGGGTCCCTCTGACCCGGCTCTGTCTCTCTCAGCCATGACGACCTCCGTGTCGTCGGCATGGGCTGTTGATGCCCGCTCTTCCTCCAACTCGACAGCAAAAATCCTCTTGGGGGTTCCGAGGTAATACGAAGATGGCGTGAGGGCGGCATTGGGTGTGAATGGCATGAGCTGGCTGTGGACTGTAGTAGTAGTGGTGTGAGGAGAGGATGAGATGTTGTCGTGGGTCCTCCCGCTCCTTATAAGTGTTTGCGCAGCGGTCTTTGAATATTGGTATTCCACAAGGGCTTCGTTGGCAAATAGGTCTTCCCGGTTGACCCACTGGTTTTCCGAGTCGGGGTAGCCCTTCCATTTGACCAGGTACTGCTTCTTGCGTCCTCTGCCGAAATGCCGCTCGTCTAGAATCTTCTCAATTTCATATTCCTCTTCTCCATCTACCAGATCGGGCGGTGGTCGTTGGTAGTTTTTCCCATGGAGTGGAGTCTCGTGATATTTGGTGAGAAGGTCCACATGGAACACTGTGTGAATTTTCCATTGTGGAGGAAGGTTGAGCCAGTAATTGACAGGGGACATCACCTGTTCTATTGTGAAGGGTCTGTGCCTTTGAGGAGCGAGTTTCGCCGTTGGTTGGTGAGTGCGGAGATGGCGTCCCTCTAACCATACGAGGTCTCCGAGTCGGAATTTTGGACCATTTTTTGCTTTAACCCATGATCGTTGCGCTTTGACAATCAGTTCCTAGGCGCGTTTCCGCGCTTCTCAGAATTGTTCCACCCTCAGTGTTACTTGTGGGATCGGTGACGGTTTCTCCATCCAATCAGCTCGTGGGTTGTACCCCATGAGGAGGTTGAAGGGTGACTCCCGGGTGTATTCATGCGGCCAATTATTATGCGCAAATTCTGCGAGGGGTAGGTATTCGCACCAATTGTCCTGTCTCTCATTCGTCCAAAACCGTAGGTATTGTTCTACCCATTGGTTCGTTCGTTCCGATTGTCTGTCGGTCCGGGGGTGATATGCGGTGGATATGTTTTGCTTAATATCCAATCTCTCAGTCCTTGTCGCCTTCACTGAGTACCCTATCCTCGAACCCTGTCCTTGTCCCCTTGTACCCTCGGTGCACATCGCACAGTAAGGCCCTGCTAGGCCTTAACAGTATCACAATGGGGTTTTCTCACTTTATCTTATCTCGACCCATTATCTTATCTCTGACTCACCCCATATCTTATCTTATCTGTTATCGTCAGTCTGCCCTGGTGACATCACCCCTCTGTTAGTCACCTTGTCCCTGACGATTCCCTTGAACTGGCAGAGTGCGGATGGGGCGGTCGTATTGCGCGTTGGCGACCAGTTCGAGGGTGGCGAGGAGGAAGGGAGCTCGAGCGTTCTTGAGCTGGTTAAGGGACTGGCAGCGCTCTCGTTCGACAGTGTCAACTTCATGGCATATCTCTCGGACTCGCTCAGTGAGGGATTGCTCTTGCTCGAACAGGGCGCGACAGCGCACAACTTCAGCATTGAGGCCCCAATCTCCTCTGGCACGTGTTTCGACAAGAAGGCGTCGGTACCCTTCACGACTACCGTGGAGAAGGCGGGTGAACCAGTGAGGAAGGGGGGGCGACTGGGAGGTCGGTGGAACTGGTAGAGGGGGCATAGAGTGGAGTGGAATACGTTGGGGTCGTGGGTCCGCCGAATTTGCTGTAGACACAAGTCTGTCCAATGCCTCCCTGCTGCACGTATGGAGGCGCCACGAGGAGCTGGGGGTGGTTGGGGCTCGGTACAAGGAAGTCAGGGCATTGACCCGTGTTATGCTCATAGCGCTCAGGGGGTTCAGCCCCATTGACCTTCTGCTCAAGAGTGAGACGTGCTTGCTTTTCATTGAGAGCGATGTGACTCTGTTCGTCGGCGCGGCGTTGGTAACATTTGGCAGTGAGGGCAAGTCCTTGTGCGATGTTCTTGGCCCTTTCTTCGTTGATCTTGTCTCCCAGTCCTTCGAGCACCACGAGAGTAGTCGAGGGCAAAAGGTAGCCATCATCATTGAGGGTAAGACCACCGAGCTGCAAGCGAGAGGTGTTGACTGGCATTGGAGTGGGGATATGAGTTGGTGGCAGGACTGGGTTCCCAGTGATGGCTGCAACAAGCTGAGCGTTGATGACGTCGACAAGTCCTTTGTCGTGGGCATTGGAGTAGGCATCTGCTTCGTCGTCCATAAGGGGGTAAGTGGTATAGGGAGTGTATTCCATGAACAAGAGAGGGTAGGGGTAAATCGAATGCGAGCCGACCATCATCTTTTAACCGTTTCTGAGGGTCTTTGCAATGGGTACTTCTGATGATAAGCACCTACTAGTCACGGTGCAAAGACATGTGAGGTGGGTTCCCAGCTGTTATCAGCTGGAGTCTGTCCTTTCCAGTGAATGAGATATTGTAGTGTGCGAGACTTCCCATGATATCTATGACTCAGGATTTGCTGCACTTCCCACTCTTCGGTGCCGTCAACAATGTCTGGCAAGGGAGGGTCAGCTGGTCATCCGTATGCATCTGTCTGATGTACTGGAGTCAGCAGAGAAGCGTGGAAGGTGTCGTGAATTGTCCACGCCAGCAGAATTTGCAGTCGATATGCTACTGGCAAGATCACCTTGGTTATCTTAAAGGGTCCATATCATTTTGGGGCCAGCTTCTGACTCTTGAACGTGAGAGGGAGGTGTTTCCCTTCAAGCCACACAAGGTCATTCTCTCGATAGTGTGACTCTGGGACATTTTGCGCTATCATGTTGATGGTTCTTGTGGCTATCTCCCTTACTTCTTTGGCTCTTTGAAGCCGCTGCTCCACGCAGGGTACGGGTGTCTCACTGTTTCCCAGTGATGAGATGAAGGTGGGGGTGTATCCCCAGAGGGCCTTGCTAGGTGTAATTCCCAAGGCTTGATTGAGTCGGGCATTGTGGACGCCTGAAGCAAGTGGGAGCCAGGTGCTCCAATCATCCTGTAGCTCACTTGTAGTCAGCCTTAAGTACTGTTCTATCCATTGGTTAGCTCGTTCAGAAAGGCCATCAGTTCTAGGGTGGAAGGTGGTAGACAAATTTTGATAAATGTTTAAGCATTTGCAAAGGGCTTTGGCAAACCACGAAGTGAAGTGTGGGTCTCGATCGGAGATAATTCACTTAGGGGGCCCGAACCATGGGTAGAGGTTTTCATAATAAAGTCTGGCCAGTGTTTCTCTGGTGTCAGTGGTTTGGCATGGGAGAAAGATGGCTGCACGTGAGCACCCATGATCGACAATGGTGAATATGGCGTCATACCCATTGCTCGGGGGTAGCTGGGTAATGAGATCCATTGCCATGTGTTCGAACAGTAGTGCGTCCGCCTTGGTGGTGATTCGGTAGAATGGGGTTTTGCGGTGATGAGTGATAATCTTCTTTTGTTGACAATCATGACAGCCCTGGACGTACTGAGCTACTTTGGTAGCTTGAAGTGGCCACCAGCAGTGCCGAGCTACTAATCTTATTGTTTCATCACGTCCGGGATGTCCGGCCGCTGGAGTGTCGTGAAGCAACTGTAGGACAATCCTCTGTATGTTGGGGTCGGGTGGTATGACTACCCGTCCATCTGCTGTTACCTAGACTCCTTCTCTTTGGGTGAGATGATATCAACTTTCCCATTCTCTCATTGTGGCTTCGTAGGGTGCTTGCCATTGTTTGACGTCTAATTGCTCTGTTCAGAGATCGGTGACCGTGTTGACAAAGCTTGTGGCCAGAATTCCGATAGCGTTTTGGTTATCAGTGGTTCCGGTTTCACTTGCAGGGGGTCTAGACAGAGCGTCCGCTACCACATTGTTTTTTCCTGTGATGCATACGATTTGAAGGTTGTAATCCTGTAGCTTGGTGAACCAGCGAGCCAGTCTTCAATTAACCTTTTGAGGTTGCTTCCAGTATGTCAAATTTGCATGGTCTGTTAGTACATTAATGGGGTGTTTCGCTCCTCCTAGGTGGATACGCCAGTGCTGTAGTGATTTTAGTATGGCTAGCAATTCTCATTCATATATGTCGTAGTTGCACTCCATAGGGGTGAACGTGGCTGAGTAAAAAGCGATTGGGTGTGCGAATGGTTTCCTGGTTCTCAGATTGGGTTCTCCCTCCTGTGAGAGTACGGCTCCCATGCTGTAAGCAGATACGTCGGTCATAAGAAAGAATGGGGTGTCGTATTGTGGTTGTCATAAGATGGGTGCTTCATATATGCGTCGGATGAGCATGCGGAATGCAGTTTCTTGTTCTGTTCCTCAGATGAAGGGGACGCCTTTTTGCATGAGCATGATGAGGGGTCTTGCGATGGTGGTGTAGCTCCTAATGAAATAATGGTAGAATCCTGTGAAGCCAAGGAACGATCGGACATCTCGGACATCTGTGGGGGTTTTCCACATGCATACTCCCTCAATCTTGATGGGATCCATTTGGACCGATTGATGAGAAAGCACGACACCAAGGAATTCCATGCTTTCTTTTTCGAATAGGCACTTCTCAGGTTTGAGGTAGAGGTCGTGGGCTTTCAGCTTGCGGAGGATATGGTGTACTTTCTTGCGGTGTTTGGCAATTGTACTTCCTGTATGAATTAGTAGGTCGTCTATGTATATCATAAGCCATCCTTGTGCGATTTCATTTTGAAAGATGGAGTTCATCATGTTTTGGAACGTGGCTGGGGAGTTGGTCAGTCCAAAAAACATAACCCATGGTTCATAGAGGCCAAGATTTGTAAGGAAGGCCGCCTTCCATTCGTCGCCACTCTTGATGCGGACATTATTGTACCCCCACCTTATGTCCATTTTGCTGAAGAGAGTCACATTCTTTACTCGATTGATGAGCTTGGGAATTAATGGGAGGGGGTACTGGTTCTGAATGGTCCACTCATTCAGCTTCCAATAATCTTGTACGGGACGCAATTTCCCGTCTTTCTTCTTAATAAAGAAGAATGGTGCCACGTAAGGGCTCTTCGAAGGCTGAATATACTTCTTTCCAAGCTGTTCTTTAATGAATTCTCCTAGCATGGCCTGCTCTGCTTGCGTGAGAGCGTATATCTTACCCAGCAATTTGGTAGGGGCCCCTGGTTTGAGTTCAATAGCGTGGTCCCACGAGCGAGATTCGGGAAAGCGCTGAGCCTTTTTGTCACTGAATACATGCTGGTGTTTTTCATACTCGGCAGGTATTGTCCCTTTTAGCTGGGTGCCAGCTTTCTCGGCCAATTGCAAGGCCATAGTTTGAGTACTACGGACGTAGATTTTTTTACTGAGATGTGTGGACATTATTATAGGAAGTTGGTCAGAATCGATCCATCCTTTGGCCCAGTCGATTCATGGTTGGTGGGCCATGAACCAGGGATACCCCAGAATGACGTCCAGGTTCCTGATGTTGGTTATGAAGAATCTCATTGTCACGGTTTTCAGCCCAACACGGACATGGAAGTTGCGGTAGTGAGTGATTTCCCCTTTCTTGTTAGGTGACCCATCAACATTGAAAATGGCCTAGGGGCGAGGGAGGTGATGCGCGTCCAAACAAAGTTGGGCGGCCATGGCAAAGCTGAGAAAGTTTTCGGTAGCTCCAGTATCAAGTAGTCCGGTTAATTCAGTCCTTTTAGAATCACATGCAAGATAGACTCGTAATGTCATTGATCTTCAGTTAGCTAAGTACACACATGATTCTGGTGCCATCTCCCTGACTGATAGGGTTAGGCATTGGGAAAATCCTCTTTCGAACTGTTGTATAGAGCCTTGAAGCGCTTGGTATCATCTGGAGTCATGCATGCAAGTTGTGCCTGGATTTGCGAGACAGGGTCTTCTTCGTTCTCATTGTATCCTTCTACTTCGGTTTCTCATACTCTCATGTTCCTCGGCTGCCTGCACTGATGAGCGAAGTGTCCAGGTTTTCCACAATTGAAGCAAGTCTTGACACTCGGGGAGTCCGTTGCTTGGGCCCACCCTCCCGACCAGGGTGCTCGACTCTGGCTCAAGTCCATTGGAATGGTGATGTTGTTATATGCTCGTGGGGTGTTGCTGGAGTTGTAAGACGGCTGTGGTGGCGGGGGTCCCGGTGGAGGCACGTAGGTTCGGGGTGGTGGTCTCCATTGGACTGGTGGCTTGGGTGTGGGACATCCTCCTTCGGAGCTTCGCGGGGCACTGTGGCGGTCTAGGATTGCTTTCATCATTTGGTGGGCTCTGGTCGACTCAGTAACTCACTTCTTCATTGCTCCATAAGTATAGATATAAGGCGGCCGGAGTACATCAGCTAATACACTTCAAGGTAGCCCGTTGAGGAAGTGTTGCGTAGTGGCTGGATGATCAAGTGAGTAGCTAGCTTCGCGGGCCAGTTTCTCGAATGCTGTGATGTAAGCGTTGGCATCCAGCCACTTTAATTTCAAGTCTTCCATGCAGGCACAGGCTTTCTGCATTTTCTGAGTGTCTTGGAATCAGTCACAGAAGCGAGTGACAAATTAAACCCAGGTGGGGAGTTTGTCGTGGACCACCAGCAGTAGCCCGTCAAGCCATTCGCCTTGTTCTCATGCCCATTCGGCGACTTCGTCTCCGTGTAGGAGAGTGAGTACGAAGGCTATACAGGACAAGTAGGATTGAAAGAGGTGAGCTTGTACGTTGATTCTGAAGTAGTTCATGACAGCGTCCATGAAATGCTCAGCTTGATCATGATTGCCGTTGAATATGGGGGGAAGGGCTCCATACATCTTGTCGGTCAAAATGGCCCCATGTGGAATTATTGGATGGCCTCCTCCTCTGCCTCCTCCTGGGGCTCCACCACCAGGAGGACCACCACCAGCACTGCCTGAGCCACCAGGAGGGCCGCCAGGACTACCGCTGCTCCCGCCAGTTCCAGACAGTCCACTGCCTCCACCAGGAGGTCTGCCACTTGCCAGAGACTTGCCCGAGGCATTGATACTGGTTGGGTTTACAAGTGCACGCCTGATTTGTGTGCTGCTAGTCGCTTGTTGAGTGGCTATGAAAGTTTGCAGAGGTGTAGTTACCGTGGTTGTCGTCATGCATAATTCTTTGGGAATGGGATGAT
This sequence comes from Lactarius evosmus, assembly GCA_951394315.1. Classification (NCBI taxonomy): domain Eukaryota; kingdom Fungi; phylum Basidiomycota; class Agaricomycetes; order Russulales; family Russulaceae; genus Lactarius; species Lactarius evosmus. The sequence continues at coordinate 1,328,885 of OX596129.1, read as the reverse complement.
GCCAATAGTTTTCGGTTTCTTCGTGTTCAATCAAGGTCTCTTCGTTCTCTTCTCCTGTCTCGTCTGTGAGCAGGAGGAATGCCGTGGATGGGAAGCGTAGTCTGCGCTCTTCTTTGAATTCGTCAATACTGTTATGCGCTTCGATGTCAGATCTTCTGGATCCTCTGTAGGGGGCTCCTGGACTCTTGCTGGAGTCGATCAGTATCTCGTAGAGGGTTCCGTTATCATTATACAAGTGAGTGCCTAGCCCCCCAACTAGATGCTTCTGTGGGATGTGTTGATACTCTCCGTCCTTGCACAACCGTATCATAGGGTTGCGAGGGATATGATCTTCTTCTCCTACTCCAAATTCGAGGAGGTAGTGTTGGTTCGTTGTAGAAATATTCAGAGTTTAGTGTCACCAGCGAAGGTTCCACTAGAAGACTTTCGAGGAAAGAGAAGTAGAAAGAGTTATATTTGGACAAGAGACTCTGAATAGAGAATACCGGATACATGCTACGGTATTTTATAGACTCTATTGATTGCTATTATTACACTTCTCTTATCCAAAGCTATATCACAATGGGGTTTTCTCACTTTATCTTATCTCGACCCATTATCTTATCTCTAACTCACCCCATATCTTATCTTATCTGTTATCGTCAGTCTGCCCCGGTGACAGAAAGCAAGGTACCCTCAAGTACCTCAGTATCGATGCAGCCAGACTCTGGCGTGGAACAGCAGCATGGGCTGATGCGACCAAGACCTATGATGAGTTCAAAGCTGGCATCCTATGCCTCTACCCACAAGCAGGCGACAAGGTGACCTACACTATACAGGACCTCGATGCAAAGGTCAGTGAGCGAGGCCGCATTGGCATACTTACCTCGAGAGACCTCAGCGAATACCACCAACAATTCCTACTTATCTCCCAGTACCTAGTCACCAAGGGCCGCATGTCGGTACAAGAGCAATCATGTGCCTTCCTACACAGCTTCCAGCCAAGCCTAGAGCACAGCATAAGGCAGCGACTGCAACTAAAGAAGCCAGACCACAATCCTCAAGATATGTACGATCTAGCCGATGTATACAATGCAGCTGTCTTCGTGCTCATGGGAACAGCTTCCACCGCCCTCCAACCTACGCCGACCCAACCAGCAACAACTGCACAGACCAGTGCCGATGTCAAACTGGAAGCTCTCACATTGGCCATGACCTCGCTCACAGAAATGTTCAAGAATGTACTAGAGACACAGCAATCAGGTGGCAGGCCGAGAGCTGCAGGACCTCAGCCGGCCAGCAATTCCACGTCGCAGTGCAACTTCTGTGGCATGCCCGGACACTTCATCCACGAGTACGAAGTAGTGGCAGAATACATCCACCTCGGAAAGTGCAAGCGCAACCACGAAGGCAAGGTAGTACTTCCCTCAGGAGCAATGGTACCATGCAAAATTACCGGTGCATGGTTGCGTGACCACATCGATGAGTATCACCAGCGGAACCCAGGACAAGTAGCAGCCGCACAAATGTTACTAGAAATGAAGACGTAAACTGGCGAAGCCTCTTGCCAATCATCTGACGGCAAGATAGTCCAATTTGCAGAACAGTGCCCCGAGGCAGGCCAACCGGGAGTCTACGCTCTCTGCCGACAGTACCCCCTGTGAGGTGCCATGTCGATAAGGCAGCAGCAAGCCAAGGACAACGCCCCAACCAGAGCCGATTGCGACAACGCAGCTGCACTGGCTGGCCCATTGACCAGCCCAAAACAGGCGCAACACAATCCACCTCTGCACCTAAACCAAGCACCCAGAATAGTACCAGCGATGTCGGGAGATCCAAGTGACATGAGTAATGTAGAGCACCTGTATGCATGGGCAGCAGATGCAGCGAATATTAGACTGACCGGCATGAACGGAGCTGGAATGAGGCCGATGCCTCCGCCACGCAAGAGTGACCAAGCCTATACCACTACAGCGAAGATCTATGATGAAAAGGTTGCGTGCACTGTTTATGACCAGATCATGAATGCACCGATCACGATTACTCAACGGGAGCTACTCTCCCTGGCTCCAGAGCTATGGACCCAAGTCGTGGATGCGACTATTAGATGGTGCATCTCTCACGAGGTAACGCAGGCAATGATAGAGGAAATAGCAGAGGACAAAGCGAAGCCCGACCGATCAGCAAGTCAAGAGGAACACATGCCAGCAGCCTTTATGATCGCGCGCGTACACCTCCGGCTAACGCAACGATCATAGCGGACCCCTACAAAGCATACCTCAAGGATCACCCAGATAGTGAACAGTTCACACAAGATAGCATGGAAGTTGGGGCCGAGTCAAATTTGCTTCGGGTGATCCTACCAGTAGTCAACAACCAGGAGAAGGTTGAGGTGATCCTGGATCCTGGCTGTCAGATAGTTGCAATGTTGGAGGAAGTCTGCAACACTCTGGCACTCCCCTATGACCCAACCATACATCTCAACATGATATTGGCCAATGGCGGTGTCAACCAATCGCTCAGCCTGGCCAGGAATGTGCCATTCCTAGTGGGCAAAATCATGCTATACCTCCAAGTCCACATCCTCCGCTCACTGGCTTATGACATACTACTCGGCCAGCCTTTCGACATCTTGACTCAGTTGGTAGTCCGCAACTATCAAGATGAGAACCAGACCATCACTATACTCGATCCAAATACCGGCAAGCACGCGACAGTGCTGACCATTCCGCAGGGAAGCTATCACTTTGCTGAGCAGCACAAGCTGACGCACCAAGTCCCGCAAAACCAGCCAACCCAAGAGGAGGATTTTTGAGTATCAAAGATTTGGTGCCTCACCAAGGAGAGCTCACAATCACCCTAGAATATGATCCCAAAGAAAAGCAAGTCTCAGTTGAAGCTTGCGCGCCGTTACCAGCCAATACCACTAACCGTGAAATTGTGGCCGCCTATGTCTCCCTTTGCGATTCCAATGTGCCCAAACTAACTTCATGTCTTCTATCGCTCTCGTCCCAGAAACTGGATTGCCATTTGCCCATCTCTAATATCTCAACTTATGTCTCATTCCTTGATACCAAAGCGCCACTCATGATCTTTGCAGGCAAGAAATACAAGCCTGTAGCCCTCAAAATTCGCCCTATTGAAACAGAACTCCTGAGCCAATTCCGCATTATCCATGAGATCAAGGGTGATCCCCTCCATGACCTACCGCTACTACCCACCAGACCAGCCGACTTCATGCCCACCAGCCGATATACGGCCAAGTGTAAGGAGCACTTCAACTGCGTCCACAGGGGCGACTTCCTCCTAACAGAAGAGCACAAGCTCATACACCAATTCATGTGCCTACAGAATTGAGCCTTTGCTTGGACTGATAGCAAGCGGGGCCACTTCCAGGAAGATTTCTTCCCTCTGGTCGAAATTCCGACAGTACCACATAAGCCATGGACCCAATGCAACATTCCAATTCCACCAGGCATTTACGATGAAGTCTGCCAACTCATCAAGAATAAGATCGATGCCAGAGTGTATGAGCCATCAAACTCTTCCTACCGATCGTGCTGGTTCTGCGTGGTCAAGAAGGATGGCAAATCGCTCTGCATAGTTCACAGCCTAGAGCCACTCAACAAGGTTACCATCAAGCATGCAGGGGTCATGCCCTTTACTGATCAAATTGGCAAGCACTTCGCCAGCCATGCATGTGGCGGAATGCTAGACCTCTATGTCAGCTACAATAAGCGAGGCATTTCAACTAACTCACACGACCTAACCACCTTCCAGTCCCCCTTTGGAGCACTTCAGCTGGTCACCCTACCCATGGGTTGGACCAACTCAGTTCCTATATTCCATGACGACGTCACATACATCCTTCAGCCCGAAATACCTGAAACCACAGTTCCCTACATAGACAATGTGCCGATCCGTGGGCCGGCCGATAGGTACTTACTAGCTGATGGTACCAAGGAGTGCATCCCAGAAAATCCAGGCATTCAAAGATTTGTTTGGGAGCACCTCCAGGGCATTAACTGCATCGTGCAGTGCATCAAATACTCAGGTGGTACCTTCAGTGGGTACAAGTCCACACTTTGCGCCGAAGAGATCACTGCAGTCGGACATCATTGTACACCGATCGGCTGATTACCCGAACCTGCGTGAGTGGACAAGATAGTAAAGTGGGGTCCCTGTAAGGACCTATCCGAAGTCTGTGCTTTCCTCAGCACTATTGGAGTGTGCCAGATATTCATCCAAAATTTCGTGAAGCGTGCAAATGCCCTCATCCACCTCACATGCAAGGGCGTCACCTTTGAGTTTGGCGAAGCACAACTGGCAGCCCAGGAAGATTTGAAACAGGCTCTCTTAAGTTCGCCGGCCCTTCGGCTGATAGACTACACCTCGGCCTTGCCAGTTATACTTGCAGTTGACACTTCACAGATTGTGGTGGGTTTCTACCTTTGCCAAGCCAACCCCAATATGCTGAAAAGGTGCTACTTCGCTCGCTTCAGTTCCTTATGTTACGCTTCGGTAAGCGTGGGCCTTGCTTTAGGCGGAGATGTGGTGCGAGTACTCAGCTTTACGACTTGTCAAAGTCGAACGTGGGATCCTAAGTCCTAGCACGCCGACGTCCCTGCAACTGGGAAGGTACTCTTGGTAGACCTTATGCAGTGCGCTTCTTCTCAGTGATTCCCTAGAGTCGGGAAGGAGGCGAGTGAAGAGAAAACCGATGATTCAAGAAGACCAAGATGGCGATCCTTGGTCTTCTACGACTACTATTTATACACGATGATGGAGGGCTTTAAAGCGCCTCCCGAATGATGTTGACCTATAGCGTATCTAGCTCGAACCCTAGTACCGCTATCCTAGTAATCAGCTGCTAAAGTACCATGTGATACTACTGCTGACTGATAACACGTGAAAAGTAATGTCCCTGACTAATGTAAACAATCACAAGCTTACTACCGTAGTCAGAACCTGATAGTAAGCGTCCAAGTCCGATCCGTGACACTTACCACTCAATGACCGAGAGTGCCGCTTCTCCCAGCTGAAACTGGAACTCTATGGCCTCTACTGTGCACTTCACACCTACAAAATATATTTGGTTGGTGTCCAGAACCTGACCATCAAAGTGGACGCCCACTACATCAAGGGGATGCTGAACAACCCTGATGTCTCCCCTTCAGCCAGCGTGAACCACTGGATAGTTTCCATTCTTACATTCCACTTCGAGCTATGACACATCCCAGGCAAGCAGCATGGGCCCGATGGCCTCTCGCGCTGACCACCACAGGCCAAAGACCTAAGTGACAGTGATGATGAGGAAGACTTCGAAGACTGGATAGACAACCTTTACGGATTTGTACATATGATTAATTGCCCGACCCCGGCACCACTATTGGCCCAACTCATGCATACCCTAACGTCCGAGACGGTAGTACACCTGGCCAACATCGACGAAGCGCTCTTCACCGAGCTGAATTACAACCTAGTGCCAAGAAGTCCAGTTGCTGCCCAAGCAGACAAGCCACTGGAGATGGCACATGACTGGCTAACCTTCCTAGAGCGACTGGCTGACTTACCCAAGCAAGAATACGTCCAGCTAGTAAGGTTTGCGGCTTGCTTCTTTATTGACGATGGCATACTCTGGAAGCGTGATCCACAAGGCGTGCACAAGCGGGTCTTGTACAAGCATCAGTGGCTTGAAGCAATCAAGGTGGCCCACAATGATATTGGGCACCGTGGGTTATACACTACAAGAGCCCTGGTCATGGAGCGATACTGGTGGCCATTCATGGGTCATGATATCACCTGGTACATCTGAACATGTCATGTCTGTCAAGTATGCCAAACCTGCCAGATAGTCATACCACTGGTGGTCGCTACGCCAGCCCTGCTATTTGTGAAGATGTATATGGACACTATGCACCTCCCTCGCTCGGCTGGATATGCCTACATAGTCCAGGGCTGATGTTTGCTTACCCACTACCTGGAGTTCCGCATGCTTCACAAAGAGACTGCTTAAGTGCTTGGCAACTGGATCTTTTAGGACATCCTGTGCAGATGGGGCACCCTGGTGGAAATCGTCTCGGACAACAGCAAGCCCTTCATGGCCACTCTCGGCCATCTAGAGCGCAAGTACCACATCAAGCACATTAGGATTAGTGGCTACAACTCTTGGGCAAATGGCATAGTGGAGCAGTCGCACTTCAATGTACGCCAAGCCCTATACAAAGCGGCCAATGGAGAACAGAGCCACTGGGCCCACGTAGCGCACTCAGTATTCTGGTCGGAGCGAGTGACCCCTTGAAAGCGCATGGGATGTTCGCCCTTCTTTGCAGCAACTGGCGTGCACCCCCTACTCCCCTTCAATATAGTCGAAGCCAACTACTTGCTACCACCGCCAGAGTCCATGCTCTCGACCACCAACCTCGTTGTGCGACGCGCAGTAGCACTCCAAAAGCGGCAAGCTGACCTTGAACTCCTCCGAGCGAAGGTACATGAGCAGCGCAACTGCATGGCAATCCACTTTGAACAGGAACATTCCACAACCATCCGTGACTTTGACTTCAAGCGGGGCAACCTAGTACTCATCCACAATACTGCGATAGAGAAAGCGCTCAACCGTAAAATGTGCCTGCGCTACTTTGGCCCTATGATAGTGGTTTCGCGTAGCCTGGGCGGTGCCTATATCATATGCGAACTCGATGGTACCCTCCTACACAGCCCAATAGCCGCCTTCAGGGTAATCCCCTATTTCACTTGCGACCACATCGACCTACCTGACCTCGAGCAACATATAGATATCTCCTCCTCCCGGCTGTGGGAGCTGGAGTCAAACATGGCAGTCGACCCAGATGAAGATCGGACTGACAAAGCAGCAGCCGGGGCCAAGGGATCGGCTGATGTTGGCCGAAGCAGCAACTCAGACAACGAATAAAAATTACCATGCCAAACCAATTTCAGTGGGGAGGAGTGGGACCCACGAGGACAGAACTAAAAGACTTATCCACGAGCACCTACTAGAAACTGGAAATCTCCTTATCTTTGCATTCCTTACCATAGAGGCAGAACTCAATCTCTAAAAATAATTTCGACCCACTTAGAAACACCAGTAGTCTGGTGTGTACCCTTTGACAATACGGAGAGATTACACCCAGCCAGCACCCCTAATACTGAGAGCAATAAGAACACCTCCCTGGACCGGCCGAGTCGGCTGACCTACTGACCGTCAGCTCACACATGAAGAATTCACCCTAGTCCGCATACCACCCATACAACTTCTGCCACCAGCTCCCCATTCCTATATTTGTACTAACCATCTGAAACATTTCCAGGGTATGGCACTACTCCCAACAAGCCCTGCACAACTGGCCGAAGCACCACATCTAAGACGACGGACTGGACCTGGCGGGTGAACCCACCTTAGCCTTGTACGGCAGGGGAGCAGAACCCCCTCGAGTACCCCCTTCATATACCCTGTGAGTGGGACGTCCCACTCTGGCTGGCCGTGCATGACTTGCTGGAAGGGATGTGAGCAGCACCTCCCGCTCCCGGCTGAGGTCTACCTCAGCATGGCAAAGCTTGTCCTGGTACCACTGGTAGTCCCGCACGTAAGGAGCCCAGCATCAAGACGGCCATCAAAGTCTTCACGAGCAATATCATATACAGCAGAAGCTTCACTTGTAGGAGGCAGACCAAGTATGTGTGCTGAGGTATAGGCCTGGTGCAGGACAGTGAAGAAGGTGATCAGCCAATCATGCTCCTTGGTGGCAATCCTCAGAAACAGCAAAATCCAATCCAGGGTGGCATAAGGAAGAGCCTCCCTCTCTATCTCGGCATATATGGCATACAACTCCTCATCCATTGCAGGAACACTGGCGTGGGCAGCCATAAGTTCCACATGACGCTACACACAATTAGCAGCCTCACTAGCACCCAGGCAGTAATGGCGTACCCATGCACTGTAAAATTGACTGAGCCAGACTGCTACAGTTTGCGACCGGATTGGCCAATCGGGTGTAGTGGCACACAGGGCTTTTAGACTCACCTTTGCTAAGTCATAGGCCTCGCTGGTATGCAATAGGGTTTCGCCGATCTCAGATGGGCCAGGATCTATGGGCATAGCAGATGTGGGAGCAACAACGGATATTGCCTTGGGTTCCTACTCCTAACCAGCAGTCTCATATACCCCGGCCAAGCCAGAAAATGTGATCCCTCCTGGCCCCCATGGCCTTTCATGTACACTTCCAACCACGTAGATCTTCCTATTCCGCAGGCCCAGCCACGCTAGCCGAACGCTTGGCTATCGCACCACCCACTCATTCCTCGTTACTCTCGTGCCCTTCAACTTCCACTTCGGCTGACAGTATGTCCCACAGTTCAGAATCTTGCTCAAACGAAGCTGCGGAAAAGGACCTTGCCATATTAGATGGGGCAGTGGGGGCACCATGGCCAACTCACCAGGCCACGGCACAGGGTGCCCTTCCCAGTCTACAGGCAATGCAGGGGGCAGTCCGACGGAGGTTCACACTGCAGCCTGGTCACTCTCCTCTTCATGCTTGGCGATGGCAAGCCGCTCCAGATGCTAGGCATACTCACTCGGCGAAATAACCGAAGTATCCCGGCGTACCCGGAAGTCCTGTGCAGCTACTGCATAAGCACCAAACCCCCTGCCGGCAGTCGGCGAGCCAAGGGCGCACAAACCAAGGACATGAGACTGGGCGTGAATAAGGACCGCTGCATGGAGAGCCAAGCATTGGCTGAGGCCATTGAACATGCCAGGGAAGTATCGCAACCACTCGATGGTGGCGTACGGCGCAGCCCACTCCCATATTTCACCCTGCAAGGCGAGAACCTCCTTGCTAAACGCTTCATCGGCCAGTTTGGATATGAGCTGGAGATTGACCTACTAACCATTAGTAGTGACGCCGTGGTCGATATGTGGGGTGCACCCAAGATCCATCCAGGGCATGGAGCCATTGGGTGATCTCCTGCGAGTGCAGGGGACAGTCGGTCCACATCTGTCTGGATTGCAGGAAACACTTCTCAGTGAACTGAAGGGCAGCCCATACATCGTGGTCAGGCAAGTGCAGCGAGCTGGCTAGACTAGTTAGGGAATTCATCGCTACATAGCGCGTAAGGAGTGGGTGCCCTTTTATCCCTTGGCAGCCACCCCCTATCCCATCCTCGTGACCGGCCAACCGATTGGCCGATCAGTACAAGCAACCCACAGACCGGGCACCGCACCTCCGACGAAAGGACTTGCGCTCCAATATTCCATAGCATTTGGCGGTAGGCTGGGGACAGCCAAAAATTTCTTTCTGCAGGGGAAGGGCCGCCATAGGACCAGAAGCACACCATCCTGCACAGCCGCATAGAAAGCACAGAGCACCCCGCACCTGGAGCTGATCCTGGCCACACTTGGCCCCTCACGGCCCCTAGAAAGAATGGGACAGCGGTGATAATGCACAAGTGAACACACACTCGGCCGCAGGGAAGGTATTGAACGAGTTTGGTGCCGAGATCAGCCGCACCGCCGCACGCCTGGCCAAGAAGAAGGCGCAGAGAGTCCCACGACCGACCCGGCCATGCCCCGAACACAAACTGAGGGGGCCCCAGAAACCATGCGACGACTGGATACATTGTACAAGGCTATCTACACAAAATAGGGCTGGCAGAGCAGCCGCACGATTGCACCGTACCACCGCGCCAAGGCCCCTACTTGTCACCCTCGTTGTCCTCGCTTTCTGGCCCACCCTCTGGCCCATCTAGCCCAATGTTCTCCTCAACTGGGGGTTCTGCCCGAGCCTTGCCCTTCCCTTGAAGTGGCCCGGTCCTCGCACACTTTGCTGGGGGCTCTTCTGCCTGAGAGGAGCCTGGTGCGACCGCTTCCCTGAGCGCCAGGGCATACTGCGCCTGCATAAAGCAGTGGTAGCCGTTGGCCGCCTCACAAGTGGCAGTGGCACGGGCAACCTCCGCACACCAGAAGAGCGCGGTGAACGCAGCATCCATGGCAGAGAGATCTGGACTGCCCCCCATCAGCAGGGAAGACAGTCCGGAGACAGGAAGCGCAGAAGGGGGAGGCACCGCGCACATATGCCACAGCGTGACCTTGCAACGGCCGTGGGACTCGGCTGAAGCAGGAGCGGTACCCAAAGCTGCCACCATGCCTGAGCCCAATCGAATACAGGGGCACCCGGCGTTGACGCACCTGGAGCATGCGAATGGCGGCTTCTCACTGACGTAGGGGGCACACCGGGTCTTGCTGCGCACACAGCCATCGCACTAAAAAAATGGGATCAGCAGCAAGCTGGGCAGACCAGCCGGCACCTACCCGGATATAATTCAGCAAGGTGCCAACGTCCATCAACCCATCATCATCCGGATGGGCGTACTTGAGTGGAGTGCGGTGACCCTGCACAGGCTCCTAGAACGGTGCGATACGTCAGCAAGTGGGCGATCGCTGAAGAGCAACTTACTGCGAGAACTGTGGAGGCAGCAACGGCGGCCCGACGGGTGGGGTGCTGTGACAACGGGGGCACTGGGCCGCCTTTGGGCACCAGTGGAGCGGCAGGTGCAGTGCATGCAAATAGCATCGGCAAGGGCGCAGACATCCTGGAGGCAGTGTGAGAAGGTGCAAGCGAGGAGGGTGGTGCTGAAGGCTGCGGGAGCAGCAGGAGAACCATGGCCAATGGAGAACGAACCGGGAACGGCTCCTGACCCGCTGTAAGGATGCACTGGTGGCATACTTTGAACTCGGCTGTGGACATGGTGCCCACCTTCAGCTGTTCGAAGTACTCATCCAGCCACGCATACACATCCGACTCTGGGGCCACCTCGGAAGGTGCAATAGCCGGAGTGGTAGGGGCTGACTGCACTGCAGTGAGCTCACACAGCTGATCTTCCACTCCGGTCACGATGATCAGTGAGTGGGTAATCCACTCCACCGTCACATGCTGGAGGAGGTGGCCGCAGGCATCTTGCAGGAGGGCAACCACGGTGCCATCCTTTGTGGCATCAACACCGGCATCGGACCCAGCGACCAGGACCATTTCCTGTAAAGGTCAGTATAGGGCATGGCCAAGAACGATGAGGCGCCGCACCAGGGTGGCGGAAAAGTCCTGCGCCCACTTGTTTGTGGCATCTGGGTTTTGCTTGGCTGCATCTAGCCACATGTGGAGTGCCAAGAGGGTTTGGAGGGCGATTGTATATGTGTGGTGTTGTTGAGAGGACATGGCAGTAGGTTGGAGAGGAAAGGCGCAGTGGCTGGCCATTGTATGAAGGCCCATAGCGAAGGCTGACACAAGGCCGCCTCAAGGCTGATCCGCATGCACACGGTCCGGCAGCCGGGCCGACCGGGGGCTGACTGGGGACAGTCTGGAGCTCAGTGGGGAGGAGATGATATGCCCAGTGATGGGCTGGGTGCACTATCCGACGATTTTGGCATTTCTATTCAGTATTGTAGTGGACCGCACTCGGCCTCATGAACGACCGGCATGAGCACGGCCCATGCATGAGAGAGCGTGAAACAGCCAATGCGAAGCGGAGCAGGTCCAGCTCGGTGGCCTGACCACACAGCGATTCAGCGATTCAGGGTTCCAAGTGGGGACCCTTCAGGAAACTTAGGCAGTTCGACCCCCAACTATGTGGCAGCGGGGCACACATCATGGTGTGCCAGCGGTGCCCCTAGTCTGCAGGACCATCGGGTAGGACCAGAGACCCAGCGACCATGTAGGCCATTGTAATGACTGGCCGACCACCTCAGGGTTCGCCTTAGACTGTGAAGCCCCACGGAGCGATTGGCCGATGCAGCTGCACACCGCGGTCATCGGTCTAACGATGGTTGACATGGGTTCACTCGAACAAGTGATTACGGTTGCGGGCCAAAGCGGCTAAAGGTTGGATAAGATAGGTATTTAAAGATTTGATTCCTATATACATAGGCAGGCAGCGCGGGTATGGTGTAGTACCCAGACCAGTTACACTCTAGATTCCATTTCTGCTCTTTGTGAACCCTCTGCGTACCCTTACGTGTGCCAGTGTCCCGCAGTAGATTTCAGTCTCGCTGCTCTGGCAGCACTTTGCATTTCCCCTAGGCCAGTACGTCTCCTGCATCGGCTGAGCGCTGAGCCTACCTTTGGCCGACCTGCAACCTGCGTGACTCTACCCTATTGGCGCATTATATTCCTCGACCTCCCGAACCCTTCCGCTCTTAGCTGCACTTCAACATGCTCAGCGGCGGCTTAGGGTATCAACAAACACTAACATAATGCCTCCATCCCCATCTATATTAGCTGCCACTATAGGTGTCACCTTTGTCGGTCCCAAAAACTTTCCCCAGAGGATGATGCCAGGTTTCCTTTGCATCAACCACACTTGTGTTCAAGTGGCATTACAGTGGTTAAAGGCAAACAATCCTCTTTACTCCAACATCATCATTTCTTTTGCTCGGTTAGCTCAACTACCTATTGACACCATCCCAAAAGAGATTCTTGCAGTAACCAAACATTTGGATGACACCACCCTTTTGGCTGACAAAGGTGACTTATATGTTCCTAACAATGCCAACGAAGAAGACGGTGACTACTCTTTTTTTTCACTTCCTTTGCCAATCCTGTTAACAGCAAACCTGTCAATAGTAGCCTTCTCAGACGACATGTCCGACACTGATGCTATCTCTAACAACACAGATGACAAAGAAGACTTGTCTGGATGTCTTACCTCTGTTGAAGGTAATGTCTATCATCCTTAGTTTATAATATTAAACTCATTTAACGATAGATCCACATGCCATCCCTTTACAGTCTCTCGGTGTTATTGATGTTGCAGCAAGTAAGGTCCCAGACAACGAGCTCCTTTCACATGCACTTCAAAATGTCAATCACTGTGAAAAAGTAACCGGTTGGGCAATAAAATGGAGCAGTGATTTTGTTAACAAGTACCCTCGAAAAACAATCGATGGCTCTCTTTCAGAAGGTTCTGTGGATGATCCAAACCACTTGTTGGGCACTTTCCCAAGTCTTTTCCCTTATGGACTGGGTGGGTTTGAAGTTGACAGACCTCATGCAGTATCCTATGACTCTCATGCTCACTGGGCCATCCGTTACTCAGACAAGCACTTTGTTGAAGATCATTTCTTTATTTTTCAAGTATTTGGTGTTTTACAAAAATGGCAATTGTGTGCTTCTACTGTACTTCAAATCTCAAAGCAATCCTTTTTACAGCACAAACATGAAATTCGCTCACTGCAACCATCTGATTTTGAACAAGCCAGTGTGGAGGAACAGGCAAATAAACTGATCTCAAACTGCATTATTCAATCGTTAAGGTGTAACTTGTCATCTATCAGGACAAAAGTCATGGGTACTGATGAATCCTGCATCAAAATTTGCTCTTTGATCTGGGGGATGACCATTAAAAAAAACCCCCCCTCTATTTGGCTAACAATCAATCCTGCTGACACACAGGATCCAATTGTGCAGGTTCTTTATGGTCATGATATCGACCTTGATCATTTTTCCTCCCTTGATCACAACCTCTCTCCTTCTGTGATTGCTGCCAATCCTTATGCTGCTGCTTTATTTTTCCATGTTGTTGTCAATGCAATTCTCCAACAACTGCTTGGAATTACACCTGTATACCATAATCTACCTATCAAGCGACAGACTGGCATCTTAGGTGAAGTCAATGCTTACATTGGTACTGTTGAAGTGCAAGGCCAAGGGACATTACATTTGCACATGCTGTTACGGTTAACTGGCGCACCTACCTCACATGAAATGAAAGAATGTCTTTCAAGAGTGGACTTCCAAAACAAAATTTGTGCATTCATTTCACAGAATATTTGAGCAGACATTCAAGGTGTTCAAGGTAGTGCTGTCCTGGCCTTGCGTCACCAACCAAAAGTCACATTTTCCTGACCTGTTGACCCTCGCTCCCCTAACTATGCTGCACTTCGCCTTGATGCTGAAAAAAAGCTTGCAAGAACCGTTCAAGTACATGAATGCACTATGTCCTGTATGAAACTAACAAACAGAGGTCTCACTTGCAAGCGTGGAGCCCCTTTCCCTTTGGCCTCCACTGATTGGGTTGAACAAGATGGGACATGGGGTCCAAAATGGACATTTGGTTACTTCAACAACTGGTGCCCCGATATACTGCAATGCATCCAGGCAAACCACGACATCAAACTTATTACAAATGGGACTGAGACTAAAGACATTGCATGGTATATAACACACTATGTTGCAAAAAAACAAAAACATTCATCCAATACATCCGCTCTGCTTGCTAAAACTTTTGCATTTCACCACTTGGCCAAGGAAAGAAGCTCCAATCTCACTGCCATTAACAAGAAACTCATCCAACACTGTGCCAACTCACTAAGCCATGAACAAGAAGTCAGCACTCCTGAGGTTATCACCTATCTAATGGGATGGGGAGACCGCTTCATATCTCATCACTTCACCACAATCTATTGGTACTCCATTACTTCCCTACTCAAAAAAACATTTCCTGAGCTCAACCCAACCAGGTAAATGTTGTTGTCTACAATTGAAAACTTGTGTACTATTAAAAATAACTTTTAGACTTGCACATCCACCACTTTCTCCTAATCCCCCCAATAACTGTTTGCTGTTACCTTCTTGTTAAGGCCTAGTGGGGCCTTACTGTGTGACATGCACCAAGGGAGCAAGGTACAAGGACAAGGTGTTCAGCAAAAGCGACAAGGACTGGGAAGAGTCAAGGTGGCAAAGGTCTGGGAAGGACAACAAGGGAGCAGGGTTCGGAGGGACTAAGTTGAGGGACTTAGTGACAAGGTACAAGGTGTTTGGTCAGAAGGCCAAAGTACGAGGGACTAAGTCAAACGACTTAGGGTCTGTGTGTGCATGTTGTTATAGCACAAGCGCAAAGCTTCGAGGTGGCTCCCAACTAAGGGAAGGCCAACAGTGGTGATGAGATGACAAGAGGAGCACACAGTGGAGGGACAAACAAGCCTGGTATTCGCTAGTATGATAAACGAAGACAAGACTAGGGGATAAGCATATAAGTGGACATGCTTATATAGGTAGCTACTCTGTGTCCGTCCCATGAAGGGGATACTAATAGAGAACAATAGGAGATGCAAAAGGGGAAAGGGAAAGAAGGGGAGTCAGAGGAGAACAATAGGAGATGTGAAAAGGGGAAAGGGAAAGAAGGGGAATCGGAGTAAGGAGGCGTACATGGTAATGAGTCAACAGGTTAGTACTCCGAGGTAGTCCGAGGGCAAGAAAGCGATAAGGTAAAAGGAAAAATAAGTCTGTGGTGAGCCAGATCACAACACTTCTAGTATAGATGCTGTCAGTGTGCAACTCTTAGAAATGGAGAACTTAGCTCTTATTTGTTTTCCAGAATGACGATGTTCTTACCATCAACATAATTGAAGGCTGTCTTCAAATTAGGGATCAACTTCAAGAATATCTTGATTGTGGACCCTCTTTAGAATCATGGTCATTCTTCGATTTCTTCCTTGGAACATATGATGGGAAACTGCTACAGTCATCTTTAGCAAAAGGCCCACCTCCTAATGTGCGTGTTCCTTACTGAGATAGGAGTAACAGAGCAGACCATTGTACCATTCTCTAATGTCCCAACCATGAGACAATGCCATATTTCCCTGGACAATGGTTTCCCAATCGCAATGACATAGACAGCGAAGAACTGTTTGCAGCTTCAATGCTTGCTTTGTTAAAGCCTTGGAGACTGATTACTGAGATCAAACCTAGTACTGAAACTTTCTCTGAAGCATTCTCCAACTTTGAACACATGGCTTCAAATGAGACTCATGCCATTATCGACAACATTCAATTCTATCATGATTGCTTACACACTGCAAGATCTCGTGCTGTTCCTACTGCTGAAGAAAAAGACCTGTCTTCTCCAATAGAAATAGGTTATCCCAGTCAACTCGACACTGACTTCTCCAATGAAGATGCCATTACTCACACAGAGCCATTCATGCCAACTGTTTCTGAACATGACATTTTCCACCAAATTGACAGGCCTTTCTCGTCTAAAGACCTACTGTATGCTGGAGTTGCCCTTGATATAGGGACTGACTATGGACTCTTCCCTCAGTCCATCCTTAGACTTCCATATCACTGTCCTGAAAAATGTGCTACTGGCTATGATCTTGCTCAGTTCTCTATTTAGGAAAACAATCTTATGGCAGTTTCAGAAATGGCTGTTGATCATGCTGAGCAATTTTCCCCATCACTAGATAGCATGCAAACAATGTCTATGCCATGTGAACAACCATCATCTTTTGTACTCAGACAGCCCAGTCCTGTGAAGACAACTACCTCTGAATGGCTCAATACCTGGCAAAAGATTGTATATGACATCATATCATCCCACCTTACACAGCATCTCAATGGAAACAACCCACCACAGCAATTAATGCTTGTGCATGGGCCAGGAGGAACTGGGAAGTCCTTACTGCTAAAAACAATCTCATAGCTGTTTGCAGATGTCAACTGCTCTTCACTACTTGCAAAGACTGCAATGACTGGTGTGGCTGTGTTACGTCACGGTAGGGACGTTCACCCAACGTGGGTTAAGTTGATCTACTGAGACGCTGCACTAAGGGGTCTGGTTCTGGTTTGTCAAGGGAAGTTCCGAAGAGGAACTTCAGTGAAGATGTACAAGTTGAAGAGTCAGCCTAAGCCAATAGTGGCACTTAGGATTCTTCAGTGAGAGGAGAGGGTTCGTGAGAGATGGAGTATTTAAAGGTCTTCGATTGCTCGAGTACTGTAGAGTACAAAAAGTCAAGTCTAAGGCTACTACTACCTGGTGAGCCTGTATTTATAGTAAAGAAAGAGGCATCCTAGGATAGAATGATAATGGCATCCTAGGATCAAGTCATCGAGCAATCATAATACGAACTGCGGCGCAGCCAGCAGTAATCACATGTAGGATGTGAAACAATAGATATAAGTGAAACTGATATATCTGAAACAGTAGCCCCTTAGCAACGGGCAAGAGTCATCATGACTCACATGAGAAACAAAGATATAAATAAAAGTAAAGAGTCACCATGACTCATATAAGAATGACCATGTGATGAGAAAATAAAAGGTTGTCACGTGTCCTAAGGCGGTTAGAGAAAAGGGATTAAAATAGGCAGTGTCATAACAGGCTGCCACTCTAATAAATGGGCAAACACTTCATGGTTGGGCATCATTGCCTGTACGTGCACCTCAATCAGATAAATGGATCACTCACCCAAACAAAGATGTTGGTGCAAGAAGACACAACAATCTAGGTACCACTCAATGGCTCTTAATTGATGAAATGAGCATGCTCACTGCCCCATTACTGAGTCACTTGTCTCAAGCAGCCTCTATCATTCGCACAACTACCACTCCCATACCAGCATCAATTCCATTTGGAGAACTTAATGTTGTTCTCCTTGGAGATTTTCATCAATTTCCACCTGTAGCAAACATAACAACTGCTTTGTACAATGCAAACCCCTCCTCTCATCCTTGTTAAATTGGTCAGAATCTGTATGAGCAGTTTGATATTGTTGTCAAGCTTGAACAACAAATCTGTATCCATGATACTGTATGGAGTGACATCCTCCAGTGCACACGCACTGGCGACTGTACTAAAGATGACATTTGTGAAATCAGAAAACTTGTATTAACAAACCCTCAGTGCATTTTACCCGACTTTTTGCAACCACCCTGGAATGATGTAATACTTGTCACTCCATGGAACAGTGTGCGAACACTATGGAATGAGGCTGCATTACATAGACATTGTCAAGACACTGGACAGATCCGATATACTCTATATGCAGAGGACCATTGCGACAACCAACCATTAACTAAACATGCATGACTAACCATTGCTCAACTCAAAATAGATCACACTGCTCATTTGCCTAACAAAGTCAATTTGGCCATTGGCATGAAAGTTATGATCCTTCTCAATATAGCTCCACATGCAAATCTTGCCAATAGCTCTCGTGGTGTCATAACAGACATTATCCTACACCAAAATGAAGATGTCTCTCATACGACATCCACATGTATTATGCTCAAACATCCTCCTGTTGCTATTTTGTTCAAATCTTATCAAAATCAACATGTACACTTTCCTGGCTTACCACCTGGTATTACTCCCATTTTCCCAACGCAAAAAACATTCAGAATAGGAGGAGATTACCCCCTTACCGTTAAAAGAACACAATATGCACTCACAGCAGCATATACTTTCACAGACTACAAATCACAGGGACAAACCCTGGAAAGCATTATAATTGATCTTGCTAAACCTCCTTCTGGAATGTTGACCCCCTTTAGTGCTTATGTTGCCTTGTCCAGAAGCTGGGGAAGAAAAAGCATCAGACTGCTGCGAGAATTTGATGAACGATTGTTTACAAACCATCCCTGTGAACATCTTCAAAAGGAGGATCTCTGGTTACAACAATTAGAAGTCCACACTCTTGCACACTACCATGATGGAGAATTTGCTTCCACTTCCACCCTTCACTAACAAATACAGCCCTCCCCCCCCAAAAAAACTGTCCCACTCTCCTTTGGACAGTGACCAGCCACACCCTATTCTGATGCTACCAAAGTTTTCAACCATGAACGAATGTCTTCTCATTCCAATCCATCACCTGCACTGAGTATATGTTTCAACGTATTGTGATCATATCGTTTCACCTTTGCCTTTGTCCTCCAACCCTGCCACTTCTGTCCAGAACATACCCTATAACAGAAGCCACGTACAAGCCAATGTCAGCGCTCGACCACACAACACATCGTATCCACAGTGTGTTCCTATCCCTACCTTTTCTGTCATGACCGAGATCCTGAGCTCCCGAGAAAGCACACTGCCGAGCTGCCTGAGCCAGCCTGCATTGGACAACTTCGAGAGGACCCTGGATTCCGAGGCATTAAGAGAGGCCTTGATGAGAAAAGGCGATATGAGCATGTGGACATTGCGTCCCGAACCAGCTAAGTCCCGCACTCCCATTGAGAGCAGCGATGAAGAAGCTGACGACCCCTACGAGCAAGACAAAGCCCATGTACGCAAGATGTACGCATACTTCTACAGGCAGGAAGATTCAGAGTCACGTGATGGGTCACGTGAGGCATCACCTGAGCGTGTGTGCCTTGGGTATGCGGCAGCCGGTTACCTGGTTGATGACGACATGGACTAGGCCTTCGTGCCTACTTACTGATGGACTTTCTGATGGACGCCTCGTGTACTGTATGGGCACTGCCTCGTGTCTAATGGTCGTCGGTGCCTTTATAGGCCAGTCCAATTATGTTTCTCCCTCGTGTTTCAGCTTGTGGAGTCAGAGCCCTTATGGCTATTGGCTAGAGATAAGGACTTAAGGTTCGTGCTGAGTCCGAACCTTATCTACTAGTAGTATAAGTACTAGCTTGTCTTCGCATGTATTCGCTATCTTGAGTTTTTCAACAATCCGCATCACAATTCCCTCTTGCTTTCCTAAGGGCCTTAATTGGTCTTCTCTACCAAACCCTTAGACATCATCTTGTTGTGCCGCTTCTTAGCGAGCCGTTCCCCTTGGAGTTTCCCCCTTCGTCTCTCAGTTGCAACCACTATTGCAGTGGTTTTGCCTTGGTTGTCATGTGCAATACAAGCGTTCTGAGGAACCCAGTTCAAGTTGAACTAGACGGCCGGTGCGACCGTAACATTTTCCGTCTCCTTACACACTTCCACCCACCCCCTAAGGTTGGCCCCTCATGCTTATCGAACAGACACATATGGCAACATCATTGGAAAGCTTTCAGCGGGGCAAAGGCAACATGAAGGTGATGTATATGCAATAAAATGGCGATTATTATTATTCTGAAGTGTGTGGAAGCATAGCAGACTCCCAAAATTGTTTGTGCCCTCAGCACAAACTAGGGCGTCTCAGTCAGTAATCTTTTGATAGGTATAAGTCAAAGTGTTTACCCCCAGCTAGCAGGAAGAGACCCCATACTGGAGGCCCAGTTAGCAAGCCACAGAGGGTTCGTGCCAAAATCACCACTGCCACCCGTGCACTGGTTCCACCAACTTGTTGTGGTGTGGATAGCTAGATGTGGATGAGATCAATGCGGCCTCCATGATGCCTTACACTCTCGGCACCTCTCTCTTGTGCGTCATGTCGCACATATCGATAGACCCTCGGTCTTAACTGTGTGGATGGCCTGAGAACAGTGCATTGCGAAGCCACTGGTGTCACAAACTCTTTGCTGCGTACTCTTTTTCTTTTCTTTTATCTTATCTTATCTTCGATCTCATCTTCATCTTATCCCAAGGCCCTTATCAGAGTGGACTTATAGTTATCTCTTGTTCCCATGGCACATCTTCTCTTTCACACGCTGTCATTTCCTTCCATCACCTTCTGTGATGTTCCTTTACTTATCCACCAATGGCCTTAAGCCCTCTGGTGCACGGACCACGTACACACGGACCACCTAGTTGAGTATATTAGCTTGTACCTGTAGGCCTTAGTTCCTTAGCTTTGGCTTCGTCAATTCACAGCTTGTTGAACTTGTCTATCTCTGAATCCTCTCCTTGCCTTCATTGGCCCATTTATCGCTTGCCTTGTTAGGGAGCCCTTTGAAGCTTTGTGACTTGTGCTATAACAAGGTCACCAGAGACCTTAGGTGTCGTTGCACGCAGTGCCGAACTGACTTAGCCACTGTCAGTCTCAGGCTCAGGGCTATTACAGAACATACTCAGGCCACGCTCTGCTGTAGCGTGACATAAGCCAAAGCTACCATTCCTCCTAGACCTAGCAACCGATTCTGAGCACCATCTCCGGGCTCGAGCTCAGACGACAACCCCTCAGATTCAGAATCCTCCTCTAGTGGAGACTCAGTTCACTCCGACCACTCTAGTAACTCAGCACGTGGGAACGATTCCTGCAATCTATCGCTGAACCTCTTGAAGAGCCACTAGCTCTTGACAACGACCCTACTCTACCACCCGCCACACCACCCCAGGAGTTCGAGGAACTCCCCGATCCTACACCAGAACCTCCCCCACCATCTTCCACTGCTGCTCCACTTTCCCTCACATCCCATCCCTTCTCTCCGCCAACTATCCCACCCACCACCATGTCCACCACCACCAGCTCAGGAGGAAAACTCAGCGACAATGCGCCAACCACCTTTGAAGGAGCACGCGACAAGTCGAAGAAGTTTGTATGCGAGTTCGAGATCTATAGAGGGATGAATATCGAATCAGAGTTAGTAAAGAATCCCTACCGGCGTGTATTCCTTGCCATGTCGTTCATCCAGGGGCCCCTTGTCGATGATTGGGTTGATGCCCAAATGGAGGCTCTCTGCATCAAAACCACAGCCCGCGCGGGCTTCACTCACCTCGCCAAGTCGGACGAGGCACTCTGGGACCAGTTTACCACTGATTTTACATCAGCATTTACCAACGCTACCGAGAGGCAAGACGCCTACCAACAACTCAAAGCCCTTCAGATGAAGGGCGTTGATCTTGATTCCTACACAGCCCAGTTCCGCACGCTTGCCACGAAGGCCAGCTATGACCTCAACGTGGCAGCCACCATCAACCTCTATTCTAGAGGACTTGGCAGAGGCCTCTTGTCGGCCATCCTGAGATGCGACACCACCCCCGACACCTTTGACCAGTGGGTCGAAACAGCCCAGAAGGAGCAACGCAAGTATGCGATGCTCCGTGCCCACGTTGGCCTTGATCGCGGAGATAAGAAGATTGGGGGGAGAACTAAAGAACAGTGGCGTCAGCTGCTGTCTATCTCTGGAGGAAGAAACCAAAATACCACTTACCATGCCCCCACCCGTGATCCAGACGCAATGGATGTTGATCGCATTCGCATCATCCTCACCGAGGAGGAAATGCAGCGTTGTTGCTCCAAGGGCCATTGCTTCAGATGCTTCGGCCAGGGGCATGTCTCTTGGGACTGCCCTAAGAAAACTTCTCGCGCCAGTTCCGGCGCTACGACTCTCCGTTCGAGCGATTCACGCTGCGGTAATGTGTTGGTGCGCGCTGCGGAAGTCATTGAAGACCTGCCCGCCGTCATGAATGTCGCCTTGGCCACCCCTACCCCTTCCCCATCTACGCCTGTGGCATCGTCCGCCTCCACCTCCTCATGCGTCGAAAAAAGCTCCTTCACCGCACAGGTCCAGGCCATGAAAACCGCCAAGAGGGAGGAACTTCTCGACTCCCTCTTCAACAACCCGGATTTTTCCTGAGCGTAAACCCGTTGGCCTGGGTGCGCGCGTTCTGTGTAGAGAAACTGTATCTAAAAAGAAGAAATAGCCTGCAAATAAAAGTTCAGTTTAGATCAGTACACACAATGGCCAAAGAAGTTGCGCTAATCGATAGCAGCGCGACTGAGAATTTCCTCGATCCCCAAGTGGTCGAAAGACTACACCTTCACCCCCAGAAGCTCGAAGTTCCAAGGGCGATCTGCAACGTTGATGGCACACAAAATAAAGCAGGGAAAATAGTAGAGTATATTGCACTCAAAGTCCAGCTCAGAAATGTTGAAAATATGCAAAAATTCTATATCACCAGCCTAGGAAACAACGATGTCCTCCTAGGATACCCATGGCTTCAGTTTTTCAATCCAGAAATAGACTGGGCCAATGGGAAACTCACCTCCGAACCCCTCCACCTATCCACCCTCGCCACCGCATCTCCTACGACCCCTCCTCCGCGCCGATCGACCGCGATTGCGCCCTCGCCCTCGGAACGTCCTGACACGCCGTGTCACGGATCGAACTTGGACGCTTACTACTAGGTTCTGACTACAGTAGTAAGCTTGTGATTCTCACATTAGTCAGGGACTCATACTTTCACGTGTTATCAGTCAGCATTAGTATCACATGGTATTGTAGCTTACTGATAACTAGGATAGCGATACTAGGGTTCGAGCTAGATACGCTATAGGTCAATATTGTTCGGGAGGCGCTTTAAAGCCCTCCATCATTGTGTATAAGTAGTAGTCGCGGAAGACCAAGGATTGCCATCTTGGTCTTCTTGAATCATCGGTTTCTCGACTCTCCTCTCCCTTGCTAAAGTGTCTAGAGTTCGGAGGACGGAGCGCACTGCATAAGGCTTATCAAGAAGCCTTCCCAGTTGCAAGACAATCGACGTGTTAGGACTAGGATCCCACGTTCGACTTATACGCTACCGAAGCTGAGTACTCGCGTCTCATCACTGCCTAAAGCAAGGCCCGCGCTTACCGAAGCGTAACACGCCGTCTGACGTCTTCAGAGCGAGCTCCTCTGATCCCCCATCCCCTTACCTGGCCCTCCATCTGGCCGCCCTGCGCATCCGTCGCGCGCTCATACGAGACGGCGCCCCTCTTGAAGAAGACAAGTCCCTCATCTTCCAAATTCCCCAGTCTGGCATCTTGAACGCCTCTTCCAACCAGCCAGATCAGTCAGAATCCCTCAGAAAAGTCCATGCAGCCCAGGAGTGGGCTATTGAAGCCAATCGCGACAAGGAGTTGTTGACTGAAGATAAAATTCCCATGGAGTACCATCGCCACAGCAAGGTGTTTTCCGAGTCGGAGTCCCAGTGTTACGGCCAAGATCCCGAGTTCCCGCGAAAGCACGCCGCCGAGCTGCCCGAGCCGGCCGGCGTTGGATAACTACGAGCAAGACCTCGATACGGAGGCATTAAGGGAAGCCTTGATGAGAAAAGGCGATCTGAGCATGTGGACACTGCGTCCCGGACCAGCTAAGTCCCACTCTCCCATTGAGAGCAGCGACGAAGAAGCTGACGATCCCTACGAGCAAGATGAGGCTCGCGCGCGTGCCATGTACGCGCACTTCTACGGGCGTGATAGCCCAGAGTTATGTGACTCATCACGTGAGGCATCACCTGAGCGTGTGTGCCTCGGGTATGCCGCAGCCGGTTACCCGGTTGATGACGACATGGACTAGGCCTTCGTGCCTGCCTTCTGATGGACTTTCTGATGGACGCCTCATGTACTGTATGGGCGTAGCCTCGTGTCTGATGGATGTTGGTGCCTTTATAGGCCGGTCCAATTATGTTTCTTCTTTGTGTTTCAGCTTGTGGAGCCGGAGCCCTTATGGCTATTGGCTAGAGATAAGGACTTAAGGTTCGTGCTGAGTCCGAACCTTACATACTAGTAGTATAAGTACTAGCTTGTCTTCGCATGTATTCCCCATCTTGAGTTTTTCAACAATCCGCATCACAGTTCCCTTCTGCTTTCCTAAGGGCCTTAGTTGGTCTTCTTCACCAAACCCTTAGACGTTGTCTTGTTGTGCCGCTTCTCAGCGAGCCGTTTCCCTTCGAGTTTCCCTTCATCTCTCAGTTGCAGCCACTATTGCAGTGGTTTTGCCTTGGTTGTCGTGTGCAATACAAGCGTTCTGAGAACCCCAGTTCAAGTCGAACTAGACGGCCGGTGCGACCATAACACCCAGCAGTTCCCACCATCACGTGACTGGGACCACGCAATTGACCTCACCACTGATGCTCCCTCCTCACTCGACTGCAAAATATACCCTTTGTCCAAAAATGAAAGAGACTCCCTCCACACCTTCCTAGATGAACACCTTGCCAAGGGCTACATAGTGCCCTCTAAGTCCCCCTATTCCTCACCCTTCTTCTTTATTAAAAAGAAGGATGGTTGCCTTTGTCCCGTCCAAGATTATCGCTGCTTAAACCAGTATACTGTCCGCAACACCTACCCCCTCCCTCTGATCAAAACCCTCACCGAAAACCTCTGAGGCAAGCGCCTCTACACCAAGTTTGATATTCGTTGGGGTTACAACAACGTTCGCATCAAAAAGGGGGATGAGTGGAAAGCCACCTTCAAGACCGAAGAAGGGCTCTTTGAGCCCCGCGTAATGTTCTTTGGTCTCACCAACTCTCCCTCCACCTTCCAGACCATGATGGACTCCATTTTCTGTACCCAGCTCTGTGATGCTAGTCGCAGCCATGTCTTTATTTACATGGATGATATCCTCATCGCTACCCCAGACGACCTTCCCCTCCACCGTGCCGTTGTCCATGAAGTATTGGATATTCTAGAGTGCGAGTCCCTTTTCCTGAAACCAGAGAAGTGCTTCTTTGAACAGAAATGGGTTGAGTACCTCGGCCTTATCCTTGAAGGCGACAACATCGGTGTAGACCCCACTAAGGTTGATGGCCTCAAATCTTGGCCTCGTATCTTGAAGAGTGTTAAGCAAGTCCGCAGCACTCTTGGTGTCTTTAGATACCAACGTCCCTTTATCCCTGGCTTCGCCACCATTGCCCGCCCCCTCACCCAACTCCTAAAGAAAGATCAGCCATTTATTTGGACTGAAGAATGCTCCGTGGCTATTGACTGCCTTGTCACGATCCTTACCTCCGCCCCTGTCCTCCAGCAGCCTGACCTTGAGCACCCCTTCAAGGTCGAAGTTGATGCCTCTGCCTTTGCCACTGGGGGCATCCTATACCAGCGCGACACCAATAATAAGCTCCGCCCTGTCGCCTACCACTCCAAGACATTTAATGCTGCTGAACGCAACTACGACATCCATGACTGCGAACTCCTCGCAGTCATTCACACGCTCAAGGAGTGGCGACACTTCCTTGCTGGTTTTCCTCACCCCGTCACTGTTTACACCGACCATGCCAACCTCCAGTACTACAAGCAGCCACACAAGATCAATCGCTGTGTGGCTTGCTACATCCCCTTGCTAGGGGAGTACAATATCAAGTTGATCCACAAGCCTGGCGCAACGAACTGCGCTGATGCCCTTTCCCGCCGCCCTGACTATGACGATGGTTCAGATGATAACCAAGAAGTCACAGTCCTCCCTCCCCAGCTCTTTGTGCATGCTGCGCAAGTCTCCTCCCTCTCCGACACTGTCCTTGCTGCCCAACCCTCCCAGAAGCCCCTGCTCCGTTCTTGGGAATCCAAGTATACCCTCTCCTTCCACTCTGATGCTTGGTGGCAGGGGGACCGCCTTGTGGTCGTGGAAGACCATGCTCTTAGGAGGGGGGTAATTTCCCTCCATCATGACTCGCCGACTTCTGGACACCCTGGTATCGCAAACACCTTCACCCTTGTCTCTCGCGACTACTTCTGGCCTGGCATGCGCAACAGTATCATGGCCTACGTCAAAGGCTGCACTGCTTGTCAAGCAAACAAGTCGACCTCACACCGTCCTCGCCCACCTCTTTTCCCCATCACTACTGACCCCTCCGCACTCCCTTTTGAGACTATTACTATGGACTTCATTACGAAGCTTCCCCTTTCGTGTGGCTACGATACTATACTTACAATTACAGACCACGATTGCACTAAAGCTACGATATTTCTCCCTTGCAAAGAAACCATTGATGGCCCTGGAGTTGCCGCTCTTTACCACCGCCACATCTTCCCTCACTATGGACTACCCCGACGTGTCATTACTGACAGAGACCCCTGCTTCACTTCTGCCTTCACCACTCAGCTCTGCTGCTCACTGGGGATTTCGCAGAACATCTCCACCACCTACCACCCCCAGACTGATGGACAGTCTGAACGTTCTAACCAGTGGCTTGAACAGTACCTTCGGTTCTTCTGTAACGGACGACAAGATGACTGGGTTGATTGGCTCCCTTCGGCACAGTTTGCTCACAACTCTTGGCCTAGCGCAACCACCCACCAGACCCCCTTTGACCTCCTCATGGGTCACACACCACGCGCACCAGCCAGCAACTTGCCAGGGTCTGTAGCCCCCTCAGTTGAAGAACGTCTGATGAAGATACAAGAGCTGCGCAGTCTAGCGCAGCAAGGCATGAAGAAAGCTCAGGACCTCGCTGTCACTCTCCCCTCCTCCTTCACCCCCTACAAGGAAGGCGACTTAGTCTGGCTTGAAGCGAAGAACCTCCACACCTCCCACCCCACTGCGAAGCTAGCACCACGCCGCTACGGCCCCTTCCCTGTCACTAAGGTCATTTCCCACATTGTCTACCAACTCGCCATCCCTCCCACCTGGAAGATCCATCCAGTCTTCCACGCATCGCTCCTCCCCTACACAGAAACCCCAGAACATGGCCCTAACTTCACGCGTCCCCCACCTGACCTCATTGATGGTCTTGAAGAGTTTGAAGTTGAGAAAATCCTTGACTCTAGAAGACGCCGCCGACAGCTGCAGTACTTGGTGAAGTGGAAGGGTTATCCTAATGCTGACAATACCTGGGAGCCAGCTGACCACCTCCATGCTTCAGATATGGTGCAGGACTTTCATGCCGCTCATCCCTCAGCAGTAAGGGCCATTCTTGGTGACGTGGAACTCGCCCCTTAGAAGGGGGGTAATGTCACGAACTCTTTGCTGCGTACTCTTTTTCTTTTCTTTTATCTTATCTTATCTTCGATCTCATCTTCATCTTATCCCAAGGCCCTTATCAGAGCAGACTTATAGTTATCTCTTGTTCCCATGGCACGTCTTCTCTTTCACGTGCTGTCATTTCCTTCCATCACCTTCTGTGATGTTCCTTTACTTATCCACCAATGGCCTTAAGCCCTCTGGTGCATGGACCACGTACACATGGACCACCTAGTCGAGTATATTAGCTTGTACCTGTAGGCCTTAGTTCCTTAGCTTTGGCTTCGTCAATTCACAGCTTGTTGAACTTGTCTATCTCTGAATCCTCTCCTTGCCTTCATTGGCCCATTTATCGCTTGCCTTGTTAGGGAGCCCTTTGAAGCTTTGTGACTTGTGCTATAACAAGGTCACCAGAGATCTTAGGTGTCGTTGCATGCAGTGCCGAACCAACTTAGCCGCTGTCAGTCTCAGGCTCAGGGCTATTACAGAACATACTCAGGCCACGCTCCGCTGTAGCGTGACAACTAGCACCAGAGGGGGAAATATGAGGGGAGGGTCTATGAGCAAAAATGGTACTAGAATCATCGTTAGTGCCAACCAGTACCCGGTGACTGGTGACCCCAGCCCATTGCGAAAGCCTTGTCACCCTACTAGGGGTACAAGTGTCAGAAGTGGAGGCACCATACTTCCAGGAGAGTACTGGAGATCGGAGCAACCTTAGAGTGCTGATGGGGGCTCTTTGCACACCAGAGCATACCTCAACACCCCCTCCCTCCCTGTGCTTGTCACCTTCTCTTCGAACCCATGTACCGTGACGCCATGACTGGCCAGTGTTACTCTCCCCGCTGCGTGTCACACTACAGCGGAGCGTGGTCTAAGTACGTTCTGTAATAGCCCTGAGCCTGAGACTGACAGCAGCTAAGTTGGTTCAGCACTGCGTGCAATGACACCTAAGGTCTCTGGTGACCTTGTTATAGCACAAGTCACAAAGCTTCAAAGGGCTCCCTAACAAGGCAAGCGATAAATGGGCCAATGAAGGCAAGGAGAGGATTCAGAGATAGACAAGTTCAACAAGCTGTGAATTGACGAAGCCAAAGCTAAGGAACTAAGGCCTACAGGTACAAGCTAATATACTCAACTAGGTGGTCCGTGCGTATGTGGTCCATGCACCAGAGGGCTTAAGGCCATTGGTGGATAAGTAAAGGAACATCACAGAAGGTGATGGAAGGAAATGACAGCGTGTGAAAGAGAAGACGTGCCATGGGAACAAGAGATAACTATAAGTCCGCTCTGATAAGGGCTTAGGATAAGATGAAGATGAGATTGAAGATAAGATAAGAAAAAAGAAAAGAAAAAGAGTACACAGCAAAGAGTTCATGACACTGCATCACCAGTATGATTAGCAATCACTGCACCATTACTGCATGGTCTGCCATGGTGTTAAGGCCTAGTGGGGCCTTACTGTGCGACATGCACTAAGGGTACAAGGGACAAGGGTACTGGGGACAAGGTATGGGGACAGGATACTCAGTAAAAGCAACGAGGAACCGAGGGGAGTCAAGACAACTAAGGTCCGTGGAGGACGACAAGGGGTAAGGGTCTGAGGGACTAAGTTGAGGGACTTAGTGACAAGGTACAAGGGGTTCAGTCAGAAGGCTGAAGTACAAGGGACTAAGTCAAACAACTTAGGGTCTGTGTGTGTGTGCGTTGTTATAGCACAAGTGCAAAGCTTCGAGGTGGCTCCCAACTAAGGGAAGGCTGACAGTGGTGGTGAGACGACGAGAAGGGCACACAGTTGGAGGACAAACAAGTCTGGTATTCACTAGTATGGTAAACAAAGACAAGACTAGGGAATAAGTGTATGAGTGGGCAAGCTTATATAGGTATCTACTCTGTGTCTGTCCCATAAAGGTGGTACTAAAGGGTAACAATAGGAAACGCGAATGGGGAAGGGGAACAAAAGGGAACAAGGGGAAGCACAGAAGGGGAAGGGACTCGGAGTAAGGAAGCATACATGGTAGTGAGTCAACAAGTTAGTACTCCGAGGGGAAACGAGAATGAGTCAAAGCGATATAGTAAAAAGAAAATAAGTCCATGGTGAGTCAGATCACGACATCACCCCTGCTCTTGGTAGATGCTTCCATGCATCAATCACCATGATCCTCCACCTCCCAGTCGACGTTGTTGTAGGCATCGTAGTCATTGTCATAAGTGTCGTTCCCATAGTGGGACTGCCAGGCCCTAAAATGCCACTCACATCTGCCTTTGAAGTGTTTGTGCTTGGGGGGAATGCGACACTTCTCCCCATAGAAGCACCTGGAGTGTGGGTAGAAGCACTTATAGGCTGGGTGGCCTACATTGTCGCAGTAGAAGCAGCACTGCCACATGGGGCAGTTCTTGGTGGAGTGGGTGACGTTGGGGACACAGCACTTGGTGCACTTGAGGACAGAGGGGCAGATGGGCTGCAGATTGGGAAGGGGGGCCTTCTGGGAGGCATGAGACTCACGACCCTGTGACAGGATCCAGCAAGACATGCCTGGCTTCTCTTTGTCATGAAGCCAAGGCATGGGGAAGTGGGTGTGACACTCCCCTCCTGGGTGCTGGCTCTCTAGATACTCCCGGATAGGAATACCAGAGGACACGATCATGTCGTCAGTGTAACGAGGGTGGGGAATGTAAGCATTCCCCATGAGATAAGGATGAAGGCGCGTGTGCACCTGTGATGTAACCAGCCTCTGCCGGATAACCCCTGACCTCCTCCTCCAGTCATTCCAAGCATCTGCCAGATCCCTCTCTCTTTCCAACAGAACACGGTGCTCCTCCTCCAGGAAGCGGTACCTGTCAACATCAGCATTGATCCCAATGTCATTGAGGATGTGGAGGCCAGTTTCAATGGCCTCCTTGTCTGGGTGGTCAGTGTGGAAGGGGGATAGGTCAGTGTTGTCAGGATGGGAAGGAGGGGGTCCATGGAAGGGAGCGGCAATGAGTGGGGCTCCATAGTCCTGGTAGCGGCCAGTGTCCCTGCAATGTTCCAAGATGAAGTGGTTGTGCCCTTCACGGTCCCATTCATAATGAATGTAATGGGGACGCTTAGGGGTGCCATCTAGTCTGGTGATGGGGAAGGAGTAGCGGGCATGGTTGGCCCTGTGTGAGTTGTAGATTTTAAAGTTCTCAGGTGGGTCGTCGTTGAAGCGGTCATTGCCCACATCAACTGAGGAGACAGGGGAACTGGGGTGCAAGAAGGGTGTGAGGGGACGCTGAGGTTCTGGGGTATGGAGGTGGAGGTAGACAGGGGAACTGGTGCGAGGGAGAACAGGAAGGGGCTCAGGAGATGGGACAGGAGACTGGATGCAGTCAGCCAGCGGAAGGGGGTTGCCTAGGGGAGACCCAGGAGTGCCAAAGGTTCCCTCAGTAGGAACAGGGGAAGTGGCATGAGAGCCAATGCGGTCAGCAAGGGAGCGGTCATTGGTGGTAGCAGGGGAGGCAGACATAGTAGTGGCAGTGGTGGTGGACAGAGTGATAGAGTGAATGATGAGGGGGGATGAAGAAAATGCAGGGTTTAAATAAGAGGTTACTCCAGGGGCATCCTCAAGGGAGCGGACAGAGCTAGGATTTTGCCGATGGAAGTTGATAATAAGTTGGTCAGCATGAATGTGAGCCAAGGGTTCCCATGAGTCATGGGCCTCGGAGAAGCCCTTCCATCTGACCAAATACTGCAGTTGGTTGCACCTGCGTTGTGACCCTAGAATTTGCTCCACTTCCCACTCTGGTTCCCCATCAATCAGGTTAGGGGAAGGTTCTGTGAAGTTCAGACCATGCTCAGGTGTTTCCTTGAAAGGGGTGAGAAGGGAAGCATGAAAGACGTTATGTATCTTCCATTGCAGAGGGAGCTTGAGATGGTAAGAGGTATGTGAAATGGCAGCAGTGACTAGGAAGGGGCCATAACGCTGTGGGGATAGTTTAGCAGATGGATGCATGGTGTGAAGGTTCTTGGCCTCAAGCCAGACTCTATCTCCAACACAGGAAGGGGTAAAGCAAGTGTGTGACCTAGTTATGAGGTCTTGTGAGCGCTTGATAGTGTCTTGTGCCTGTTGGCATGCTTCCTTGATCTGCTGCATGCGCTGGTCAACAGAGGGGACAGTGGAGAAGCAGAAGGTTTGGTGGACATGTGGGGTGTGTCCCATAAGGAGGTTGAAGGGGGTCTTCTTGGTAGTGGAGCTGGGCCAGGAGTTGGGTGTGAATTGTGCAAGGGGGAGCCAAGACGCCCAGTCGTCCTGCTTATAATTGGTGAATATGTGGAGATACTGTTCCAGCCATTGGTTAGTGTGTTCCGATTGGCCATCAGTTTGGGGGTGGTAAGTGGTACTAATGTTCTGATCTATGTGGAGTAATTTGCAAAGTTCTTTGGTAAATGTGGAAGTGAAACGGGGGTCTCTGTCTGAAATGATATGTTTGGGAAGTCCATAATGGGGGAGTATGTAAGTAGCATAAAGTAATGCGGTTTTCTCAGCGTCTATGGTTTTGTTGCAGGGGATGAAGATGGAGGCTTTTGAGCAGTCA
Source organism: Lactarius evosmus (assembly GCA_951394315.1). Classification (NCBI taxonomy): domain Eukaryota; kingdom Fungi; phylum Basidiomycota; class Agaricomycetes; order Russulales; family Russulaceae; genus Lactarius; species Lactarius evosmus. The sequence continues at coordinate 1,297,014 of OX596129.1, read as the reverse complement.
TGGTCTGTTATTGTAAGTATTGTATTGTAGTTGGATGATAGGGGGAGTTTCGTGATAAAGTCCAGGGCAATGGTTTTGAAGGGAAGGGAATGGGGATCTGTGGTAATGGGATAAAGCGGTGGTTTCGGGTTGGTAGGGTTATTTTTGCATGATTGACAGGTGGCGCAACCCTTAATGTAACTGGTGATGGAGGTTTTCATATTTGGTCACCAGTAATCGCGTGAGATAGCCCAAAGGGTCTTGGAAATTCCAGGGTGTCTGGCTGTGAGAGAGTCGTGATATAGGGAAATTACCCCCCTCCTTAGATTGTCATTTTCCACAATGACAAGACGTGAGCCATTCCAGAAAAAGCCCTCCTTCTGAGTGAGGTTGTGAGAGAGCGTCCATCTAGAAAGAAGGTCCAGCTGTTTGAGTTGGTGGGCTCATGCGCAATCATCGAGGGAGGAGGAGAGGGCAGTGTTGATAAAGAGCGAAGGGGGGAGGACAGTGATCTGGTCATTGTCAGCTGAGCCATCGTAGAAGTCAGGGCGCCTGGAAAGAGCATCAGCCTTGTTGGAGGCCCCAGGCTGGTGGATGAGGGTGAAATGGTAATCTGCCAGTTTGGGGAGGTATCTGGCAATGCGACGATTAATGCGTTGGGGGTTACGGTAGTATTGGAGGTTCTTGTGATCAGTGAGGACAGTGATGGGATGGGGGGAGCCTGCTAGGAGGTGGTGCCAGTTTTCCAGGCCACGAACGACAGCCAGGAGTTCTCTGTCATGGATATTATAGTTCCATTCTGCCTCAGTGAACGTTTTGGAGTGGAAGCCAATGGAGTGGGATTTACCCTGGGGGTCTTTCTGGGATAGGATAGCACCTGTGGCGAAGGCGGAAGCATCTACTTCCAGTTGGAAAGGTTTGGACATGTTAGGTTGAGACAGAGCAGGATTGGAGAGGATGTGGGAGATGAGGGTGTCGAGGGTGTGATGACATTCAGGAGTCCATCAGAATGGGGTCTCCTTTTTCAGAAGTGCGGTTATAGGACGAGCGATGTTAGTGAAGTTTGGAATGAAGGGGCGTTGGTATCCTAGGACACCCAATGTGCTTTGAACCTCTTTGAGGGTTTTGAGATCACATGGCCAGTCACAGAGGCCATCTGCTTTAACAGGGTCAATCTTGATCTGGTCACCATCTACGATGATGCCAAGGTATTTGATGCGGGGTTGTTCGAAGGCACACTTGGAGGGTTTGAGGAAGTAGGATTTGACTTCTAGGAGGTCAAGGACTTTGTGGACAATGGTGCGGTGGCGTGATAGATCGTCATGGGTAGCAATGAGGATGTTGTCCATGTAGATGAAGAGTTCTTTGGGATATTTGTCCTTGAGGTGGCGGAACATGTGATTCATAGTATGAGAGAATGTAGCGGGGGAATTGGTGAGACTGAAGAACATGACACAAGGTTGGAAGAGGCTGAAGGGTGTTTCGAATGCTGCCTTCCATTGGTCTTCTTCCTTGATGCGGATATTGTTGTAACCCCAGCAGATGTCAAACTTGGTGAAGATCTTCTTCCCCTGGAGCTGTTCAAGGATGGTGTTAATCAGGGGAAGGGGGTACATGTCACGGATGGTCCATGAGTTAAGGGGTTTGTAGTCTTGAGTGGGGCGTAGTTTGCCATCCTTCTTCTTCACGAAGAAGAAGGAGGAGGCATAGGGGGAGTTGGATTCGATGATATAACCTTTCTCCAAGTGTTCCTTGATGAACTCCTTGGTGACTTCTTCTTCGGCCAGGGTGAGGGGGTATACTTTGCAGTTAATGGTGGCTGGTGCATCTGGTTTGAGGGTAATAGCGTGATCATATTCTCTGGCAGGGGGAAAGCGTTGTGCAGCTTTCTCAGAGAAGACAGTGGCATGGTGTTGGTATTCAGAGGGGATGTCGGCTACTGGTGGGGTTTTGGAGGCAATGGCCTTCTCGGCCCATTTCTGGGCGATGCTGTTGATCTGGGGGTGAATGCATTTGTGATAGGAGACGGAGTGGAGGGTGAGGACCCCTCCTTTGAGTGCGTTGGTGGTCCAGTCAATTCTGGGGTTGAAGTGTTTGAACCAGGGGTGGCCTAAGATGAGGTGGTTGTGCCCAAGGTTGGCAATGTATAGAGGCATTCTTATGGCTTGTGCCCCTTGGTTGATGACGAGGTAGGTGAGGTGGGTGATGGATCCTGCCTGGTTGAGAGTTCCGTCCACATTGTGGACAAGGCGGGGGGTGCGGAGTTCTTGTGTCCCAAGGTGTAACTTGGAGATGGTGCGAGTGTTGATGAAGTTGTTGGTTGCCCCACTATCAAGGAGGACTTCTACTTCAGCCTTTCCATGCCACATGTAAATCTGAATGGGGATTGTCATTGAATTGTTCTTTGTACTGTACATGGTGCTAATGATTGCCTTGCTCTTGGCTGTTAGAGTTCGGCATCATGAAAATCCTGGTCATCCAGGTATTCTCCACACTCTTCTTCGGTCATGCCGGCGATGATAGCCACAATCTGCTAAGCCTTGGTTCTCTTGGGGGCGCTGGTGGAGGGAGTGGTGGAAGTGGTGGTGGAGGGTGCAGTGGTGGACAAGGTGGAGGTGGTGCGAGCACTGGAGGTGCTCTGGTTCTGGGGGCATTCACGGGACATATGTCCTTGACAATGGCAGCAGAAGCAATGTCCTTCTTTTGCTAGCTTCTCACGTTCTTCTAGGGTGAGCTTCTTGAGCTTTTGGGGGGTACTAGTGGTGGCATCTACATCCATAGGGATGACACCATGGTTATTGGACTGGGTGTGACAAGACTGGGTGGTGTGTGAGGTGGACTGGAACTGGGTCTTCTTTTTGTTGAGGAGGAGGTTAGAGTTGCACAACTCGCATACCCACTCTACTTCTCTGCGCGCTGCACTCTTCCATTTGTCCATGGTGACAGGCCAGGTATCCCTATAGAGGACACGACGGTGGATGGACTCTTCAAGTCTGGCTTTGAACTGGGCGATGGTGCCCTTGGCAGTGGGTTCCCACTTAGCAGCTGTGGCGAGCCGCTCAAAGGTGGCGATGTAGTTGTCAATGTCGAGGTCCTTCATATGAAGGTTCATGAGCTTTTGATAGGCCGATTGGATGCGGGTGGTGTCGGCCCAAGCACTCTTAAAGTCGGCCTCGAAGGTGGTCCAGAGGGTGTCCTCTGTATGCGTGGTGGGGGCAGTGGGGTGGTTGACCTGAGCGATGAGGGTCTTCTCTTTGGCCTCCACCCAGTCAGCGACGAGGGGTCCCTGGATATAGGACAGGGCAGTAAGGACATGCAGGTATGGTTGTGCCATGATGTTGATGTTGTCATTGAGGGCCCAGCAACGATGGAACTGGCTGAGGAAGGTGCCACTAAGAGTGTGGTCACCGGTGAAGACAGTTGGGGCAACTCCTTGGAGTGCTCCTGATGTGATGGTTCAGGTAGTCATGGTGGCAGTGGCTGGTGTAGTTGTGGTTGGGGTCTGTGTATGGGTGGCTGGGGTAATGATGATGGCAGGTGTTGTAGTGGGAGTAGGAACACATGGAATAGAGGGAAGATTAGGTGGTTCAGTGGTAGGGAGTAGGTTGTTTGGGTTGCCTGGGTCAGTGGGTAGATACCAGCCAAGCCCTAGTCCATGTTCAGCTGGGTCTGCTGGGGCAGCGTTTTGAGGGGAAGTAAAGAAGTGAGTGCATTCTCTGGTGAGTTCGTGCCACTGGTGGTTAATAAATTCAACTGGGGTTGCTCTTCCTTTGGTGTTAAGGTAATAGCCTCCTCGTGGGTCAGTAGGGAAGGTAGACCAATAGGCGGTGCCAGTGATATGTGTGGGAAGATCTGCTCTTAAGCAATGGGGTACTAGGGTGGGGCAGTCAGGGTCTAAGGTGAGGGATAAGCTAGCCACGATGTTTCAGAGTGCTGTGGGTCAATGGGTACAGGGGAGCAGTAAACAGAGTTACTGCGATGAGGTAGAAGAGTCTTGTCTTATGTTAAGGCCTAGCAGGGCCTTACTGTGCGACGTGCACCAAGGGTACAAGGGACAAGGGTACTGGGGATGAGGTATGGGGACAGGATACTCAGTAAAAGCAACGAGGAACCGAGGGGAGTCAAGACAACTAAGGTCCGTGGAGGACGACAAGGGGTAAGGGTCTGAGGGACTAAGTTGAGGGACTTAGTGACAAGGTACAAGGGGTTCAGTCAGAAGGCTGAAGTACAAGGGACTAAGTCAAACAACTTAGGGTCTGTGTGTGTGTGCGTTGTTATAGCACAAGTGCAAAGCTTCGAGGTGGCTCCCAACTAAGGGAAGGCTGACAGTGGTGGTGAGACGACGAGAAGGGCACACAGTTGGAGGACAAACAAGTCTGGTATTCACTAGTATGGTAAACAAAGACAAGACTAGGGAATAAGTGTATGAGTGGGCAAGCTTATATAGGTATCTACTCTGTGTCCATCCCATAAAGGTGGTACTAAAGGGTAACAATAGGAAACGCGAATGGGGAAGGGGAACAAAAGGGAACAAGGGGAAGTGCAGAAGGGGAAGGGACTCGGAGTAAGGAAGCATACATGGTAGTGAGTCAACAAGTTAGTACTCCGAGGGGAAACGAGAATGAGTCAAAGCGATATAGTAAAAAGAAAATAAGTCTGTGGTGAGTCGGATCACAACACACAGTTAATCTCTGCTTGGACACCAGGAGATCCCAAGACACAATCCCGGGCATCTGCTTTCTCTGAACAGGAATGCTCATCATGAGCACAAGTGCATGCGGCCTGTACCTACTTTAGAAATTGATCCATCTCACTGATTAGGGGTTATGCCAACAGCTGCAAGATGTAGGCAAGTTTCGCCAAATATCACATACTGTATCTCCTAAACAGCACTTGTTATTGTTTCCTTAGCAGTGATGGTCAACTCAAGGTACATCAGGCTAGCAACTATTCCGTATTACGTGACGTTGTAAATAACCCGACCCTTGGCCAGTGAGTATGTTTTGCATCCCTCTGACCTGTCCCTCATGCATGAAACAACTCACCCTTGGCCCATTTTGGAAGGTCCTTTGTGCCACAAATTGCAAGCACGACGATGCCCATCAACCAATGCTTTGTAGGTTTTCCCAAACTCTGGCCAGCTCGTCAAGTTGGGGGAGTGAACGACACCAAGTCTCATGTGCATAGTCCAACCGTGCCCGTCGTCCTCCTCTCTTCTGCCCTTGAGAAGGGATTCTCTGCTGGCGTGGATCGTACGTGGATCGTGTCTGCCCTCCATCTGCTTCTCCTCTAACTCCTCCCATGCCAACCAACCGGCCAACCAACCAAACACACAAAATGGCACCCACAGTATCCGACCTCACACTCCTAACGCATGCCACAGCCCCTGACCGTCGCTGTGCATGGCTTGGCATTCAGGCTTGTGCTGGACGTGCTCACGGCGGTTGACGTGCACCTCGTGGCGATGCACGTGGCATTCAGCACCCATGAAGTGGACGTCGGGATCATGGCAGACATCGGCACGCTCGCGCACCTGCCACACCTTGTCGCCAACACATCACTACTGTGCGAGCTTGCACTCACGGAGTGACTTTTATGAGCTGTCACTTTTCCAAGCTGATTCCTTACTCATTTAGCCTATGGCACTGTCTCCCCCTCCTGTTTTCCCTGAGCTGTCCCTGCGGGAAGTCACAGCTTCTGTATTTATCCCATTTTACTTACAATCATCTGTTCGTGTCCTAAACTACTTGCCTTTGTCACCAATTGATCCTTTTCAACCACATTCAGCTAACTCCACTTGTCTCCTATTGTACTCCCCCTCAAAATGTGCCAGCATCACTCACTGCTCTCACATAACCCTTCCCGTTCTACCATGTCCTCATCTACCCAAAACCCTACACACCACAAACCCCACGCCCGCCCTATAACAACTTCTCCTCACTTCCCTACAACATATTCCAGTATAGATTCATATAATGCCGACACCATTGCCCTTTAACATCATGTTGGCCATTACAGTCCCGCATCTGACCCTACTGACCCTGAGCCATCTCTTAGCAGTGACTTAGCAAACAAAACAGGGATTGGAAAAAAAGAGCACCACAAAACATAGCCATCTGACCAACTGCATCCTCTTACTGGTCTTCACATGTAATTTCCTGTAGACTTTGTATGGGAAAAAAAAAGGGGTTCTACATAACGCCATGCACTGAAAACCAATCATCTCTTTGCCATGAGTGGAGTACTGCTACCACCCCTCGTACAACAATACTCTGCAGAGCCACATTCAATAGTGTGTCACAGCACCCCCCCTCTGTGTGCATTTCCATTCATTCACCCCTTACACAGCTTCCGAACCTAAACGATCTCACCTGGTTACACTCACCTCCTTTCTCTTTCTTCCCACTCCAACAACTGCTGCTGTCAGATGCAAGCAAGCAAAGACCCCATTGCATACAAGTAATAAATATAAGTACCTGTGCTATGTCATCTCCCCTTAACTTTTCCAATCATTCCATCACTCCCTGCATGTCTCAGAAATTATGCTTCACTCGAGAGCAGCTACTTCTTTCAAAATTATATGGAGCTAGTCCCGTCTTTCCACAAGCTATAGAATGGTGTCAACAACAGATGGGACACGTTCTCATTGATGCCACAAAGAAAACCAAAGCCACCCTGTCTGTTGTAGCGCATGTACTTGACCATCACTTGAACTGTAGTCCTAAAGGCAATTTTGCTTCACGCCAGTTTGGCTCACTTAACAGTGCTAAATTTGAACTGCACCTTAGAAGACCATGTGACACCCCCTTTGCACAGGACTACAACACAGTGTTGACAAACCTTAGCAAGGCACAGGCAATGGTAGCCACTGTCACGAACCTATGCCTCAGTCCGTGACGGGCTGAGCGCTGTCAAGAAATTGAGAGTGAAAGGCACGAGCAACTTTCCTACCCAGAGTCACATGACCAGAAAGTCACATGATCTGGCGCTACAGGTGAGGTCACGTGACCTTAGGGAGTCACGTGATCTGGAACCCCCAAGTGGGTCACTAGTTGTGACCATGTGACAAGTCACATGTTTGATGGTGTAACCCATCACGTGACTTTGTTGATCTGTTGATCAGGTGATCAACAATGGATAAGGTTCTGTTTATCAACTCTGTTGATCAATAAACAATGGGTTTATCGTTGATCAATAAACGAGCACTTGTTGATCGATAAACAAAGATTGTTTATTGATTGAGCGCATATCGCTATTGGTTCCAGATATGGATGGAAGCGGAGCTTCAAACCTGAAACACCAGGATCATATCCGATTGGACATTATTGTTAGACAGGTGCTTGATGCGCACCTGTGAGCGAGACATAGCTTGTGCACGGACCATATACTCAGGTATATAAACCCCCCTGAATCTACGGACAGCCCTCAGACTGTCCACTTGTGACTACAGTCCCCACTTGGTTGACCATTGCCCAGTATTGCTTCCCTGTTTGCGTTGCTCTACTTCCTGTTTATCTTCCTTGTGGTCCTTGTTAACCTCGTCATCTACATTGCCCTTGTCGGCATCACTGTGTTCCTCCACCACCACCTGACGTACCTCGTGTATCATCGGACTCACTACCGCGATTGAGTAGTGAGTCACCACAGCCACCACCTCCAATCAGCATAATCTAATTGTCAATGATGGCCCAAATCGACTGCTTCACTTTACTCGAAACATTTTTGAAAAACATGATGACACTGATAGAGAAACAAAAGGTAATTGGCCACTTACCACTTTTGCCTCACGCTAAAACCAACTAATCAGACACCATCGAAATCATTGACGACAATACAGAACATTGGCCAACTGGCTGTGACCTTCGAGCAGACGTTGAAGCCATCAAAGACAAGTACCATGCCATTCCCCTTCCTGCATACATCAACAATGACTTCATCGAACCTGAAGAGCTGACTGAGACCATCAGAGGTGCTTTAATCAAATTGCATTTCAAATTGCACCACTATCCAATTCATACCAAATCACAAGACTCCTTCAATGCTGACATAGTGCAAATTATTGTCTTGCAACAAGCAGAACCCCGTCCTGTCTCACCTTACAAAAGAAAAAATGTGCAAGATGGCCCAATCCAAATGCGCCCTAGCACACCTCCACCACTGAAGGAAAAGCCCGTCAAGAATTTGCACATGTCAAACACTGCTCCACAGGATTCACTAAGTACATCACCTTATCTAAATTGTGCCACCTTCCTCATCCACTCTCAGAAACAGTATCCACCAAGGGGAAAGAAAAGGCAATTTAATTCATCATGTAATGTGGGAAGAATCTGTAATGTTTCTAAAACTTTGTACTTGTACCTTTAAAGTGTTGTGTACAAATTTCTGTACCAATTGAGTCTTTCTCCTTGTCAACAGCACACAACACCTACCAACCCCCAACAAAGCAAGGTCTTTGTCGACAAAGTCGACACCTTGTAACACAGTGACATATGTTATCATACAAGTCTGCAGACGTAATCCGGGTGCGTACTAGCATGCTATTATTACACAAATCGACACCGTAGTGGAATGCCAACTAGGGCGGACTGAGTAGTGTTAGGAAGCACCCTGCGACGCTCCCCTACTTCCCATTTGGAAAACTTGCAGTGCAGTAGAGAGGAGCTACGTTTACGTATATTATTGTAACGTGTCAACGTACTACACTGACAATTTCGTACGTGGATTTTTCGTACAGTCCACACCGTGCAGAAACTAGGTACTAATAAATGAAAATTCTACTTTCAGCTCTCAGCTTGAGAAGGGTCCGACTGTCGTAGTGCTGAACATAGAAACCCGGGTGGCGCATATCAAAATATCATCATAGAGGGCCAACACTGTAAAGACCGAGACACCTACGCGGTAGAGTGATCCTAGATGCGGGTCTATGTGCTCTCAGCGCCATATTGCAGCAAGAGTTGCACAATATCTTGATGATTTTCTAGCGATGCCACCTGAAATGGTGTCTTGCCTTCCCCATTCCTTGCATGGACATTGGCACCATACTCCAACAGCCGCTGTGCAGTCTTCTGATTGCCACGTTTCGCAGCTCGGTGCAGCAGAGTTTCTCCAAACTCAGACGTGGTGTTTATATCGGCACCAAACTTGAGTAAAAGCTGCGCAACTTCCAAGTGACCGTCTTCCAATGCCGGATAAAGCGGAGCCCCACTCCAGATCCACATATTTGGATCTGCACCGTTCTCAAGTAAGACTCGTGCCACCTTCAGATGCCCTGCTTCAGCGGCCAGATGAAGTGGGACCGAAGCGCCACTTTTGGCATTGACGTCTGCACCGCTTTCAATGAGTAACTGCAAAGTCTCTGGACGTCCGAGGTACGATGCAGTATGCAAAGGACCCCAATCGAAAGTGGAGCGAGCGTTCACGTTGGCACCATGCTTGATAAAGAACTGGGCGACCTTCAGGTCTCCACTGAAGGATGTGCGATGTAATGGTGTACGGTTCAAATAAAGCTGGTCTGGATCCTGGGAGCACGACGTGATTAGCCATTCTGCTACATCAAGAAGGCCATAACTCGCGGCACAGTGCAGTGGTGGTCGGTTGGGAGTTTCCGGGGTTTCTAAAATAGACTCCCTACTCTTGTCGTAGCCTTCTAACCAGGCCCAGGCTGAAAAATACGGCTCAGTGGGATCGAACACCTGGCGGATGGCGTCTTGTACATAAAGTGACACATTCCCGAACTTGTAATGACCGATCCAGTACTGGGCAGCGTAAAACGCAAGAGGAAGATCGTTGATTCTGGCCTTGTTAACGCTGCCGTCCAGGCAGAGCAGGACAGCAAGACACGCGCGTGCCATCGTTAAATGGGCTGGCTCGAGAGGAATGTAGTACCTTGAGACCCGTCCTTGTGAAATCCGGTTCGATGTCAAGAATTCCTTCACCGAAAAGTGCGAAAATTGTACAACTATCGTGTCGCCGTCATTGACAACCGCAATCAAGCTCGAGCACGTGGACAGAACTGCATCTTCGGGGTCATCGGGCCGCAAACCCGCCTCGAACTTTGGATTATCACCTTCATCGAGGTCGAATGCGAGCAATTCAGCAAGCTCTTCCACCCGAAGAGGGCGGGAAGCCACAGTAATGCATTGGAAAAGTCGGTGCGCGTACGCCCAATTATCTTCATCGATATCCAGTAGCGTGCGCTCGTATGTCCCATCCAGCGTATCTGGTAACTCGTCCAGAGCCCGCCGGATGCGCCCTGACAGGCAGCGACGCAACCTGTCCAGCTGGCAGAACACCCACCGAAACCTGTATTACGATCTCAGTTTCACTTCGAAGTGCGAAGTTGATGGGATGCCTCACATTCCATTAGCACCCTCGGTGAGTCTATTAATCACGAGCTCCCTTTCATCTTGCTTCCACTTGCGCGCCCTTGCGTCTGTGTTTGTAAAAGAGATGATATAATCGTTGATGTCTTCCTGTTGTCCGCTCTCATCGTGCAGAGATACACAGTGGGATACCAAAGGTCGAATATTGGCTTCGATGTCCGCCTCGGGACGGCTCGAGACGCATACATGTAGGTTAGGATTACCCAATCCGGTCAGCCATTCGACAAGCTCAAGGACTGATTCTCGAGGAGAGGGTGTTCCGGTGCTCTTAGGACATTCATCGAGGGCATCAAGGATGATGTACGTTGGGCCATTACTTGGGAGTGCGAGCATGTCCCTTAAGCATTTCATGAGCGTGTCATCACTGGGCTGTATTGTCCCCGAGCGATGATCCGAAAACATGCGACCGAGAATATCGGAACATGGGTCGGATTGGTAGCAGAGCTGGATAAGGAGAGATGAGAGTGCGGCTCGGGCATCCCGCTTTGCAGTGTCCTTGAAATCAAAGAAAAAATATGCCATCGAGGCTAACCCGGCATCGCATAGCCTCGTAATTTTGTGAATAATTGAGGAGCTAATTCTTTTGTCGGCGACTAGAAAAGAGAAGAACTAGTGCAGTGCGTACCAGATGATGCTCTTGCCTGAGCCCGCTGCAGAGCACGCTTACCATCAGGGGAGGAGAAGAAAAGTTGTGGGAAGACATACGTTTGCCGTGGATCCATAACAGTGATCCAGTCACCACCCATTCGCAGAAAGTGGTTCCTTCAATGAACCACGTCGCAGTTCCATCGTGATGAGCCTTACGGGCGGTGTTGTAGTTACTTGACGGGTCCGCAGGAGAAAGCCACTTTCGGGACTTTTCTTGTAGCCTGTCACCTGTACACATTACCGGTTCGTCAATTAGAAATGGGGGAAGTTGGGCGATCACGAACGTTGGGACTTGTTTATGTCGCTTGCAATTTGCTGCATCACCACTGGCGCCGAAGGTCAGCAGGCGTAAATATTTAAAAATGAACGGAGAACACCTAACGCCTGTCGAATATCTTCCATTGATGCCTTGCCGCCTTTCAGACAACCTTCAGGCCACCGTGAATCCCAGGCTTGATACTAGTCACGCACCGTCCACAACTACTTTCATCTTCTTCACAAGTCCATACACAACCTCCAGCGTCTGTGCCGCGGTCGTTCGAGCCTCCTCATTGTTCAGTCGATCCAACCTCTGCAGTACCGCTTCAGTCTCGTTCTCCCCTAGAAGCTTCATTCCAAATTTCTCTAGTCACATTGAGAGAGGAAAGTTCCGTGAACGAAGAGAAAAACACACTTAGTCGCCCTTGCTTGACCTGTTGAGTCGCAAGGGCAAGGGTAGAAAGCAACTCGACTAGAATTTTGACGATGATCGCAGTCATCGCCGGTGTAGGTGGGATCCTTGTATAAATATCGAGACGTCTCAGGAAGTTTTCGGTTGATTCGAATAGGTCGACAAGGGCGTCGTAGCTGGCGCTGACATCCTTGATTGCCTGAACACAATGGACATCATGAAGGGCTGGCCGATGAGAGCGATAAGGTGGTACATACAGCAAGAAGAATACCGATTCCTGCGAAGATGACTTTTGCAGGTGGAAATGGCTGCATATAAAACGTTAGAAAAGACCCTGAAAAGGTTATTCAAAACCGATAGTTCCCAACGTACCAGACCAATACCTTCACCGAGAGCACTGCTGGTGGATAGCACATGTAAGACGTGGACAGTCCGCTTCAGCCACCTCGTGAGCTTTCCGTCGTCACCTCGAAACTTATGGAAGGCCTTTGCTTGTTCTTGGAGGACGGCATTGATATCATCGGCAGAGTTGCAACTTTGAAGCTTGATTACGAGGGGATTGTCGAGCAGGTTTATCCCTGCCCGATTCTCATATTCCTCGAGAGCGGACTCAAAGAGTGATCGGAGGTTTGACTCGGAAGAGGGATCGGAAGACATCGCATCAAGAAGGGGTGGTTGCAATGGTCTCAGATAGAGCCTGGGCGTCAATTATGACAACATGTGACTGACAGACTGGCGCAAACCGCCCATGTACAGGTGGTGCTGAGGTGTAGACGATACGAGAGGGCGAGAGGGTAGGGAGCCAGTGACCGTCCTGAATCTGGGGCTTGCTTGCCATTTTCTGTATCAGTATACCTGAATCTCGTCACATCTCCCAAATCCCCCCGTTCGAGGCTAAGACAGACCCAGAGTGTTTGCGAAAACACAGAGCATTGGCATGATAAGGTTTTTCCATTCCTTGTTTGAGCGAACAGGATAGTATTCGAACCAACCCCGGATTGGAACGCGTGTGATGCTTTGCAGCGTATTTCAAGTACCTTCGTCTCCGCAACCGTCCCCTCATTGCAGGAATCGTGCCAGGTTCAAGTATTTAGGCGTTAGGTAAGGGCGCAGTTATAATGGTACCCATCCCGAACTTGTATGACCCACGGTTGATCACGCCACACTGGAACCGGGATTGGGTCTTTCGGGCAAAGAACTGTGAATGGTCCCAAGGTTTCACGTTGTGGAAAGAACTAAGTCCCCATTGTCTTCGGCTATTGTTCCTACGATGAAAGACTCAAAGTCTTACTCAATTGCGCGAATTTTACGCGTAATTTATGTCCAAGCCCAGTTTTTTTCATGTAAAGACCGATTCCCGGGCCCAGTGGCAGGAGCTTGACTCTGAATCTTTCCTTACGTGCGCGAAAGCTGCTATGAACTCATCACGCGTCATGTTCTACTTATGCCCAGTCGCGTTCTAATCCCTGATCCGCCCTTCCCCAACATGCGAAGGTCAGAAGCCATTAAGAAATGAAGTGGTCACATGTGAGACATCGCGTTTCGTGTCCGGTGGTTCATTCCGACTTCGAAGGCATGAGTGGTCCTGGGGAAACATTTCTGTTAACGGGAGGAGGTCAATATGATAAAGCGACGAGAGCCAGGCGAGATGAGGCGCCATTTTGGGGAGAAGCTCGGCGACTCGTCCAGGTAGACCAACGTCCAGACAAACATCGTCAGTTAGGGGGAACGGTGTCCCTTGGGGCAAGAAAGATATCACCTTCCATGAACAGGTATACCTCCAATTCAGAGTGCCATAAGATCAGCCTGCCTTGATCAATACACCGGCTCAGGGCATAACAGGTTCAATGCGATCTTGCTCTGGAAGCCAATAGTGATCAGAGCGGCGCAAGACGGTAGATGTCGTCTCACCACCACCTGTGTACCCCAGAATCTTGCCCAGAATGGTGGATAGTGGTTCTAGTTGAGACGCGACGTGATATCATAATGCTCGCTTCAATAGTCGTCTATCTGAATGTGGTCATCTTGCACAAAGATTTACAACGTTGGCGGTCAAGATCGACGACTTAGCAGCCAAGGACGATGTCATCTGAGTCGCACCCCGCGTCCTTGCATTCTCCGTCCACGTCTTCCTCCTCATGCGTCTACGTGGCCCGCACCTGAGTATCTGTTTGCGTAATCCGGCGTCGTCTCCACTGTCCGGCTTCACAGCCGTCTTCCGCTCCTGGACTACTTGCTCATTCCTACCATGTTACAGACATCTGCCACCCCCCACCCCCCTTTTGCTTCCCCGAGCTCCGAGATCAGCTTGACCACCTCCACGTCATCCTTGGGTGCTCTCCATGCCCACCGACGCGCGGTTGGCCGCCACGTTGGCCCTCTCCTTCCTAAACGCGTGCTCCTCTTCTGCAGGATAAAAATGCCGTATGAGCAGAGCCCACAGATACGAAGCGGAGGCTAAACATACCTACTCTCGGGTAGCCCCCCAGGTTATCGGCTTCCAGGTCAGTATCGGGGTTTTCTCTCAAACAAAGGCGGTGTCGTCCTCGTCCAGCACTTTGTCGAAGCCGACAGACCTGCGTCGTTGGTCCTGGTATACTTGAAGAATGGCGCACGGGAGAAGCACTATTTGAGTTGGTACTTGAGCTCGTCGAACGATGCCCTGCCGTTGCGCCACACGAAGCGCAACGCGGACCCACGGACACGGGGCATGTCTCCCCCAGCGAGCTGTTGCCGTCTCCCTCCAGAACACGGAGTTTTACATGGAGAATTTCGGAAAAGATCTCCGGCTTTGCCTCTTCAGCATCCTCTTGCCCATCTTCGGGTCTTTGCACTCCACAACGAGCCGCATTTCGGGGAAATCCTCGAAGCCTTTGCGCGTGATGTGGTCCCGCTTGTCAATACTCTTTGATCATCATCTCGACATATACCTCTTTCGAAATGGTCAAGGGTTCCTCAACGTCCTAGGCGCGTTTTGGCCCAGTTCCGCATTGACAAATTCGGTGAAGACCGAACTCTGCCCAAGATACGAAGAGACAGCTGGCACACTAGGAAAGCGTACAGAACCTTGAACCCAATTGTCCCGTCGACATGCCGCATACGGACAGCGGCTACCTTTCCGTACTTGGAGAAGAACGGCTCAAAGTTGCGCTGCAGCCCCAGAACCTCCTCACCAAAGCCCTTCTGTAGGGGGGAATTAGAAACCCAGCGAGCGCGGGAGAAGTAGTAGATGCACCGTATACACACTCCTATTAAAAGCGCCATTTGGCCGCTGCACCCCCGTGCGATGGCCCACCTTCTTCCCATCTTCGCTCACCCAGAACTCAGCACTATGCACAGTACATCAGCGACCCATTCGATTCCGCGGGATCAGAACCCATGCATGTGCCTGAAGGGGGCGATGGGCACCCTGTGCTTCTCATTAACGGTGTTGGGCGTCCACATGAACATTTTCGACGCGTGTTCGACTTGGTGGTAGTGCATGTGGACCCACTTGTCATATGGAAGATCAGCATCAGCAAAGTAGAATCTGGCTATCAGTCCCATGGTTTCGATCGGTACCTTGCACGAGAACCCAGACCTATGGAGTCTCCTCGCCCTCGTTGATAGAAATATTCCTTGTTTCCGACGTGAACAGTTGACACCGAAGGCGCTTCTGAGGGTGCAGGGGGGTCACGATATCAGTCATGTGGTTGTTCTTGGAAATGGCGAAAAGCGGAGGAAGCTTGAACCGGAAAAGTACCGGCGCGGTTGTCTGGGAGCATATCATCACTAGTCGCCGTAGCAGAAAAAATTGGTCTAGGCGAAATGGATCGGCCCCAGAGTACAATGTGCATCATGTGCGATGTTCTGCATAGACTTTCAAGTACATATAGTTAGCAGGTCTCCACTTGCTGGATTATCACAAACGCGTCACTAACACCCCCTTCCTAACCTCTCTTCAAACAAATCCTTGCGATGCCTGATTTCATGGTCCAAACAAAACTTCGATCGTCCATTTCCCGGATGATGCTCCTTCACTGAAGCATATCTCTTCATTGCCACACGTCCGGGGACCTTATTCCCTATGAATACTACACCACGCACTAATCGAATGGCAAAAATATTTGGCCTCGCAGATGACCGCTTCCTTCAGTTTACCTACACGACAAATACTACAACTGACTGTAAAGTGCTTGCTTCCCTGCGCCGGGGCGCTGCCCAGCTTTTCTATTCTCCACGGACTATTCACCAAACATCAGCAGCAGCACATCTCGGAAAACGGCAACAGTTCATCCTTGCCCTTGACGGTCCCGGTATTCCCCAAGACCCCTGGACATATCCGCTTTCCTGGCCCTCCACCAATGTCATCGCCGTCGCCTGCACCGCATTCGTCCGTTGGCGTTTGCGCCACGTGGGTTGTACGCAGCACTGTGCAGGTGTGGGATGCGACTTCGAGGCGCCGTGTGCGACCGTGGCCAAATACCGACTGGATGAGCGTCAGTGCGCTCGCCTGGCGCCCGTGCGCGCGTCTTTGCGGTCGGCCGCGCAGACGGTTGACTCGCGCTGCTCGACGTGTGTGCGCCAGATGAGGTACATAAGTTCCGCAGGCACAAAGGAAAGGTCTACAGTACACAACGGAGCCACGACGAGCGCGGATGCCCACGGCACCGTTCACCTCTGGGACGCAAGGAACATGTCAACGAGGGTGGGCAAGATGAAGCACGACAGCCCCGTCAAGGTATGTCGCGGTCGCAGTCGCACCGTTTCTAGTGAGCTGCTGCAACCCTGTGATCTATCTAGGCTGACGTACTACCGCAAACAGAACAGGCAGTGGCGTGGTGCCCCTGGAAGCCCGATTTGCTCGCCAGGGGTGGAACCTACCCGGACGGGCGGATCCAGATCTGGGGCACCTCCTCCCTTACAAGTACGCTGTCACCAGCGCCGGTGGAGATGATCGCGACGCACTACTCCCTACAGTGGTCGCCGCATGCGTGGGAGCTGCTCAGCACGCACGGCTTCGCATGACGTTCCCGAGAGCGCCCGCCGGACGTTTCTGAGCCTGCTGCGTCGCCGTACACCAACTCGGTCTCGGTGCACACGTTCCCCACTAACCGGTACCTGGTCAGCGTCGCGGCTCACACCGGCACGGTCAGCCAGAGCTGCCTCGGTCCTGACGGGACGATGGTTTTCACAATGTGCTACCGCAAGGAGGCGATGAAGATGCGGAAGGTGTGGGGACGGCGGGAAGAGGTGGGGAGGAAGGAGAGCGCGTTTGATAAGTTCAGTATCCGATGACCTTGCGGCTTTGGCGCGCTGGACACGCTGGAATGTCGGTGGGGTGTTGTATGTGTGGTGCCCCTGCTTTACTTGTATGCCTTGCTTGTATTTTATACTGTTGCGTATGGTAGTATTCCCCACTCGTTTTCTTTGAATCCGTACTTATACCCCAGACAAGTTAAATTAACGAGACTGACGATTAAGATAGCGCAGATTAGTATGAACTCAATGTGGGACGATGTAAGGACCAGTGGTGGGGTACGTAATAGCACAGTGACATATGTTATCATACGAGTCCGCAGATGTAATCCAGGTGCGTACTAGCATGCTATTATTACACAAATCGACACCATAGTGGAATGCCAACCAGGGCGGACTGAGTGGCTTTGTGAAGCACCCTGCAATGCTCCCCTACTTTCCACTTGGAAAACTTGCAGTGCAGTAGAGAGGAACTACGTATACGTATATTAACGTGTCAACGAGCTACATTGACAATTTTGTACGTGGATTCTTTGTACGGTTCACACAAGTGGTACTAAAAAAATGAAAAATATACCGCTCTCAAGCCGAGGAAGGTTCGATCGTCGTGGTGCTGAACGCAGAAACACTGGTGGCACACATCAACATATCGTCATACAGAGCGCTAACACTGCAAAGATCGAGACACATACCCGTTCTATCGCCTGTACAGTGGTCCTGGATGCGGGCCTATGTGTTCCCGGCGCCATATTGCAGCAAGAGTTGCACAATATCTTGGTGCTTGGCCGTCGATGCTACTTGAAATGGTGTTTTGCCTTCGCCATTCGTTGCACGGACATTGGCACCCCACTCCAACAGCTGCCGCGCAGTCTTCTGATCGCCCATCTTCGAAGCCCGATGCAGCAGAGTTTCGCCAGACTTAGACAAGGAGTTTATATCAGCACCATACTTGAGTAAAAGCTGCGCAGCTTCCAAGCGACCTCTTCCCAATGCCAAAAAAAGTGGGGTCCCATTCCATATCCGCATATCTGGATCTGCACCGTTCTCAAGTAAGACTCGTACCACCTCCAGATTCCCATATTCAGCGGCCAGATGAAGCGGGGCCGAACCTCCAATCTGGGCATTGGGGTCTGCACCGCTTGCGATGAGTAACCGCAAAGTCTCTGGACGTCCATTGTACGATGCAATATGCAAAGGGCCCCAGCGGCCAGTGTTCCGAGCGTCCAAGTTGACACCATGCTTGATGAGCAACTGGGCGGCCTTCAGGTCGCCCCTGCGGGATGCCCGAATTAATGGTGAATCGCCCATAGAAAGCTGGTCTGGGTCCTGAGAGCGCGCCGTGATCAGCCATTCTGCTACATCAAGAAGACCACAATCCGCAGCACAGTGCAGTGGTGGTTGGTCGGGAGTTTTCGGAGTTTCTGAAATCAACTCCCTACTCTTGTCGTAGCGTTGTAACCAGGTCCAGGCTAAATAATACGGCTCAGTGGGATCGAACACTCGTTGGATGGCTTCTTGTACATGAAGTGACACATTCCCGAACTTGGCATGACCAACCCAGTACCGGGAAGCGTAAAATATAAGAGGGAGACTGTTGATCCCGGCCTTGTTAACGCTGCCGTCCAGGCAAAGCAGGACAGTAAGACAGGCGCGTGCCATCGTTAAATGGGCGGGCTCCAGAGGAATGTAGTACCTTGAGACCCGTCCTTGTGCAATCCGGTTCGATGTAAGGAATTCCTTCACCGAAAAGTGCGAAAATTGTACAACCGTCGTGTCGCCGTCATTGACAACCGCAATCAAGCTCGAGCACGTGGACAAAACTGCATCTTCGGGGTCATCGGGCCGCAAACCCGCCTCGAACTTGGGATTATCACTTTCATCGAGGTCGAATGCGAGCAATTCAGCAAGCTCCTCCACCCGAAGAGGGCGGGAAGCCACAGTAATGCATTGGAAAAGTCGGTGCGCGTACGCCCAATTATCTTCATCGATATCCAGTAGCGTGCGCTCGTATGTCCCATCCAGCGTATCTGGTAACTCGTCCAGAGCGCGCCGGATGCGCCCTGACAGGCAGCGACGCAACCTGTCCAGCTGGCAGAACACCCATCGAAACCTGTATTACGATCTCAGTTTCACTTCGAAGTGCGAAGTTGATGGGATGCCTCACATTCCATTAGCACCCTCGGTGAGTCTATTAATCACGAGCTCCCTTTCATCTTGCTTCCACTTGCGCGCCCTTGCATCGGTGTTCGTGAAAGAGATGATATAGTTGTTGATATCTTCCCGTTGTTCGCCCTCGTCGTGCAGCGATACACAGTGAGACACCAAGGGTTGAAGATTGGCTCTGATGTCCGTCTCAGGACGGCTCGTGACGCATACCCGTAGGTCGGGATGACCCAATTTTGTCAGCTACCCGACAAGCCTCAGGACCGATTCTCGAGGAGAGGGTGTGCCGGCGCTATTAGGACACTCGTCGAGGGCATCAAGAATGATGTACGTTGGGCCATTCCCTGGGAGCACGAGCATGTCCCCTAAACATTTCATGAGCGTGTCATGACTGGGTTGTAGGGCGCCGGAACGATGATCCGAAAACAAGCGACTGAAAACGTTGGAACATGGGTCGGATTGATAGCAGAGCTGGACAAGAAGAGATGAGAGTGCGGCTCGCGCATCCCGCTTTGCAGTGTCCTTGAAATCAAAGAAAAAATATGCCATCGAAGCCAACCCAGCATCGCACAACCTCGTAACTTCGCGAATAATTGAGGAGCTAATTCGCGTGTTGGTGAATAGAAACGAGTATTGCTAGTCCCATGCGTACCAGAGGATGCTCTTTCCTGAGCCCGCTGAAAAGCACGCTCATTATCAGAAAAGGCGACGATAAGATGTGAGAAAAAACATGCGTTTTCCATGGATCCATAAGAGAGAACCATTCACTCCCCATTCTCGGAAAGTTGATCCCTGAATGAACCATGTCGCCGTTCCATCATGGTAAATCTCGCGCGCGGTATTGTAGTTGCTCGAGGGATCCGCAGGAGAAAGCCACTGTCGGGACTTGTCTTGCAGCTGGTCACCTGCAAACATCATCAAACTCCTCAGTCGTAAATGGGGACGGAATGGGAACGCGAACGCCGGAACTTGTTTATGTTGTTAGCAATTTGTTGCATCACAACTGGTGACGAAAGTTAGCAGGAGTAAGTCTCAAAGGGCAAATGAAGCACACTTAGTGTCTGTCGAATATCTTCCATCGATGTCTTCCCGCCTTTAAGACAAATGTTTAAGGTGCCATGAATCCAGGCTCACCACACGCCACGCACCGTCAACAACTACTTTCATCTTCTTCACGAGTCCATATACAACTTCCAGCGTCTGCGCCGCGGTCGTCCGAGCCTCCTCTTGATTCAATCGGTCCAACCTCTGCAACACCGCCTCAGTCTCGTTCTCTCCTAGAAGCTTCATTCCAAATTTCTCTAGTTGCATTAAGCGAGGAACTATGATACAAGGCAGGGAAGGACACACTCAATCGCCCTTGCCTAACTTGCTGGGTCGTGAGGGCAAGAATAGAAAGAAGTTCTACCAGGATTTTCACGATGATCTCAGTCATCGCCTTCGTCGGCGGGATCTTTACATAAATATCGAGGCGCCTCAGGAAGTTTTCGGTTGATTCGAATAGGTCGGCAAGGGCATCGTAGCTAGTGCTGACATCTTTGGTTGCCTGTACACAATGAACATCGTAAGGGACTGGCCGATGAGAGCGATAAGGTGGTACATACAGCGAGAAGAATGCCAATTCCCGCGAAGATGGCTCTTGCAGGTGGAAATGGCTGTATAAAAAACGTCAGAAAAAGGCCCTGAACAAGGTTATACAAAGCCGATAGTTCCGACGTACCAAACCAACGCCTTCACAGAGAGCACTGCTAGTGGATAGCGCATGCAAGACGTGGACAGTCCGCTTCAGCCACCTGGTGAGTTTTCCGTCGTCACCTCGAAACTTATGGAAGGCCGTTGCTTGTTCTTGGAGAACGTCGTTAATATCATCGGCAGAGTTGCAGGTTTGTAGCTTGATTGTGAGGGGACTGTCGAGCAAGTTTGTTCCTGCCTGCTTCTCATATTCCCTGAGAGCGGTCTCAAAGAGTGATCGGAGGTTGGACTCGGAAGAGGGATCGGAGGACATAGTGTCACTGTAAGGTGTGGTTGCGATGGTCTCAGATAGAGCCTGGGCGTCAATTATGACACCATGTGACTGACAGAGGAGAACCGCCCATATCCAGACAGCACTGAGGTGTAGACGACACGAGAGGGGAGGAGAGCCAGCGCCGGCCGTCGTCGATCTGGAGCTTGTTGGTCATTTGCTATGCTAGTACATCCAAATATCGTCCCGGACAACTCTCAAAAAAGAATCTTCCCGTTCGAGGCTATCACAGATTCACAGCGTTTGCAAGAACACAGCGCATCGACATAGGATTTTGAACTCATTGTTTGGGTGGAGGTATAAGGGTCACCACCGGTCTACGCCTGCACTCGCCCGATGCCGACAAGCCAGCAACTGACAAACGCCGTCGCAGCGCCTATACGCCACGGAGCTCAACATCTATTACAGGAAGGCACACCTCGAATCCCATAGAATGTAGATATCTTGTATACTATGCTGTACCCTATGTTCGGACAGTACCCCATGTTCGGACAGTCACGCATTGTCACACCCCTCTATTGTAACTCCACTCAACCCCAGGCTCAGACAGCAAGGTCAAATCCGACGCCACTTTCGTGGCCACTTTTGGAAGGCACTCAGCTTACTCAATCAAACCCCGACCACGGGATCAGTCGGCAAGCGTGACAAACACCCAATTCTTGTTCTTCACGGTACAGCAAGATTTTCTGTTGGTAAAAGTTGGAACATATTAAGAAATGGTACTAGACATTATATATTTAATTTTGTAGCAATAGAACAAGGATTAAGCAAGAAATTTGAAGTGACCGAACATGGGGTACTGTCCGAACAGAACATAGGGTACAGCATAGTATAAGGCCTAAGGCCTGAACTCGTTAAGACATCAGCCCGCTGTTGATCATTTCCCCTTCACTTGCTCTCCGTGTGCCGCTCCGAACGTCTTGTATCCGTCTTGCTGACTTTTCATCTAATCTAATCTAGGTTCTACTTGAACTCGCACTTGGCGTTATTGCCTCGTCACAGAGGGATATTATTCGGATCAACCCCAGATTGGAACGTGTGCGGTATTTTATGGCGTTCCTTCAAGTACCTTCGTCTCCTTAACTGTGCCCTCACTGCAGGAATCGTGCCAGGTGCAAGCATTTAGGTGCTCAGTAAAAGTGCAGTTCTAACGGTACTCAGCTACGTCTCCTGAGGTCTTGCATGGCCCACATCCACTTTTGATCACGCCAGGGACCGGATCTTGTCTTCCTGTGCGCGAGAGCGGCGTATGAACTCATCACGCATCATATTCTACTTATACAGTCATATTCTAATTCCTTGCAACCGATTTCAGTTCTCCGTTAACCCTGTACCTTGTTAATTCCGAGACACCGACAACATGAGACGGGTAGACGGCACCTGGCCCAAGTTCGTCATAGTCGTTGAAACGTTGAAAAACGAAGAAAACCGTCCCAGGCTAGCTGGAATTGGAGAAAGTAGTCTAGTAATCGCTGGTGTGATAAAGGAGATATTGTTACAGTGAGAGCTAGCTCGGACATGGGATGGATCTGGAATCGCACAAGGCAAACACACTGCCGTCGTCATTTTACGTTTCCCGTGTTCCCAAGTTTGAATCCTTCGGATAAAGGAGCGGAAAACAACTGGTCATGTGAACCCACATTCGCCATTCCCGTGCAGGTGCACCGGGATTCACATGTTTACGTGTGATTGATGAACGGTCTCGAAAGCAAGAACGTGTCGCTGAACATACCCTCTGGAAGCTCCAACGTCATCGGCTTCCCATTCAGCACAGGGATTCCTCCCTAACAAAGGCGATGCCGCCCTCGGCCGGTGTCTTGTCAAAGCTGATGAGACCATTATCATCGGCTTTGGTAAATTTGACGAATGGCGCACGGGAGAAGCACTCCTTGAGTAGGTGCTTCAGCTCATTCGGACGATGCCTCGCCGTCGCACCACACGAAGCGCAACGCGGACCCACGGACACGGGGCACGTCTTCCCCAGCGACTCGGAGCCGCCGCCGTTTCACTTTTACACGGAGAATTTCGGAAAAAAAAAGATCTCCGGTTTTGCCTTTTCAGTGTCCTTTTGCCCATCTTCAGGTATTTGCACTCCGCAACGAGTCGCATTTCGGGGAAATCCTCGAAGAATTTGCGCGTGATGTGGTCCCGCTTGACAATGGCGGCCTTACCCTTTATGCCCCTCTCTTTGATCGCCATCTCGACATATACCACTCCTTGACGTCCTAGGCGGGTTTCGGCCAAGTTCCGCGTCGGCGAATTCGGTGAAGACCGAACTCGGGTTGAGGTACGAAGAGACAGCACGCACGCTACGAAAGCGTACAGCGCCTGGAAACCAATGGTCCCATCAACACGCCGCATACGGACAGCGGCCACTTTCCGAAGAACTGCTCAAAGTTGCGCTGCAGTCCCAGTACCTCCTCACCAAAGCCCTTCTGTAGGGGGCATTAGCAACCCTGCGGGGATGAAGCATGAACGCACCGTAAACACACCCCTATCAAACGCACCCTTTGGCCTCTGCACCCCCGCGCGATAACCCACCTTCGTCCCACTCTCGCTCACCCAGGACTTGGTACTATGCGCAGTACATTGGCAACTCATTCGATTCCGCGGGATTGGAACTCACGCGTGTGATTGAAGGAAGCGACGGTAGCGATGGGCACCCTGTGCTTTTCGTTAACGGTGTCGAGCGTTCACGTGAACGTTTTCGACGCGTGTTCAACTCGGTGGTTGTGCATATGAAGCCACTTGTCATATGGAACATCAGCATCAGTAAAGTAAAATTCGGCTACCAGCGCCCTGATTTCGAGTCGGTACGAGCTTAGCGATGAGAGGATCGAGTCGCACCAACCTTGTGCGAGAATCCGGGCCTACGGAGCCTCCTCGCCCTCGTTGATAGAAACATTCCTTAGTGTCGACGGAAACAGTTGACGCTGAAGGCGCTTCTGAGGGTGCAGGGGGTCACAATATCAGTCATGTGGTTGTTCTTGGAAATGGGAAGGAGAAGTGGATGAAGCTTGAACAGGGAATGTGCCGGTCCGGTTGTTGTTGTCGTCATCGCTAGTCGCCGTAGCAGGAAAATCTGGTCTAGTTTGGGTGGATGTGCGATGTTCCGCATTGTACCTTCAAGTACATACGGTTAACCAACTTACCTCCGTCTCAACTTTCTCGTTTACTACAAACGCGTCACTTCCGCCTTTTCTCCAATCCTCATTTCGTGATCCAACCAAAACTTCGATCGTCAATTTCTCGGCCGATGCTCCTTCACTTAGGCAGATCGCTTCATTGCCACACGTCCAGAGATCTTGTTCCATATGAATACAACACCACACCATGCACTAATCAAATGGCAAAAATATTTGGCCTCGCAGATGACCGGTTCCTTCGGTTCACCGACACGACAAATTCTACATCTGACTGTAAGATGCTTACTTCCCTGCGTCGGAGGGCCTCCCAGCTTTTCCATTTCCCACTGACCGTTCTCCAAACCTCAGGCCTCAGGCCTCAGCGCTCAGCAGTAGCACATCTCGGAAAACGGTGACATTTCGTCCTTGCCCCTGACTGTCCCGGTATTCCTCAAGACCCCTGGGCATTTCCGCTTTCATGGTCCTCCACCAACGTCATCTCCGTCGTCTGCGGACACGACGCCTACTACCGAGACCTAGATACGCGGCAGATCGCACACCTCTGCAACCTCCCGCGCCTTAGCTTAGGCCACATTCGTACGTTGGCGTTTGCGCCGCGTGGGCTGTACGCAGCATTAGGGACCACCACAGGCTACGTGCAGGTGTGGGATGCGGCCTCGAGGCGCCGAGTGCGATCGCGGCCAAATACTGACTGGATGAGCGTCAGCGCACCCGCCCGGCGCCCGTACGTGCGCGTCTTTGCGGTCAGCCGCGCTGCGATTCGCGCTGCTCGGTGTGCGTGCACCAGATGAGATACACAAGTTCCGCGGGCACAAAGGAGAGGTCTACGGCACATAATATAGCCACGACGAGCGCTTCATGGCAAGCTCGGACGCCCACGGCACCGTTCACTTCTGGGACGCAAGGAACATGTCGACGAGGGCAGGCAAGATGAAGCACGACAGCTCCGTCAAGGTATGTCGCGGTCGCAGTCGGGCCATTTCTAGCGAGCTGCTGTACCCATGTGATCTGTCTAGGCTAACGTACTACCGCAAACAAAGCAGGCAGTGGCGTGGTACCCCTGGAAACCCGATCTGCTCGCCACTGGTGGCACCTACTCGGACGGGCGGATCCAGATTTGGAGCACCTCCTTTACAAGTACGCTGTCACCAGCGCCGGTGGAGACGATCGCGACGCACAGTAGCGTGTACTCCCTACAGTGGTCGCCGCACGCGCGAGAACTGCTCAGCACACACGTATTCGCGTGGCATGCCCGAGAGTGCCTGCCATATGTGCCTGAGCCTGCTGCGTTGCCTTACACCAACTCGATCACGGTGCACGCGTTCCCCACCAGCCAGCGCCTGGTCAGCGTCGCGGCGCACACCGGCACGGTCAGCCAGAGCTGGCTCGGTCCAGAAGGGACGATGGTTTTCACGATATGCTATCGCGAGGAGGCGATGAAGATGTGGAAGGTGTGGTGAGGAAAGAGTGTGCGTTTGATAAGTTCAGCATCCGATGACCTTGCGGTTTTTGCGCGCTGGACGCGTTGGAACGGCGATGGGGTCTTGCATGTGTACTGTCCCTGGTTTACTTGCATGGTTTACTTGTATTTTACACTGTTGCGTATGGTAGTATTCGCCACTCGTTTTCTTTGAATCCGTACTTATATCCCAGACAAGTTAAATTAACGAGACTGACGACCAGGACAGTGCAGATTAGTATGAATGTGGATCCACAATGTGAGGCCTAGTGCGGGTACGTTATAGCATGATGACAAATGTTATCATATAAGTCTGCAGACGTAATCCGGGTGCGGGCTAGCACGCTATTATTACACCGTAGTGGAGCCAACCAAGGCGGACTGGATGGTGTTGTGAAGCATCCTGTGACGCTCCCGTACTTTCCATTTGGAAAACTTGCAGTGCAGTAGAAGAGCTACGTTTACGTATATTAACGTGTCAACGTACTACACTGACAATTTCGTACGTGGATTTTTCGTACGGCCCACACGTGCAGAAACTAGGTACTAATAAATGACCAATCTACCTTCCGCTCTCAGCTCGAGGAGGGCTCGACCGTCATAGTGCTGAACTCAGAAACACTGGTGGCACACATAAAAATATCGTCATAAAGAGCGTCAACACGGAAAAGACCGAGACACTTACGCGCTCTGCCGTCTGTAGAGTGATCCTGGATGCGAGCCTATGTGCCCCCCGCGCCATATTGCAGCAAGAGTTGTACAATATCTTGATGATTTTTCAGCGACGCTACCTGCAGTGGTGTCTTCCCTTCGCCATTCCTTGTATGGACATTAACACCACATTTCAACAACCGCTGTGCAGTCTTCTGATCGCCACTTTTCGAAGCCTGGTGCAACAGAGTTTCGCCAGACTCATCCGAGGAGTTTGTGTCTGCACCATACTTGAGTAACAGCTGCGCAATTTCTAAGAAATTGTGCTCCAACGCGCGATGAAGTGGAGTCATGGCTCCATTCCTCATCCGCAAATTGAGATCAGCACCGCTCTCAAGCAAGACTCGCACCACCTCCAGATGCCCTTCATCAACGGCTAGGTGAAGCGAGGTCCAACCTAGTTCGCCACTCCGGACGTCGACGTCTGCACCGCTCCCAATGAGTAAACGCAAAGTCTCTAGATACCCTTTGTACGATGCATTATGCAAAGGACGCCAATTTTTGGCGCGCTGAGCATTCACATCGGCGCCATGCCTGATGAGTAACTGGGCGACTTCAAGGTTGCCTTTGCGGGATGCCTGACATAATGGTGTATCGTTTGAATATAACTGATCTGGATCCTGAGAGCGCGACGCGATTAGCCATTCTGTTACACCAAGTAGACCATCATCCGCGGCACGGTGCAGTGGTGGTTGGTCGGGAGTTTTCGGGGTTTCTGAAATCGACTCCCTACTCTTGTCGTAGCCTTCTAACCAGGTCCAGGCTGAATAATACGGTTCAGTGGGATCGAATATTCGTTGGATAGCGTCTTGGGCATGATGTGACACATTTCCGAACTTGACATGATCGATCCAATACAGAGCAGCGTAGAACGCAAGAGGAAAGTTCTTGACCGTAGACTTGTTAACGTTGCAGTCCAAGAGAAGTAGGACCGTAAGACACGCGCGTGCGATCGTTAAATGGGCCGGTTCCAGAGGAATGTAATACCTTGAGATACGTCCTTGTGCAATCCGGTTCGATGTCAAGAATTCTTTCACTGAAAAGTGCGAAAATTGTACAACTGTTGTGTCGCCAACAATGACAACCGCAATCAAGCTCGAGCACGTGGACATAACCGCGTCTTCGGGGTCATCGGGCCGCAAACCCGCCTCGAACTTGGGATTATCTCCTTCGTCGAGGTCGAATGCAAGGAATTCCGCGAGCTCTTCTACCCGAAGGGGGCGAGAGGCCACAGTGATGCATTGGAAAAGACGGTGCGCGTATGCCCAATTTTCTTCATCGATATCCAGTAACGTGCGCTCGTATGTCCCATCCAGCGTATCTGGTAACTCGTCAAGAGCGCGCCGGATGCGCCCTGACAGGCAGCGACGCAACCTGTCCAGCTGGCAGAACACCCATCGAAACCTGTATTATGATCTCAGTTTCCCTTCGAAGTACGAAGTTGATGGGATGCCTCACATTCCATTAGCACCCTCGGTAAGTCTATTAATCACGAGCTCCCTTTCATCTTGCTTCCACTTGCGCGCCCTTGCGTCTGTGTTCGTAAAAGAGATGATATAATCGTTGATGTCTTCCTGTTGTCCGCTCTCGTCATGCAGCGATACACAGTGCGATACCAAAGGTCGAAGATTGGTCTCGATGTCCGTCTCGGGACGGCTCGTGGTGCATACATGTAGGTTAGGAAAGCCCAATCCGGTCAGCCATTCGACAAGCTCAAGGACAGATTCTCGAGGAGAGGGTGTACCGGTGCTCTTAGGACATTCATCGAGCGCATCAAGGATGATGTACGTTGGACCATTTCTTGGGAGTGCAAGCATGTCCCTTAAGCATTTCATGAGCGCGTCATCACTTGGCTGTATTGTGCCCGAGCGATGATCCAAAAACAAGCGACCGAGAATGTCGGAATATGGGTCAGATTGATAGCAGAGCTGGATGAGGAGAGATGAGAGTGCGGCTCGGGCGTCCCGCTTTGCAGTGTCTTTGAAATCAAAGAAAAAATATGCCATCGAGGCTAACCCGGCATCGCATAACCTTGAAACCTTGTGTATAATTGAGGAGCTGATTCTCTTGTTGGCGACTAGAAACGAGCAAAGATAGTGCAGTGCGTACCAGATGATGCTCTTGCCTGATCCAGCTGCAGAGCCGGTTTACCATCAGGGGAGGAAAAGAAGAGATGTGGGAAGACATACGTTTGCCATGGATCCACAACAGTGAGCCAGTCACCACCCATTCGCCGAAAGCGGATCCTTCAATGAACCACGTCGCCGTCCCATCGTGATGAGCCTTGCGCGCGGTGTTGTAGTTACTTGATGGGTCCGCAGGAGAAAGCCAATTTCGGGACTTTTCTTGCAGCCCATCACCTGCACACACTATCTGTCCGTCAATCGGAAATGGGGAAGTAGGGCGATCACGAACGTTTGGACTTGTTTATGTCGCTTGCAATTTGCTGCATCGCAACTGGCGCCGAAGGTCAGCAAGCGTTAATATCTGACAAGGAACGGGACACACCTAGCGCCTGTCGAATATCTTCCATTGATGTCTTGCCGCCTTTCAGACAAACCCTCAAGCAACCGTGAATGTCAGGCTCGACACGGGCCACACACCATCCACAACCACTTTCATCTTCTTCACGAGTCCATACACAACCTCTAGCGTCTGTGCCGCGGTCGTCCGAGCCTCCTCATTGTTCAGCCGATCCAACCTCTGCAACACCGCTTCAGTCTCGTTCTCTCCTAGAAGCTTCATTCCAATTTTCTCTAGTCACATTGAGCGAGTAATTATCCGTCAACGAAGAGAAAAACATACTTAATCGTCCTTGCTTGACCTGCTGTGTCGCAAGGGCAAGGGTGGAAAGCAGTTCGACCAGAATTTTCACGATGATCGCAGTCATGGCCGGTGTAGGTGGGATCTTGGTATAAATATCGAGACGTCTCAGGAAGTTTTCTGTTGATTCGAGTAGGTCAACAAGGGCATCGTAGCTAGCGCTGACATCCTTAATTGCCTGAACATAATGAACGTCGTAAGGGACTGGTCAATGAGAGCGATAAGATGACGCGCACAGCGAGAAGAATGCCAATTCCTGCGAAGATGACTTTTGCAGGTGGAAATGGCTTCATAAGAAAAATCAGAAAAAACCCTGAAAAGGTTATACAAAGCCGATAGTTCCCGACGTACCAGACCAACACCTTCACCAAGAGCACTGCTTGTGGATAGCGTATGCAAGACATGGACAGTCCGCTTCAGCCACCTGGTGAGTTTTCCGTCGTCACCTCGAAACTTATGGAAAGCCTTTGCTTGTTCTTGGAGGACGGCGTTAAAATCATCGGCAGAGTTGCAGCTTTGAAGCCTGACTATGAGGGGACTGTCGAGCAAGTTTGTTCCCGCATGTTTCTCATATTCCCCTAGAGCGGTCTCAAAGAGTGATCGGAGGTTGGACTCGTAAGAGGGTTCGGAAGACATAGTATTAAGGTGTGGTTGTGATGGTCTCAGATAGAGCTTGGGCGGCAGTTGTGCGTCATGTGACTGACACGGACCGTGCTAGAAACCGTCCATGTACAGGTAGCGCTAAGGTTTAGACGATACGAGAGGGGCAGAGAGCCAGTGGCAGTCGGGAATCTGGAACATGTAGGTCATTTTCTGTGTTAGTACATCCAAATGTTGTCGTTACGATTCGCCGTAACAGAAAAATCTGGTCTGGGTGGCACCGGACGTAATAGAATCCGGACCGACCCCGGAGCGTAATGCGCATCCTTCGGACAAAACGGTCACTATGGCAGTCGTGATCGTGATGAACCCACATTCCCGTGCTCGGCCCGGCCCGAGTTACCCGTTGCCACGTGGTTCTCGATATTTGGCGAACGATATACTCGACAGTTTTCTACTTGTTTTTTTTTTACCCAATATCTTCCGTTCAAGTTCAAGATTCTATACTTCCATCCCAATCCCACCACCAGCAAGGCTGTCCCCTCACGACGACGACGGCGAACTAGCAGCTCCTATTCCAACCAACGCCTCAACTTGAAAAATATTTCCCATGTCTGGTCAAATGTCTGGTCCTAAAACTTTCTGACTTCGTGACCACGACCCTAGATACGTCCTTATCCTGTTGCAAAAGAGTCCACTGTACCGTGGTCTATGTATTATCAAGGCGCTCCTTCGTCTCCTTCGGTTCGCTTATGTGGGTCCTTGGCTGGATGACTAGCTCTGCCGTCGTACCTGGTAGCTTGTGTTGGAGTCAGTGAATCCCAGTCTTAACCACAGCGGGCACGCTGCGATGGACCACGAGCGAATCACGTTTTCTCTTCGCCTGTTTTTTTTTTTACTTCGCCTGATTTAGTGTGCATCTGACCCATCCACGTATCCGATACCTGTTCAACGCGCTGCTTTCCAGCCACTCGACTTCTTTCTCTGTTGGCACCAAGCACTGGTTATAAAGCGACAATATCAACGTGCGTGAGTCGTCACCATCATTGGGACCATACCCTCTCTCCCCGGCGCAGAACCTCGCGGATTGGCTGCAAGCCGGAATATATCGGTGTATAGCTCACTCCAAGCTTCTCCCGGACATGGCATCCGAGCTCTGCAAATCCAGCTAGCTATATGCACATGCACTGCCAAACTGCCGTTTCAGCAATTTCATGTACATAATTATTAATATTTACTGTCGTAACTCACCGTAGGTGAAGTGGCAGACTGACAGTGTGTCATGCATAGTGCACCAATCGCATTCAACCCTATAGCTGGGTGCGATCTTGGGAATTAATAAATTCGCGACTGCAACCGT
This sequence comes from Lactarius evosmus, assembly GCA_951394315.1. NCBI lineage: Eukaryota > Fungi > Basidiomycota > Agaricomycetes > Russulales > Russulaceae > Lactarius > Lactarius evosmus. The sequence continues at coordinate 1,265,812 of OX596129.1, read as the reverse complement.
CCTCAAGAGATCAAACGTTCAAACATTGTAATTTTTCAAAACGTAATGGTTCACCCGATCACTGATTGACGCCGTCGGCCCAGTTCTTTTGGCGTTAGCGTCGTAGATGCGCTCTCCGTAACCTACGGCGGTCATGGCTTCAACAGGAAACTGCTACAGTATGCGGAAGTCGAGCCTATTTGGACTCCAGGGACCTTTCCTCCCTGGGGTTTATGCACGCAGGACCTACGTTATCATTTCGTACTTGTGGGTGACGGCCTCTCCGCTCATGGCAGCTGTTACGGGTCTTCGTGTGGTTATCTTGTGAAGCAAGGTCGGTGAGTGCAGCATGCCATGCTGTCGTTTACATGCAAGCTACCAATCCCAATAGTCTCCGGGTTATCATCTAGCTATGGCGCAGGTCGGTTTGCGGGTGCAGTCACCATCTTTTTTTTCCGCCGTCCATAAAGTAAGTGCCGTTACGACCCGTCCAGAAGGTCCTAATGGCTTCTATTATCGAAGACGGCTCTCCAATTCAGTGTCTTCGTCACCATCACCGTGACCATCAGCGGCGCAGCCACGGGTTGTGCGTAGCGCCGACGAGTTCTTCTCTTATTTGTTCATCTGTGAATTGTTGTGCCCGTGACAGTCGAAGGTATCCAATTACAGTAACTCCATGCGTATGGCCGAACTGATCGATTGAGGAACAAGTGTGAGACCTTTGCCCTTGAGGCAAACCCGGAGGTTGGGGCGTGGAGTTCATACAAGGTAAAGTGACAGCGTCTTGTCTCAATGTTCTGGGGGACCATGGACCATCGCAATCCTACTTGCGTGAGTAATGCCGAGAATGAACACACTTCCGATCTAGAATGAGGAGGCCAAGCCGCCTCAGACCCTCCAATCTATGAAGGAGAAGTAGCGGAGACCGCCAAGCCAGGTTATGGTCCCTTCCACTGGTCTCATTTACGTTTTCCTAACAGATTTCTCTTGTGGTTCCGTTGGAGCTGCCATCAACTAAGATTGCCTTGTCCGCGGGCGGACAGCTAAGTCCCATGTAGCAGCTGGTCGCATGTGACCAGCTGGAGTAACTCCGGACCTCCTTACAGTCAGTTCAGTAGTACTCTTGGTGGCGGGATCCCGGTTTTCAGCAAGCTACTGCGGGCTAGCATATGAGATGGAAGACACAGGATCTGGGCGTATTTACCCCTGACAACGTCACACTCTTTTGTCGGAAAACACGTACGTACATTGGCCGCACTACTTTTGTGAACGCCGTCTCTGGTTTGGGTGTATATCTCCACAGTTATTTGGTCAAGTCGTCAAGAAAGTAGCAGAGCAGACGCACCATGTAAGCTTTGAGTTATCCTTTCCCACTACTGTTTGACAATTGCCTTGGGGCGCTTCTCAACCGGCCACCCTCACTCCGTCTCGTGGACTAATCCCCAAAACAGCCATAGGCTTAGTTCCTAATTTGCTGGGTGCGAGATAGACACTAACTGACCCCTGACGGTTGTCACCTGTTCCGGAAACTCTCCACTGTTACGGCTGAAACTAGGACCGCAATGAGGTGTACCTTACAATGGAACGCAAAATTATGTCGGGGACCTGAAGACTCTCGAAACGTCCATCGAGTTCCACACACATTGACGGAGCGCTTTCCCAAATGTCCTAATCTTTACTTGCGCGCTGCTACCCATGTGGCGTGCCGTGATGAGACCTCGATGCGGACTTGAACATTTTAGACCCCATTGCGATTTTGAAAGTCCCCGTGCACACGTTTGCGTCTCCTTTCTAGGTGAGATATGGCGCTTCTAAAGTCCACGACCTTCCACGGGCCGATTACAACATTACCAACATGACTAGACCTTCTATCCTTACGGCTGTACACATTCTGATCGGGCTGAAACCTTCTTGCCGTGGACACCTTCCATCAATGATATGGGAGCCATTGTCCACCAGTCGATTGTAACATTTTTGGTAACAGATAGACTTACTCTTCCGAGAGCCACATTCTCGTTCGGACGGTTGCATTCGAATGGACCTCATCGGGGGGATCAGCACCCTTACACGCATAGGGTAAGGTTTAATGCGATCAATCGTGTTGCTTTGGTTGACTAAATGGAATTCCTTGAAGATAGCGGCTACCACAGGTGTGTCAATCCAAGTTAAGTAGATGCCGCTAGCATATCTAAGCCTAATTTCCAGGGATAAGCAAGCGGACTGGTAAGTGTCCGGTTAAGACCCATTTCTTTCAGATATGCTTATCGTTCAGGTTATTTGTACCGCATTTTGCGCTACACTGCGTGCGGTAACCCGTGTACAAACCTTACGCCCATACTTGGTCTCTGATACCCTGGATTCCCAGGTAGCCAATTCCCTGGGCATCGACTCGACATCTAGGCCTATGTGTATTCCGCCAAAATTTACGTCTTTCCCACACCAAACCCACAGGATTGTCAGGGTGGCTCAAGCCTCGTTGCGCCCTGCTTTAGGTCTGGGAGGCGGCAGTCAGCATCCCCCCACAAACCATCTTGCAGCTGTTCAAGTCCGTACCCCCGCCGCTACTTCCTACACGCCCACGCCATCCGCAACTGAGTAGTTGTCACGATAATAATAGGCACTCATACGATTCAGAAGAGAAGGTCGAGGTCGATTATGCCTCGTGGCGACAAGAACGTAATCTACGCAGCGCAGTGCTCTACCCATCCACCGTGGCCTCAATGCTATGCGCCTTCGGGAAACGTGTGGGGCCCTATCTTATGAGCCAGGACTAATCAACCAATGTAGACCCTCGCAGACCGTTTCCGAGGTGACTTTCGCTGACACTACTTTTCCTCTCGTCGCGCGACAGGGCTCCTTACTGCTGCGCGTCTTTAAAGACCGCTGGCATCAGAGGTTCTCAAGGCAGACTGTCGTCCTTAAGACACCCACGTTGGGACGCATGTTCACGATTCGCAGGACGCGTGGGGGCGATAGTAGAGATCCCACCAAAGGCTGAGAAGGCCATGCAGGGATGTCATGTGGAAGGTGGTGGACAAAGCGAAGCGAATTACCGATGTCGAGGTGTGGCCATGTCGGCCTAATTCTGTGCCCCAATCCCTCAATCGAGGCCAGTCTGGCCGATGTTGCTGCCGGCATGGCACACAACTTCTACGTAATCGATAGCGATTTATCACGGGCTATCTGACTGCGCGTTCTTCCAGGACTAACAGTGGCGCATTGACAATTTCAACGCTTCGCTAATCTGCAAGCCGATGAATACAACGCTACACGAACATTCCCTTCGTTTCTCTCTTATCGGCAGCATCGCGCTCCCCCATCTAGTCTCTACAAGAGGTGGCTCGAGTCGAGCACTGCAAATGGACCGTAGTTTCGGCCATAGGACCGTACGGTATCTCTCGCATAACCTGTCCCTCTCGCCTTGCAGTCATTTTCAATTTCACCGCTAAGCAAACCGTGCCTTTCCTGTCGCGAGCATTGTGCAGCAACGATCATACTTCGAAGTCATGTCCTGCAGGGTCCTGTCCGTCCGATCGCACAGCAGTCGCGAGATATTAATACACACCGGCTGCTCGCGGAGTAATTATATGACGTGGCCGTTCCCACCAGGCCCAGCATTTCATGGCGCGCGCGACGTCCTTCCCTCCTCTCCCCTCTCCCCCCGAGTTGACAGGCATGCTTTTGAAAAAGGACTATTCATTTCCGCCATCCATTTCTGGGTCGCTGGTTGCCATTGTGTACTGTTGTCCGCTCACTAATACCACAAAAGTGGGTAATCTAATGCACGATCCCCCGCAGCCCTTCCCTCCTCTCCAAACCCACAGCCGAACTTCATCTATCTAGGTCGACATTGCGGTGGAGTTGAAAACGCCTTGCGTCTAGTGTGGACAACTCACAATAACACGCTAGTCCAACCCCCCCCCCCCCCTCCCCCCGGAACGCGGCTGTACCACGCGGCTCGACAGCATCTCTTGGCTAGTGGTGCGCAACGCTAGCCCGGCTCAGAAGTTTCGTTGGGACTCCATACCGCGAGGCGTGCGCGAATGGACGTCCGAATAATCTGGATGCTGAGGAGGGCGAGGTGCGCCGCTCCCCTCAGGTGCAAGGCCCCAGTTCCGCATGTCTTGCCTTAAGCCGGCACAAGTCTGTCTGACAGATATTCCCCGTTGTCCCTGACAAGCTAAGCTCCATTATTATGGTGTGCCGTGCGCGAATTACCGACTGATACTGGATGTCGCCCAATAATGCTTATGTTCTCCGTGACCTGACGGACCTGGGAGTGCTAGACGGATGAGGTGACATGAATCTCTTTTGTTACTCATCACCACCCCCACCCCCGCCCAACCCAATACCCCGATCCTGTAAGAGCGTCCCCTCCAACTCTCTCTCCCCCCCAACACACACACCGTGTGGGAGCCGCCGAGGCTGGTCTCCTGTCGAATTCCGTACGCTCACTGGATACCCACAACCCTTCCCCCTCCGCTCCTATCTGAGCTTCCTGTTTTTTCCACTCTCCCACTCCGGGGGAATCGGTTAGGGAGACGTTTCTTTGTCTACTGACACCGTGACCTCTCGGCTTACTTTCGTGCTCACCCATTTGTCCACATGGTGCCTCCTACTTCTACCCACGTGCACGCCTTTTCACATGTAGCCTCAGCTTACGCCGGGGTAGCTTCTGTGTACCTTAGTTGCATCGTGCAGGATATAAGTGACGATTTTTTTTGAAGAAAAAAGGATCCTCTTGTTGTCAAGAGACATGATCACCACGACTCATGGTTATGTGTCGCAACAGCAAGGGATTGGCATTGTCCTATCCGTTTGTACGAGCGAGAAAAATACTCCCATCCGTTGTGTCTCTTACTGGTCCACACTCTGCTCAACGTGTTCCGGACGAATAAACCCTCTGGCGCACATACACAATGGAACGCAACGAAGTCCTGTGTTGCAGCAATCATGGTGTTACGGTAACGACGTCTTACTGGGGGTTACAAAGTAGGTCTTTCCTGATGGGAGTGGGGTGTTAAAGTCAACAAGGAGGCGTAGTATTACTACGTCTGGTTTCTCTGTCATATACGACGCAGATATAAGCAGCTGTTATATGAATATAATATACAAAAGCGAAAGCAACCAAAATCGCTAACAGTACAGACGATGTGCTGTGGACGAGTGAGTGGTATGTCACAAGTAAACGACGAACGAGGGGGTACAATTGTGTGATGGAGAGGAAATGGGAACAGAAGAAGCCATCCGGTAGTTGCGGACGCATACAAAGTCATTGTACATTATGGCCAAAGATTATTGCTATAGAAATATGCGCATTCGAGATGATTCATGGGGAGGAACGTGAAGTTATTCAGTTGGGAATCAACTAAGAGATATGGATGAGACTTCAGGGGATTAGAGACAACTAGATCTGGATGGCACAGCATGAGGGCAGTGTCTCCGAGCGCTGGTTGTGAGGGTCGCGGTGAGAAAGAAGCCGCCACTGGCTACATATGTGCGATGTCAGGGCGGCGGCGTGACGACGCCTCCACGCCAAAAAAAAAAAAGAGGGTGGGGGGGGGGGGGGGGGGGGGCGACGTCACTCGGCCTCTTCCTCGCCCTCCCCGCCCTCCTCTCCTCCCCCACCTTCCCGCGGGATGTGTATCCAGCTGTTCGGGTCTGTGATCGAGTCCCACACAACGACAGCAGCGAACTCCTTCAGCGCGTCAATGGCGTCCTCCGCAACCGTGCACGCGCGCAGCTCGACGCGGTCCAGAATCGTCACGCACGCGGGGCTCTTCTGCCGCTGCACCAGCGCGCCCGCCAGCGCGTCCCAAGTCTCCTCCTCCGCGCGCACGATATTGACCCCTTCCAGCGTGAGCGAGACCAGCTCCTGGAAGAGCGGCACGCCGTCGCCGGACGGCGGTACGAGCGCCTCGAGCAGGCTCTCGGCGGGCGCGTCGGCCGCCAGGACGTGCGTGATCTCCGGACAGGCCGCGAACGAGGCGCGCCAGTCGTGCGCGGACCACACCGCGGCGTCCGCGCGCACGCCGAGTGCACGTAGGTCCGCGAGGGGCACGTCTGCGCATGCACGCAGCAGCGCGCGCCGCTCCAATTCCGGGTCCCCGGCGTCCCATTCGCAGTCGAGGCGCACGTCCGGGGACGCCTTGGGCCCGGCGTACGGCTCACAGTCCTCTGCGACCGTCGGCGTGGCGAACGCGCGCCAGGCAGTCAGCCTGAATGACGTGCGGCCGTCGTTGGACCCCGAGGTGAGCGTGAGCGCATGCGGGCCTCCACTGCCGGTGGCGGGTGGTGGGGTGGCGGCGACGACGACGGGGCGGGAGAGGTGCGCGGCGAGGGACGGGAGGATCCGGAGACAGTCGAGCTCGGAGGGCGGGCATACGGACCAGCAGCGCACCGTTATCGTTGCTGCAGGCGGGACGTCGAGCGCGTCGAGCACCTGGCGACACCTGTCGACGCGGTCCGCGAGCGTTGCCATGCGGAGGTGCGGGAGGGACACGGTGCGCAGGGAGAACGCGGGGACGAACACGGGGAGGCAGTTCTCGAGGCAGAGGACCTCGAGCACAGGCATGAGCGAGAGACACTCGAGGAGCTGCTCACGCGTAGGCACGACGGTCGCCGCGCGGGACGCGGCGTGGCGCAGGTCGGGGGTGGCGATTATAAGCGTAACGAGCTGCGTGAGAGGGCCTGGACCGGGCACCCAGCTAGCGAGGAAGGCCTCCTCGAGGACGACGCGGCGGAGGCGCGGGTGGGTCGCGAGGAAGTTGTCTGGGAGCGCGATGGGGGCGTCGGGGAGGGTGCCAGGGTCGTGCGGGTCGATGCGGAGCCAGAACTCCTCGAGGAACGGCGCGGCGGTCCCGAGGAGGCACACCCAGGGGTGCGCAGTGCATGCGCACGCGCGGAGCTCGAGGTCCTTGATGTGAAAGAGGTGGTCTACAAGAACGCCGAACGGCTCGAGTGCCGGGCGCCGCGGCCGCGGGAATAGACCCACGGCGTTCGTCGTCATCGTCGTGGCCTCGCACGGCACGCGGTCGCTCAGCGCAACAACGATGGGCGACGCCTTGGAGAGCGCGAGCATGCGTTGGGCCCATGCCCGCCCCATGTGCAGCACGATGTTGGACCACAGGCGCGGATGCTCGTGCGCGACGGTGCGCCAGTGGCGGCAGACGTGGGCGACGGCGGGGACCCACCCGAGCGAAGTGCCATAGAGGGAGGAGTGCTTCCCCTTGTCCTCCTCTGGGATGTTGAGGTCGAAATAGGAACGCTGGTAGTGGAGGAAGATCTCAACGAGGATCTCCGTCGGGATGCGGCAGGTCAGTGTGAGCGCGTTGCGGCGGGTTCCGACCGCGCGCAGCACGCAGAGCATAGCAGACATCTCGTCGTTTACTAGATTGAACGCCGCAGTATCGCTGAGGGCGGAGGGTGGGACCCGTTGGAGGATATCGTCTACAAGTGCAAGGCGCGACTGTACCGCGTCTGTCCAATATTGGCAGTGGGCAGACCTAGGCACACGTGGTTACAGTCGTGTCGAGCAGCGACCAGGACAATTGGAAACTCACAAAGCATCGTTGCTCTGTGCGTACCGGTCGGTCATTTAGAAGAAAACGAAAGATGGTCCAGATAACTTGGCTGGTGTAAGACGGTGACTGTCAAGATGGACGGGAGGGGACAAATTGTCCTATGATGGATTCAGCGCTCAATTTCAAATGACTGCAACGCGCAAATAAGTCAGTTGCACTTCGAATGAGTCTCTTTTCTAGTCGTAGCCGATATCCTGTAGGATCCAAGGAAGTGTACATGGGATTTACATTGATCGGAACCGCGGTCCGGCAACCGACCCTGAGCCCTTCGTTGACCTGAGCTTGGGTGGGCATTTACGGATGCGAGACGAACAAACGATGCATGCACGTAGAAATTCTTCCATCAAGACACGGTAGTGATCAATTGTAAAACTGCGTTGCACTGCACTGCAAGAAATAATTTATACACGAATGCGTCGATGAAGCGTTATGTCACTGGTCGAGGTCTTCGCACAGCAAAGGGCGTATGTATACTGTCTAGCGGACGTAACGGCGCATCTGAAATGGTGGCAGCTAAAATAATTCCCCGGGGGTATACTGTAGCGAGATGAGCAAAAGAGAGAAGGATAGAAAGAAAGAAAAGGTAATAAGGACGACGGGGAAGTGTGGCCCTTTGCAGTCCGGGAAAGCACGGTGATAGGGGACGATAGGTAATGAGCCACTCCTACAACACTGCAATAGCACCGGCAACAGCCACAAATACTGAACCGACAAGTGCAAAGGTGGAATCAGCCCCGCGAGGTGCTGCGCCGGTCTGGAGAGCACCGGCGGCTTGCACCTCGCCGCTGAGGAACGAGGAACCACACTTGTCGTTGATAGCATCATAGAGTGGGCGCTGGCCAGCGAGGAGCTTGCTGAACGAGATGCCGGGGGCATAGGGCACGTCGTTAAGTTGTGTGGTATAGACGGTCATGACGTTGCGCGTGCATGCCGTGCAGAGTTGATCCTCGGACATATCGGGCTGCAGGCCAAGGAAGACAATGTTCTCTTTGCTGTATCTGTCTACATTGGGACGGAGAGCCACTTGTGAGTTCTGTCGGCGATCGAGCGGGGAAGAGCGCTTGGTCGAGTTAGAGGAAGATGAGGCCATCTTAAGTGGGCAGTAAGTCCCCGAATCATCCTTCTTGCAGAGAGCCTTCTGGAGAAGACCGAAGCTGTAGAGAACGTCGTACGTGAGAATGACGTCTGAGGTCTTGGACGAAGAGAGCTCGGTCTGGCACGCCTGGTAGAAGCGGGCAAGTTGGTCATTAATGAGGACAGCGTTGCAGGTGCTTGAAGGTGAACAAATGCTGTCCAGAGTAGAGGAGATGGTGGAGGGAGTGATGGTCGTCGGGTTAGAGCTAGCGCCGAATTGAGAGGTGGCAGAGTTGAGGGGCGTAAGACACGTCGAGAGGGTTGCGTTCGCATTCAGCTGGGCGTAGAATGCCTGACATGTCGGTGTGATACCGGAGGGGATGAGGGGATTCGTCGAATTCTGCAAATAAAAATAAAAATGAACACTATTTAGAGTCAGAGCACAGAAAGAACCTACCGAGGACTGGGCAAGAGCGATGGGGACGAGGGAAGCGAGGAAGGAAACGACGGTGAGGGACTTCATGACGGGGAGGGGGAAAAGAAAGAGTAATGAAAGAGTGACTGGGGTTATATTTAGACTAATGTCGACGTTTACAAGCTCGAGCGTGTCAGCAACGGCCTTGCAAGAGCGTGGGGGGGAGCAAGAGCGGGGCAGAGCAAGAGCTGAGCTGGTTGATGAATGAAAAAAAAAAAAAGGGTTGTTTATTTTCATCGGCTTTTTGTCCCCCAGCCGCGGGGCGACCCCTCGCAACGTTCACGTGAACCTGTCAATTGCCTCGCTCGCACGGACCCTTGCGCGTTACGCACATTGGAGACAAAAAGAGCACAATAAATCCTCAAGACATAAACCCCATGCCCGTTCCAGGTTCGTTCGATAGATAACCTGCAAATAAGAAAAAAGACATACTCTTTTGGGACTCTTCACTGCGGAGATGAAGCCATGGTCCGACCTTCACGCGAAGACACAGAAAATTCGGAGCTTTTGATCCCCAACGCGGCTTTCATCCTCATGCATCATGGCTGACCCTGACCCATTAGCGAAAGTGAATCTAGCTTGAGGCCACCACCTGCTGTGGCATCTGCATGCTGTAGGGGGTCTGCACAGCAAATGCGCTTAGTGACTGCCATCAACGGGTATGACATCCGCTATGCCAGTTTTGTCTGGACTACGATAACCGATGACAAGAGTCGATTTCTTCGGGTAATAGCTTCGGCAAACTCAGGCTTGGCGTATGGGCCAACTGTGGCTGAATGCAAGAAGAGCATGTGGGGTGCCCTCGTTCTTTTCCCGTTGACGACGGCATAGGAGCCTCCCCTCCCCTCTCTCTGTTACCCTAACACGGCTACGTCCTCTAAGCCTGGCTTTCAGACACGATCGTGCCGACGATGCTCAGCTGCACGCCACATTCTGGCGCAAGAGCATGGCAAATGAGCCAGCATGCAGTCGAACAGTTGGTTGTGAGATGGCGTGGTGAACGAACGCTCAGGTATGGGCCGTGCAGACGCATACGAGGACGAAGGCACAGACAGGGACAGCAAGGACGCGGGGTTTGGCTCAGGTGACATCGCCCCCGGCTAATACGTCACCAGTGTCGACCAGCTTGACCGCCAGCTCGTAGGCGAGGCGCTCATATGTTCACGCCCGTCCCGAGAGCATGCGTCGACCGTCATTACTCAACGCTCGCAGATCGATCCAGGAAGCGCACACGCTCGGGTTCTTCGAGGCCGACACCCTGCGTGCCTGAGTCACGGTCGCCATCTAGCCCCCGCACCGTATGGGACGAAGGGTGCAGACTATCCTCGTCATCTGGCGCAAGCACCGCGACAGGTTCCGCGGCAAAAGCTATAGCGCCCATCATACCGTTCGTCGAGTTTGGGTTTCGGGGCTGGATATGCGAACAGTCGCGGCACGCCTAATTCCGCCTCTTTGCGTACTCGTCCGAGGTTCTCGAGTTTTTCTCTGGCAGATTGACAAGCCTCGCATTTGATGGGATCACGTTGATGCGGTTTCAGGAGAGGCCGGGAGAGGGAGGGAGATCTGTTCCGTTCCTCTCCCGCAGTGGCACGCCACACCGCGGACTCTGACTCACGCCACACTGAGGCTCTCCCCCTCTATTATCGGGCTGACGCCATCCTGCACAGTCCAACACAGTACCCGCCGCAAAACTTGAAGTTGCGACGCATCGGGTTGGGGACGTTCTATACGCCCCTACCGGGGTCGCACGCCCCTCCGTCCATCTAGGCGCCCGATGGCGGGTTCTTATACGTCTTCCGACTCTGGATGGGATCGTCGTGGAGGTAGAATGCTCAGGGTTTGAGTCCCTTGACCGACAGTGCGGAGGACGAGGTGCGGCCATTGCCGGAGGAGTTAGAGTCATTCACTGCGGTGGTGGGCACGAGCCCGTGATGTCACCCTGCTTGGGAAGTCGCTCATCAACAGCACGTAAAACGCTGTTGCGTTCGCACTAGAACGACGAATGCGGGTTCACACGACCGACTGTATTTTGTCTAAAGAAATCAAACTTGGGAGCATGCGAAACGTACTTAAAGGGCGACGGCAGTGTGATTTGATCTCATGCCACAGGTAGAGTACGATTAACGATATAGCGTGTGACAGGACTCAGTACTCAGTACTCAGGCGTTAGAATGAGCGTATGATTGTGTCTAAATTGAACGTGACGCGTGCTAGCTGACGAATCAATACGACGCTCTGTGTAGATTGAGGACGGAGTTCGGGACATACAGTAGATGTTATCAGTGGAGTAGCACGAAAAAGCTTCTGTACCCCAGGGCGCACAGAAACGGAATACAGTATAAACAAACAAATAAATAAAATATACCGCTCTCACGCACAAGAATACTTGCGCTCGGCACTGTGGCCTAAAGTCAAGGCATGGTCGCCGCATTCCATGTTACCAACTTGAACATGTCATATTAGCCCGTCTTGAGAATGAGCCGATAGACGCTGCGTGGTTCTCATCTGAGCAGAACTGTTGGTTGACGGTCTTCCAGACGACTTGGGTAGCATCGGATTCGTGCGTTGCGGTTTCATCCGATCGCGTGGACTTATACACACCACAGGCGTGTGTCGACGGCGAACGGCGTGCAGACACCACGTACACAACCACATATCACAATATACTTGCTAATGCATCAGTAGGATATTAGAAGACTTCACCCGTCTGTCGAGTTTGTCGAGATGCCTGTGATCCGTACAGTTCTGGTCGAACATATCACTCATTCACTGCCAGCCTGGGTTTCTTCGTAGCTGGCGGTTTCATACTTTCACCATCGACTTCTACCGTGTCTTGCCGGGGTCGGGACGCCTCTTTCCCGTCGTCTTTAAGTACGATGGCCACGTCGGAGAGAGGGGGGGCGAACCACTTGTCCCATTCAAGCAGCGACGGTCGCTGCTGGGGATCGTTCGCCATCAGCTGGTCAGCAAACTTCGACAGGCGGTTGTGTCCTTTCCCGACCATGATATGACGTAGGAGAACACGCCCACATGACCACCTATCGGCCTTGATGGGGCTATACATCGGCGTTGGTCCATCTTGCTCTCCCATTTCAGGAGCTGTCCAGCCCTTGGTGCCACGATATTCGTCAATTTCCGTGTCGTCTTCTTGAAGCACGATAGCTACGTCAAAGTCGATTATTTGCAAGCGAAAAACGTTATCACAGACGAGGTTGGACGGCTTGACGTCTCGATGTGCTACTTTGTGCTCGTGAAGATATGCGAGCCCCTTTACGAGGCCCCAGCCGAGCTGGTCACGACCGCGGACGCCGCCACTGCTCATGAATCGTTCGTCGCAGAGGGAGCGCAACTTTGGTAGAATGAGCCACTCTCTGGTGATAGGGGGGATAGTTTCGATCAACGAGATAACGTGCGGAGACTGAGGCCGTATCGTTTGGAGATACTTGAGGATGTCCAGCTCGTTCGATCCCTCGCGGACGTGCTTTGCAATCAATTCGGTCTTGTTTGGATCGCCCTGTCGATAGACCGTGCGGATATGGGGTGGTGGCTGCAAGACAATAGTCAGTGCGAATCATGGATCGAGAAATGGTCTCAGTACTGCACCTTGGAGAGCAATTCCCAAGTGCCGCTGTCCGTCTCAAAGATATCCGGTACCACTTCATATCCGCAGGCTTCGAGCTGTTCAATTGCGCCTCCACCGTCACCCTTCCGACGAACACTGGGTCCAGGTTGGTTCCCCCCATCATCGCCGGCAGGACGCTTCGATTTTCCAGTGAACGTCGGTAGTTTGTACTTCCTCTTAAGATACTCGACATGGGCCGTGAGCTTATCGACCTTTTCTGTAGGGACTTCGCTCTGGCTTTCATTATCCAATACAGAAGAGAGATTGTATAGCTCGAGTGCAAATCTAGCGCGCCTGCGTTCGTCTTTAAATTCAAGACTTCGTCTCTTGCAATAAACCTACGGCGATTCAGCATAGGATTTCAATGATACACAAAGCACATGTGCCTACCTTCTCGAAACCCTCTTTCTGATAAAGAATGTAGCGGTCTGCCACTCCGTCCCCGAGGACGAATATGGCCACGAAAACGAAATTCTTCTCATTCTTGTACGTATCCAGGAATGTGTTCGCGAATCGGACGACGCTGGCTCCCTGAAGCATCAGGCGATATAGGTCCGCGGAGGGTCTATCCGGTGCAATCGAATTAACTTCCACTGCCACTCGTGGAAGACCAGACTTCAGAACAAGGAAATCGCTTTTAGGCTTGTATGAGTAATGCCCGTTCCCGACTTGGACGACAAACGAGAACGGCCACGATTGTTGGCCGCTGTTCGAGGATGTTAGCTCAACAGAAGATTAAAAATGCGCCGACTCACAGTTTAACGGCGAATTTTGCCGTTCCGAGTGAGTCAAAATGATCCGCGATTGCGTAGAAAAAAAGCATATTCGCATCGGCTTCTTTGAAGAACCTGACATTAGAGCGCCACAACCTCGCCCAACTGGCGGACGAAATGTAGCCAAGATGGAGATACTCGCGTTGGCCGACAATGGGAACGGACCCAAAGTCATCCTCCGTCAAACGAGTAAAATACTCATTGCGAGTCGCTTCACAGACGACCATTTCGGCTGCTTTCCCCAGCTGATCTCATCCGTCAGGAGTCGGAAACATGAAAAGATACGAAAACAACCAACGTTATCAGCCACTTTTCGCTTTCGGCCCAGCATCTTTTCATACTCTTCGACAAATTCGGGGACTCCTTCCACTTCCACATCCACTGTTTCATTCAAGTCGAGATCATCTTGAATGAAGTCCCCTTTAGAGTGCGCTTTAAGGAAGCAAACTTCATATTTTAGGTCCTCTTCGGACGTGATGCGGTCTTAAGTAGGTGATCTTCACTCAACGTGATGGCCATGCTTGTATGAGAACGCAGCCAATGGCGGTAAAAACATGTGACGTACCAGTAGCCTCGTTCTGAACTGTCACCAATACAATCAGCGTCTCGTCCTCCGGGATTTGTAGTCCTCCTATCGTCTGGTTTATCTTGAGTTTTGTGACTTTCTTGTTGACGAAGACCTCGCTGACTTGACAGTCATAATCACCGAAATCAACTGTCGGGTCCGTGCATCTCCACACAGAGAGCCTCGCAGTATGGACGTGGGCAAGTTCGTCTTGCCTCTCCACCTTGACCTTCTCCTTCAAGTCGTATACGCTGTCTCCGTCGGAGATCAAAACTGGGAAAACGTCTCCAAGGGCGTTGCACTCGTGATCGACGAGAAGAAGCAAAAGTTTCATGGTGGATGACGGTCAGTGGAGGACAAGGGTGGTACAACAATAATGGCGGCGGGGACGCTTTTTTATGGGGACAAGAGAGGAACAAAAGAACTGATGAACGAGGTTGCGAAAGTCGCCTTTCTATAGCTGATCCTGCTCACCCCTAACACGTCATGTGACAACACGTGGCCAACATGTGACTCATCCCATGCATCGCGCGCTGCACGAGATGCTGTGGACAGCGTACCTTATGATGCTCGAGAACGACGGGCTGAATGAGCTGCAGCTGCGAGAGTATGCGCGGCTGGACGCCTGGCTGCGCGCGTTCTGGTTCGAGGAGGACGGTGCGTCGTGCGCGCATCTCGCTATTCGCGACAATGCGTGGCCGCCGAACAACGATATCAGCGCGGTCACCATGTGGCTCTTCTGGTTCTTGCTGCGGCCGGGTGTGTCCCATCCCGCTCCCCTCCTCGATGCGCACAATTGACACATTCATTCATTTTTTTTTCATTACCAACCCGCCCTACTCACTGCATGCAAAGCAGAGTTTTCACACAAATAAAACCCGTAGAAAACTCTGTAGGAGTGTTAACCACTTATCAAAGTTTATTTTTCCAGAAAACCCTAGAAAAAAAAGTTTGAGTTCTTAAAAAAAAAGTTTAAATATTTTCCAAGTCATGTGAGACTTCCCTCCCCAGTCCCTGCCAAATGAGCCGGGAAAATCTCATGTGATCAGTTTTCTAATCAAACTCTTTTTGTGAATGCCCGGGCCGTTATAAAAACAACTTAAACTCTTTTTTTCAGAGTTTTTCCGAAAAATAAACTCTGATAAGAGGTTAACACTCCACGGAGTTTTCCACAAGTTTTATTTGACTGAAAACCCTGCTTTGCATGCAGTGATACACCAACCTTAACACTATTTTTTTTTTTGGATAACACTTTTATTTTCCGGCATCTAGCTTCTTTTAGCCTAATTTAATAGGTGTCTAATTACCAGTAGATAAGTGCTACATGGTGGGAGATTTACCATCAGCCCCATGTAGCACACATGAAGCCAGACCTAGGTCTGGGTGTGAGGGAAAAATGTGTTTACGCACACCCCCTGGTGTATGGGGGTAGTGTGGGACTCAGACTCAGGGTCTCCTACCCACTAAAACCTCACGAGAGTGGAGCCAGTTGGGGGGCAGCTCCAGGTGGAACATCTTAATTCAGGTTTGCATTACTAGTTGTTTTGTTGGTGGATCACTTCTCACTCTTGTCGCTGTAATTTTGTCTAGTATAAGTCTGTTATTTATCTGCTTGAGCCAGTGGCATTTGGTCTCTTGGGGGGTGTGGCTTGTCATTTGGATCACTTGTTCACACCTTAGGACCCAGATGAGGTAAGTGGATTCTGAGATAAGGACCCGCAGCAGTCTGTTTGGTCCACGTTGTGCGTTACATTTATCTCTGTTACTGTGACTTGTGTTGTCTTCTTCAGCATTGGGTATGGCAAGCGATCCGCATCCCAGTATGGTTCCAAGGTTGATTTCTGGCCATTTGTCTGTGCCATGTGGCCAGTGGTGTTTTGCAATTTCCCAGATCAGTTGGGCGTGGCTGGCTCTGCATTCAATGAGGATGTGTTCGAGGGTTTCCATGGTGAGGCAGTTCATGCACCATTGTCTATGCTCACAGTCTGGTATGTGGTCCCAGATCTTTCCTATCTAGAAGGCACTGTGGATCGCCTTGAAGATGAACTGTTGGACTTGTGGCCATATGGCTTGGCATCGTATGTTTTGCCAAATCGATTTGGTGTGTTTGTCCGTTTTGTTGTATGTGTGGACTGCTAACTTAATTTGTTGTATGTGTTTTTCCCTTGTGCTGCTTTCCAGGGTGGGCTGTCTGCTGCAGATTCCCCTATATGTGATGGCCTGAGTGATTGTCATGAGTTTTGCACCTTATAGGTCATATCTGGCTGGTATGTTCAGGGGGAGTTCGTCAGGGTCAGTCTTCTTGGTGCCTTGCTTCGTGAGCTTATCACTTTCCTCATTCCCTAGTTCACTGCTGTGTCCCTTGACCCATTGGAAGTGTGTCATTGCTGTTCGTTGTTTTAGGAGGTAGGCTGCCATGCAGAAGAGGGGTGTGTTGTCAATGCCTATCCATCTGATGTCCTCCCAGTTGCTGAGGTGTTTCGTAAGGCCATCAATGATGTATCTTGAGTCCATTTTGATAAGTAGGTGTTACGTCTTGCCTTGACATGTGCTAGACTTTAGCATGCTTGATGACGAGAGTGAACATAGAGATGAAGTCAAATACAAAGGGGACTTCCCTTTAGTTGTATCGATGGGCAGTAACAGCGGAGTTCTTGTCACGCTGGCCCAATATTACAAGAAGCGACTTCTCGTACTAGCGATAGAAGATACCGGGTCGCAATAACCCAACAAGAGAAGATGAGAGAGAAGAGGACTCGGTGCGATAGATCAATGGCAACTAAAGAAGACCAAGATAGCAAGTCTTGGTCTTCATCGACTATTATTTATATAATTATGCAAGGGCTTTAAAGCACCTCTTAAACGTGACTATCCTATTGCGTAAGTAGCTCGAACCCTACTACAGTGATCCTAGGAATCACTCAGCAATCACATGCGATTGCTAAGTGCTGACTGATATGACTATGTCCATGACTAATTACTACTTACTACCATAGCCATTACTGGTAAGTAAGAGTCCACGACACTCACGAGACTTCAACTACTATTTTGACTCTGATTTCAATTCTTCTGATGGCCTGGAAGTCTGACCATGACAGTAGGGGCCAGAAAGTCGGTATCATATTGACAGCTTTGATAACTGCTGCTAGCTCACCTACTTGGTTCAATTGTAGGGGGCTGGGTACATGGAGCGCAGTGTTGTGAGAGTCTCCTGGGCCTAGCCAGATGCTGCTGCCGCAGCATTGTAAGGACCAGCGTCAACCCATGCACGACCTCACCTCTGAAGAGCCTGCAACTGACAAACACCGTTGCAGCGCCCGTACGCCACCAACCTTAATAACTCAACATCCATCAATAGAAGGCACTCCCTTAGATCCTGTAGACAGTAGATAAAATATATATAAGGCCAAGGGCCTTGACTCGTAAAGAAATCAGCTTGCTGCTGGTCACCCCCTTTCTTTCCATGTGATTCTGATGTCTGCTTCTGCCTGCGTGCCACCGCATATCTTCTCATCTTATCTCCATCTTATCTCTGTCTATGCTTTCCCTTGGGCCAACCTTCTACTACTCGCACTATCTACAACTGGAGCCCACTGCGAGGGGAACTCAGTAGACAAACCCCCTCCTTTGGTACAACAGTAGTGATACCCACCTTGTTGTTACCTTCCCTGATCCACCAAAAAGCTCTCGTATGAGCAAAAAGTCTCAGCCATCATCCATACCACCCCATGACAGACAAGGACGCTTCTCCAGAAACGCCCCAGCCCCCAGCTCCCTTGCCACACCCCCCACTAGCTCACGCACCTCCAAGTCAGACACCTCAACCTCAGCGCTAGCTCAGATCCCCAGTGTTCCCTCCTCCCTAGAAACTACACTACCTGGCAGCCTCTCAGAAAGTCTCGACGATAGCCTTCTTGACAACATCCCTGGCAGCCTCCCTGTTACGATATGACTCAATTTCTTTATTTCTTTGTCTCTCTTTGTCTCATGTGACCGTTTTCACAAGAGTCATAGTGACTCTTTACTTACTTCTCATACGAGTCATAGTGACTCTAGCCCGTTGTCAAGGGGCTTGCATCTTTTGTTCCAGACTCATTTCATACATACTGCGGACTGCGCCACAGTTACTTATTGCTCGGATGACTCAATCCTAGTACGCCGTTATGACTCAGTACTAGGATCCCTATTTACTATAAAGTCAGGCTTGCTAGGTAGCTTGTAGCCTTAGACTTGACTTTTTGTACTCTACAGTACTCGAGCAATTGAAGACTGTGAATACTCCATATCTCACCGAACTCTCCTCTCACTGAAGAATCCTAAGTTCCACTATTGGCTTAGGCTGACTCTTCAACTTGTACATCTTCACTGAAGTTCCTCCTCGGAACTTCCCTTGACAACCAGAACCAGACCCCTTAGTGCAGCGTCTCAGTAGATCAACTTAACCCACGTCAGGTGAATGTCCCTACCGTGATGTAACATTAAGTCAAGTCTATTGAACCTATTGCCGCTCTGGCTAAGGGACGAAGAATCTCTGAATCCCGATCAGTCCTTGGATTCAAACTGTTTCCCATCAAGAGGAGAACAGAAGACAAAGTTCCTGGCCACATAAAAGGAGCAGCCCTTTGGCAGGAAATCGATGGCGAAGAAGGTTATTGGGTATATGACATACTCAGTGCAGTATACCTCGCCATTGAATACGAAGAAAGTACCAAGCAGTGGTACTTCATACAGCGAGACAGCAGGACTAGGCATTGGACAGCTACTCAACCAGTCCCCTCCCTGTATAACCTGGGAAGAAGATCGATCAGACCAACGACAGTATCAGTGATTCCACCAGATGATACACCATTGAAGGCAGGCCAGCATACTGTGCCAACTGCTAAGAGATGTGATACAAAACGTTCTCCAATGGCAACACAGATGACCACCACAGCTGCAACCGCAACAACGACAGCTGTCCCCCCATCCACAGTACAAACATTCTTCACAAAGGGGACAGGAACAGGAAGCGGAAACCCCCCTGCTAGCACTACGGCAGCAGGAAGTGGTCCCTCCAGAGGTGGGCCCCCAGGACCACCAGGAGGAAGCGGACCGCCAGGAGGTGGCCCCCCAGGAGGTGGGGGTGCACCTGGAGGCGGAGGTGCCCCAGCAGGCGGAGGCATGCCCAGAGGCGGAGGACCCCCTCCTGGTGGCACCCCTGTTGGAGGCGGGGCAGGTGCCGGCCCTGGCCTAGGAGTGGCAAACGGCAAACTTGGAGGAAACCCCCCAACCAACTTTGATGGTACCCGATTGCTTGCGGACCAATTCATGCAGGAATTCAACCTGTATCGCATCACGAATTTGGATGCTGAACAAATGGTGATACCTACGAAATGAGCAGCTCTGCTGCTTGGTTTTATAAAAGGACCAAATGTAAAGGACTGGGTCAAGAGATGGACCAACTGGATCCTTGCGGAAATGAACAACAGAAGACTCCCGAATGACAAATTCTACTGGACAGCAGTGTCTCAAGGCTTTGAACAAGCATTCCAGGATACAGGAGCAAGGGAACGGGCAGAAGATAAACTACGCCACCTCTCATTCATACCAAATGAGGTGGATGCATTTACCACCCAGTTTGAATCCCTTGCTGCAGAAGCAATGTACCCCCTGGATGCTCAGTCGACACTCTCCTTATTCACATCCAAACTTCCTTACCGCATGATGGACCACGTCTATAAGGTGGTGCGCCCTCTGGATTTCAGAGGATCGGCTGATGGAGTGCACCAGTACCACTCAGACAACACCGCAGTCCAGAACATTAGGGGGATTTATGAAGAAACTCCAAGGAAGAAGGGAGCAGGAAAGATGAACCCCGCCCAATTGGCGAAGATGCTGGGCATTAAGATGCCAGCCCCTGCTTCAGATGCAATGGACACATGCACCAACCGCTCTCGTTCCAACTATTTCAAAGGAACCCGAGGAAGAGCAGCGGCGACCACTGCAAAAGAGAAACCGGACATTGAAGTCCAGAAGAAAGAAGGCCGTTGTTACACGTGCAACAAACAAGGACATCTCTCCCACTACTGTCCAGACAAGCAGAAGGACAAGAAACCACCTCAGAAGGCTCGCAAGGCCAAGGCTGAAGAAAGCAAACCAGAGGAAGAATCGGAAGAAGAGTCCGAACCTGAATCCACCCCTACTGACATGCGATCTTCCCTCATTAAAAGCCTCTCAACCAAGGAGAAATACGCAATGATCAAAGAGGCTTGGGCTGAAGAGCACAGGGAGGATTTTTAAAACGCACAAACCCGGCGGCCATGGCGTGTGCGTTACAGTTTAAAGATGTGTTTGTTTGTAAATATTGAAGTCTCCAAATCCCAACTCTGATACAAACTTCACACACAACGGCCGAAAGAAAAGTTCTCGTGGATTCAGGAGCCACGGACAACTTTATCGACTTCAAGCTCCTGAAAAGAATGAAGATTGGCAAACTAAAGCTGCCACGACCCCGCATTGTGTGGAACATTGATAGGACCCAGAAGAAGTCAGGAATCATCAAGTACTACATTGACCTGCAAGTCCGGACTGGGGAGAAGAAACAGAACATGAGATTCCTCGTCACAAATCTAGGAGATGACGAGATGATGTTAGGGTACCTGTGGCTCGCTGCCTTCCAGCCATTGATTGATTGGAGAAGCGCAACCCTTGATGAAAGCATGCAACCACTTGTCATCAAGACCCTTTCATATACAACGGATGCAGAAGTGATCCACATACGAGATGCGTGGATCAAGAAGGCTGCATCGTTATGCACCCCTGGGGAAGAACTCTTTGTTCATTGAATGGATGAAGAAATCCTCAAAAGAAGCTCGACGTCAACCAAAATGGCAGTAAAGGTGCTGCCAAAAGAAGAGAAAACCTGGGATCAGGTAGTCCTGAAACACTACCACAAGTGGAAGAAGGTCTTTTCCGAAGAAGAGGCAAAGCGGTATCTGGAACACCAACCATGGGATATTGCTATTGATTTTATAGAGGACACCCCAAAAACTCTAGACTGCAAAATATACCCATCATCTAAAGGCGAGCAAGAAAAGCTTGATGAATACATCAAAGATAACTTGGACAAGGGCTATATTCGTCCATCAAAATCACAATACTCGTCACTGTTCTTTTTCGTTGGAAAGAAAGACGGAAAACTTCATCCAGTAGTGGACTACCGGAAACTGAACTCCTTCACAATCCCCGACCGATACCCGTTGCCTCTAATACAGGAACTAGTGGATAAAGTAAAGGATGCTAGGTTGTTCACCAAAATGGATGTACGAGCAGGATACAACAATATTCGCTTCCGAGAAGGTGACAAGCCAAAAGCTGCCTTCAAAACGAACCTAGGACTGTTTGAACCAACAGTAATGCCGTTCGGGCTGAAAAATGCCCCCGCAGTGTTCCAATGAATGATGAATACGCAGTTTAATGACCTTACAGCAACCAGTCAAGTAATCATCTATATGGACGACATCCTTATTGCGACAAAGAAGGATGAAGAAGAACACCGCAAGTTGGTTAGCAAAGTCCTTGAGTGCCTTCAAAAGCTGGACCTCTATTTAAAGCCCAGAAAGTGCCTCTTTGAAGTAGAACACATCAAATTTCTAGGAGTAATCCTGGAAAAAGGAACCTTCACCATGGATCCAGTTAAAGTCACTGGAGTTGCTGAATGGAAAGTGCCGAAAAACACGAAAGATATTCGGGCTTTTCTTGGGTTCTGCAACTTCTA
The DNA here is from genome assembly GCA_951394315.1 of Lactarius evosmus. Classification (NCBI taxonomy): domain Eukaryota; kingdom Fungi; phylum Basidiomycota; class Agaricomycetes; order Russulales; family Russulaceae; genus Lactarius; species Lactarius evosmus. The sequence goes on along the minus strand of OX596129.1, from coordinate 1,243,985 downwards.
TAGGCGATTTATCCATGGATTTTCCTTTATTGCGAAGGCACTAAACGACCAACTAAAGAAAGGTGTTCAATGGAACTGGGGGCCAAAGGAAGAAAGCGCTTTTGAAATGCTAAAGAAGCGAATATGTGAAGAACTGGTTTTGATACAACCGGACTAGAAGAAACCATTCAAAGTCAAAGTTGACGCGTCAAATTATGCAATGGGAGCCATCCTAATGCAATGAAACAAACAAGGAGTGCTCCACCCGGTAGCATTCTTCTTGAAAACCATGAACGATGCCCAAAGAAACTACGACGTATATAACAAGGAGCTCTTGGCCCTTGTGGAAATGTTCTGACATTGGAGACATTTCCTGCACCAACCAGCGTTCAAAGTAAAGGTGCATACAGATCACGCCAATCTATTATACTGGAAGAACCCAGGCAACCATAATAGAAGAGTGGCAAGGTGGCATGTGGAACTCATGGAATATGACTTTGAATTGGTTCACATAGCCGGGAAGAAGAATGGTTGGGCGGACACATTGTCATGACGCCCAGACTACAAACATGGCGAAGAAGATAACAAGGCATTGGTGGTCCTACCCCCTATCTTGTTCAGCTTCGCATGAATGATGGGGTCAGAATATTTTAACCCCAGCAACCAGAAAGAAAGGGAACACTATAGCACAATGATAGACCAGCGCAAGTACCAGTCCCTGCAAGATCAGGTGGAAGAAGACCAACAGACAAACAAAAGGAGCCAGGAAGTGCTCAAGAAATGGTCAAACACCTACATTCTCACCAAACTAGTTGGAATTTGGTGGAAGATCGAAAATGATACAGACTGGCTCATCATTGCCGGAGACAACGATCTGAAGGGGGGGGTAATTCACTTTTACCACGATACCCCATCAGCCGGACACCCAGGAATCATGAACACGTACACCCTGGCAAAACGGGACTTCTGGTGGCCAAAGATGAAAGAAGATGTGGAGCAATACGTAAAGGGATGCGCAGTGTGCCAAGCAAACAAAATCAACATGCAGCCACTAAAACCAGCTATGATCCCTATCGCTCCAGAAAACTCTTTGCCATTCGAGACAGTCACCATGGACTTCATCATGAAGTTGCCACTTTCAGGCAAATACGACATGATCCTCACAGTTACGGATCATGATTGCAGTAAAGCGGCGGTATTTATACCCTGCCAAGAGACAATTACTGCGGAAGGGGTAGCAGAACTCTACCTGAAACACATGTACACCCGATTTGGTGCCCCGAAGAAGATTATCTCTGACTGAGATACCCGATTTACGTCACACTTTGCCAAAGGCCTGTGCGAAGCATTGAAGATACACCAGAACATCAGTATGGCATACCACCCAAGAACTGATGGCCAATCAGAAAGGACAAACCAATGGCTCGAACAGTACCTTTGATTCTGGTGTGACGAAAGGCAAGATGATTGGCACAAGTACCTGCCAATGGCGGAATTCGTGCATAACCAGTGGCCGAACTCCACCACCCAAAAGACTCCCTACAAAATGCTCATAGGGTATACACCGAGAATTGAAATCATGACCAAAAGCAAGGTCCCCTTGGTTGAAGAAAGGCTTACAGCCATAGAGAAGGCATGAATGGACGGCCATGAAAATATCATCAAAGCTCAAAAGATGATGGCCATTGTGCACCAAGGGAACAAGAAGTTCCGACCATACAAGGAGGGAGATCAAGTGTGGATTGAGGGAACCAACTTGAAGACCCTGTACCCAGTGGCTAAACTTGGGCCGAAGCGGCACAGACCCTTCAAAGTGATGAAACAGCTATCAGAAGCGGTGTACCGCGTGGAACTGCCAAGACAGTGGAAGATTCATAATGTGTTTCACGTGAACCTTCTGACACCCTATAAGGAAATGGAGTTCCACGGGCTGAACTATACCCGACTGCCTCCTGATATCATCAATGAAGAACCTGAGTACAAAGTAGAGAAGATTCTAGATGCGCAGCAATGTGGGAAAGGGCGCAAGCTCCACTACCTAATCAAGTGGAAAGGCTATCCCACGAGTGACAGTTCGTGGGAGAAAGCAGAAGATGTCCATGCGGACAAGCTGATAGCGGAGTTTAAAGCCAGGAAGGGGACAAATAAGTCAAAAGCCCATAAAATGTATATAAGATGGGCCAAAATGACAGAGGAACCCAATCCCCTTCCTCATCCTGCTTCCATCTCTCATACGCTATCCACTACATCTGCTCCTACCAGCATTGTACCAACACTCCCTGCCTCATCACCTCCCATCATAGCTCCTCCAATTCCTCCCACCAGTCAGAAGCCATGCACTCCTTTCCAATCCCAGGCTATGACTTGCATCTCTACTCAGAAGCCCTCAAAGACAAGGAGGCACCCACCTGTCATTGTACCTTGGCACGACGCACATATTCGATCACAGGCTGTCCACCCTACAGCACCAGTAAGATTCATAACCCCACCTTTGAACGACTCAGGAATGGAGCCAGGCGTGCACTTAAAAAGGCTGCCATTACCACCAGTCACAAGCACTGCAACTGGTGTGGGTGCGAATTCCCAGACCACATACGCTGGAGGATGGGACGACAAGAAGAGTGGGAGATGTGTTACTGTTGAAGACAGTAATGTAGGAGAGGGACGACCAGCCTCATGACACAAGAACCAAGACACTAATAGCCGCAGCAACAAGAGGTGCTACCCATTGGCTGGCCTATTAGTGGAAGAAAGCTGACGTACTGGCTTCCTTCACCCCTTCACCAACAGATCCTGGAGACCAGTACCGCAAATCGAAATTTGGGTCACCACGGAGGTCAAACAGGAAGAGGGAGGGGGACCACCCAGAAGAACAAACATTGAGGCTGGGACGACGACGACAGAGGGGGAGAAGATGAAGAAAGAAAATGCCAAGAAAGGCACGAAGAAGAAGAGACTCAGGAAGGAGTCAAAGACCCTCAATTGGATCAAGGGGGCTCTTAGTTTGGCAAAGCCAAGGCGACTTTGCACTTGAAAGGGGGGCTGTGTTATGACACTGCCTATTTAATTCCTTTTCTCTAACCACCTTAGGACACGTGACAACCTTTTACTTTCTCATCACATGGTCATTCTCATGTGAGTCATGGTGACTTGCTACTTGTTTGGTTCTCATAAGAGTCATGGTGACTCTTTACTTATTTTCCCTTGTGAGTCATAACGACTCTTGCCCGTTGCTAAGGGGCTATGTGTTTTAGACACATCTTTTTGTTTCACTTATATCTTGTTTCACATCTTACATGTGATTACTGCAAGCTGTGCTCTGCAGTTCTTATTGTTTCTATTGTGATTGCTCAATGACTCAATCCTAGGATGCCATTATCATTCTATCCTAGGATACCTCTTACTTTACTATAAATACAGGCTCACCAGGTAGTAGTAGCCTTAGACTTGACTTTTTGTACTCTATGGTACTCAAGCAATCGAAGACTGTGAATACTCCATCTCTCAACTGAACAAACCCTCTCCTCTCACTGCAGAATCCTAAGTTCCACTATTGGCTTAGGCTGACTCTGCAACTCGTACATCTTCACTGAAGTTCCTCCTCAGAACTTCCCTTGACAACCAGAACCAGACCCCTTAGTGCAGCGTCTCAGTAGATCGACTTAACCCACATTGGGTGAACGTCCCTACCATGATGTAACAGTTCGGCTGGACATCGGGGTTGTTGAGCATGCCACGGACAAATTGTGCGTCCATTTCTATGACGAGGTTAGTAATTCCGACTATGTGGACTCTAAGTGCACGGAGGGTCCTAAATAGACCATAAAGTTCAATCTTCAGCTGGGAGTACCGGCTTTCGCGTTCATTCCATGCGATTGATCCAAAGCGGGAGGGCCGGCATTGATTGTCTTCGCACTGTTGTGATAGTATCCACCCCACAGTGCGCCATGATGAGTCTATGGCAAGGTATACTGGGCGGGTGGAGGTGTAATCGATAGGGATCAGTGCTGATGAGTTTGCGATTGCTGACTTGAGACTCTCCATCGCCTCATCATGTATGGGTGTCTATTTGAACTCTACATCCTTCCGTGTGAGATCCACCAGAGGCCAGGCGATACTTGAAAAGTCTTTGATCCAGATGTGCATTGTGCCCGCAGTTCCTAGGAATGCCTGAACGTCAGTGGTATTTTTGCACGTGGGCCATGAGCAAATCTTAGCCATTTTGGATTCATCTGGTATGTGGCCTTCATACATGCACTTGTGGCCAAGTACTATTACTTCCGGGGCGGCGATGAAAAGCTTGGGTGCAGAGGTGGTGGCACCTGTGTGTCCAAGGCGGTGGAGGATCCTGTGAACGTCGTTAAGATGTTCCCAGATAAAACATCGTATACCTGGGTTCTCAGGGATCATTTTGTATCCTCCACCCTCTGTTTCGTAGCGTGATGGAGGGCCTTTGACGGCTATGTCGTCCAAGAATGGTTTTGCAACTTCGGGGATTTCGGGTGCTAAGATGAATATTACATTGCTGTGGAAAATGGCAATGGCATTGGTGGTGCCTTGCGGAAGAATGGTGCATCGATATGTGCCGAGTGGTGTCTGGAAGCTAGTGAGATCACGAGATGAGATGTGGAGTGTACAATGGTCATAACCGATGAAAAGGTTGATCATTGCATAGCATGTGCGCTTTGCCATGCCCTCGATGAACTGGTCAACGAAAGGGGGCACGGCGGCATTGCGAATGGTGACTGCATTGAGTGGCTGGAGATCATGGACGATGTGGAGGGAGCCGTTCTTTTTCTTGATGCAAAACCATCGGGAGCGGTAGGATGCATCAGATGGTTCATATACTCCTGCAGCGATCTTTGTTTTGAAGATGTCGATGACGTTGTCAAGGATACCGTTCAGAATTGGTATGTTCTTGTGGATCCAGGGTGTGTGCGCAATGGTGGGGATCTTGACAGGGGAGATGTAGTCATCCCAAAACTTACCGTGTTCAGCCTCAGTCCAGGTGAGGGCACGTTCATTGATCTTCAGTACATGTTGTGCCAGCCTTACCTCCTCAGGCCACAAAAACTTGTAGCGGTTTATGTTGATGGTGTCAAGGTGTTCTTGCGTGAGCTGGTTGCCTGGGGAGAATGGGGGGTGTGTCAGTTGGGAGCAGAGGGAGGGAGAGTAGGGAGTCTTCGGGGAATTTGCAAATAATCTGGAAATCTTCTGGGAGTGATGCCACCACAGGATGGACTTTCTTCGCGGCCTTTTTGTATGCAAGGGTGAGGATGGCTGAGATTGAGCTTGTCGGTGGTTGGTTAAGGGTCAAGCTGTGGTTTGTGTGCATGTAGCGTTCTAGCGCATTCATGCAGGGTGGGGCTTCACTTGTTTGAAAGATGAGTGCACCAAGATACCCTGTTTGCAGGCATCGTGATCTGGACGGGGTTGTGAGTGAGTGTGATGGGTTTGATGGGTTGCGTATTGTAAGGTCGACTTGGCCATTCTGCTGGTCTTCTATTTGGCATCGGAGGTGGTGGTGGAAGGGTCTTCCAAGAAGGAGATGGAAGGGAGCGGTTTCGACGATGTGTGCGTGGACCTGGAAACTGATGTTGCCAATGTGCATAGGGAGGTGTTCTGTGCACCCGAGTGTCCAGCTCGTGCTGCTGTTGGCCCCTTCCATTACCAGTCGCCGCTTCTTGTTGATTGTCACCCCTAGTTCTTGTGCGAGATCAGCTCGGATGGTGACTATTTGGGAACCTTGGTTGAGAACACCTGCTTTGGTCATTTTGTCATCAATAAGGATGTCAATTTCACGCAGTGGGAGGGAAAACTCGGCCATATGTCTGGTTGTTGTTCCGAGCGCGGGGACTGGTGCTTCAGGGTTAGAGTCGTTATATTCTTCGAATGCCCCAATCTCGACATGGCATGGACACACACGCTCCAATACTTCATTTCAAATGGGGCCACTGGCTGCAAGGACATGAGCTGGTGTCGTCTGTGCCAGTTTACCTTCCATGAGCCATGTGAGGAGTTTGGTCGTGAGTTTCTGGTCCTCTGCGTTGGCTTGGTAGCGGAATTGTGGGGCCCATGGGCTACTTGAGGGGGGTGTGTATGTGCTGTGTGGCGTTGTTGAGGTGTAAGTGTGTGGTGGTCTCATTTCTTGGAATTTTGGTAGCTTTTCATCCCACTTTTTGTCTTCTGTTGCGAGGACTTCATACAAGTTGTATAATTTGCCACTATAGCTGTCATCGTCACTTTCTTTGTCATTGTTGATGGAGGGATCACTCTGTATGATTTCTAAGGAGAGGGCCACATGTGGTGGAGGGTCGCACTGGGGAACAGCTGTGATCTGCGATTGGAAGGGGGGATTTGGGTGCTCACCGGGGTTTGAACCATTAGCTGCCACCCATGTATTGATCCCGTGCTTCAAACCTCTGCTGCTTCCATCATTAGGGATGGGCTGGCCATTAGGGAGGTACATTCGCTTGTTGAATATAGCTGCGCGATTGTTTGATGTGTACTCGCGGGCGGCAGGACATTGTCGGATGCGGTGCCCCGGCAAGGCACAGAAGGCACACCCATTGGACCTTGTTTCTCAGAAGAAGGTGTTGGCATTGGAGGTTGGGGGAATAGGAACTGTTTGCTGCCAAGGTTGTTGTGGGGCAAAGGGGGGTTGGGGCCATGCTTGGTGTATGGTGGTTGCAGGTGCTGGCTGTTGCTGTGTTGTTGGTGCTTGATATGCAACTGTGGCTGTGTTTTTGAATAAGTCGGGTGTTGCAAGGTCCTTGGTGATGTTGGGGAATTGGTGTTTGCACTGTCCGTATAGCACTGTGTAAGTAGGGTCACGTGGGGATAGACTCACCATTTGTGCAAGAAGACTCGAGAGTTCCTTGTTTTCTTCTTCGTGGGTTCACTTTGGACTCGGGTCTTCAAAACGGACTGTCCTTGTCTCGTAGTCGAGGCGGCGGCCTGTGTCTTGGTCATAATTAGGCCATTGGTCTTGTCATCGTGGGTCTTGGTCTTCAGCTCGTTGCCTAAATTGATAGTTGGGTGCTATGTGCTGATTTTCGTCAGCATTGTCATAGGAGTTGCGAGACCGGTGGTGTGCTGGGCGGTAGAACTGTTTATTTGCAAAGTAAGCTTTTGCTGCATTCAGGACATCCTTAAAGGGATAAGGTTTATTAGTGGGGTGTGTGGGGTCTATAGAGAAAAGCCGGTTTGCGAGGACTTTGCGGTCATCCGGGTGAAAGCCTTGGAAGAATTCTGCATCACGTTCATCGTCCATGATCTCCTTCAGTTTGTGGAGGTGGTTGCTTATTTCTAGGAAGCGGTGGTGGTAAGTTATGACATCATCTTTGTCATGGATGCAGTCTTGGGCCGAGGTGTCAATGAAGTTTTGTAGTACTTTTTTTGTATATTTTGATGCTGCTGAGGTATTGGGGTATAGCCCTTCTAGCTCCATCTTGAACATTGTCCAGTTTCCAGTACTAAGGGTCCTCCAGAATTCACGCATGTGGGATGGGACATAGCGGGTGATTGTCTCTACTTTTTCACTGTCGCTGAGGCCATGGCTGGTTGCGAGTGCTTCAAAGTCCAGTAGGAAGTTGGCTAAGGAGTCGTCCAGCTTCCCAGAAAAGAATGGGGCCTTGTTCGAGTGTGGCCCTGGCATATGTATTACTCCGGACATTGGTGTGGGTGGTGGTGCAGGTGGTAAAGGGTGGAATAAAGGTGGTGGTGGTGGCAGTACTCGAGGGGTCAGGTGTGAAAGGGCATGGAGGCGGTGGGTGGTTTCTGAGGCAGATAGGTGAGCAGGTTCATCAGTTGGGGTTAAGCTGTCGTCAGAGGGGGGGAGGATGATAAGTTCAGGGTCGGGGGGGTCAGTAGAGTCAGGAAGGCTGTCGAGGAGGGAGTTTGGGAGTGTTACGTCATGGTAGGGATGTTCACCCAACATGGGTTAAGTCGATCTACTGAGACGCTGCACTAAGGGGTCTGGTTCTAGTTGGCAAGGGAAGTTCCGAAGAGGAACTTCAGTGAAGATGTACAAGTTGAAGAGTTAGCCTAAGCCAATAGTGGAACTTAGGATTCTTTAGTGAGAGGAGAGTTTAGTGAGATATGGAGTATTCACAGTCTTCAATTGCTCGAGTACCATAGAGTACAAAAAGTCAAGTCTAAGGCTACAAGCTACCTAGCAAGCCTGACTTTATAGTAAATAGGGATCCTAGTACTGAGTCATAATGGCGTACTAGGATCGAGTCATCCGAACAATAAGTAACTGCAGCGCAGTCCGCAGTATGTATGAAACGAGTCTGAAACAAAAGATGCAAGCCCCTTAACAACAGGCTAGAGTCACTATAACTTGTATGAGAAGTAAGTAAAGAGTCACTATGACTCTTGTGAAAACAGTCATGTGAGACAAAGAGAGACAAAGAAATAAAGAAATTGAGTCGTATCATAACACAGCCCCCCATTTAGGCGCAAAGTTACTCCAGTTTTTGCCTTACAAGCCCATCAGGTCGTCATTCCAGTAGAGGTCATAGTCAACCTTGTTGTTGTCCCAATTTTCCTTCTCTTCTTCGTCACCCATCTTGGTGCACCTGTGATGCTTGATGAACCCCCAGCTACCCGTGTGGCGACAAAAGGGGCACTGTTCATAGAGGGGGCATTCGAGCTCACCGTGGTGCGTCCCGACCTTCCCGCACTTTCTGCACGACTCTGGAGTCCACTCCTCCCTATCCAGCAACCCGATACACTCCAAGAGTGTCATCTTCTTCTGGCTGCTTGGTCCGACCTCTACGTGGGGCTCCGGGGTTTGCTCTCTTTCGTCTGACTCTTGTTGGATGGTGGAGGTGGTAATGTGGATGCATAGGGCCCCTCTCTCCTCCCTCTTCTTCTGCTGTTTGCGCTTCTTGGGGCACTCTTGTACTTTATGCCCACGCTTCTTGCAGTGATAGCACTTGGGCAACAACTTGCCCTCTTCGTCGTGGAGGATGGGCATCTCAGCCCGTGTTATGACACTGCCTATTTTAATCCCCTTCCTCACTCGCCTTAAGACACGTGATAACCTTTTACTTTCTCATCACGTGGTCGTTCTCACGCGAGTCATGGTGACTTGCTACTTGTTTGGTTCCATAAGAGTCATGGTGACTCTTTACTGATATTCCCTTGTGAGTCATGACGACTCTTGCCCGTTGCGAAGGGGCTACTGTTTCGGATATATCAGTTTCACTTATATCTAGTGTTTCACATCTTACATGTGATTACTGTGAGCTGCGCTCCGCAGTTCCTATTGTTTGTTTAGTGATTGCTCGATGACTCGATCCTAGGATGCCATTATCATTCTATCCTAGGATACCTCTTTACTTACTATAAATACAGGCTCACCAGGTAGTAGTAGCCTTAGACTTGACTTTTTGTATCCTACGGTACTCGAGCAATCGAAGACTGTGAATACTCCATATCTCACTGAACTCTCCTCTCACTGAAGAATCCTAAGTTCCACTATTGGCTTAGGCTGACTCTTCAACTCGTACATCTTCACTGAAGTTCCTCTTCGGAACTTCCCTTGACAACCAGAACCAGACCCCTTAGTGCAGCGTCTCTGTAGATCGACTTAACCCACGTCGGGTGAACGTCCCTACCGTGACGTAACATTAAGTCAAGTCTATCGAACCTACAACCACTCTGGCTAAGGGACGAAGAATCTCTGAATCCCGATCAGTCCTCGGATTCAAACCGTTTCCCATCGAGAGGAGAATAAAAGACGAAGTTCCTGGCCACGTAAAAGGAGCAGCCCTTTGGCAGGAAATCGACGGCAAAGAAGGTTATTGGGTATACGATATACTCAGCGCAACATACCTAGCCATCGAATACGAAGAAAGTGCCGAGCAGTGGTACTTCATACAGCGAGACAGCAGGACTAGGCATTGGACAGCTACTCAACCAGTCCCCTCCCTGTATAACCTGGGAAGAAGATCGATCAGACCAACGACAGTATCAGCAATTCCACCAGACGATACACCGTTGAAGGCAGGCCAGCATACCGTGCCAACCGCTAAGAGACGTGATACAAAAAGTTCTCCAATGGCAACACAGACGACCACCACAGCTGCAACCGCAACAACGACGGCTGTCCCCCCATCCACAGTACAAACATTCTTCACAAAGGGGACAGGAACAGGAAGCGGAAACCCCCCTGCTAGCACTATGGCAGCAGGAAGTGGTCCCTCCAGAGGTGGGCCCCCAGGACCACCAGGAGGAAGTGGACCGCCAGGAGGTGGCCCCCCAGGAGGTGGGGGCGCACCTGGAGGCGGAGGTGCCCCAGCCGGAGGAGGCGCACCCGGAGGAGGCGCACCCGGAGGAGGCGGGGCAGGTGCCGGCCCAGGCCCAGGAGTGGCAAACGGCAAACTTGGAGGAAACCCCCCAACCAACTTTGATGGTACCCGATCGCTTGCGGACCAATTCATGCAGGAATTCAACCTGTATCGAATCACAAATTTGGACGCTGAACAAATGGTGATACCTATGAAACGAGCGGCTCTGCTACTCGGTTTCATAAAAGGACCAAACGTAAAGGACTGGGTTAAGAGATGGACCAACTGGATCCTTGCGGAAATGAACAACGGAAGACTCCCAAATGACGAATTCTATTGGACAGCAGTGTCTCAAGGCTTTGAACAAGCATTCCAGGATACGGGAGCAAGGGAACGGGCAGAAGATAAACTGCGCCACCTCTCATTCATACCAAATGAGGTGGATGCATTTATCACCCAGTTTGAATCCCTTGCAGCAGAAGCAACGTACCCCCTAGATGCTCAGTCGACACTCTCCTTATTCGCGTCTAAACTTCCTTACCGCATGATGGATCACGTCTATAAGGTGGTACGCCCTCTGGATTTCAGAGGATGGGCTGACGGAGTGCGCCAGTACCACTCAGACAACACCGCAGTCCAGAATATTCGGGGGATTAATGAAGAAACTCCAAGGAAGAAGGGAGCAGGAAAGATGAACCCCGCCCAATTGGCGAAGATGCTGGGCATTAAGATGCCAGCCCCTGCTTCAGATGCAATGGATACACGCGCCGACCGCTCTCGCTCCAACTATAACAAAGGAACCCGAGGAAGAGCGGCAGCAACCACTGCAAAAGAGAAACCGGACATTGAAGTCCAAAAGAAAGAAGGCCGTTGCTACACATGCAACAAACAAGGACACCTCTCCCGCAACTGTCCAGATAAGCAGAAGGACAAGAAACCACCTCCGAAGGCTCGCACGGCCAAGGCCGAAGAAAGCGAAGCAGAGGAAGAATCAGAAGAAGAGTCCGAAACTGGATCCACCCCTACTGATGTGCGATCTGCCCTCATCAAAAGCCTCTCAACCAAGGAGAAATACGCAATGATCAAAGAGGCTTGGGTAGAAGAGCACGGGGAGGATTTTTAAAACGCACAAACCTGGCGGCCATGGCGCGTACGTTACAGTTTAAAGATGTGTTTGTTTGTAAATATCGAAGTCTCCAAATCCCAACTCTGATACAAACTTCACACACAACAGCCGAAAGAAAAGTTCTCGTGGATTCAGGAGCCACGGACAACTTTATCGACTTCAAGCTCCTGAAAAGAATGAAGATTGGCAAACTAAAGCTGCCACGACCCCGCATTGTGTGGAACATTGACGGAACCCAGAATAAGTCAGGAATCATCAAGTACTACGTTGACCTGCACGTCCGGACTGGGGAGAAGAAACAAAACATGAGATTCCTCGTCACAAATCTAGGAGATGACGAGATGGTGTTAGGGTACCCGTGGCTCGCTGCCTTCCAGCCATTGATCGATTGGAGAAGCGCGACCCTTGATGAAAGCATGCAACCACTTGTCATCAAGACCCTTTCATACACAACGGATGCAGAAGTGATCCGCATACGAGATGCGTGGATCAAGAAGGCTGCATCATTATGCACCCCTGGGGAAGAACTCTTTGTCCACCGAATGGATGAAGAAATCCTCAAAAGAAGCTCGACGTCAACCGAAATGGCAGTAAAAGCGCTGCCAAAAGAAGAGAAAACCTGGGACCAGGTAGTCCCAAAACACTACCACAAATGGAAGAAGGTCTTTTCTGAAGAAGAGGCGAAGCGATACCCGGAACACCAACCATGGGATATTGCTATTGATTTTACAAAGGATGCCCCGAAAACCTTAGACTGCAAAATATACCCGTTATCCAAAGGAGAGCAAGAAAAGCTCGACGAATATATCAAAGATAACTTGGACAAGGGCTATATTCGTCCGTCAAAATCACAATACTCGTCACCATTCTTCTTTGTGGGAAAGAAAGATGGAAAACTTTGTCCAGTAGTGGACTACCGGAAACTGAACTCCTTCACAATCCCCGACCGATACCCATTGCCTTTAATACAGGAACTAGTGGATAAGGTGAAGGATGCCAGGTTGTTCACCAAGATGGATGTGCGAGCAGGATATAACAATATTCACTTCAGAGAAGGCGATGAACCGAAAGCCGCCTTCAAAACGAACCTAGGACTGTTTGAACCAACAGTAATGCCATTTGGGCTGAAAAATGCCCCCGCAGTGTTCCAACGAATGATGAATACGCAGTTTAATGACCTAACAGCAACTGGTCAAGTAATCATCTACATGGACGACATCCTTATAGCAACAAAGAAGGATGAAGAAGAACACCGCAAGTTGGTTAGCAACGTCCTTGAACGCCTTCAAAAGCTGGACCTATATTTGAAGCCCAGCAAGTGCCTCTTTGAAGTAGAGCGCATCGAATTTCTAGGAGTAATCCTAGAAAAAGGAACCGTTACTATGGATCCAGTTAAAGTCGCTGGAGTTGCTGATTGGAAAGTGCCGAAAACCACGAAAGATATTCGGGCTTTCCTTGGATTCTGTAACTTCTACAGGCGATTTATCCATGGTTTTTCCTTTATTGCGAAGGCACTGAACGACCAACTGAAGAAAGGCGTTCAATGGAACTGGGGACCAAAGGAAGAAAGCGCGTTTGAAACGCTAAAGAAGCGAATATGTGAAGAACCGGTTTTGATACAACCGGACCAGAAGAAACCATTCGAAGTAGAAGTTGACGCGTCAAACTATGCAATGGGAGCCGTCCTAATGCAACGAAACGAACAAGGAGTGCTCCACCCGGTAGCATTCTTTTCAAAAACCATGAATGATGCCCAAAGAAACTACGATGTATATAACAAGGAGCTTCTAGCCCTTGTGGAAATGTTTCAGCATTGGAGACATTTCCTGCACCAGCCGGCGTTCAAAGTAAAGGTGCATACAGATCACGCCAACCTATTGTATTGGAAGAACCCAGGAGACCACAATAGAAGGGTGGCAAGATGGCATGCGGAACTCATGGAATATGACTTCGAATTGGTCCATATAGCCGGGAAGAAGAATGGTCGGGCGGACACGTTGTCACGACGCCCGGACTACGAACACGGCGAAGAAGATAATAAGGCATTGGTGGTCCTACCCCCTGCCTTATTCAGCTTCGCAAGAATGATGGGGTCAGAATATTATAACCCCAGCAACCAGAAAGAAAGGGAGCACTATAGTGCAACGGTAAAACATAGCAAATACCAATCCCTTCAAGACCAGGTGGAAAAGGACCAGCAAACGAACAAAAGGAGCCAGGAAGTGCTCAAGAAATGGTCGAACACCTACGTTCTCACCAAACTAGTCGGAATTTGGTGGAAGATCGAAAACGATACAGACCGGATCGTCGTTGCCGGAGACAACGATCTGAAGAGGGGGGTAATTCACTTTTACCACGATACCCCATCGGCCGGACACCCAGGAATCACAAACACGTACGCCCTGGCAAAACGGGACTTCTGGTGGCCAAAGATGAAAGAAGATGTGGAGCAATACGTAAAGGGATGCGCAGCGTGCCAAGCAAATAAAATCAACACGCAGCCACTAAAACCAGCTATGATCCCTATTACTCCAGAAAACTCTTTGCCATTCGAGACAGTCGCCATGGACTTCATCACGAAGTTGCCACTTTCGGGCAAATACGACACGATCCTCACAGTTACGGATCATGATTGCAGTAAAGCGGCGGTGTTCATACCCTGCCAAGAGACAATTACTGCGGAAGGGGTAGCAGAACTCTACCTGAAACACGTGTACACCCGATTCGGTGCCCCGAAGAAGATTATCTCTGACCGAGATACCCGATTTACGTCACACTTCGCCAAAGGCCTGTGCGAAGCACTGAAGATACACCAAAACATCAGCACAGCGTACCATCCTAGAACTGATGGCCAGTCAGAAAGGACAAACCAATGGCTCGAACAGTATCTTCGATTTTGGTGCGATGAAAGGCAAGACGATTGGCACAAGTACCTGCCAATGGCAGAATTTGCGCATAACCAATGGCCGAACTCCACCACCCGAAAGACCCCCTATGAAATGCTCATAGGGTACACACCGAGGCTTGAATTTGGAACTAAAAGCAAAGTCCCCTCGGTGGAAGAAAGGCTTACAGCCATAGAAAAGGCGCGAACAGACGGCCATGAAAATATCATCAAAGCGCAGAAGATGATGGCCATTGCGCACCAAGGGAACAAGAAGTTCCAACCATACAAAGAGGGAGATCAAGTGTGGATCGAGGGAACCAACTTGAAGACCCTGTACCCAACAGCTAAACTCGGGCCGAAGCGGCACGGACCCTTCAAAGTGATGAAACAGCTATCAAAAGCGGTGTACCGCATGGAACTGCCAAGACAGTGGAAGATTCATAACGTGTTTCACGCGAACCTTCTAACACCTTATAAGGAAACGGAGTTCCATGGGCCAAACTATACTCGGCCGCCACCTGATATCATCAACGAAGAACCCGAGTACGAAGTCGAGAAGATTCTGGATGCGCAGCAACGTGGGAAAGGGCGCAAGCTCCACTACCTAATCAAGTGGAAAGGCTATCCCACGAGTGACAGTTCGTGGGAGAAAGCAGAAGATGTCCATGCGGACAAACTGATAGCGGAGTTTAAAGCCAGGAAGGGGACAAACAAGTCAAAAACCCGTAAAACATATATAAGATGGGCCAAAACGACAGAAGAACCCAATCCCCTCACTCACTCTGCCTCCAATCTCTATACGCTATCCACTACATCTGCTCCCACCAGCACTGTACCAACACTCCCTGCCTCATCACCTCCCATCATAGCTCCTCCATCTCATCCCAGTCATAAGCCATGCACTCTTTTCCAATCCCCAGCTATGACTTGCGTCTCTACTCAGAAGCCCTCAAGGACAAGGAGGCACCCACCTGTCATCATACCTTGGCGCGACGCGCATATTCGATCACAGGCTGTCCAGCCTACAGCACGAACAAAATTCACAACCCCACCTTTGAAAGACTCAGGAATGGAGCCAGGCGTTCACTTAAGAAGGCTGCCATTGCCGCCGGTCACAAGTACTGCAATTGGTGTGGGCGCGAATTTCCAGACCACATACGCTGGAGGATGGGACGACAAGAAGAGTGGGAGATGTGTTACTGTTGAAGACAGTAACGTAGGAGAGGGACGTCCAGCCTCAAAACACAAGAACCAAGACACTAATAGCCGCAGCAAAGAGAGGTGCTACCCATCAGCTGGCCTATTAGTGGAAGCAAGCCGACGTACTGGCTTCCTTCACCCCCTCGCCAACAGGTCCTGGAGACCCCACCAGAAACTGGTAACGCCAATAGAAATTTGGGTCACCACGAAGGTCAAAAAGGAAGAGGGAGGGGGACCACCCAGAAGAACAAACATTGAGGCTGGGACGACGACGACAGAGGGAGAGAAGATGAAGAAAGAAATTGCCAAGGAAGGCAAGAAGAAGAAGAGACTCAGGAAGGAGTCGAAGACCCTCAATTGGATCAAGGGGGCTCTTAGTCTGGCAAAGCCAAGGCGACTTTGCGCTTGAAAGGGGGGCTGTGTTATGACACTGCCTATTTTAATCCCCTTCCTCACTCGCCTTAAGACACGTGATAACCTTTTACTTTCTCATCACGTGGTCGTTCTCACGCAAGTCATGGTGACTTGCTACTTGTTTGGTTCCATAAGAGTCATGGTGACTCTTTACTGATATTCCCTTGTGAGTCATGACGACTCTTGCCCGTTGCGAAGGGGCTACTGTTTCGGATATATCAGTTTCACTTATATCTAGTGTTTCACATCTTACATGTGATTACTGCGAGCTGCGCTCCGCAGTTCCTATTGTTTCTTTAGTGATTGCTCGATGACTCGATCCTAGGATGCCATTATCATTCTATCCTAGGATACCTCTTTACTTACTATAAATACAGGCTCACCAGGTAGTAGTAGCCTTAGACTTGACTTTTTGTATCCTACGGTACTCGAGCAATCGAAGACTGTGAATACTCCATATCTCACTGAACTCTCCTCTCACTGAAGAATCCTAAGTTCCACTATTGGCTTAGGCTGACTCTTCAACTCATACATCTTCACTGAAGTTCCTCTTCGGAACTTCCCTTGACAACCAGAACCAGACCCCTTAGTGCAGCGTCTCTGTAGATCGACTTAACCCACGTCGGGTGAACGTCCCTACCGTGACGTAACAGCCCGGCAGGAGGTGCGTGGGTCAACAGGGAGTGGCTCGGGGGAGTAGCGGTAGCAGGTCGGGAGGCAGTACTCATGATTGAAAGAGGCATGGATGATGCGGCAGGTGTCTGCCATCTCCAACCTGGTCTTGCAGGCTTCATACTCGCGCTCCACCAAGACTGCCTCCCTCATAATCTCACTGACCTTGTGCTGGGCGTCACGCAACAGGCCATCTAATGTGTTCTTCAGCTCCCGCTTTGCCCTAAAGCAGTTAATCTCCCTGGTCAGGCAGGGGTCGTCGATTTCTTGGAGGGCGTGGTTCACCACAAACTCCGTCTCATGGTTCCACGTCAACTGCCTCCAAAGGGCCTCTGTTATGAGCCCGTAGTTCTTCACCCTCCTCCCTATCTGTATCTCTATGGTACGCTTCTCCTGTCCCTCTTCAAGGGTCCCCGTCACCATTGTTTCATCTGGCGAGTACGTGATGAATGTGGCCAAGACTATTCTTGGCTCGGTGCGGTCCAGCCCAAAGCGGGGGTTGGCGACATAGATAGGGTAAAACAAGTGGGAGTGGGGGTCGTTATGGATGTAGCCAAGGGGCAGAGTATACTCAGCTTCCTTGACTGGAAGTTTAGGGAGCTTGGTGGCTCCGTCATCACTGTGCTCCACGATTGGAACACTCCGGATAGCCAGCTGAGGAGTAGGAGGGATGGCGCCCTCAGAGCAGGTGTCTGCGACCAATGCAGGAGGCGATGAGGCAGGGAGTTGGAGAGTTGGCACAAGGCTGGTGGGAGCAGAAGTAGTGGACATCGTATAAAGAGATGAAGCAGTATGAGGAAGGGGATGGGGTTCCTCTGTTGTTTTGGCCCATCTTAAATATGTTTTATGGGCTTTTGACTTATTTGTCCCCTTCCTGGCTTTAAACTCTGCTATCAGCTTGTCCGCGTGGACATCTTCTGCTTTCTCCCACGAACTGTCACTTGTGGGATAGCCTTTCCACTTGATTAGGTAGTGGAGCTTGCGCCCTTTCCCACATTGCTGCGCATCTAGAATCTTCTCTACTTTGTACTCGGGTTCTTCATTGATGATATCAGGAGGCAGTCGGGTATAGTTCGGCCTGTGGAACTCCATTTCCTTATAGGGTGTCAGAAGGTTCACGTGAAACACATTATGAATCTTCCACTGTCTTGGCAGTTCCACGCGGTACACCACTTCTGATAGCTGTTTCATCACTTTGAAGGGTCTGTGCCGCTTCGGCCCAAGTTTAGCCACTGGGTACAGGGTCTTCAAGTTGGTTCCCTCAATCCACACTTGATCTCCCTCCTTGTATGGTCGGAACTTCTTGTTCCCTTGGTGCACAATGGCCATCATCTTTTGAGCTTTGATGATATTTTCATGGCCGTCCATTCATGCCTTCTCTATGGCTGTAAGCCTTTCTTCAACCAAGGGGACCTTGCTTTTGGTCATGATTTCAATTCTCAGTGTATACCCTATGAGCATTTTGTAGGGAGTCTTTTGGGTGGTGGAGTTCGGCCACTGGTTATGCACGAATTCCACCATTGGCAGGTACTTGTGCCAATCATCTTGCCTTTCGTCACACCAGAATCAAAGGTACTGTTCGAGCCATTGGTTTGTCCTTTCTGATTGGCCATCAGTTCTTGGGTGGTATGCCATACTGATGTTCTGGTGTATCTTCAATGCTTCGCACAGGCCTTTGGCAAAGTGTGACGTAAATCGGGTATCTCGGTCAGAGATAATCTTCTTCGGGGCACCAAATCGGGTGTACATGTGTTTCAGGTAGAGTTCTGCTACCCCTTCCACAGTAATTGTCTCTTGGCAGGGTATGAATACTGCTGCTTTACTGCAATCATGATCCGTAACTGTAAGGATCGTGTCATATTTGCCTGAAAGTGGCAGCTTCGTGATGAAGTCCATGGCGACTGTCTCAAATGGCAAAGAGTTTTCTGGAGTGATAGGGATCATAGCTGGTTTTAGTGGCTGCATGTTGATTTTGTTTGCTTGGCACGCTGCACATCCCTTTACGTATTGCTCCACATCTTCTTTCATCTTTGGCCACCAGAAGTCCTGTTTTGCCAGGGTGTACGTGTTCGTGATTCCTGGGTGTCCGGCTGATGGGGTATCGTGGTAAAAGTGAATTACCCCCCTCTTTAGATCATTGTCTCCGGCAACGACGATCTGGTCTGTATCATTTTCAATCTTCCACCAAATTCCGACTAATTTGGTGAGAATGTAGGTGTTTGACCATTTCTTGAGCACTTCCTGGCTCCTTTTGTTCATTTGTTGGTCTTCTTCCACCTGGTCTTGAAGGGACTGGTACTTGCGATGGTTTACCGTTGCACTATAGTGCTCCCTTTCCTTCTGGTTGCTGGGGTTATAATATTCTGACCCCATCATTCGTGCGAAGCTGAACAAGCTAGGTGGTAGGACCACCAACGCCTTGTTATCTTCCTTGCCTTGTTCGTAGTCTGGGCGTCGTGACATCGTGTCCGCCTGACCATTCTTCTTCCCGGCTATGTGAACCAATTCAAAGTCATATTCCATGAGTTCCGCATGCCATCTTGCCACTCTTCTATTATGGTCGCCTGGATTCTTCCAGTATAATAGATTGGCGTGATCTGTATGCACCTTTACTTTGAACGCTGGTTGGTGCAGGAAATGTCTCCAATGTCAGAACATTTCCACAAGGGCTAAGAGCTCCTTGTTATATACGTCGTAGTTTCTTTGGGCATCGTTCATGGTTTTTGAAAAGAATGCTACCGGGTGGAGCACTCCTTGTTTGTTTCATTGCATTAGGATGGCTCCCATTGCATAATTTGACGCGTCAACTTTGACTTTGAATGGTTTCTTCTGGTCCGGTTGTATTAAAACTGGTTCTTCACATATTTGCTTCTTTAGTGTTTCAAAAGCGCTTTCTTCCTTTGGCCCCCAGTTCCATTGAACACCTTTCTTTAGTTGGTTGTTCAGTGCCTTCACAATAAAGGAAAATCCATGGATAAGTCGCCTATAGAAGTTGCAGAATCCAAGAAAAGCCCGAATATCTTTTGTGGTTTTCGGTGTTTTCCATTCTGTGACTCCAGCGACTTTAACTGGATCCATGGTGACAGTTCCTTTCTCTAGGATTACTCCTAGGAATTCAATGCATTCTACCTCAAAAAGGCATTTGCTAGGCTTCAGGTACAGGTCTAGCTTTTGAAGGTGCTCGAGGACTTTGCTAACCAACTTGCGGTGTTCCTCTTCATCCTTCTTTGTTGCAATAAGGATGTTGTCCATATAGATGATTACTTGACCAGTTGCTGTAAGGTCATTAAACTGTGTATTCATCATTCGTTGGAACACTGCGGGGGCATTTTTCAGCCTGAATGGCATTACTGTTGGTTCAAACAGTCCTAGGTTCGTTTTGAAGGCAGCTTTCGGTTCGTCACCTTCATGGAAGCAAATATTGTTGTATCCTGCTCGCACATCCATTTTGGTGAACAACCTAGCATCCTTTACTTTATCCACTAGTTCCTGTATTAGAGGCAACGGGTATCGGTTGGGGATTGTGAAGGAGTTCAGTTTTCGGTAGTCCACTACTGGACGAAGTTTTCCGTCTTTCTTTCCCACAAAGAAGAATGGTGACGAGTATTGTGATTTTGACGGACGAATATAGCCCTTGTCCAAGTTATCTTTGATATATTCGTCGAGCTTTTCTTGCTCGCCTTTAGATAACGGGTATATTTTGCAGTCTAGCGTTTTTGGGGTGTCCTCTGTAAAATCAATAGCAATATCCCATGGTTGGTGTTCCGGATATTGCTTTGCCTCTTCTTCGGAAAAGACCTTCTTCCACTTGTGGTAGTGTCTTGGGACTACCTGATCCCAGGTTTTCTCTTCTTTTGGCAGCACCTTTACTGCCATTTCGGTTGACGTCGAGCTTCTTTTGAGGGTTTCTTCGTTCATCCGGTGAACAAAGAGTTCTTCCCCAGGGGTGCATAATGATGCAACCTTCTTGATCCATTCATCTCGTATGCGGATCACTTCTGCGTCTGTTGTGTATGAAAGGGTCTTGATGACAAGTGGTTGCATGCTTTCATCAAGGGTTGCGCTTCTCCAATCAATCAATGGCTGGAAGGCAGCGAGCCACGGGTACCCTAACACCATCTCGTCATCTCCTAGATTTGTGACGAGGAATCTCATGTTCTGTTTCTTCTCCCCAGTCCAGACTTGCAGGTCAACGTAGTACTTGATGATTCCTGACTTATTCTGGGTCCCGTCAATGTTCCACACAATGCGGGGTTGTGGCAGCTTTAGTTTGCCAATCTTCATTCTTTTCAGGAGCTTGAAGTCGATAAAGTTGTCTGTGGCTCCTGAATCCACGAGAACTTTTCTTTCGGCCGTTGTGTGTGAAGTTTGTATCAGAGTTGGGATTTGGAGACTTCAATATTTACAAACAAACACATCTTTAAACTGTAACGCACACGCCATGGCCGCCGGGTTTGTGCGTTTTAAAAATCCTCCCTGTGCTCTTCAGCCCAAGCCTCTTTGATCATTGCGTATTTCTCCTTGGTTGAGAGGCTTTTAATGAGGGAAGATCGCACGTCAGTAGGGGTGGATTCAGTTTCGGACTCTTCTTCCGATTCTTCCTCTGGTTTGCTTTCTTCAGCCTTGGCCTTGCGAGCCTTCTGAGGTGGTTTCTTGTCCTTCTGCTTGTCTGGACAGTAGTGGGAGAGATGTCCTTGTTTGTTGCACGTGTAACAACGGCCTTCTTTCTTCTGGACTTCAATGTCTGGTTTCTCTTTTGCAGTGGTCGCCGCTGCTCTTCCTTGGGTCCCTTTGTAATTGGACAGAGAGCAGTCGGCGCATGTGTCCATTGCATCTGAAGCAGGGGCTGGCATCTTAATGCCCAGCATCTTCGCCAATTGGGCGGGGTTCATCTTTCCTGCTCCCTTCTTCCTTGGAGTTTCTTCATTAATCCCCCGAATATTCTGGACTGCGGTGTTGTCTGAGTGGTACTGGTGCACTCCGTTGGCCCATCCTCTGAAGTCCAGAGGGCGTACCACTTTATAGACGTGATCCATCATGCAGTAAGGAAGTTTGGATGCGAATAAGGAGAGTGTCGACTGAGCATCCAATGGGTACGTTGCTTCTGCAGCAAGGGATTCGAACTGGGCGATAAACACATCCACCTCATTTGGTATAAATGAGAGGTGGCGCAGTTTATCTTCTGCCCGTTCCCTTGCTCCCGTATCCTGGAATGCTTGTTCAAAGCCTTGAGACACTGCTGTCCAGTAGAATTCGTCATGTGGGAGTCTTCTGTTATTCATTTCCGCAAGGATCCAGTTGGTCCATCTCTTGACCCAGTCCTTTACATTTGGTCCTTTTATGAAGCCAAGTAGCAGGGCTGCTCGTTTCGTAGGTATCACCATTTGTTCAGCGTCCAAATTCGTGATGCGATACAGGTTGAATTCCTGCATGAATTGGTCCGCAAGCAATCGGGTACCATCAAAGTTGGTTGGGGGGTTTCCTCCAAGTTTGCCGTTTGCCACTCCTAGGCCTGGGCCGGCACCTGCCCCGCCTCCAACAGGGGTGCCACCAGGAGGGGGTCCTCCGCCTCCGGGTGTGCCTCCTCCTGCTGGGGCACCTCCGCCTCCAGGTGCACCCCCACCTCCTGGGGGGCCACCTCCTGGCGGTCCGCTTCCTCCTGGTGGTCCTGGGGGCCCACCTCTGGAGGGACCACTTCCTGCTGCCGTAGTGCTAGCAGGGGGGTTTCCGCTTCCTGTTCCTGTCCCCTTTGTGAAGAATGTTTGTACTGTGGATGGGGGGACAGCCATCGTTGTTGCGGTTGCAGCTGTGGTGGTCGTCTGTGTTGCCATTGGAGAACTTTTTGTATTACATCTCTTGGCAGTTGGCACGGTATGCTGGCCTGCCTTCAACGGTGTATCGTCTGGTGGAATTGCTGATACTGTCGTTGGTCTGATCGATCTTCTTCCCAGGTTATACAGGGAGGGGACTGGTTGAGTAGCTGTCCAACGCCTAGTCCTGCTGTCTCGCTGTATGAAGTACCACTGCTTGGTACTTTCTTCGTATTCAATGGCGAGGTATGCTGCGCTGAGTATATCGTATACCCAATAACCTTCTTCGCTGTCTATTTCCTACCAAAGGGCTGCTCCTTTTACGCGGCCAGGAACTTCGTCTTCTGTTCTCCTCTCAATGGGAAACAGTTTGAATCCAAGGACTGATTGGGATTTAGAAATTCTTCGTCCCTTAGCCAGAGTGGCAATAGGTTCAATAGACTTGACTTAATGTTACATCACGGTAGGGACGTTCACCTGACGTGGGTTAAGTTGATCTACTGAGACGCTGCACTAAGGGGTCTGGTTCTGGTTGTCAAGGGAAGTTCCGAGGAGGAACTTCAGTGAAGATGTACAAGTTGAAGAGTTAGCCTAAGCCAATAGTGGAACTTAGGATTCTTCAGTGAGAGGAGAGGGTTCGTGAGAGATGGAGTATTCAAGGTCTTCGATTGCTCGAGTACTGTAGAGTACAAAAAGTCAAGTCTAAGGCTACAAGCTACCTAGCAAGCCTGACTTTATAGTAAAGAGGGATCCTAGTACTGAGTCATAACAGCGTACTAGGATCGAGTCATCCGAGCAATAAGTAACTGCGGCACAGTCCGCAGTATATATGAAACACATCCGAAACACAAGATGCAAGCCCCTTGACAATGGGCTAGAGTCATTATGACTCTTATGAGAAATAAGTAAAGAGTCACTATGACTCTTATGAGAACTGTCACGTGAGACAAGAAAAAAACAAATTGAGTTGTATTGTAACAGCTGTCCATCAACACTGGGGGACAGTCAGGCACTTCTGTCTCCTTGTCCTTGAGTGGGGAACTGGGTGAGGGTGCTGTGGAACTCAGCTTCGGTAATGGGTCCCTCTGACCCGGCTTGGTCTCTCTCAGCCATGATGACCTCTTCATTGTGGTCAGCGGTTGTTGGTGTGTGCTCTTCTTCCAGCTCACAGGCAAATATCCTCTTGGGGGTTCCGAGGTAGTACGAGTTAGTTGAGAGGGCGGCATCAGGGGTAAAAGGCATAGAAGGAGTTTGGGATGTGAGTTTAATGGGAGTAGGAGAGGATGGGGGTTCGTCTTGCATTTTGCTGCTCCTTATATGTGTTGAAGGGTCACCCTTTGAATGTTGGTACTCTGCAAGGGCTTTGTCGGCGAATAGATCGTCCCAATTGACCCACTGATCCTCTGAGTTGGGGTACCCCTTCCATTTGACAAGGTATTGCTTCTTACGCCTCCTGCTAAGTTGCTGTTTGTCTAGAATGCGCTCCACCTCGTACTCCTCTTCTCCATCTACTAAATCTGGAGGTGGCCATTGGTAATTTTTCCCATGGAATGGCATTTCTTGATATTTTGTAAGGAGATCCACATGGAACACTGTGTGAATCTTCCACTGCAGGGGTAGTTTGAGCCAGTAGCTGACTGTCATGGTCGGACTTCTGGGCCGTCAGAAGGATCAAAGTCAGAGTCAAAGTAGTAGTCAAAGTCTTGTGAGTGTTGTGGACTCTTACTTACCAGTATGACTATGGTAGTAAGTAGTAATCAGTCATGGACTTAGTCACATCAGTCAGCAGTAGTCATAGCATATTACTGTTGCTTACAGATTCCTAGGATTGCGGTAGTAGGGTTTAAGCTACTTACATGATAGGATAGTCATGTTGAAGAGGCACTTTAAAGCCCTCACGTACTTGTATAAATGATAGTTGACAAAGACCAAGATTCGCTATCTTGGTCTTCTTCAGTTGCCATTGATCCTTCACATCGAATCCTCTTCTCTCTTATCATCTCTTGTTGGGTCCTCATGACTTGACATCTTTTGTCATACCTACGAGAAGTCGTCTCTCATAACTTTGGGCCAGTGTGATCACGGGTTCCACTGTTATTGCCTGTTGATACAACTATAAGGGAGTCCCATTTGTATTCGACTTAGTCCCTGCGTTTACTCTCATCGCTAGTTGTGCTAAAGTCTAGCACACGTCAAGGCAAGACGTAACATGACAGGAGACATCACCTGTTCTATCTAGAATGGGCCATGGCGTCTGGGAGCAAGTTTCGTCATTGGTTGATGGGTGCATAAGTGTTGGCCTTCCAGCCACACAAGGTCTCCCTCCTTGAACTTCAGTCCTTCCTTGTTCCTGACCCATGACTGCTGTGCCTTGGTGATAAGTTCCTGGGCCTTTTTCCATGCTTCCTAGAATTGTTTAGTCCTGAGTGCTACCTGTGGTATCGGTGACGGCTTATCCGTCCAATCAGCTCTCAGGTTGTACCCCATAAGGATGTTAAAGGGGGACTTCCATGTGTATTCATGTGGCCAATTGTTGTGTGCGAATTCCACAAGGGGTAAATACCTATGCCAGTTGTTCTGTTGTTCGTTTGCCCAAAAATGAAGGTATTATTCGAGCCATTGATTGGTTCATTCCGATTGTCCGTTGGTTCGGGGGTGGTAGGCTATGGATATATTCTGTTTGATGTCCAGGACTCGACATAGTTCTTGCGTGAATTGGCTTGCGAAGCAAGGGTCTCAGTCACTTATGATCTTCATTGGTAGTCTGAACCTGACGAAGACATGCTTTAAGTACAACGCTGCTACTTCTTCAGCGCTGATCTCTTCCTGACAAGGTATGAAGATCACGGCTTTGCTACAGTCGTGGTTGGTTATGGTTAGTATCGTATCACATTCCTTAGATGATGGTAACCTAGTGATAAAGTCGAGTGTGATAGTTTCAAATGGTAGTGCTTCTGGTTTTGGATATATGGGGTTGAGGGGTGCTTTGTCCTTGCCATGTTGGACCTTGATTTGTTGGCATTTGGCACATCCCTTGACATATTCCAGGGTGTCCCACGCCATATTGGGCCACCAGTATGCACGACTTATGAGTTGGGCAGTTCTTTTGATCCCTGGGTGTCCATGAGCTGGTAGGTCATGATGATCGTGAAGAATTTGACACTTATCGTGGATTCCCCCTGTTACTACTCATCTTCCGTCCTTGTACCAGATCCCTTCTATCTTCTTGAGTTTATGGGCGTCTACCCATGGTTTGAGGAGTTCCTCATCTTGATGGTGTACGGGATCCACCGGTGTCGTGTCGTCTTGAGTAATGTTGTGATCCGGCTCACCTCAGACTTATTTTCCCTTTTTACCTTATCGCTTTGACTTTCTCTCAGACTATCTCGGAGTACTAACCTGTTGACTCATTACCATGTACGCTCTCTTACTCCGATTCCCCTTCTTCCCTTTTCCCCTTTTGTGCTTCCTATTGTTCCCTGTTCTACCCTCTTCCCCATTCGCGTTACCTATTGTTCTCTATTATAGTATCCCCTCCATGAGACGGACACGGAGTAGCTACCTATATAAGCTCGACCACTTGTGTGCTTATTCCCTAGTCTTGTCTTCGTTTATTGTACTAGCAAATACCAGACCCATCTACTCCTCTCTGTGTGCCTCCTTCTCATCATCTCATCACCACTGTCAGTCTTCACTTAGTTGGGAGCCACTTCGAAGCTTTGCGCTTGTGCTATAACAACATGCACACACAGACCCTAAGTTGCTCGACTTAGCCCCTCGTACCTTTGACCTTCTGGCCGAAGTCCCTTGTACCTTGTCACTAAGTCCATCGACTTAGCCCCTTTGAACCCTTGCTCCTTGGTTGTCCTTTGTGGACCTTCGTCTCCTAGAACTCCCTCGGCCCTTATTGTCTTTACCGAGTACCTTGTTCTCGTACTCTGTCTTGTCCCCTCGTACCCTCGGTGCACGTCACACAGCAAGGCCCCGCTAGGCCTTAACAAGTAAAGTACTCCCTTACTGTCTTTGCTTCTTTGATGTGGGCCCCTCGTATGAAGACTTTGTCAGGTAGTACTGTAATGTTGTTATTGTCTTTCTCCCCCTGATCGTAGTCCAGTCATCATGATAGCACATCGGCGTGACCATTAGCTGTTCCTTTGATGTGGTGAATCTCAAAGTCATATTCTGATAGTTCCAGTACTTCCCTTGCCACTTGTTGACTTATCTTTTGTGGGCTTCTCCAGTATTGTAGGTTCATGTGGTTAGAAAATACTTTGGTTTTGTGTGGGGATCCCACCAGTAGTGGTCTCCAGTATCAGAAGGTTCTTACAATGGCCAACAGTTCCAGATTGTAAATGTTGTAATTTTGTTCTACCTCATTAAGGGTTACTGAAAAATAACTTATTGGGTGCCACTTGCTGTCCTCTTTTCATTGTAATAGTACAGCTCCTATGGCAAATCCTGAGGCATTAACTTCTAGTTCGAAGGGTTTACTCAGCTCAGGGTGTGCCAGTACTGGTTCTGATGTTACTAGTCTCTTTAGTTTGTTAAATGTGTCGTGTTCTGTGCCCATCCATTTCCATTCGGCACCTTTCTTGGTTAATTGATTGAGGGGTCTTGCATGATGCGAGAAGTTTCGAATGAAGGCTCTGTAGAAGTTGCAAAATCCAAGAAATGAGCATATGTCCTTAACTTTAGTTGGTGTTGGCCAGTCCTTGATGCCCAAAATTTTGACGGGGTCCATGCGTGTCACCCCCTTTTCAAGGATTACCCCCATGTCGTGATCCGGCTCACCACGGACTTATTTTTCCTTTTTACTATATCACTTTGACTCATACCGGCTTCCCCTCGGAGTACTAACCTGTTGACTCACTACCATGTACACTTCCTTACTCCGAGTCCCCTTCCTCGCCCTTCCCCTTCTGTACTTCCCCTTATTCCCTTTTCTTCTCCTTCCCCATTCGCGTTGCCTTTGTTTCCCTTTTAGTATCCCCTTCATGGGACGAACCCGGAGTAGAGACCTATATAAGCCTGACCATGTATCCGCTTATTCCTCAGTCTTGTCTTTGTTTATCATACTAGCGAATACCAGACCCGTTTACTCCTCCAACTGTGTGCTCCCTTCTCGTCGTCTCATCACCACTGTCAGTCTTCCCTTAGTTGGGAGCCACCTCGAAGCTTTGCGCTTGTGCTATAACAACGCGCACACACAGACCCTAAGTCGCTCGACTTAGTCCCTCGTACTTTGGCCATCTGACCGAAGCCCCCCTTGTACCACGTCACTAAGTCCATCGACTTACCCCTCGAACCCTTGCTCCTTGGTCGTCCCTCGCGGACCTTCGTCTCTTAGAACTCCCTCGGCCTTGGTTACTGTTTACCAAGCACCTCGTCCTTGTACCCTGTCCTTACCCCCTTGTACCCTCGGTGCACGTCGCACTGTAAGGCCCCACTAGGCCTTAACACCCCAGGTAATCCATACACGGCGCATGGAAGAGGCATTTCTCCAGTTTGTAGTAAAGGTCGTGTTTGGCAGAAACTTCTAGTACATCTTGTGTCACGCTACAGCAGAGCATGGTCTGAGTATGTTCTGTAATAGCCCTGAGCCTGAGACTGACAGTGGCTAAGTCGGTTCAGCACTGTGTGCAACAACACCTAAGGTCTCTGGTGACCTTGTTATAGCACAAGTCACAAAGCTTCGAAGGGCTCCCTAACAAGGCAAGCGATAATGTTACGTCACGGTAGGGACGTTCACCCGACGTGGGTTAAGTCGATCTACAGGGACGCTGCACTAAGGGGTCTGGTTCTGGTTGTCAAGGGAAGTTCCGAGGAGGAACTTCAGTGAAGATGTACGAGTTGAAGAGTCAGCCTAAGCCAATAGTGGAACTTAGGATTCTTCAGTGAGAGGAGAGTTCGGTGAGAGATGGAGTATTCAAGGTCTTCAATTGCTCGAGTACTGTAGAGTACAAAAAGTCAAGTCTAAGGCTACAAGCTACCTAGCAAGCCTGACTTTATAGTAAAGAGGGATCCTAGTACTGAGTCATAACAGCGTACTAGGATCGAGTCATCCGAACAATAAGTAACTGCGGCGCAGTCCGCAGTATGTATGAAACACATCTGAAACAACAAGATAGAAAGCCCCTTAACAACGGGCTAGAGTCACTATGACTCCTATGAGAACAATCACGTGATATAAGAGAAAACAAGAAAGAAAGAAATTGAGTCGTATCGTAACAGATAAATGGGCCAATGAAGGCAAGGAGAGGATTCAGAGATAGACGAGTTCAACAAGCTGTGAATTGACGAAGCCAAAGCTAAGGAACTAAGGCCTACAGGTACAAGCTAATATACTCGACTAGGTGGTCCATGCATATGTGGTCCATGCACCAGAGGGCTTAAGGCCATTGGTGGATAAGTAAAGGAACATCACAGAAGGTGATGGAAGGAAATGACAGCACGTGAAAGAGAAGATGTGCCATGGGAACAAGAGATAACTATAAGCCCGCTCTGATAAGGGCTTAGGATAAGATGAAGATGAGATCGAAGATAAGATAAGATAAAAGAAAAGAAAAAGAGTACGCAGCAAAGAGTTCATGACATCTTGTACCACTTTAATGTGATCATCCATTCCATATCCAATACGGGTCACTATGCCTATATCGTCCATGTAGACTCATATTGTTGTCCCTCAGAGTTCATGTTTCGCAATGATATCCCAACATATGTGGTTCATCATTGTTTGAAATGTTGCCGGTGAATTGATGAGTCCGAAGAACATAACTGTAGGTTAAAAAAGCCCATACTGTGTCTTAAAGGCCACTTTCTCCTCATCTCCTTCTTTGATCTGTTACGGTCGACCCCTCGGACTTACCAATGTAATAGCAATGTCGTGATTCGGAGTTCCGGACTCTTACTTACCAGTTGTGGCTACGGTAGTAAGTAGTAATTAGTCACAGACTTGTAGTATCAGTCAGCACCCAGCGATCGCATGTGATTGCTGACTGATTCCTAGGATCGGTGTAGTAGGGTTCGAGCTACTTACGCCATAGGATAGTTCCATTCAAGAGGCACTTTAAAGCCCTCGAGTATCTGTATAAGTAGTAGCTGCGGAAGACCAAGACACGCCATCTTGGTCTTCTTCAATTGCCATTGAGATCCCACATTGAACGCTCTACTCTCTCCTTATCTCTCTTAGCGTTGTGTGCAGTTGCCACCTCGTCTGGCATATACACCAGCAGGTTACAGTCTATTTGGGCCAACGTGACTTAGAAGATCCGTTGCTCGCCCTGCTGTCGTATTGAGGAAGTCGCCTCTACGTTCGACCTGTATCACGTTTATTGTTTTCTCGCCTAGGAATCCGTTCAAGTCGAACGAACACCACGGCAAGGCGTAACACTGGAGGGAACAGATAAAACTAGGGTTTTGCCAATGGAAATTTGTAATGAGTTGATTAGCATGAATGTGGGTTGCTGGCCCCCATGATTTATGGGCCTCGGAGAAACCCTTCCATCTAATTAAATACTGCAGTTGGTTATGCCTGCATTATGACCCCAGAATCTGCTCCACTTCTTATTCCAGTTCCCCATCAACCAAGTCAGGGGAAGGCTCTATGAAGTTTAGACTATGCTCAGGTGTTTCCTTGTAAGGAGTGAGAAGGGAAGTATGGAAGATGTTATAGATTTTTCATTGTGGGGGGAGCTTGAGGTGGTAGGAGGTGTGTGAAATGGCAGTGGTAACTAGGAAGGGGCTATAATGCTATGGGGATAGTTTGGCAGACAGATGGGTGGTATGAAGGTTCTTGGCCTTGAGCCAGACTCTATCTTGAATACAGTAAGGGGTAAAATGAGTGTATGACCTTGTCATGAGGTCCTGTGAGTGCTTGATAGCATCTTGTGCCTGTTTGTTATTGTTATGTCATGGTAGGGATGTTCACCCGACGTGGGTTAAGTCGATCTACTGAGATGCTACACTAAGGGGTCTGGTTCTGGTTGTCAAGGGAAGTTCTGAAGAGGAACTTCAGTGAAGATGTACAAGTTGAAGAGTTAGCCTAAGCTAATAGTGGAACTTAGGATTCTTCAGTGAGAGGAGAGTTTGGTGAGATATGGAGTATTCACAGTCTTCGATTGCTCGAGTACCATAGAGTACAAAAAGTCAAGTCTAAGGCTACTACTACCTGGTGAGCCTGTATTTATAGTAAAGAAAGAGGTATCCTAGGATAGAATGATAATGGCATCCTAGGATCGAGTCATCGAGCAATCACAATAGAAACAATAAGAACTGCAGAGCGTAGCTCACAGTAATCACATGTAGGATGTGAGACAAAAGATATAAGTGAAACAAAGATGTGAGTGAAACACATATAGCCCCCTAACAACGGGCAGAAGTCGTTATGACTCACATGAGAAACAAAGATATAAATAAAAGTAAAGAGTCACCATGACTCATATGAGAATGACCATGTGATGGGAAAGTAAAAGGTTGTCACATGTCCTAAGGTGGTTAGAGAAAAGGAATTAAAATAGGCAGTGTCATAACACTCCACAAGCTGAAACATGAAAGAGAAACATGATTGGACCGGCCTATAAAGGCACCAACATCCATCAGACATGAGGCTGCACCTGTATAGTACATGAGGTGTCTGTCAGAAAGTCCATCAGAAAGCAGGCACTAAGGCCTAGTCCATGTCGTCACCAACTGGGTAACTGGCTGCTGCATAGCCGAGGCACATATGCTCAGGTGATGCCTCACGTGACTCTGGGCCAATATGCCCATAGAAGTGCACATACATCTTGTGCACATGAGCTTCGTCTTGCTTATAGGGATCGTCAGCTTCTTCATCACTGCTCTCAACAGGAGTGCAGGACTTAGCTGGTTCAGGACATAATGTCCACATGCTCAGGTCACCCTTTCTCATCAAGGCCTCTCTTAATGCCTCAGAATCCAGGATCTTCTTATAGTTATCCAATGCAGGCTGGCTTGGACAGCTTGGCGGCATGCTTTCTCAGGAGCTCACAGGCTCAACCGTAACAGTAACTTTGGTAGTTCTCTGTTATCTTCAGAAGTGGTGTTATGTGGCAATGAGCTGGCATGTTAAGGGTATATAAACCCTAGATACTGACCCCACAACCCTCACATTTACCTAGCAAGTGAGGGACAATATAGACACATCCCTACACCACATTTAGTCTTCAACCCAAGACTGGCTGATATTACAAGTCATCCTGTTCACCTCTTCAATGATAAAGGGGCTCTATACAAGGTCTTAGTTAACCAAAACAATTCCATCTGCCCAACATACTGAGGCAAAAGAAGAACCAATATCAAAGCATTTGACAAAAGCAACATCATCACTTTGGACACTCATAATTGTTTCTCAGTGTTGTTGACAAATAATTCACCAAGGTCACTAACACCTGATCAAGACACATATTGTATGCAAGAAATTCCAGCACAACTACAAACCTCCCCCATTCACATGACAATGACTACCACAATCACTCACATGCAAATTAATGAAGAAGTCAATAACACTAATCCAAAGCCTCCACCATTCCCAGTCAATTCCATCATAGGTTTCCTCAGTAAAGGACGATACCTCAGATGAGTACCTCCACCTGATGATCCTTCAGGTGGAGGAGGAGGTCATGGAGGTCCCAGGGATCTGGGAAGCCCAGAGAATCCCAATGGACCATATGGAGGCAATCCAGGTGCTGGAGGAGGTGGAGGGTTGTTTAGGATTGAGAAAATGTTAGGAGCATTACCAGCAGTCTTTATGGGAGATCGTGATCAAGCAGAGGTGTTTATTGATGTGGTTTAAACCTATTTCTGCCTCAATCACCAAAATTTGTTCTTTAGATCTTATTTTATGAGGATCACATTTGTTCTTACTCTCATACAAGGAGAACAGGTCAATGGGTGGGCAAGAGATCAAGGAACATGGTTAGATATGCTCAATCTGCACACTTAGGATGAACTGCAGACATGGGTGCAGTTTTAGCCCATTTCTGTGAAAGATTCCAAGACATGCAAATATCTGAGAAAGCTCAAATGAAGCTTAAAGACCTGCAAATGCAATGGCCAAATGCTGATGCCTACATTGCAGATTTCAAGCAATTGGCAAGAGAAGCTGATTATGTGCTCACACACCCTGCCACTATTCAACATTTTCTCAATGAACTACCAAAATCCATCCTTAAAGATGCTTTGCAACCCCCTTATGTGTACACCTACCCCAAGCTGAAGCAATGAGCTATTGAATCTACTTGCTCCCATCAACTCATAAAGTCCATCATGGATAGAAGAAATGGGAAGAATCTTAATGCTAAACCTGTAACTAATTGGCAACTGCCATGCAGTCCTCCTCTAGGCTATTGATCTGGGAATAATGTTCCTCAACCCTTGTACAATTCCAGTAACACCCCTAAGGCCTACAACAATGTTCCCATTCCAATGGATATTGGAAGGACATGAGCTAATTGTCAGAATAGATGGGCACATACAGCTTAAGAAGAATCACTGAAAATGCAAGGGCTGTGCTTTGCCTGTATGTTATGTCATGGTAGGGACGTTCACCTGACATGGGCTAAGTCAATCTACTGAGACGCTGCACTAAGGGTCTGGTTCTGGTTGTCAAGGGAAGTTCCAAGGAGGAACTTCAGTAAAGATGTACAAGTTGAAGAGTTCACCTAAGCCAATAGTGGAACTTAGGATTCTTCAGTGAGAGGAGAGGGTTCATTCAGTGAGAGATGGAGTAGTCAACAGTCTTCAATTGCTCAAGTACCATAGAGTACAAAAAGTCAAGTCTAAGGCTACAAGCTACCTAGCAAGCCTAACTTTATAGTATATAGGGATCCTAGGATTGAGTTATAATAGCATCCTAGGATCGAGTCAAAGACAATAAGTAACTGTGGAGCACAGTCCACAGTAATCACAAGCCAAGACATGAAACAAAAGATATAAGCCCCTTAGTAATGGGCTAGAGTCACTATGACTCATATGAGAGTGCAATCGAGAGTCATGAGAAACAAAAAGAAAACTGAACCATATCGTAACACTGGAAAAGCTAGGTATATTGCATGAAACTGCTTTTTATGAAAAAATCAATCCACCCATGTGAAAGCCACTGAAGAATATGAGGAGGTAGAGGCCCAAGGACTTACCACTGCCAAGATTAAGCAAGCCATTGCCAATCTACCTGAAGAAGAAATGTGTGCATTGGCAGCAATGTATGAGATAGGTGGGGGTTTTACAACAGCCTAATCCATACAGCCTAGATTAGGTTGCAAGAATCAACACAAATATATTTAGCCAATAGAAGATCAATAACTTTACTGTCTATCTGGCTGTCGATTCTAAGAGGGCTGAATTAACTGCTCTACTTAATTCCAGAGCTACTGAAAATTTTATCAATACTCACATAGCATGACAGCTGCAAATCCTTGCCAAAACACTAGACCAACCCTGATGAATCTACAACATTGACAGAACATTGAATTGCAATGGAACCATCAGACATTTCGCTGATCTCTACACAAGGACAGGAACGTGCATCATCTGCATGTGCTTCTTTCTAACTTACTTAGGGAATAACAAAATAATCCTGGGGTACTTCTAGTTCACCATGTTTCAACCACAAATCAAATGGGGGTGTGGCTGGATCTCTGCTGACCAATTGCCTATTGTATTAACCAATCATAACCCACAAGCTACCAATTTGTTTATTCAAAGCAGCATAACTCAAATGCTAGCTTTCAAACTGGTGGAAGAAGCTGGTTCCCACAAAGGAAAAGGAGAAATCCCTGAACCTTATTAACATCATCAAAGGGTTTTCAGTGACACAGAGACACAGCAGTTCCCAATAGTGAAGGAATGGGATCACACAATAGAACTGAAGAAAGGAGCAGCAACTGCAATGCCAGGCAAAATCTATGCACTATCACAAGATGAACAGAAAGCACTAAAAGAATTCCTGCATGAACAACTGCAAAAGCAGTATATCAGACCATCGAAAAGTCCCTATGCAGCTTCATTTTTCTTTATCAAGAAAAAAGACAGAAAGTTATAACCAGTACAAGGTTACCGCAAACTCAATGAATAGACCATGCAGAATCAGTACCCCCTACTGCTCATTCCAGAGTTAATTGTGAGAGTTAAGAATATGGCTTTATTCACCAAATTCGATATGTGTTGAGGCTATAACAATGTATGGATTAAGGCTGGAGATGAATGGAAAGCTGTGTTCATAATGAATGAAGGCCTATTTGAACCCCATGTAATGTTCTTCAGGCTTACAAATTCCCCAGCCACATTTCAAACAATGATGAACGCTCTCTTTCATGAAGAAGGCTGGCTGACAATTTACATGGATGATATGCTAATTCCTACACCCAACAATCTATCTTTTCATCGTAAATGAGTATACCAAGTCCTAACTAAGCTGGTGGTGAATGACCTATTCCTCAAACCAGAAAAATGCCTCTTCAAACAAAGAGAGATGGAATTTCTAGGTGTAGTTCTTGGTAATGGGATGATCTAGATGGATATGGCAAAAGTTAAGGGCATGTATGAATGGACAACTCCATGTACTATACATGATATATGCGCATTCCTGGGATTCACTAGGTTCTATTGCTACTTTATCTAGAACTACTCACTCCTCACATAACCATTGATAAGACCGACACAAAAAGATGTCCCTTTCCACTAGACTGCAGAGCAACAAGAAGCATTTAAACTTCTGAAAATGCATGTTTGTTCATGTCCCATTCTTAGACAACCAGATTACTCTAAGCTATTCTTTGTCACCACCAATGTGTCTGCATACAGCATGAGAGCTGTACTCTCGCAGGAGGGTGACCCCAACCCACATTCCTTAAAACCCTTCCTACACCCTATAGCATTTTATTCAGCCACGTTTATTCCAGCTGAAAGAAACTACAATATATATGAATATGAACTGTTAGCTGTTCTCAAAGCACTAACCCACTGGAGAATGCACCTTGGAGGAGCATAACACCCAGTAATAATCTTCACTGACCACACAAACCTTCAATATTGGAAAACTCCTTGCAAAGTCAATAGAAGGGTTGTGCATTGGTTTAGTGAGCTTCAAGATTACCATCTCAAAATCATGCAAGTACCTAGGAAATGAAACACTGTAGCCAATTTACTGTCCTAACCCCCAGGAGTCACAACCAGAGAAGATGATAATCAAGACCTTATATTGCTGCCCTCCAACATTTTTCTCAATATAATGAATCCTATCGACAATCTATACCAATTCATATGCCAAGCACAATTCAGGCAGCAGAATCAAGTACAACAATTGGCTAGCTAGTATAAACTCCATTATCTTGATACAGGTTTTTCACAATGGGTCACTAAGAATGATCAATTGGTGATCCCTGATAATGAAGTTGTGCATAAAGCAATACTCAAAGAGTACCATGAAGAACCCACTGCCAGCCATCCTAGTTGAGACAAAACCCAAAGGCAGATTGCAGAAGTCTATTGGTGGCTGAATTCCATGACATATATTAATGACTATGTGCAAGGGTGCCCAATCTGCCAGCAAACCAAAGTCTTGACGCACAAAACTAAGACCCTGTTATATCATATTCCATCCATTGAAGGAACTCTCCCTTTCGAAACAGTGGTGCTTGATCTTATCACTCAACTTCTGCATTGTGGGAAATTCGATGTGATTCTGACCATCATGGACCATGGGTGCTCTTATACAGCAATCTTTATACCCTGTGCCACTAAGATTTCCGGTGAAGAAGTGGTGTGGCTGTACTATGAACACATGCTTAAGTGGTTTAGGTTTCCCTATAAAATCATTTTGGACCACAACCCACAATTCATGTCCACTTTTGTCAAAGTGCTCTGTCAACAACTATCAATCTCTCAGAATATATCCATGGCATTTCACCCATGTATAGATGGATTGAGTGAAAGAAAAAATCAATGGATTGAGCAATATCTGTGAACAGTGGTCAATCTTATGCAAGACAACTGGGCATACTGGCTACCTCTCACCACCAATATCTATAACAGATGTTTTAATAGTACTATTGGTTATGCCCCATGTGAGTTGCTATTTGGATACAAACCAACCATAACTCTGGTAAGAGCATTCAAGTTGTGAGTACCTGTGGTTGAAGAGAGACTGCAGCAAATACAACACTTTTGCAGTAACACCATTGCAGCGCTCAATACCACTGCTAAAGCTCCACCTCCTCAACAGTTCACCATAGGTATGAAAGTCTAGCTGGATGCTGCAAATATCAATCTCCCTACACACAGCAAAAAGCTTGCTCCTTGAAGGTATAGACCCTTCAAGATCGTAAAAGAAGTCTCACCAGTGGCATATAAGCTATAACTTCCTACCACTTGGATCATTCATGATGTTTTCCACACATCACTGTTATCACCACACAAAATCACCATGGCCTATGGACCTCATGTGGATGATGCTCAACCTCCTAATATAGTATAAGGAATGGAAGAACTAGAAGTTGAAGCAATTATCAGGTGTTACGGACCGGACTTGGACGCTTACTACTAGGTTCTGACTACGGTAGTAGGCTTGTGATTGTTTACATTAGTCAGGGACTTTATCATTCACGTGTTATCAGTCAGCGGTAGTATCACATGTTACTTACAGCTTACTGATTACTAGGATAGCGATACTAGGGTTTGAGCTAGATACGCTATAGGTTACTATCATTCGGGAGGTGCTTTAAAGCCCTCTCTCATCATGTATAAGTAGTAGTCGCAGAAGACCAAGGATCGCCATCTTGGTCTTCTTGAATCATCGGTTTTCTTGAAGTTCCCTTCTATGCCTCAGAGGAATACCCGGGAGAAGTGCACTGCATAAGGTCTACCAAGAGTGCCTTCCCAGTTGCAAGACATCGATGTGTTAGGACTTAGGATCCCACGTTCGACTTTACGAACTGAACAGCTGAGTATTCGCATCATAACTTTCACCTAAAGCAAGGCCCACGCTTACCGAAGCGTAACATCAGGCATCAATTTCATAGATGAAGTCATGTCTTACAATACCTGATATGATGGAAAGGGTATTCAAGAGCTGATGATAGTTGGGAGCTGGCTATGCAAGTATTCACTCCTAAACTTGTAAAGATATACTATCAAAAATACCTGCTGGAGTCCCCTTCACCATATAAAAGGAAGAAAGGGAATGGCCAGAGAACATAGCATTACTATCATGGAATCTGCATCTACACAGCCCGACCTTATTGAACTCTCTCTGGCCCCTTCTCTCACACCCCCTCCTCCCATCACCATTGAAAGTGACAACTCCAACAAAGAGAACGTACCTCCAGTCACAGCCCCTACTAGAACTGGCACTCCTTTCCCATGAACAATCACAGAACTGCTAGTCCCACCTCTGACTCATGTCCCCTCTATGGAAATCAACACACATGAACTCTACAATCAAGTTATGCAAGCACACCTTAATGCTATGGCCATATAGAAGACAGCTACCTTTCCCTATGCAATATGGTGGTGGTCCTCAAGGCCATACTGTTATGGTCAGGCCTTTAGGGCCAATGGACTTGTTGAATAGTGGTATCATGTTACATGTGGACTCTTACTTACTGGTTATGACTACAGTAGTAAGTAGTAATTAGTCATGGACTTGTAGCATCAGTCAGCACTCAGTGATCACATGTGATTGTTGAGTGATTCCTAGGATCAGTGTAGTAGGGTTCAAGCTACTTATGCCATAGGACAGTCATGTTGAAGAGGCACTTTGAAGCCCTCATGTAAATGTATAAGTAATAGCTGTGAAAGACCAAGGATCACTATCTTGGTCTTCTTCAATTGCTATCTTCATTCCTCATCAAATTCTCTTCTCCCTTCTTGTCTCTCTAAGTGTGATTGCCAGTTGTCATCTGATCCTCTCCATTGTGAGACAGATTGACCACTTTGGGCCAATGTGACTTGGAAAGCTATTGCTAGCCCCATCTTCATATTGAGGGAGTCACCTCTATGTTTGACATCACATCGCATTCACCACTCTCCCACTGCAGTCTTTGTTCAAGTTGAACAAGTGCCATGGCAAGGTGTAACATTAAGACCAAGATCCCTTCAAAGTGGCAAGAGTAACTACCAGAGAAGAGTGGATTGAAGACAGCTTTCACCCATACTTCATTGAATGATGAGGAACCTGCAACGTACCAATCCAATACCTAAAGAACACATATTGGACGGAAGGAGGATATGTGATCGAAACATGACATGGGGAATGCCCAGTTGAGTTTAGCTTTGTTTGCATTTGCTGGTGCCAGGTTGACTACATCCTAGACCGGTGGCAGATAATCGACATGCTATGAGCACACCACCATTGCAACATCTATCACAATGAAGTAGTACCCTGGTCTGATTGGGGACCCATTGATGGTGAAGAAGCCAGTCACTCAGAAAACACACATGAAGTATCAGAGGAAGACATATCCAAAGAACAAAATGAAAACACACCCACACTTACGCCATTAAATGATCAAGAAACAGCCTTGATAGCCCAAGCTGAGTCTATCACCATTTTACCACCAATGGCCACTATCACAGAAGAAACTCCAGCACGAGTACAGATGCCAACACACCCTGTTACAGGGGAACCAATGAATGCTGATGATGCCACTATCATGAGAGCCATTGGGCCCAACCAACCAGACCTGCCAACAGGAGGACCTCTGGGTGATGAAGGAGGCGGAGGACACCCAGGAGGAGGTGGAGGATTCCTGGGGGGTGGAGGAGGACCACCATTTGGTGGTATCAGGGGAGTACCACCCATTGGATCCCTGGGACAAACTCACTCAGATAAATTTGCAGGCAACCCGCCTGAAATATTCTGCAGAGACAGACATAAAAAGAATTCCTCATGCAATGGGAGCTTTACTGGGGAATCAACAACAATAACCCCATCATGTCAAATGCCTACCAATGATCCATGCTGTTCCTCACTTATATCCAGGGAAAGGACGTCAACAAGTGGATTACTCACACCAGTAGATGGCTTAATAGGCAAGTGATGGGAGGATGTCATGGTCAGGCTCCCAGGCTGTCAGGTGGATTCAGATTAAGGCCAAAGTAGTAGTCAAAGTGTTCTAAAGTGGCGTGGACTCTTACTTACCGGTTGTGGCTACGGTAGTAAGTAGTAATTAGTCATGGACTTGTTCATCAGTCAGCACTCAGTGATCGCATGTAATTGCTGAGTGATTACTAGGATAGTGGTACTAGGGTTTGAGGTAGTATCGCTATAGGCTAACGTGTATTGGAGAGGCACTTTAAAGCCCTCATGTATATGTATAAATAGTAGCTGTGGAAGGCTAAGATTCGCTATCTTGGTCTTCTTCAGAATTGCCTTCACAACCAGAGTCCTATTCGCTATTCTCTTCTCTCTTTTCATCATTCTTAGTCGTCATGTGGTGCTCCTTGTACAGCAACAAGTGGAGCAATACTGGCAGGTGTGACTTAGCAAGAAGTCTGCCCTTAGCCTTGTCTTTGTATTGAGGGAGTGCCTCTACATTTGACCCGAGACAGAGCTAACTCTGTCACCATCGTGCTTAAGTCAAGCACACACTACATGCAAAGTGTAACAGAGGAATTAATGACGCAGACCCCTGCCTCTGGAATGAGGTCATTAGCACCTTTATAAGGCGGTTCTCCAATACCCTCAAAAAGGAACAAGCACAAGCCACTCTCAAAAGGGGAGTATGGATGATAGGCAGAGATATTGACGCATACATCATTAATTTCGAAACTCTTGCATGGCAAGCTGGCTATCAACTAGATTCTCCATTAACACTTGACATCTTCACCAACAGACTTTCAAAGGACCTATACAAAAAGGTCTTCACCATGGATGATCCACAATCATTTGATGACTGGAAGACAGTGGTAATGAAGTGGCAATAGCAGTACATTTATATGAAAGCATGCCTCGATCAGCAATGCAACCAAGGAGGAGGACAATTGCAAAACCATCCCAATAACCAATGAAGGGGTGGTGGAGGAGGACCTGAATGGAATCTACCTTGGGATCCCAACACCATGGACACCTCCACAGATTGCATCCAAGGACATCTCACAGGTGCAGAAGAAGTACTCACCAGATACAACCACCCACCTCCCCCTCGAGGATTCATAAGGGGGCGTGGACAAGGAAGGGATCTTTCTGAAGTTACATGTTACACTTGTGGAAAGAAAGGTCATATCAGCAGATATTGCCCACAGCATACATACAACTGTTGTACCAAAGCAGATCAGTACGAACCAGAAGAACAACTCATCCAAGCATCGTGGGCACAGATGCCTTGCAAACGTGCCACCAATTGGATGATGGGAGTGGCAGCAGAACCAGATGAAGTCAAGGATCTCATCTTGAAGGATCTATGGAAACAGGAGGGTTTTCAGGATGCCTGAACCTATCAGCCTGGGTGAGGGTAGTCAATTGTAATTTAGTTATCATCATGCACTATCAATCAATGAAAGTTCCAGTTTCAATCCACACGAATTATATAATGGCCAACATAAGAGCACTGGTGGACTCTGGAGCCACTGACAATTTCATACATCCTGCATTCACTAAACAGATGCACCTTAGAATGCAACCACTGGAGTGACCCAAAAAGATATGGAATATAGATAATACCAAAAACAGAGCAGGACTAATCATGCATTTCATTGATCTAGATGTCCAGACAAAAGGGGCCCATTATACAATCTGATTCCTCCTTACTGATATTGGAACAGAAGACATTGTATTAGGATACCCCTAGTTAGCAACCTATGAACCACAGATGTCATAGTGGTTTGCCACCATCAAAGAAGATGCTCTTCCCATTGTCCTACACTCTATACACCCCCAAATGAGAAGAACTACAATAAACGTGGCCCTTACAACAGAAGAAAAGGAGGCAATCTTCCACCAAATGGAAGATGAGGGGCCCATAGCATTATGGACTACATCGACAGAACTAGCCATTCAAGCCTAACAGTACACCACAAAAGCAGAACTCCTGCCTGAATACACCTCCTTCACAACCTTGTTTGATGAGGAGGCGTCTTATTGCTTCCCACCAACACGACCTTGGGACCACACTATTGAGTTCAAACCCAATGCGCCAGATGCATTGGACTGTAAAGTTTACCCACTAACGCAAGAAGAGGAGAAGGCCTTACAAGCCATTTTGATGGAGCAATTAGAAAAAGGGTATATTCACCCATCAAAATCTCCATACACTTCTCCCTTCTTCTTTGTTAAAAAGAAGGACAGAAAACTATGCCCTATGCAGGACTATCAGCATATCAATAATATTACCATCCAAAACCAATACCCACTCCCTCTCATCACCGACCTCATCACTGACCTCAGTAATGCATATATCTACATAAAACTTGATGTACGATAGGGATATAACAATGTTTGTATCAAAGAGGGTGATGAAGGCAAGGCAGCCTTTAAGACCAAATACAGCCTCTTCAAACCAATGGTCATGTTTTTCGGTCTTATGAATTTACCCACAACCTTCCAAACAATGATGAATCATATTTGTCGTAATGTCATTGCCAAGCATGAACAGCTTGGTACCACAATATGTGTCTACATGGATGATATTGGAATTGCTACTCACATTGGTCACCCTCTCAGTGACCATATTGCTGCCGTACATGACATCCTCACCCTCTCTGCCAAGTATGACCTATACTACAAGTTGGAGAAATGCCTTTTTCATGCGCCTTGTATGGATTACCTGGGGGTAATCCTTAAAAAGGGGGTGACATGCATAGACCCTGTCAAAATTTCGGGCATCAAAGATTAGCCAACGCCAACCAAAGTCAAGGACGTCCACTCATTCTTGGGATTTTGCAACTTTTACCCCACCTTCATTCGAAATTTTGCCACTTACACCAAACCTCTCAACCACCTCATAAAGAAAGACACCAAATGGCACTGGGGAACAAAAGAAGAACGAGCCTTTCAATAGCTCAAACACCTCATAACCTCTGAACCAGTGTTAGCACACCCAGAGCTAAGTAAACCATTCGAACTAGAAGTCAATGCTTTAGGATTTGCAACAGGAGTGGTGCTATTACAACAAAAAGAAGATGGCAAATGACACCCCATTGGCTACTACTCATCTACCCTAAATGTGGCCAAGCAAAATTATGATATCTACGACTTAGAACTTCTTGCCATTGTCAAAGCCTTTCAACACTGGAGGCCCTTACTCGCAGGGTCACCTCATTGAACCAAGGTTTTCTCAGATCACTTGAACCTGCAATATTGGTGATCACTGCAGAAAATTAGCTGACAAGTGGCAAGGGAAGTACTAGAGTTATCTGAATACAACTTTGAGATTCACCATATCAAAGGAAAAGCCAATGGAAGGGCAGACGCACTCTCACAAAGGCCAGACTATGACTAGGGCGAGCTTGACAACGAAGGTGTCATTGTACTACCCAATAAAGTTTTCATACATATGGCCACCACGTTCCAGATAGAAAGCCCCAAGTTGTCAGATGAGCAAGATGAAGCCACAATAAAACCATGGATAAATGGACACAACCTGAAGAAAGTCCATGGAATCTGGTACAAGGACAGGGAACAAAGGGTAATCACTAGAGGGCTCAGCGACAAGAGAAGTATCATCCACACTCACCATGATCCACCCGTTTACGGTCATCCAGGAATCCTACACATGAGTCATCTTATGGAACAACATCACTGGTGGCCAGGACTATGGAAGGATGTACTTGAACACATGAAGGGATGTGCAGAATGTCAAAGGATGAAGGTCAACACCAGGCCTACCTGAGCAGCACTCCAACCTATATACCCAAAAATTGATGCCCTCCTATTTGAAACTGTCACGATGGACTTCATTACCAAACTTCCCTTATCATAGGGATATGATTCAATACTAACTATCACCAACCACAACTGCAGTAAGGCTGCTATTTTCATATCTTGTGTTGAGGAAATTATGTTGGAAGAGACCACAGGACTTTACACAAGATACATCTTCCCTTGTTTTGGATTACCATTGTCATGGTCAAGCCTTTGAGCTCCCAAGAAAGCATGCCGCTGAGCTGTCTGAGCCAGCCTGTGTTAGACAACTACAAGAGAACCCTGGATTCCAAGGCATTATAAGAGGCCTTGATGAAAAAGGGTGATCTGAGCATGTGGACACTACATCCTGAACCAGCTAAGTCCCACACTCCTGTTAAGAGTAGCGATGAAGAAGCTGACGACCCCCACAAGCAAGACAAAGCTTGTGCATGCAAGATGTATGCGCACTTCTATGGGCATATTGGCCCAGAGACACGTGAGGCATCACATGAGGCATCACCTAAGTGTGTGTGCCTCGGGTATGCTGCAGCTGGTTATCCAGGTGGTGACGACATGGACTAGGCCTTCGTGCCTTGGTTCTGATGAACTTTCTGACGGACACCTCATGCACTGTATGGGCGCTGCCTCATGTCTGATGGATGTTGGTGCCTTGATAGGCCAGTCCAATTATGTTTCTCCTTTGTGTTTCATCTTGTGGAGCCAGAGCCCTTATAGCTATTGGCTAGAGATAAGGACTTAAGGTTTGTGCTGAGTCTGAACCTTATATACTAGTAGTATAAGTACTAGCTTGTCTTTGCATGTATTCTTCATCATGAGATTT
Organism: Lactarius evosmus; assembly: GCA_951394315.1. Lineage (NCBI taxonomy): Eukaryota > Fungi > Basidiomycota > Agaricomycetes > Russulales > Russulaceae > Lactarius > Lactarius evosmus. Next base: position 1,199,901 of record OX596129.1, on the reverse strand, counting down.
CCAAAATCGCATCCTAGTCCCCCCTTGTCTTCCTAAGGGCCTTAGTTGGTCTTCTTTACCAAACCCTTAGACGTTGTCTTGTTGTGCCACTTCTTAGCAAGCCATTCCCATCCCTCTTCAAGTCTTGTTGCTGCCACTACTGCAGTGGTATTGCCTTGGGTCCCATGTGACTCTAAGCATTCAAGACTTCCCTCAAGTTTCCCTTCTGTCTCTCAGTTGCAACCACTATTGCAGTGGTTTTGCCTTGGTTGTTGTATGCAATACAAGCGTTCTGAGAAACCCAGCTCAAGTTGAGCTAGATGGCTGGTGTGACCGTTACAACCATCTACCCTTATCAGCAACAGAGACCCTCAGTTTGCCAGCAAATTCATAAGGGAGCTATGCTGGGTGCTTGGAATCAGACAGAACATCTCAACCACCTACCATCCCTGAATGGATGGACAGTCCAAAAGGACCAATTAATGGCTTGAACAATATCTACACTTCTGGGCCAATGAGCAGCAAGATAACTGGTCCCACTATCTACCACTGGCAGAATTCGCACATAATGACTGGCCCTATGAGGCAACCAAGAATACACCCTTTGAGCTCCTCATGGGATATCACCCACAAGCTGATTGGACCAATAAGCTATCCCCTATTCCCTGCATGGAAACCCATGCTAATCAACTAAAGGCTGTGTGACAGAAGGCGCAAGACCTTATCATCAAGGCACAGCAGTCATGGGTTCACACCAAGATAGCACCAAAGTATCAGGAGGGTGACTATGTATGGCTAGAGGGACATCACCTGCACACCCATCAGCCAACCACAAAATTAGCTACGAGATGGCATGGACCTTTTCAAATCACAAAGGTGATGTCACCTGTCAACTATCAATTGGAACTTCCCACACAATGGCAGATACATTCCATGTTTCACATGGATCTTCTCATGCCTTACCATGAGACACCCATGCATGGACCAAATTATGAACACCCTCCACTGGATCTAGTCAATGGGGAAAAGGAATATGAAGTCTTGAAGATTCTAGACCACTGGCTCCATAGCAGAGGGCACAAGAAGCAATACCTCATAGCTTGGAAGGGGTATCCAGATTCAGAGAACCAGTGGGTCAATGAAGAAGACACCTTTGCTGAAGAAGCTGTTGCAGAGTATGAATGAGAGTGATGTGGCTATAAAAAGCCCCATCACCACGGCAAGTCTCCTTATCCCACTTCCTCCCATATATCTTCTACACACACCTCCACCACATCTTCTATGCCCTTCACACCCGATGCTGCCCTCTCGCAAATTAACCAATACTATCATGGCACTCCCAAAAGGATTTTTGCCATCAAGTTGGAAGAAGAGCATGCACAAGGCCAATGAGAAGATACCCAGCAAGCCGTCGTGGCTGAAACAGACTGAGGGGGATGGGAGACCCCCATCATCCAAGCTGAGTTTAACACAGTTGTCAAACGATTCCCTGCTCAAGCAACCGCAGCCAACACCACCCAACTGTCCAACAACAATGGAGGGCCCATGTAGGACATCCTTGATGCCAATGGTCTTCCCACCTCTCCAATCCCTTTCACTACCCAAGAAATCCAGCTTCTCAGGGATGCATTGGACTGAGGTGCCAAGGTTCACGCAGCTCATGACAGTGATGGACAGGCTGAGTCCCCACCTCTCCTGATACCTCCACGACTTGGGACCGACGAGGCTGTGGAGGGAAGTGGTGGATGAATGGAGGGACCAACAGCTGTTGGAAGCAAAAGCTTAAAGGTAGGAGATGATGGAGAGGAGGGAGAGGCTGAGAACGATAGCCTCTTTGAGTGGTACTCAGATGCACACAACTATATTTCCTATGGATAAGATGCTGACGCCCCATCCAACACCACTTGTCACACCCTCACCACTGCCAAAGATCCTATGTATCACGGGGACATCTGTCCCCAACTTAATGATCATGCCGCCTCTACCATCAGAAGCACACATTGCCCATATGGGTTCCAGGTCAATAGAGAACCCAATTACATTCACTTCCCCATCACCACCACTAATGGTGTGATGTGCCCTGCTAAATATGTCCAGGTCATCTTCAGACCTAACCCCATTGTACTGGGGCTCATCAACAAGTCAGACCAGGTCTTCCCCAAGCCCCTGTACAACCAGCCACACTGTTTCACACAGAGTGAGGAGTGCCCCTCCTACTCGCATGAGGATCTCATGATCCTTGATGGAGGCTACGATGAACTCCTGTGCATCAACCACACCCTCTGGGAGTGCAAGGACGTCTCCTTTGTCACCAAAGTCCAGTGATACCAGGCCATCCACTTGGCCCTCTCATGGGTTGAACAGTGGATGGGAGAGCTGGAGCAGGAGTGGGGTCGGTTAAGTACCAAGGAACTGGGGATTATACATTGGATGGAGAACACTAATTTACTCGACAAGGTGGAGAAGCACATGGGGGGCTGGATCAGACTCAGATAGGGCACAAGGAATTGGGAGTGGTTGACTTGAGTGCAATGTGGGCGTTGCCCCTTAAAAAGGGGATGATGTTACGGTCAGGCCTTTAGGGCCAATGGACTTATTGAATAGCGGTATCATGTCACATGTGGACTCTTACTTACTGGTTATGACTACAGTAGTAAGTAGTAATTAGTTATGGACTTGTAGCATCAGTCAGCACTTAGTGATTGCATGTGATTGCTGAGTGATTCCTAGGATCAATGTAGTAGGGTTTGAGCTACTTATGCCATAGGAGAGTCACATTGAAGAGGCACTTTAAAGCCCTCATGTAAATGTATAAATAGTAGCTGTGGAAGACCAAGGATTGCTATCTTGGTCTTCTTCAATTGCCATCTTTATTCCTCATCAAATTCTCTTCTCCCTTCTTGTCTCTCTAAGTGTGATTGCCAGTTATCATCTGATCCTCTCTGTTACATCACGGTAGGGATGTTCACCCAACGTGGGTTAAGTCGATCTACTGAGACGCTGCACTAAGGGGTCTGGTTCTGGTTGTCAAGGGAAGTTCCGAAGAGGAACTTCAGTGAAGATGTACGAGTTGAAGAGTCAGCCTAAGCCAATAGTGGAACTTAGGATTCTTCAATGAGAGGAGAGGATTCGTGAGAGATGGAGTATTCACAGGTCTTCGATTGCTCGAGTACCGTAGAGTACAAAAAGTCAAGTCTAAGGCTACAAGCTACCTAGCAAGCCTGACTTTATAGTAAATAGGGATCCTAGTACTGAGTCATAATGGCGTACTAGGATCGAGTCATCTGAACAATAAGTAACTGCGGCGCAGTCCGCAGTATGTATGAAACAAGTCTGAAACAAAAGATGCAAGCCCCTTGACAATGGGCTAGAGTCACTATGACTCGTATGAGAAAATAAGTAAAGAGTCATTATGACTCTTGTGAGAACGATCACGTGAGACAAAGAAAAGAAAAGAAAAGAAATTGAGTCATATTGTAACACTCTCCATCATGAGACAGATTGACCACTTTGGGCCAACATGACTTGGAAAGCCATTGCTAGCCCCGTCTTCATATTGAGGGAGTTGCCTCTACATTTGACATCACATCACATTCACCACTCTCCCACTGCAGTCTTTGTTCAAGTTGAACAAGTGCCACGGTAAGGCGTAACACATATGAGGGCCCATTGAATTGGCCCTTGCAATGTGCATCGCTTAAGGTCTTGCCACCACCATGCAGCAATACCAACATCACTACAATGATCAAGTTCTATTTGCAATCAGAGAACAAAGCTAATGCAAGGATCTGGAACAGCAGTTGCATGACCCCCCAATCCCTGAGGGATATGTCTGTAACCAGGGCCAATGCAAGGGATTTCCCATTCTAGACATGGCTAACAAGGGGCAGTTCATTAAACCACTGTTTGTTTGGATTGGTGGGATTGACAATAGTACCATTTACAGGATGCAAGGGGGATTGCAAGACAATGTTTATTCCTTTGAACTCTTTGCACAACCCTTCGGTAACCTCAATGAAACAGTCCAGCCGCTTGATGCTTGGTTCCTCAAGGCCATTGTTGGCACCACCAATGTCTCTTGATTCATATGTACAGCTGTTAGGCAGATAGGTGACTGGGGGTTATGCACAGAGGTTGAAAGGTACCACTGTCTTAAAACACATGTTACAAGCATCAACTCCTGCATTTGACAACTTTGCATTAAACTTGATTCTTATGAACAACAACTACTTTTCTCCCACATTCAACTTGAGAATGCACGCACCTCCCATCCTCCCCTTCACCTTGCATGTGTGCCCATTGTGACACCCAAGGAAGTGTGTCAACCAGATGGCTGGGCTGGCATCCCACCTAGATGGAGGGTGATGACACCATCTGCCACCTCATAGATAAGGGAGAAGAAGAGAAGTGGAATGAAGAGGTTCTATCTAGACAAGAAGGTAACTTTGGTAGTTCTCTGTTATCTTCAGAAGTGGTGTTACATGGCAATGAGCTGGCATGTTAAGGGTATATAAACCCTAGATACTGTTTCATGTACTATATTAAGAGTCTCCTATCCATCTTATCTCAATACATTCATACTTCGAGAGCTTCTATCATCATGTTGGTGACACTCATGATCACCTGCTGGTGACAGGAACAGTGGAGAAACAGAAGCTTTGATAGACACATGGGGTGTGTCCTCTAAGGAGGTTAAAAGTGGTCTTCTTCATAGTGGAGCTGGGCTAGGAATTGTGTATAAACTGTGCAAGGGGGAGCTAAGATCCCCAGTTGTCTTGTTTGAAATTGGTGAATATATAGAGATACTGTTCCAGCCATTAGTTAGTGTGTTCTGACTGGCCATCAATTTGGGGGTGGTAAGTGGTACTAATGTTCTGATTGATATGAAGTAAATTGTAAAGTTCTTTAGTAAAGGATGATGTGAAATGGGGGTCTCTATCCAAAATGATGTATTTGGGGGGTCCATAATAGGGGTGTATGTAAGTAGCATATAGTAGTGCAGTTTTCTTAGCATCTATGGTTTTATTATAAGGAATGAAGATGGATGCCTTAGAACAGTCATGGTTTGTGATTGTAAGTATGGTATTATAATTGGAAGATAGGGGGAGTTTTATGATGCAGTCTAGAGCAATGGTCTTAAAGGGAAGGGAATTGGGGTCTGTTAAAATGGGGAAAAGTGGTGGTTTTGGGTTGATAGGGTTATTTTTATATGATTGACAGGTGGCGCAACCCTTAATGTAATTGGTGACCAAGAGTTTTATATTGGGCCACCAGTAGTCACATGAGATAGCCCAAAGGGTTTTGGAAGTCCTAGGGTGTCTAGCTGTGAGAGAGTCATAATACAGGGAAATTACCCCCCTCCTTAGATTGTTATCTTCCACAATGACAAGACATGAGCCATTCCAGAAGAAGCCCTCCCTCTGTGTTAGGTTGTAAGAGAGGGTCCACTTAGAGAGTCAGTCTGGTTGCTTAAGTTGATAGGTGTACAGTGCCCTCAAAAACTGTTCAAATATTTTGAACATTTAGATTATTTTGAATATATCTTCTGAACTAGAGTGGTTCATGACATGTACCTAGGCTTGTTTGAAAGCCCTTAATAAGGGGTTTCTGGGGATATTTTATATATAGTTATAGCATAACTATATAAGATATGGGCAATTAATTCTAGAGTACCCACTTGAACAGTTTTTGTGCGTTACTATTTATGTAGCAGATGACTTCCGGCTACGTTGACAGAGGGGTCGACTCAGAACGCTGAAGTCAAGAGGTAAAAGGGTGAACTGCCTGTTTCACACTATCAGTGTAACATGGAGATAAATCATGCGCTAACCTACAAAGCGATGTGGAGGAGAGCAAGGACAAGATGTTCCCTTTGCAGGGAACCAGAGCAAGGATCATGCAAAGGTAGGTTGAAAGGGAAATCCAAAGAGGACAAGTTAGATTGTAGCGCTATCTAATACAGGCTTATATACTGTAGTACTTGGTCCATGTGGAGTCATAAGTGCCATGCTTACTAACTACTGAGTAAGGTCTATGACTCAGGTGATGATGCGTTGCTATTGTGCTGACTGATGCACTTGTAATCCTCTTTGACTCAAAGGGTGATGTGTCGCTGAGTAATGGTACTTTCTAGCATGTAATATACATTACCTGAATGTTCTACAGCATTCTACACTATTCTAACCAATCGTATCGTTCGTGTATCATAACAGATGTATATAGAAGGATCTTCTCATGATCCTGTGACGTGTCCATATAACATGACTCTAGGAGCTCATGTGACTACCTGCACATGACTCGGCACGTGTTATGCACATGACCACATGACTTAGCGAAAATAACTGGGCTCTTATGCCCGAGATGCCCGTATGGCGTCGTATAAAATCATATAAAATTGATAAAAATATGAAATAAAATATAGCGACTGACGCGGCCATGACAATTTACATAGGGTATATGGTGAAAATTAGTAGTTTGTGTATCCTCCATTTGCTTTATATACCTCCATCACCCTCCTAGGCATCCTTTCTATCAAATTCTGAACCACAGATGGTTCAATAGCCTCCCACTCCCTTTGAGTGCGCTCCCATAGCTCATTAATCCCCTTTGGGGGGGTAGGGTATGCTGATAGCTGCCACTTGAGATGAACCCAAAGGTGTTCAATGGGGTTAAGGTCTGGGGATTGAGCTGGCCACGCCATGACCTCAATCTTGTGGTCTTTGAACCAGGATGTGGCCTTCTTGCTCTTGTGTTTTGGGTCATTATCTTGCTGAAAGATAATATCTTTGCGCTTCTTCTTAAAATACTTGATGGATCCTAGCAGGTCCTCCTCCAGAATGCTGCAATAAAGATCAGTGTCCATCCTCCCATCAATCTTTGCTGCATTCCCAACTCCTTCCCAAGTCATATAGCCCCATAACATCAAGGAACCCCCTCTATGTTTGAGTGTAGGCTCCACTAGATGTTCAGTGAGGTGCTCCCCTTGTTTTTTCCAGACCCATTTCTTGCCATCTGAGCCCATGCGATTGATCTTGGTCTCATCTGACCAAATAACCTTCTTTCAGTCTTCCACAGTCCAGTAGAGGCACTTTTCTGCAAAGTCCTTTCTAGCTTTGTGATGACTTGGCTTGAGATAGGGCCTCTTCTACTTTCCAACTGCTTTAAGGCCTGCCTTCTTAAAGCAATTTTGAACTGTCTGATTGCAGAGAGTGATACCCTTGATGGCCTCCAGCCTTCTAGCAACCTGAGGAGCAGTTTCTGCTTCCCCAGAGCCAAGAAGACGTGCAGCATGGCAGATATCATGTTGGGAGAGCTTGACAGGACGGTGTTACAATACGACTCAATTTCTTTTCTTTTTGTCTTTCTTTGTATCACATGATCATTCTCACAAGAGTCATAACGACTCTTTATTTACTTTCTCATACGAGTTATGGTGACTCTAGCCCATTGTCAAGGGGCTTGCATCTTTTGTTTCAGACTTGTTTCATACATACTGCGGACTGCGCCGCAGTTACTTATTGTTCGGATGACTCGATCCTAGTACACCGTTATGACTCAGTACTAGGATCCCCATTTACTATAAAGTCAGGCTTGCTAGGTAGCTTGTAGCCTTAGACTTGACTTTTTGTACTCTACAGTACTCGAGCAATCGAAGACTGTGAATACTCCATCTCTCATGAACCCTCTCCTCTCACTGAAGAATCCTAAGTACCACTATTGGCTTAGGCTGACTCTTCACCTCGTACATCTTCACTGAAGTTCCTCTTCGGAACTTCCCTTGACAACCAGAACCAGACCCCTTAGTGCAGCGTCCTAGTAGATCGACTTAACCCACGTCGGGTGAACGTCCCTACCATGACGTAACATTAAGTCAAGTCTATTGAACCTATTGCCACTCTGGCTAAGGGACAAAGAATTTCTGAATCTAGATCAATCCTTGGATTCAAACTGTTCCCCATTGAGAGGAGAACAGAAGACAAAGTTCCTGGCCACGTAAAAGGAGCAGCCCTTTGGCAGGAAATCGAAGGCGAAGAAGGTTATTGGGTATATGACATACTCAGCGCAGTATACCTCGCCATCGAATACGAAGAAAGTACTGAGCAGTGGTACTTCATACAGCGAGACAGCAGGACTAGGCGTTGGACAGCTACTCAACCAGTCCCCTCCCTGTATAACCTGGGAAGAAGATCGATCAGACCAACAACAGTATCAGCGATTCCACCAGACAATACACCGTTGAAGGCAGGCCAGCATACCATGCCAACCGCTAAGAGATGTGATATGAAAAGTTCTCCAATGGCAACATAGACGACCACCACAGCTGCAACCACAACAACGACGGCTGTCCCCCCATCCACAGTACAAACATTCTTCACAAAGGGGACAGGAACAGGAAGTGGAAATCCCCCTGCTAGCACTACGGCAGCAGGGAGTGGTCCCTCTGGAGGTGGGCCCCCAGGACCACCAGGAGGAAGCAGACCACCAGGAGGTGGCCCCCCAGGAGGTGGGGGCGCACCTGGAGGTGGAGGTGCCCCAGCAGGCGGAGGCATACCCGGAGGCGGAGGACCCCCTCCCGGTGGCGCCCCTGTTGGAGGCAGGGCAGGTGCCGGCCCAGGCCCAGGAGCGGCAAACGGCAAACTTGGAGGAAACCCCCCAACCAACTTTGATGGTACCCAATTGCTTGCGGACCAATTCATGCAGGAATTCAACCTGTATCGCATCACAAATTTAGACGCGGAACAAATGGTGATACCTATGAAATGAGCGGCCCTGCTACTCGGCTTCATAAAAGGACCAAATGTAAAGGACTGGGTCAAGAGATGGACCAACTGGATCCTTGTGGAAATGAACAACGGAAGACTCCCGAATGACGAATTCTATTGGACGGCAGTGTCTCAAGGCTTTGAACAAGCATTCCAGGATACAGGAGCAAGGGAATGGGCAGAAGATAAACTGCGCCACCTCTCATTCATACCAAATGAGGTGGATGCATTCATCGCCCAGTTTGAATCCCTTGCTGCAGAAGCAATGTACCCATTGGATGCTCAGTCGACACTCTCTTTATTCGCATCAAAACTTCCTTATCACATGATGGATCACATCTATAAGGTGGTACGCCCTCTGGATTTCAGAGGATGGGCTGACGGAGTGCACCAGTACCACTCAGACAACACCGCAGTCCAGAATATTAGGGGGATTTACAAAGAAACTCCAAGAAAGAAGGGAGCAGGAAAAATGAACCCCACCCAATTGGCGAAGATGCTGGGCATTAAAATGCCAGCCCCTGCTTGGTGGTCCTGGGGGCCTACCTCCGGAGGGACCACTTCCTGCTGTCATAGCAGGGGGGTTTCCGCTTCCTCCTGTTGTACCCAGCGGCTAAACTCGGGCCGAAGCGGCACGGACCCTTCAAAGTGATGAAACAGCTATCAGAAGCAGTGTACCGCGTGGAACTGCCAAGACAGTGGAAGATTCATAACGTGTTTCACACGAACCTTCTAACACCTTATAAGGAAACGGAGTTCCACGGGCTGAACTATACCCAGCCGCCACCTGATATCATCAATGAAGAACCCGAGTACGAAGTCAAGAAGATTCTAGATGCACAGCAACATGGGAAAGGGCGCAAGCTTCACTACCTAATCAAGTGGAAAGGCTATCCCGCGAGTGACAGTTCGTGGGAGAAAGCAAAAGATGTCCATGTGGACAAACTGATAGCAGAGTTTAAAGCTAGGAAGGGGACAAACAAGTCAAAAGCCCGTAAAACATATATAAGATGGGCCAAAATGACAGAGGAACCCAATCCTCTTCCTCACCCTGCTTCCAATCTCTATATGCTATCCACTACATCTGCTCCTGCCAGCATTGTACCAACACTACCTGCCTCATCACCTCCCATCATAGCTCCTCCATATCATCCCACCAGTCAGAAGCCATGCACTCCTTTCAAATCCCAAGCTATGACTTGCATCTCTACTCAGAAGCCCTCAAAGACAAAGAGGCACCCACCTGTCATCGTACCTTGGCGCAACGCGCATATTCAATCACAGGCTGTCCACCCTACAGCACGAACAAAATTCACAACCCCACCTTTGAACAACTCAGGAATGGAGCCAGGCGTTCACTTAAGAAGGCTGCCATTGCCACTGGTCACAAGTACTGTAACTTGTTAAGGCCTAGCGGGGCCTTACTGTGCGACATGCACTGAGGGTGCGAAGGGACAAGGGCTGAGTGTGAGGACAAGGTGCTTGGTAAAAGCGACAAGGGTAGAGCAAGATGCTAAGGCAAAGAAGGTCCGTGAAGGACGACCGAGGGACAAGGTTTCAAGGGGCTAAGTCAAGGGACTTAGTGATGAGGTACAAGGGGTTCGGTCAGAAGGCCAAAGTGCGAGGGACTAAGTCAAATGACTTAGGGTCTGTGTGTGCGTGTTGTTATAGCACAAGTGCAAAGCTTCGAGGTGGCTCCCAACTAAGGGAAGGCCAACAGTGGTGATGAGACAATGAGAAGGAGGCACACAGAAAGGAATAGACAAGTCTGGTATTCGCTAGTATGATAAATGAAGACAAGACTGGAGAGTGAGCGTACAAAGTAGATGGGTTTATATAGGTCGCTACTCCGTGTCCGTCCCATGAGGGGATACTAAAGGAGAACAAAGGGAATGCAAATGGGGTAGGAGAAGAAAAGGGAACAAGGGGAAGTGCAGAAGGGAATGGGTTAGGAAGGGGACTCGGAGTAAGGAAGCATACATGGTAGTAAGTCAACAGGTTAGTACTCCAAGGGGAAGCAAGAATGAGTCAAAGCGATATAGTAAAAGAAAAATAAGTCCGTGGTGAGCTGGATCATGACATAACTGGTGTGGGCGTGAATTTCCAGACCACATACGCTGGAGGATGGGACGACAAGAAGAGTGGGAGATGTGTTACTGTTGAAGACAGTAATGTAGGAGAGGGATGACCAGCCTCACGCCACAAGAACCCAGACACTAATAGCTGCAGCAAAGAGAGGTGCTACCCATCGGCTGGCCTATTAGTGGAAGGAAGCAAACATACCTGCTTCCTTCACCCCTTCGCCAACAGATCCTGGAGACTGGTACCGCAAATCGAAATTTGGGTCACCACGGAGGTCAAACAGGAAGAGGGAGGGGGACCACCCAGAAGAACAAACATTGAGGCTGGGACAGGAGAGAAGATGAAGAAAGAAAATGCCAAGGAAGGCAAGAAGAAGAAAAGACTCGGGAAGGAGTCGAAGACCCTCAATTGGATCAAGGGGGCTCTCAGTTTGGCAAAGCCGAGGCAACTTTGCGCTTGAAAGGGGGGCTGTGTTATGACACTGCCTATTTTAATTCCTTTTCTCTAACCACCTTAGGACATGTGATAAACTTCTACTTTCACATCATGTGGTCGTTCTCATGCGAGTCATGGTAACTTGCTACTTGTTTGGTTCTCATAAGAGTCATGATGACTCTTTACTTATTTTCCCTTGTGAGTCATGACGACTCTTGCCCGTTGCTAAGGGGCTACTGTTTCAGATATATCAGTTTCACTTATATCTATTGTTTCACATCCTACATGTGATTACTGTGAGCTGCGCTCCGCAGTTCTTATTGTTTCTATTATGATTGCTTGATGACTTGATCCTAGGATGCCATTATCATTCTATCCTAGGATACCTCTTACTTTACTATAAATACAGGCTCACCAGGTAGTAGTAGCCTTAGACTTGACTTTTTGTATCCTACGGTACTCGAGCAATCGAAGACTGTGAATACTCCATATCTCACCAAACTCTCCTCTCACTGAAGAATCCTAAGTTCCACTATTGGCTTAGGCTGACTCTTCAACTCGTACATCTTCACTGAAGTTCCTCCTCGGAACTTCCCTTGAAACCAGAACCAGACCCCTTAGTGCAGTGTCCCAGTAGATCGACTTAACCCACGTCGGGTGAACGTCTCTACCGTGACATAACATTATGGCCAATTGTGCTTGGCCTTGTGGACAACCAGGATGAGTGTAGCATCAGCGGCACTATCAAGTTGCTCAACTTGAGCTGGTCACGTGACGTTGGGTCAGGTGATTTGAACATGAGACTTATGTCAACTTAGTCTCAGAGTTGAAATATGAGAAGTGCTGGTGGTGTGGGAATGTACATGCTCAAAGAGGAAGTGATGCTTACTAAGCCCAAAAGCGTTCACTTATGCCTTTGTCTTAGCAGATAAGAAGGGGTACAAATGCTGAGATTTCAAGAGACTCAGACTTAGGGTTTGAGTCCTATGCTTGGCCATTATTTATACAAGTAGTAGATCCACATGAGTCACTATGAAGGTAGCAACTAGAACACGATAGAACAATACAGAATGTAGGAGAATGTTATGGAATGTGCTACTATGGCTGAGCAATCATAAGTAGCAATGACATCATACTGCACTCAGACAGCTCCTACATCATCCTGCCATGACATCACTATGATATCACCTATGACGTTGTTGAATCGTCACAATGAGAGCAGCTTGTTGGAAATAGATAAGAGATAAGGGTGTAAGAACCTTATCTATAGCTAGTTATGATAGTACAGATATGATATGGAGTAGATAGTCGTACTGTACATGTCAGATATCCCCTTAGGGACTTCTGAAGCCCCACATGGTGTTCTGCAATTAGGCGCCACTGAAAATGCAATATTGTGGACCCCTTTACTCATCACTTTACATGTAAAGGACAGGGGTAGGCTGTAGAAACTATAAATCCCCCTATGGGGAGAGCACAATAGAGGGACTCTTCTACCCACTCATCTCATACACACTTTGTGTGAATACCTCCCCCCAAACCACCTAACAAAGGTGAGTTACATCTCCTATATGCTGTGCAATACAGCTGACATGTGAGAGAGCATGAAGCAGCCGACATGTGAGAGAGCATGAAGCGGCCAACATTCAAGAGTGTGTGAAGTGGCTGACATATGAGAGAGTGTGAAGTGGCCAACATGTGAGAGAGCGTGAAGTAGCCAACATGCAAGAGAGTGCAAAGCAGCCAACACACAAGAGAGTGCAAAGTAGCCAACACACAAGAGAGCACAAAGCAGCCAACATGCAAGAGAGTGCAAAGTGGCCAACATGTGAGAGAGCGCAAAGTGGCTGACACACAAGAGAGTGCAAAGTGGCCAATGTGTGAGAGAGCATGAAGTGGCCAATGCATAGCAAAATAGGTCTGGCTTGGTGGCCCAACCATACAGTGATTCAGCAACTTCAGATTTCAAGCAGGAGTCCCCTAGGAAACTTAGGTAGTTTGGCCTAGGCTATATGGCAGTGAGATGCACATCGTGGTGCATCAGCAGTGCCCCTAGTCTGCAGGACCATTGGGTCAGACCAAAGGCCCAGCGACCACATAGGTTATTGCAGTGTTTAGTAGACCACTTTGGGGCTTGCCTTAGACCACAAAGCCCCACAGGCAGATAGGCCAATGCAGTTGCACACCACTGTCACTGGCCTAGTGATGGTTGATATGGGTGTGTTCAGACAAGTGATTGCAGATGCAGGCAAAAGTGGCCAAAGCTCAGATAGTATAGGTATTTAAGGGTTCACTTCCCATGTATGTTACGCCTTGCCTTGGCATGTGCTGAACTTCAGCATGTGCTTCGAGGGGAAAGTAAGCGATGATGACTTTCTGGGTCATATGCAAAGGGAACTCTCCTTAACACAGTGACAAGCTATCAGCGGAGATTCTTCTAAGTCATGCTGGCTCAAGATATAGAGCGACCGTTCTTAGTACGTGCAGTACCAAGTGTCGTCCTAGGATTACATAAAGAGAGAAGAGGAGCAAGAAGAGGATTTGCGAGATGAGATCAATGGCAATTTGAAGAAGACCAAGATAGTGAGTCTTGGTCTTCTGCAGCTACTACTTATACAGTTACACAAGGGCTTTAAAGTGCCTCTTAAATGTTGACTATCCTATGGCATAAGTAGCTTGAACTCTACTACACCAATCCTAGGAATCACTCAGCAATCACATGTGACTGCTGAGTGTTGACTGATACGACTGTATCTGTGACTAATTACTACTTACTACCATAGCCACAACTGGTAAGTAAGAGTCCACGCCACTCACGCTAACACTTCGACTACTACTTCGACTCTGATCTGGATCCTCCTGACAGCCCGAGGGCCCAACCGTGACATCACCCCCTTTTCAAGGAGCAACACCCACATCATGAAAGGGAAGGTTGGCCCAGTTCCTCCTACCCTGGCCCACACCGATCCAGCCACCCATACATTTCTTGATATGGTCCATGGCATTAGCGAATTCGAGATGATGGATGGAGGAATTACACACCACTACAAGCCGACTCCACTCTTGTTCCATTTCCACCATCCTCAGCTCCATCTGTTCAACCACCCCTCCCAATGCTCAGAAGCGATGGACCTCTGCCGTTAGCGTAACATCCTTGACCTTGTGGAGGGTGTGGTTGATGCGTGCGCGTTCATCGTACCTGCCATCAAGGATCATGGATCCTCTCGAGCATAGACGGGCTTCTCCTCGCCCGGGTAGAGGAGTGCCGCCGCAGCATACAGCAGCTTGGGATAGACTCGATCGGACTTGTCAATGAGTCCAAGGACGATGGGGTCAGGTCCGAAGATGACCAGGATGTATTTGGCTGGGCATGTCACACCATTGGGGGTGGTGATGTGGAAGGGAACGTAATCGGGTCCTCTATTGACCCTGAACCCATATTGTTAAGGCCTAGTGGGACCTTACTGTGCGACGTGCACCGAGGATATGAGGGGACAAGGACAGAGTGCAAGAGCAAGGTACTTGGTAAAACAACAAGGGTCAAGGGAGTTCGAGGAGACGATGGTCCACAAAGGACGACCAGGGAACCGGGGTTTGAAAGGTTAAGTCGATGGACTTAGTGACAAGGTACAAGGGGCTTCGACCAGAAGGTCAAAGTACGAGGGACTAAGTCGAACGACTTAGGGTCTGTGTGTGTGCGTTGTTATAGCACAAGCGCAAAGCTTCAAGGTAGCTCCCAACTAAGGGAAAGCCGACAGTGGTGATGAGACGACGAGAAGGAGGCACACAGTGAGGAGTGAACAAGTCTGGTATTCGCTAGTATGATAAATGAAGACAAGACTAGGGAATAAGCCTACAAGTGGTTGAGCTTATATAGGTAGCTACTCCATGTCTGTCCCATAAAGGGGATACTATGATAGGGAACAATAGGTAACGCGAATGGGGAAGAGGGTAGAACAGGGAACAATAGGAAGCGCAAAAGGGGAAAGGGAAGAAGAAGAATCGGAGTAATGGGGCGTACATGGTAATAAGTCAACAGGTTAGTACTCCGAGATAGTCCGAGGGTAAGGAAAGCGATAGGGTAAAAAGAAAAGTAAGTCTGTGGTGAGCCGGATCACGACACATATGGGCATTGAGCGGAGGCAATGGTGGATGCAGCTCAGTCGGCGAGCTGTGGACAGATATCACCTCGATACATCAGGGTTCTGTCCATGGTGAGGGCGTGTGGTGTGGTGTTGGATGGGGCATTAGCATCTCGTCCGTAGGAGATGTGATTGTGCTTAGCTGGGTACTAGATGTCGACACTATTTGTTGAATCCTCTCCCTCTGAGCTATCATCTCCTGTCTTCTGCTCTTTGCCTCCAGCAACTGTTAATCCCTCCATTTGGCTACTACCTCCCTCCACAGTTTCATTGGCCTGAAGTCTCAGAGGTATTGGGAGAGGTGCAGGCTCGGCCCGTGCATCAGTGTCGCAAGGTGCTGGAACTTGGGCACCTTGGTCCAATGCGTTGCTGAGAGGCGGATTTCATTGGTGGTGAAGGGGACCTCTGAGATGGGTTCCTGGTTGCACTGGAGGATGTCCCACATGGGGACCCCCTCATCATCTGACAGTCAGGCTGTGTTGATGGTGGTGGCTTGAGCAGGGAACTGCTCGATGACAGCTGACAACTCAGCTGTGATGATGGGGGTCTCCCATCCCCTTTGGTCTGCACTAGCCATGATGGCTTGGTCAGTACCTTCTCCTCGATTAGATGCATGCTCTTCTTCCAGCTCAGCTGCAAAAATCCTTTCAGGGGTTCCCTGATAGTATGTGAGGGTTTTTGAGAGGGAGGCATTGGCAGTAGGGTGCATGAGGTAATGGGAGTGTGTGGAAGGTGAAAGAGGGGAATGAAGAGTATCACAGGCAATTGCTCACCTTATATGTATTCCCCTCGACCGTTTATACTCCACTATGGCATCATCGGCAAAGATGTCTTTCTTGTTAACCCACTGGTTTTCCGAATCAGGGTACCCCTTCCATGACACCAGGTATTGTTTCCTATGCCTTCTGCCATGTAGCCGATGGTCTAGAATCTTCTCGACTTTGTACTCCTTGGCTCCTTCCACTAGATCCGGTGGTGGTCTTGCGTAATTTGGTCTGTGCATGTGTTACGCTTCGGTAAGTGTGGGCCTTGCTTTAGGCGATGGTATGACGCGAGTACTTAGCTTTATGGTCTGTGGAGTCAAACGTGGGATCCTAAGTTCTAGCACGTTGACGTCTTGCAACTGGGAAGGTACTCTTGGTAAACCTTATGCAGTGCACCCTTCTCCGTTATTCTCTGAAGACGCAAGGAAGGAAGAGTGGAAAACCGATGATTCAAGAAGACCAAGATGGTGATCCTTGGTCTCCTATGACTACTACTTATACACGATGATAGAGGGCTTTAAAGCGCCTCTCAAATGATGCTGGCCCATAGCGTATCTAGCTCGAACCCTAGTATCGCTATCTTAGTAATCAGTAAGCGTAAAGTACCATGTGATACTACTGCTGACTGATAACACGTGAAATGTGAAGTCCCTGACTAATGTAAGAAATCACGAGCCTACTACCATAGTCAGAACCTAGTAGTAAGCGTCCAAGTCCAGTCCATAACAGCATGGGTGTCTCATGGTATGGTGTGAGAAGATCAATGTGGAATACTGGGTGGATCTGCCATTGCATGGGAAGTTGGAGACGGTAATTAACAGGGGACATCACCTGGATGATGGGGAAGGGACTGTGTCTCCTGGCCGCTAATTTTGTGGTTGGCTGGTGAGTGCGGAGATGACGTCCTTCCAGCCATACTTGGTCTCCGATGCCGTACTTGGGTGTATCTTTGTTGCAGACCCATGATTGTTGTGCCTGGATAATAAGTTCTTGCGCCTTACATTGTGCTTCTTTTAGTTGGTCAGTGCATAACATGACTTGGGGAATAGGGGAAGGCTTATTGGTCCAATTGGCTCATGGGTTGTACCCCATCAGAAGCTTGAATGGTGACTTGTGTGTGTATTCGTAGGGCCAGCTATTGTGAGTGAATTCCACTAGTGGGAGATAAGCATGCCAATTGTCCTGGTGTTTATTGGCCCAGAAACGTAGATACTGTTTGAGCCACTGATTGGTCCATTCTGACTGTCCATCTGTTCTTGGATGATAAGCGGTTGATATGTTTTGGCTGATACCGAGGGTATGACATAGTTCTCATGCAAACTTTCCTACAAACCTGGGATCTCTATTGCTTATAAGAGTGGAGGGTAGCCTGAATCATGAGAACACGTATCTGGCGTAAAGTCCTGCCGTTTCCTCCACTGTTATTTCTTTGTTACATGGAATGAACACTGATGCCTTGCAACAGTCATGGTCGGTGATGGTAAGTATAGAGTCGTATCCTCCAGATGTTGGTAGTTTGGTGATGAAATCCAGGGCGACTACCTCAAAGGGCATAGCCTCAGGTCAAGAATAGATGGGAGCTAGAGGTGCATGCGTTGGTCAATTGTTGATCTTCATTCATTAACATTTGGTGCATCCTTTCACGTAGTCATGTACATCAGTACGGAGCGTGGGCCACCAGTAGTGTCATTTGACCAAGTTTGCTGTCCTTTTGATTCCTGGATGTCCATAAACTGGTGTGTTATGATGGGAGTGAATGATACTTCTCTTGTCATGCATTCCTCCTGTGACTACTCTCTTCCCTTTGCAATACCAAAGTCCATAAATCTTCTTCAGTTGGTGTCCGTTGACCCATGGTTGTAGGATTTTCTCATCCTGTTGGTAAATGGGGTCTTGAACCTTAATGGTAGTCACGACATTGGCTGCCCTGATGAAAAGCCGGTCAGGTAGTATGGTCACACCCTCATTGTCAGCGTCGCCTTGGTTGTAGTCTGGTCATCGTGAAAGGGCATCAGCTCGTCCATTAGCTGTTCCTTTGATGTGGTGAATCTCGAAGTTATATTCTGATAATTCCAACACTTCCCTTGCAACCCTTCTACTGATCTTCTGTGGTGATCGCCAGTATTGAAGGTTGAGGTGGTCAGAAAATACTTTTGTAGTGTGTGGTGATCCAGCTAACAGGGGGCGCCAGTGTCAGAACACTTTTATGATGGCAAGCAATTCTAGGTCGTAAATGTCGTAGTTTCATTCTGTGGTGTTGAGAGTTGATGAGTAGTAGCCCACAGGGTGTCTCTTTCCATCTTCTTTCCATTGTAATAGAACTGCCCCTATGGCGAAGCCTGAAGCATCCACTTCTAGTTCAAATGGGTCACTCAGCTTTGGGTGTACGAGTACCGGTTCCATGGTTACAAGTGTTTTGAGGGTTTGGAAGGCCTGTTCCTCCTTGTCAGTCCACTGCCATGTCATGTTCTTCTTTGTTAGTTTGTTGAGGGGGCATGCATGTTGGGAGAAATTGTGGATAAAGGTGCAGTAAAAATTGCAAAAGCCTAGGAAGGAACGGACATCCTTGACTGTTGTTGGCGTAGGCCAATGTTTGATGCCCGCAATTTTGATGGGGTCCATGCATGTCACCCCCTTTTCAAGGATTACCCCCAGGTAATCCATATGGGGTGCATGGAAAAGGCATTTCTCTAGTTTGTAGTATAGGTCATGTTGGGCTGAAATAGTAAGGATATCGTGAACGGCAGCAATGTGATCGTTGAGGGAGTGGCCAATGCAGGTGGCGATGCCGATGTTGTCCATATAGATGTGGATGATCGTTCCCTGAATTTCATGTTTTGCAATGATGTCTCAACAAATATGGTTCATCATTGTTTGAAATGTGGTGGAGGAGTTGGTCAGTCCGAAGAACATGACAGTAGGTTCAAAGAGACCATACTTGGTTTTAAATGCAGCTTTCTCTTCATCTCCTTCTCGGATACGCACATTGTTGTAACCCCATCGTATGTCAAGTTTGATATATATATAGGCATTGCTGAGGTTGGTTATGAGATCTGAAATAAGCAGAAGGGGATATTGGTTGTGGATTGTGAACTGATTAATCTGCCTGTAGTCTTGCACGGGTTGAAGTTTGCCATCCTTCTTTTTGACAAAGAAGAAGGGTGATGCATAGGGTGACTTTGATGGTCATATATACCCTTTTGCCAGCTGTTCATCAAGGAAATTCTGGAGGGCTAGGTCCTCCTCTTGGGTGAGAGGGTAGACCTTACAATCAAGTGACTTGGGGGCGTCCTTCTTAAACGTGATTTCGTGATCCCAGGCGCAAGTGGGGGGGAAGCACTGTGATGCTTCCTCATTAAAAAGACGATGAAATTCTTGGTATTCAGCAGGTAATGTAGCTTTCATGGTATACTGTTGTGCCATGATTGCTAGCTCCGTAGAAGTAGTTTGGTGATACCCTTCATTGACTTGTTTGTCAAGTTGAGCGATGATCTCTTCCCTTTCTCCCTTGGTGATAGTTGCTGCAATTGTAGGTTTTACCTTCATAAATTGAGGGTAGACGGAGCTGATGATGATGGGTAATGCATGTTCATCGATAGTTGCATGTCGCCAGCTCATAGTTGGTTCATAGGTGGTGAGCCAAGGATACCCCAAGATGATGTCTTTGGTTCTGATGTTGGTAAGAAGGAACCTCATTTGCCTTTGTATCCCTTTTGTCTGAACATCTAGATCGACACAATAGGTGATTAGCCCTGCTCTGTTTTCAGTGTTATCAATGTTCCATATCTTTTTTGCTCGTTCAAGCCATTGTTGCCCCATTCCCATTCTTCTGGCAAATGTGGGTCTCATGAAATTGTCAGTGGCTCCAGAGTCCACCAGTGCTCTTATATCAGCCTTTGAGTAACTCGTCCATACTGAAACTGGAATTTGCATAGATTGATAGCATGTAATAATGACTGAGTTACAATTGACTGCCCTCACCTAGGCTGACAGGTTCAGGCGTCCTGAAAACCCTCCTGTTTCCACAAACCTTGGAGGATAAGCTCTTTTACTTCGTCATCTTCAGCTGCTACTTTCATCATCCATCCATTTGCTCATTCTTGAGGGGTCTGTGCTCGTGACACGTGGATGGGTTCTTCCTCAGGTTCATATCGGTTGGCTTTGGTCCTTTGGCTGGTGGATGGTTCTGGTAATGTGGAATGGGGTGCATTCTGTGAGCAGTATCGACTGATATGGCTCTTTTTGCCACAGGTATAACACGTAACTTCGGAAAAGTTATTGCATCTTTGTCCACCTCTTTGGATGAATCCCCCTCGGGGAGGTCTGGGAGGGTGAGTATGCCTCCAATTGTCTAGAACTTCTTCAGCTCCAGCTAGTCGTCCCCAAGCTCAGTTGGCTGATGTGTCCATGGCGTTTGGGTCTCTTGGTAAGTTCCACCCCGGCCCGTATCTGCCTCTTCTCTGTTGCTGCCATCCTGATTGGCCTGTGTTTGCCCCTCGATGTTGCTCTAGTCAAGCCTTCATGTGGATATATTGTTGTTGTCATTTCATGACGGCAGCTTTCCATTCTTCAAATGTCTGAGGGTTGTCCAATGGTGAAGACCTTCTTGTAAAGGTCTTTTGGCAACCCATTGGTGAATATGTCAATGGTGAGGGGGGAATCTAGGCGATAGCCAGCTTGTTGTGCAAAGGTCTTGAAGGTAGTCACGTACATGTTAATATCCCCTCCAATCATTCGTACTCCCTTCTTTAGGGCTGCCTGTGCTTGTTCTTTTTCAAGCATGTTTGAGAACCTCCTGTTGAATGTGCTAATGACCTCTAACCAGAGACAGGGGTTATTGTCCGCTATTCCTCCAGTTACTTGCCTGTTGAGCCATTGGCTTGTGTGAGTAATCCATTCATTGACGTCTTTCCCTTGGATGTAAGTGAGGAAGAACATGGAATGCTAGTAAGCGTTGCTCATGATGGGATTGTTGTTATTAATTCCCCAATATAACTCCCATTGCATAAGAAATTCTTCAGCCTTTTGGCAGTCCCCTTGGAATACTTCCAGCACATTTCCTGCAAATTTGTCTGACTGGTGAGTGTGTCCAGGGGAGCCAGGTAGTGGTACTCCCCCTATGCCACTGGGTGGTGGTCCTCCTCCTGGGAATCCTCCTCCTGGTGGTCCCCCTCCTCCTGGAGATCCCAGTGGTCCTCCTCTAAATGGTCCTCCTCCGGACAGTGGGTCAGGTTGGTCAGGGCCTATAGCCCTCATGATTGCTGCATCATCTGCATTGAATGGTTGTCCGGTCGATGGATCAAGTGGTAGCTGTACCTGAGTTGGTACTTCTTCGGTCATGGTGGTCATTGGTGGTAGGATGGTGATCGACTCAGCTTGTTCGATAAGGGCCATCTCTCATTCATTCAATGGGGATGGTGACTGGTGTCGTTCTTCTTCTTCACTTGAAGTTTCTTCTGATACTTTGTGAGTATGTTCTGAGTGGCTCACCTCATGTTCATCCCTGTCGAGCGGTCCCCAATCAGATCGTGGTAGTACTTCGTCAGTATAGATGTCACACCAATGGTGAGCTCTAAGTGGGCTGATAATCTGCCACCGGTCTAGGATGTAGTCAACTTGACACCAGCACAGGTGATTGAAGCTAAACTCAACTAGGCATCTTCCATGTTGTGTTTCAATGATATATCCTTCTACTCCATTGATTTTGCTCCAAAAGGTGTTCTTCAGGTATTGGGTAGGTAGGTTGTGACTCCCCCATCTTGGAAGGTAGTATAGATGGAATCTGTTGATGTTCCACTGTTCTCTGGTCATTACTCTTGCCACGATGGAAAATCTTGGTCTTAATGTTACGCCTTGCCTTGGTGTGTGCTGGACTTCAGCACGTGCTTTGAGGGGAAAGTAAGTGATGATGACTTTCTGGGTCAGATGTGAAGGGAACTCTCCTTAACACAGTGATGAGCTATCAGCGGAGATTCTTCTAAGTCATGCTGGCTCAAGATATAGAGCGACCGTTCTTAGTACATGCAGTACCAAGTGTCGTCCTAGGATTACATAAAGAGAGAAGAGGAGCAAGAAGAGGATTTGCGAGATGAGATCAATGGCAATTTGAAGAAGACCAAGATAGTGAGTCTTGGTCTTCTGCAGCTACTACTTATACAGTTACACAAGGGCTTTAAAGTGCCTCTTAAATGTTGACTATCCTATGGCATAAGTAGCTTGAACTCTACTACACCAATCCTAGGAATCACTCAGCAATCACATGTGACTGCTGAGTGTTGACTGATACGACTGTATCTGTGACTAATTACTACTTACTACCATAGCCACAACTGGTAAGTAAGAGTCCATGCCACTCACACTAACACTTCAACTACTACTTCGACTCTGATCTGGATCCTCCTGACAGCCCGAGGGCCCGACCATGACAATGTAAATATAACACAGCACAGGTGCAGCATAGCACCCATCTAGTTACACTCTAGACTTCATTTTCCTTTCATTGTGAATGCTCTGTGCACCTGTGTGTGCTAGTGTCCTCCTATTGGCCTCCATCTTGCTGCTCTGGCAGCCCTTTGTATTTATCTTAGGCTTGTGTGCCTTCCACATTGGCTGAGCACTGAGTACACCTTTAGCCAGCCCTCACCTCGCTCAACTTTGTTCACTCAGTGTATTGTATTCCTCAACCTCCTGAACCCTTCCACTCTTAGCCATACTTCAACACACCTAGCAGTGGCTTAGGGTGTCAGCACAACAGACACTTCCAGACTGGACCCCTCCAATGGGGACTGCTACATCCAGTCAGCCACATACCAGAGGGGTAGAGCCCAACAGCAAGCATTCCTCAAGTGGAAAACTGAATGGCACAGCAAACACATGCTCCATCAGTTTCAGATGGAGTGGACTGGCATACCACATGACAGCCATGCACACCTGCATGCTATACCCAACCCCCCAAATGAAGACAATCACCCACTCTGGTGGGCAGCTGTCACAAGGGAAAAGGATACAAATAGTAAACCTAGGGGGGCCCCCATACACACCCACCACACCACTTTCACAGCAATCCAGCTTGCAGTAGACCATGCCTTTACTGGGTCCTACTCTAAATGCTTCCAACCTATGGACCCTTCTGAGTCACAGAGCTGCCCATGTGGAGCTGCCTTATGCTCCCCCATACACCTTACCCGCCACTGTCCACAGTTCTACCAGTCCCACATTAATGCTGGACTTGTGGGCCCCCTCCATACCATCCAATTTAACAACCTATTCTCCACCAAGAAGGGCACCAAATGCCTCCTTAACTTCCTCAAAGAATGCCATGCTGGGTCTATCCCTAGAAACCAGAGCACCACCACCAAATATGCCACCTGAACCTGACTAGGTAACTCACCCCCCCAAGGGGGCCCCCTTTTCACCTCCTTGTGTCCACATTATTGATAAGTGCTGGCGCACTTAGCAGCTCTATGGACTACTTAGTGCTTAGGACACTATAGGTAGATTAGATTATGGACTTATAATCTTGGACATCTAGATACCATACATATTTCTTATCTATGACATCATCTGTACAATGACATCATATCACATGGACTATAATGTGGACTATGTTATTGTACTCACTTTCTTATTGTTATCATTATCTCTGATGTTGCTATGATACCATTGTTCTAGGCTCCCTATTGTTCTAGGATGCCTTTGTTCTTGGTAGGGAACTCCTTTAGTTCCTTTGTTATCTCTATTATACTAGTGATGCCTTGTACTTAGTTACTCACTGTGATGGCATCACCCTCTGTAGTAGTATAAGTAGAGTACCATGTACACTCCTAGCCTCCAGTTCTATCACTCATACTGGTGCGCTAGGTAAAGTCTTCCCTTGTAATATCAGTTCTATCACTCATACTGGTGTGCTAGATAAACCCTGATCCTCTCTGATCTATGCTTGCTATTACTGTGCTCTCCGTTCACACTCTCAGTTCTCCATCAACACTGTGAGTACCTGCATGCTGTTCATCAGGTTATGGGCCCTGCACCCTCTGCTCCACTGAGTCAGTCACTGTGTCACTATGGGCACAAACTGTACTCAGGTCTGTGCTGGGGCCTCACCAGCCTTGCACGAGCCTAGGATAGACTGTTGGCAGATGGAGAACCATGGCAAGCAACCCCGCCTTTGTAAGTTGTGCACATAATAGTCCTAGTAGTAGTCCCCATCATCCCTTGGCCCCTGTGTACACACTTGGCACGGATCTAGCAGCCCTTTAATACATATCTATGTGTGCATTCCCCACTGGGGGGTGTATTGTGGAGCTTAGCACATGCTGTCTCATGTGCTCTATACTGTGCATGGGACCTCTCCACCCATGGGAGTGTAAAACCCAGTGCAGGCTCTGGGGGGTGTTGGCCTTTGGCCTTCTGCAGCTAGACACCAACCTTGGAATGCAGCAAAGGGAAAGGGGGTGGTGAACCACATTATGTGGGAAGAGGCAGCCAATAGGCCAAGGAGGCTGAGGCAGACAGCCTTAGGCAACACTACTTCCACTACACACATACCACTGCTGTGCAGTGTTTGAGCCATGTCCTAGACACATCCTGGCAGGCAGCTGGCTCACACAAGCATATGGTGGGGTCATACACTGAGTAGTATCCCCTCTGCACATATGGACTAGGACTGGCCCTCATGAAGCCCTCATAGGCCTAGTGTAAAAGGCTAGATCCGCTTGAAATCCATGACACAAAAGGTTTGAGGGCACAGCTGCAGACCTTCTCCCTGGATCCTAGATCCTTGTATCATCCACACGCATAAGGGGCAGGACACAATAGTGTTCTGGCCATACAGTACCACAGACAGGAGTAGATAAACCTCCCCTGTTGCTTTAATCAGAGAAGAGATCTGTCGCTGACTGCTCCTCAACAACAGAACACAAAACATCCCACATGTCTTCCACCACAACTCCCACTGCTGCTGGTGCCTCCACCAGCACAGGATCTGTATCTGCCTCAACACGCATCTCCAATGCATTTGGCAATACCTTCAGCATGCCTGCAGGCATTCAGCTTCCCTTGTTTGATGGTTCAGACTGGGCTCAATGGTCTGGGATCATTAAGGCAATACTCAGCCTTAATGAGGCTGAGGATGTTATCACCTTTGACACTATGCCAGCAGGTAATGACATCAATAAGTGGAACTCCATTCAGAGGAGGGCCAAGGCATACCCACACTTGTACTGCAAGCAGGATGTCTACTTATTAATCACAGACAATACATCCCTTCCAACCTTCAAGCACAAGTTTGATAAGCTGAAGGCAACATTTGGCAGTGCTTCGGGCAGCACCACCATCTTTAATAATTGGATACAGTTAACACAAGCCTACCTTGACAACTCCATGCCCATGGCCCCTCAGCTCACCAAGCTGAATGAGGCCCACATTGCCCTCACCAACACCTCCATGGGTGTCACTGACACCCAATACTGTTTAATTCTACTCCATGCACTTCCGGCCTCCTATAAGGTTCTGGCTTCCACCATCCTGGCCAGTGGGCCCCCATCCAGCCTCGCACACACCAAGATTGTTGCTTAGATTGTGAATGAGAGGGGGTGCCACACTGGTCCAGGTGGATCATCCCTCAACACTGTGAGAGCAGCTCCCATCAAGGCGTCCAGTGGTTGCAAAAAGGACCACTCCCAGCTAACGTGCCACTACTATAACAAAAAGGGGCACATCAAGCCAGACTGATGTAAGAGGAAGAAGGATGAGGAAGATGCAAAGAAGAAGGGAGGAAATGCGGCGAGCAGAAGTAGTAACAAGGCAGCCAATGCCCACATAGCACCTAGTACCACCTCCATTGAGGAGGTCAATAATGATATCAGTGTTGCCCTGTATACCACTGCACACATACATTAGATGATGGACAGTGGTGCTACATACCACATCACACCACACAGATTGGACTTCAAGGACTACACCCCCACAAAGGGTTCAGTGCACCTTGGAGATAAGTCTACAATCAATCAGATTGGCATCAGTTTAGTTGTCTTCACTACAAGCCAAGGCACTAGGCTCACCCTAAGCAATGTGCTACACCTACCACAAGTGACTACTTGCTTCATGTCGATGTGTGTATTAGCACAAAAGGGTGCAGAAGTGGCCTTTAACAGTGGCTCATTCAAAATTACTGTCAATAAAAGCCAGGTAGCTACAGGCTACCTTGAGGACAACCTATATTGGTTGGATGCCTCACACATCGGGCTCAATGCCCACTACAAAAGTGCAGCCACAAGTTTGTGGTTCCCAACTAAGGGAGGACCAACAGTGGTGATGAGAAGACAAGGAGGGGCACACAGTTCATGAGGACAAAGGCTTATATTTGCTAGTAAGAAAGATGAAGACAAGACTAAGGAGTTATCATATAAAAGTGGGGGTTTATATAGACAGGTACTCTATGAGTGTCCCATAGAGGAGGATGGTAGGCATCCAGAAAGGGAACAAAGGGATACCTGAAAGGAGAAATAATTAAAAGGAGGTAAGACAGTAATTGGAAGAAGAAGGCATACATGGTTATGAGTCAAGAAGTTGTTAGTCTGAGAATGAGTCAAAGTGATGTAGTAAAAGAAAAGAAAGTCTGTAGTGAGCTAGATCACAACATCACCCCTACTCTTGGTTGATGCTTCCATGCATCAATCACATCAATCCTGAGCCTCCCAGTCAACATCCTTATAGGCATTGTAGTCTCCGTTGTAAGTCTCATTCCCATAGAAGGAATGCCAGGACTTAAAGTGCCAGTTACAGCCACCCTTGAAGTTCTTGTGCTTAGGAGGTACATGGCAGTGGCCCTCAGTATAACAATAGGAGTGGGGGTAGAAGCACTTCTAATGTTACAGTCACACCGGCCGTCTAGCTCGACTTGAGCTGGGTTTCTCAGAACGCTTGTATTGCATGCGACAACCAAGGCAAAACCACTGCAGTAGTGGTTGCAACTGAGAGACAAAGGGAAAGACTGAGGGAAACGGCTTGCTAAGAAGCAGCACAACAAGACGATGTCTAAGGGTTTGGTGAAGAAGACCAACGAAGGCCCTTAGGAAAGCAGGAGGGAACTGTGATGCAGATTATTGAAGAACTCAAGATGGGGAATACATGCGAAGACAAGCTAGTACTTATACTACTAGTGGATAAGGTTTGGACTCAGCACGAACCCTAAGTCCTTATCTCTAGCCAATAGCCATAAGGGCTCTGGCTCCACAAGCTGAAACACGAAGGAGAAACATAATTGGACCGGCCTATAAAGGCACTGACATCTATCAGACATGAGGCTGTGCCCATACAGTACACGAGGCGTCCATCAGAAAGTCCATCAGTAAATAGGCATGAAGGCCTAGTCCATGTCATCACCAACCGGGTAACCGGCTGCAGCATACCCGAGGCATACGCGCTCAGGTGATGCCTCATGTGATGAGTCACGTGACTCTGGGCCAATATGCCCGTAGAAGTGCGCATACATCTTGCGCACACGAGCTTCGTCTTGCTCGTAGGGATCGTCAGCTTCTTCATCGCTGCTCTCAATAGAAGTGCGGGACTTAGCTGGTTCCGGACGCAATGTCCACATGCTCATATCGCCTTTTCTCATCAAGGCCTCCCTTAATGCCTCGGAATCCACGGTCCTTTCGTGGTTGTCCAACGTGGGCCAGCTCAGACAGCTCAGCGGTGTGCTTTCTCAGGAGCTCAAAATCTTGGCTGTAACATCTAAGCTGTGTATCCCACATTGTTATAGTAGAAGCAGCACTTCCACATAGGGCAGTTGTTGGTGTGGTGAGTGGTGTTGGGGATGTAACATTTGGTGCAAGTAAGGATAGAGGGGCAGATGGGTTGGGAATTAGGGAGTGGCTTCTTTTTGGAGACATGGGACTCCTGGCCTTGCAACAGGATCCAGCAGGACATATCTGGCTTCTTTTCATCATAAAGCTAGGGCATGGGGAAGTGGGTGTAGCACTCCCCTCCTGGGTGGAGGCTCTCTAGGTACAGTGCCCCCAAAAACTGTTCAAATGTTTGAACATTTAGCTTATTTCAAATATATCTTCTGAACTAGAGGGTTCATGACATGTACCTAGGCTTGTTTGAAAGCCCTTAATAAGGGGTTTCTGAGGATATTTTATGTATAGTTATAGCTTAACTATATAAGAAGATATAGGCAATTAATTCTAGAGTACCCACTTGAACAGTTTTTGTGCATTACTATTTACATAGGGTATATGGTGAAAATTAGTAGTTTGTGTATCCTCCATTTGCTTTATATACCTCCATCACCCTCCTAGGCATCCTTTCTATCAAATTCTGAACCACAGATGGTTCAATAGCCTCCCACTCCCTTTGAGTGCACTCCTATAGCTCATTAATCCCCTTTGGGGGGGTAGGGTATGCTGATAGCTGCCGCTTGAGATGAACCCAAAGGTGTTCAATGGTGTAGCGTCAGCGGCACTATCGAGTTGCTTGACTTGAGCCGGATCACATGACGTCGGGTCAGGTGACTTGAACGCAAGACGTTTTGACTTAGTCTCAGAGTCAAGTATTCGGAAGATTCTGGTGGCGCGGGAAAGTACACGCAGAAGAGGAAGGTGAGATTACTAAGCACAAAAGCGTCCTATCTGATGCTTTGTCTTAGCAGAAAGGAAAGGATATGATAACGCTGAGATTTCAAGAGACTCAGACTTAGGGTCTGAGTCTTGTCTTGAGTCGGTATTTATACAACTATCTAGCTACTATGAGTCATAGCTAGTAAATGGACTAGAGCGATACGGAAACTAGTAGAAACATGGAGAACGTTATGGAACGTACTACTATGGCTGAGCAATCCTAAGTAATACTGACGTCATAACTGTGCTCAGTCAGCCCCTACGTCATCCTGCCATGACATCACCTTGACATCACCGATGACATCGTCAGAACGTCACAAATGGGGTTAAGGTCTGGGGATTGAGCTGGCCACTCCATGACCTCAATCTTATGGTCTTTGAACCAGGATGTGGCCTTCTTGCTCTTGTGTTTTAGGTCATTATCTTGCTGAAAGATAATATCTTTGCACTTCTTCTTAAAATACTTAATGGATCCTAGCAGGTCCTCCTCCAGAATGCTGCAATAAAGATCAGTGTCCATCCTCCTATCAATCTTTGCTGCATTCCCAACTCCTTCCCAAGTCATACAGCCCCATAACATCAAGGAACCCCCTCCATGTTTGAGTGTAGGCTCCACTAGATGTTCAGTGAGGTGCTCCCCTTGTTTTTTCCAGACCCATTTCTTGCCATCTGAGCCCATGCAATTGATCTTGGTCTCATCTGACCAAATAACCTTCTTCCAGTCTTCCACAGTCTAGTAGAGGTACTTTTCTGCAAAGTTCTTTCTAGCTTTGCGATGACTTGGCTTGAGATAGGGCCTCTTCTACTTTCCAACTGCTTTAAGGCCTGCCTTCTTAAAGCAATTTCAAACTGTCTGATTGTAGAGAGTGATACCCTTGATGGCCTCCAGCCTTCTAGCAACCTGAGGAGCAGTTTCTGCTTCCCCAGAGCCAAGAAGACGTGTAGCATGGCAGATATCATGTTGGGAGAGCTTAACAGGATGGCCTTCAGAGGACTTTGGATGATCTAAGAGGTACTTTTGACAAATATTACTGATTGTCCCAATGCTTCTGTGGGCTGCTCTTGCTATACTTTGGACTGGGTGGCCAGCCTGAAGAAGGGAAATGATGTAGTTGACTTGATAAGAAGAGAGGGATTTCATGATGATGATGGTAAGGAAGAAGTGGTTGTTTTGGGTTGTTTGTACCTGTTTCAACTTTGTTATATGTCATATGATCTCCATACTCAATTTTAGGGTTCTAGAACAAGAATCAGTATTGCTATTTGAGAAATACTACTCTAGGATACCATTGCACAAAAACTGTTCAAATGGGTACTCTTGAAAGAATATATATTATCTGAGTATCTAAGGATGTTGATAACACATATAGTATACTCTTGGATAGCTATGATA
The DNA here is from genome assembly GCA_951394315.1 of Lactarius evosmus. NCBI lineage: Eukaryota > Fungi > Basidiomycota > Agaricomycetes > Russulales > Russulaceae > Lactarius > Lactarius evosmus. The sequence goes on along the minus strand of OX596129.1, from coordinate 1,169,721 downwards.
AAGGGCTTTCAAACAAGCATAGGTACATGTCATGAACCCCTCTAGTTCAGAAGTTATATCCAAAATAAGCTAAATGTTTAAAACATTTAAACGGTTTTTGGGGGCACTGTAAGAATGGAACTCACATTAGAAATGTGGTTTGGGAGAGTAGTTCACACAAAAGATGTATAAGATGAGTGGGTACACAAGTGTGTTCTATACTCTCTCCCTATAGGAGTATTTATGGTCTCTACAGCCTACCCATGTCCATTTCACGTTAAGTGATGAGTAAAGGTGTCTACTATATCACAATCTCAGTCACACTGTACTGTGGAACACTGTGTGGGGCCTCAGATACCCATAAAGGGATATCTGATATGTACAGTATTACTATCTACTCCATATTGTATCTGTACTATCATAACTAGCTATAGATAAGGTTCTTACATCCTTATCCTTATCTATTTCCAACAAGTTCTTGTACCCTTAGCACATGTTGCATAGAAAGGCCCCACTAGGCCTTAACAGTAGCTGTCCTTGAGTCTTTTGTGCTGTGGGTGTCATTGTTTTGTGTGGAGGGGTGGTTTCAGTCGCATATTTGGTTGGGTCAGTCTCATATATGGGGCCTATGTCACCTTAGGGTGTGCCCTTCCTAGATGTGTGATGTGCCCAGGGGGTGACTTACTGTGTGCTCAGATGCTAGGTGCTGGGAGGGGGTGTTATAGTGGCTCTCTCTATGGGGTGGTTCTTGGGCCTCTATGTAGGCATGGTTACTGGCTCTCAGCTTAGTGTTGACCAGTTTAGTTATCATGTGGAGTGATCATTTAGTCATGGGGCCAATGGTGTTCAAGTACCAGGGAGGAGGGAGGTTGTCATTGCAAGCTCTGCTCATCACTGGTCCATCCTTGCCCCAGTGTTACCTATGGGAAACCATTCCATGGTGGTGGTAGTGGTTCAAGGAGCCCCTAGGTCAACATCTATTGTGACCTGCATGTCCTTGCAGCCCCCTGCTTTCAGTGCCCCCTCACCCTGCCACTCTTAGCCAGTCCAGGAACATGAGGTAGTGACCCATATGTTTTCTCTTTCACATCGGGTCCTTCACCTCCCAGCACGCCACCATTAGCAGCATGTGGAGTGCACCTGCCAGTTGCAATGTAAGGATTGGCATCAGTCTGCACTCACACAATCCCCTGATAAGCCTATGACTGACAAACACCGTCACAGCATCTATACACCACCAACTCCTGAATACAAACAACCATTAACCTGTAAGATTATGGACACATTTAGGAATGAATAAGAGATCAAGTGAATGTGTTTATTGAGTTAGTCAATGTGTGCGGGCAGTGTTACTGTGCAAGTCAATGACACTCAGTTACTGCATACACAAACAGCAGAAACTCTGTATCTATTCACCTGTAAAAGTCAATGATGCAGTCTGGAGCATGTAAGTATGAGATGATACAGTGGAAGTTAGGATATACTCACCTCAGTTACTGCACACACAAACAGCAGAAACTGAAGTGCTAGGGTATGAAAGGAGTGTGGTTTAAGGACTATTCTAAGTAATCTAATAAACTATTGCTCCTTGTCCACAGAGCAAGGTGAGATATGATGGATCAATTGGCAGTATGAAGTGTCACACAGGTTTGTGCATTGTACAAATGGTTAGTATAGTAGCAGTGTATATATGGAAATGAGTGTTTAGATTCAAGCTTACTTAAGGTGTGGCATGGCACCTAATGTCATGATCTGGCTCACCATAAACTTACTTTTCCTTTTTACTATATTGCATTGACTTATTCTCAGACTTCCTTGGAGTAATAACTTGTTAACTCACTACCATGTACACTTTGTTACTCCAATTCCCCTTCTATCCCTTTCTCCTTCCATGTTTCCCTTTGTTCCCACTTCTGTACTTCCTCTTGGGACAGACATGGAGTAGCTACCTATATAAGTCCCTCTATCTCTATGGTAGTTCCTTAGTCTTGTCTTCATCTTTACTACTAGCAAATACAAGCCTTTGTCCTCCTCTACCTGTGTGCCCCCTTCTCATCGTCTCACCACCACTGTTGGTCCTCCCTTAGTTAGGAACCACCTCAAAGCTTTGCACTTGTGCTATAACAATGTGCACATATAGAACATCAACTCTAAGTTAACTTACACCGCACCTCACCCCTAAGTCTCTGACTTAGTCTCTCACACCTTGTCATCCTTATAGACTCTTGTCACCTTGTCGCCTTCAAAGACCCTTACCCTGTACCTCATCATCCTCTTGGGCCCTCGCCATCTTGCACCTTGTTATCCTCCTTGGACCCTTGTCCCCTTGTACTTCACCCCTGTCACTCCGTCACTTGTACCCTTAGTGCACATCACACAGAAAGGCCCCACTAGGCCTTGACACTCACAGCCAAATTGTAAGTACTTTTTTTTTTTTTTTAATTTGAATCCATTTGCAGAACCCTATGTAGCACATTATAGAGTGTGTATTTAAGTCCTACTATTTAAGTATAATATAGTTGTGTATAGATTAATAGCACTAATAGTGTAGTGGTAATACCTGTTGTTATATTAGATTATTATGTCAGCACTTGTAATAAGGGTGTGTGTTTGAATCCATTGGAATGCAGTTTAATAATACTTCTGTACTGTTAGTAGCATTGTATGGTGCTTATTGGCAAATAATTGGTAACTAAATAATAATAGGTAAGCCATGGGCAAAAGGTTGTAAGTGAGTAGCCTGTTGTAAATTTTTTGGGTTTTAACTGTTATTGTTTAAAATTGATTATAAGTGCATACAATCAATGTAAATTTTTTAAATTGGCAAAATCAATTACAATTCAGCAAAATCAATTACAACTTTCTGGCAAATTGCTGTTGAATTACAAAAGCAGTGAACAGCTGTAATCACTTTCAAGACTTATAAGTCAGGCCCCACTTTCACCACTTTCGGGAATTATGAGCAATTATAATTGCTCATAATTTTTACTTTTTATTTGCTGATGAAGACACAAGGCATATCTGTCAACAAGGTCCAAGGCCATCGATACAAACCCGCTGCTCTGTCCCATCCCATGACTGTCACAGTTGTGGATGACATCAGGCAGTCAAATAAGTGCTTGTGAGAGAGAAAAGTAATGCCAGTTACCGAAAATGATATAATGATAGGCGGGACGGAATCAATGCGGCCAATCTGCTTGATCTCTGACAAGGCGAGTCCATCGGTTTTCCATTCCAATACCCCGTTCCACAGCGTTGACCCTTTTCTGGAATGCCTTTTCGCTCAAATTAGGGCGCCTCTTTTTGGGCGATTCCATTGACATCACGTTATTCAATCGAATTGCTTTTGCGATATCGCACCTGTCCTCGTCCCACACCAACATCACAGAAGGGCTCAAGCTCTTCACTGTGAACGTTTCTTTGAATATTCCCTCTTCTGCGAGGAATTAATTATTATGTGTGTATTGGCCATTCGTGGACAGACAAGCCATGCCCCCACATGATGTTGTGATTGTAGTCCTGTGTCTCTTGACATCCTGCTCTCGTATGCGTGCCCTTTATGCGTGCATCCCGGCGCCTACTTGCGCCGAGCACCTCAAATCAGGACCTGTAAGGCCTCCGAACAGCGGCTCCTGTCTCGCATGACCACGTCACCATCGTTGTTGCACTTGTCATTGTCTACAAGCGCACTACAGAGAGAGCCCGTGTCTGGGCAGACATGACAGGAGGAATCCCGGTTGAAGATGAATCCTTTCTTCCTCCCTATTTCTGTTCCCCCTCATCAAATACTCCACGCTTCACCTCAGTCGCGAAGAACTTGGACACAGAGAGGGAGGACTGTCGACTGGGAGAGAGGCTCAAGGCGTGGGACGGGTGCAAGTACGCCGCCATGTTGTAAGCGAGGACCCGCGGCTTATTAGCGCAGCGAGTTCGTTGCCGGTATTGACATCATTGCGCGCTGTACTTAATCTCATTCGTTTTCTGATCATCGCTCTCGGGCTTGAAATCCGACTTGCTACTGGACGGTGATGGCTTCTAGGTCGTCCAGCTCCTGACTCCGACCGTCCTCTCTGTCTGCGGGGTCACCACAGCCGTCACGGTTAACACTTCGGCTATTAAAGGAATTCTAACCAGGTGCTGTCGCAGTATAAGCTCCGATGTCGATATAGACGGTGCGATGACGATGGTGTGGGACATCTGCCGCCAACGGAACGCATGGGGCTGATTAGGTTTGCCAAGCAGATCTGTGCGATGGGCTCAGGGGTAAATGGCCTCCTATTTAGCTAGCCACTTGTGTACGTCGACGAAGTCATTCATGTCGAGCGAAGTGAGGAGCGCGATGTCCGTGTGGGGCAAGTAGTGCGTGCGTGCGTGCGCACAAGACAAGTGGTATGGGGGAGTCGATGATGAGGGCGGGCCGCGTGTTGTAGGAAACGAAGAAAGTGAACATATTGGGCGCGCGAGAGGAGAGTGATATGAGCGACAGTGGGACCGCAGATGCAAGCAAGCGCGTCGCATGGAAGTGGAATGGCAGTGGAGATGAAGCGGAGGAGTCTGCGAAGCGATGTGCGCATCGGCATTAGCACCGGTGAAGGGCAAACTAGAGAAGTGACAGCCCTAGGGGAGGCTGGTTGTGTTGATAGACGAAACATGCTTGCAAATACGCCGCTTGTACTCCCTGCACCTTCCTTTTCCGCATAGTTGAGGCGGTGGCGCGCTTCCTTGGCTATATATGTCGCGTGTCGTGCATGGATCCTAGCACGACAAGTATCTCGGGGAGAGATAATACTCCCATAGACAAGAGAATGAAGGAGTGACACGTCCGGGAAAGTGGAGACTCCGCACGAGCGTCTTCGAGAAGAGTAGAATCATGATAATCTCCCCGATGAGTTAAAGCGGAGTGAGGAATGGGGGCGCTGTATAGGCGCCGTCCTACTCTTTTGTTGTAAACGTACGCGTTGCTTGTGTGTTTTCCCGCGACACCAATCGGCCATTTCGATATACTCACTTGACCTAAGTACTGGATGTCAACTGTGCCGATCCGAACTAGCTCAGAAGAGAGTTCCGATAGTTTGTGGTCCTCTAGTATGGACGATCAAGATGAGTTAGTCGTAGAGCTACAGCTTTCACTGGAGCAGCAGGTTGACCACTCCACCTACAGATATGTTCATTTGAAAGGTAAATCGGGACCTACCATTGTTTCTGAGCCAACTCGATATAGTTGAGTAGAAATATCGGTCGGTTTTATCAAGAGACGTCCAAAGACAGACCTCCAACTCGTTTTCAAGGATGATGCAGGTGTCGAACACAAGTCCGACAGATTCAAGAAACGCACCGTTGTTCGTTGGAATATCAACGTGTTTGTATCCTTAGCGATGCCTCCCATCTCCACTAGATACTGATTGATTTTCTACAGCTACGTAAGGACCCAAACTGGTGCTACTTTAACTATCTGGCGAGTATTTCCCAGCCGAAGGTTTGCTGAGACTTCGGTCAAGTTCAACCCAGACGAGTTTGGTAGCGACAAGGCTATCAGTCCGAAGGGTGGCGATGTTTTTCTCCCACTAAAATGCGCTTTATGCTGAGCGTCTTCAGGTAGCAGCCATCATGTTATAGTGAAGTTCATGTGTGGGAGATCCAGATCTGTAAGTCTTGGCTTGTCCTCTGATTCCAGAAGACCGACTAATTCTTCCTATAGTTTGCCGATATCACTCGGATTCTTGGCTCCCAGCCTTGCACTGCCCTTGTGTCAAAGGTCAACATATTGGATGCTCTCGACAAGATTCTCGGATTCTTGAGACTCCCTCAGCTGGCAAGTGAGGCCACTCAGGTTTGGTGATACAGCCACTCGAGTTGACTCGGTGTATACTCATCAATTTCAATTAGCTCAATCCTATTGCCCTCGTTACTGTCTCGGTTGTCAATCAGGTCATCGTGGTATGGCCGCTCTCGATCACGGCTTTTCTCCATCAGCTAATTTCGTCATTTAGAAGTTTCAAGAAATACCTGCGTCCCGCAAGCAGTTCATAGCCCTGATAGATGATCTTGTTTCAATGCTTCCCGTCATACGCACGGCATTGGAAATTGTCGAAGTCGCAGAATGCGGCGCGCTTGTTTGTAGCTTCATCGAGTTTGTCAAGGAGATATCGGAGCAACTCAATGAGTACGTGTCGAAACCCACTCTGAGTGAGCAGGTTCTTTGCACCAATCAGACGTGTCCTAACTCATAGTCTAGCATTCACATTGGAGAATTGGTACGAGTCGAAGAGAGGCGAGGTCGGCGCACTAAGAGAAAAATATACACATTTGAAACAAAACATTAACCTTGTGATCGTTGTTGGTTTCAAAGAACAGCAATTCCTCGTTGATCGAGAACAAACACTTAACCTCATCGAGCTACCTGCGGGAAGTTCGTTCGATCCTGATCCCAAGTACTGCTGTATACCGGATATGAGTCTGGTATGTTTCGATACGTCTAATTACTCCGATACCCCACGTAAACCTCTGCATAGGACCTAGCTCCACCAGCTCCGACATCCGAGCGACCAGGATACGACATACTTTACACGACTATCAATACCCTCGACAATGATATACTCCTCGGCATATTCGACTACTATCGACTGGATGAGGAGAATGATTGGAATGTCCGACTTGGGTGGCGCAAGCTCTGCCATGTTTGTCAAAGATGGCGTCACCTCATATACGATTTGGCATTTCACCTGGGTATGCATATTCAATGCAAGAATGGAACCCCTATAGCGAATACGCTAGATCATTTACCGCCCCTACCGCTCACCATCAATTACCGGTATACAGATGTGGCAAGGGGGCAAGACGAGTTAGGAATGTATCATGCGCTCCGGATGCATGACCGCGTACGCCGTATTGACCTCCTCCTCCCGCCTTCGATTTTGCATAAATGCCTTATGTTAATGGGCGAAGCCTTCCCAATACTGGAACACCTTTCTCTCTCGTTCACGATCAATAAAGTCACCACTCTCACGCTTCCCAAGACCTTTCTTGCCCCAAATCTACGCAACCTTAGTATTTCCGGCATCGATCTTCCAAAACGATTACGGTTGCTCACCTCCACTGTCTCACTCGTCTCACTCGTGTTCACGAACATGGGAGCTTCTGGTTACTTTCATCCGAGGCTATTAGTGGCACGTCTTCAGTCCCTTCCCCAACTCGAGGAACTATCCATCGGGTTTTCTATTCCCATACCCCGTCCCAGCGCCGAGAGAGGGCTGTTAGATAAGCGAGGAACTCCCGTGGTGCTTCCCGGCCTGAAAAACTTCAGGTTCAGAGGGGTTGGCACTTATCTGGAATGCCTTGTCGCTCAGATCAGGGCGCCTCTTCTGGAGCAACTGGACATCACGTTATTCAATCAAATCGCCTTTGCATTACCACACCTGTCCCACTTCACTAATATCACAGGAGGGCTCAAGCCCGTTGCGAAGGTTTTCTTTGAACATGATGCGATTTCCATAGCTATGACCCACCACGAAACGCCAAGGTCCGACGGAGATTTTATCCTGCGTGTGATGTGCAGGCAGTTTGACTGGCAAATCGACTGCGCAGCGCAGATCTGCAGCGCGCTTATGCCCGCCCTATCTGGTGTAGAGGTGCTCATGCTCGACTTTCACAAACAGATGATGCCAACTGAATGGCAGAACGGCGAGATCGAGGGCACAACATGGCACGAACTTCTCAGATCGTTCATCGGGGTGAAGAAGATTCATATTTGCGACTCGCTCTCCAAGGAGCTTTCTCGTGCGTTAGAGGCGGACGAAATAGTGTCAGATCCAGGGTTTCTACCCGGTCTGCAAGAACTTGTAGTCAGGTTCAGCGGGGTGGATGGAGCTGATCTGTTTGGCTCATTCATTCACGCTCGTCGGGTTGCGGTCTCATTCCCATCGCTATCGTCTTCATTCGCAACCTCCCTCAGTTTGCTCGAATTGGGCCGATCGGCCCGATCTCCCGGATCGATACGGTCAACCCAAGCGACCTTGGGTAGTGAATACGGTACATACTGTTAGAGGTGGCTTCTGGTATAGTGTGTAAGAATCCCACCCTCAGTTGTTGTAGTACTGCATAACGGACTGAGGTTTTCCCATACACTCCCTATCTCGTGAGGATCTGTAGTGGACCCGCGACAATCCACCACACCATCGTCATGAAATATTCTGCGCTTTACTCTCTATATAAGTTCTCGAGCATCGCCCAGCCCATCGACAGATAAACCCACTCTATTACTGCTGCCTCACACCGCCACCGCCACCTCTGAAACCATTACTCCCGCCTAAACTATTGCCCCCACCCATAGACACCGGCCATCCAGGCAGCGCATGCAGCAGCAGCTGCTGCTGCTGTTGTCCGTTCAGAATAGCGACCTTTGCTGCTCTTATCGGCGCTCGACGTTCCGTGTTCGTAGGCGAAAGAGGATAAGGGGACGTGTCAAGCATCGGCTCGAGCGAAGCGAGGCCCGCCGAGGCTTGCACCTGGGTGGGAGAGGTGAAGGAGGCAGGCATTCCCGTAAGGATACAAGCTGGCATAGTTGAAAGAGTGCGAGCAGACGTGGTCGGGACGGTGGGTGTGTGGGGAACGATGGGAGATGGGGGCGGCCGCACAGCCGAGGGCGGCCGCGGCATGAATTGCGATGCCTGCTGGTGCTTCTGCGGCCTTTTGAGGGGGCTGCTCGCTGGGGCGCGCTGGGGTGTGCTTGTCCTCCGTGGCGGTGGAGCCGCCGCCGCCGGTGCCACAGCAGACATTGGCGGGGCTATTAACGCCGGTGTATAATCTGTCGACGAGCAGGGGGTGACAGTGAACGAGCGGCTCTTTTCCTGTCGGGACGCTCATAATGCCTGGTACGTACCGTTTGTTCGCTGTCGCTTAGGAGGCGGATCGACGTCCGTCCCGACCTGCGCGTCCTTGCCGCCTCCCGCTTCCAGCGCCCCCTCGCCATGCCGCTCCAGCCGCTCCAGGAAGACAAGATAGCAGCCTATGTGTTCACTCCTCCACTTCGGATCCTTCGTCTTCCTGAGCGCCGCCGTCCGCGACAGTGGCAGCTTTTCGTCTTCAAACACGAGCAGGACCATCATCACGAGGTCGATCGCCGCGATCGTCGACGGTCCGCGCGACACCTTCAGGCACTCCGGATATGCAGAGAGCGTATCGACGAGCAGCTTGTACGACTGGTGCACGCGTTTCTTCCACGCAGGGTCAAGCGGCGCGGTGTCCTTGAGTCATGTGGTCTGTTGTGCCGTCGTCGGGGTCGTGCGTTTGATGATGGGACGTGGGTCGAGGATCGTCTGTAGGGACTGTGCCATCCAGCGGAAAGCGGCGTCTCGTCGGTCATTAAATCCAAGGGAGCGGAGGGGCATGGAAAACTCTTGGACGAGCTCATGGACAAGGGATTGCGTGGCGTCGGAGCTTCGGCCTTCATCTTCTCGGCGTAATTGAGGGCCATACCAAGCTGTACTCGCTATTTGGAGGAATGAGTTATTTAAATAAAAAAATGTAGTCATGACACGGCGCACCCGAAAGATCTCACGCTCGTCACCCTCTGTGATCTCCATGTACTCGATGCAGACGATTTGCTTGTTGGAAAACATTCGTTTGTACTTTTCTGGGAGTTATTTCCCTGCTTTCCCCGCTTTCTGCTTGTACCAGTACTTTCTCTTGCTTTCCCTGTGATCCGTGTCAGCTCTGAGATAAACATGACGAGATGACCCCGTCTCACTCATCTTTATCTGCACGTGCCAGCAGCGGGACACATTAGCAAGCCGATTTCGGAGATCAAGGGAAAGATGCACGGCATATCTGTTAACAAGCCGGAATTAGAAAATATGTGAGGAAAGTAAGACGAGAGAAACGCACTAGGCCATCCATGAATCTATGTATAAATATTAACGGAGGGCAAGGGCCAGAAAAGTAATACCGTGCTCACTTTTGTATGGAAGTCAACCATTGTTTGCCATCGATGCAAACGCGGCGTTCTGTCCTATCCGATGACTGAGACACGGCTGTGACGGAAGGCAGGCTAATAAGCGCTTATGAGTATGAGGAGAGTAAATTACCGAAAATGATAGGTGGGACGTAAAAGTTTCGGAAGATAGAATCGATAAGGCCAATCTGCTCGATCTCCGATCAGACGACAGGGAGTGAGATTACGTGTGCATTGCCCACATTATGTAATGATACCAGTCAGTGTTGCTTGGATGTGTGCCATCTGTGGTCATTGGCCAGTCAGTGAGCCAGTGAAATTTCTTTGGCCTTAGAAAAACTAGATATGATTCTTTTATCTCCAAAAACATTGTAGGGTCTTTTTTTGGCTATGAATAAATACATTATTGACTATCATCAGTGAGATATTTGGAGGGATCAATTGATGAACAGCATTGGGTACTTATAGAGGTTGGTAGGGATCTAAGAGTGTAAAAGCACAGTGAAGCAAGAGTGATCAGAGGGTAGAGTGAGGGTTTATCTAGCACACCAGTTAGAGTGATAGAACTGGGGGCTAGGAGCATACATAGTACTCTACTTATACTACTACAGAGGGTGACACTGTCACAGTGAGTAACTAAGTACAAGGTGTCACTAGTACAATAGGGACAATGGAAAGGGAACAAAAGGAGTTCCATATCAAGAACAAAGACAGCTTAGAACAATAAGTGTCCTAGAACAATGATATCATAATGATATCAGAGATAAAGATAACAATAAGGTGAAGTACAATGATGAGTCTGGAGTCCAAATGATATCATTGTACAGTGATGTCATAGATTAGAAATAAGTATGGTACCTAGATGTTCAAGATCATATGTCCATAATCTAATCTACTTCTACAGCATCCTAAGCGCTAAGTAGTCCATAGAGCTGCTAAGTGTGCCCAGCACTTATCAACATCAATGTCAATTTGAGGATCTGTAAAAGGTATGTTATCAGGTAGCAGATGCCTCTATAAGCCAGTCACAAGATTTCTTGATTAGCCAGTTTTGGAAGTGGGCCTAATTATCTAATATCAAACCAAGCCTCATGTTCAACTTCATCATCATCTTCATTGTCCACTGGAACTCCCCTATTTTCCTCCTCCTCTATAGTTTCCTCAGCTATCTTGGGTCATGGAAGAGCTCTCTCATAGCCTTCAAACTTGGGCTTGTTCCACTGTGGGCGACGATGCTTGTGCTTAGCAAGATTGCACTTGACTTCCTAGGCTTTGATAGCTGCCTGATAGGCAAACCTTTTTGCTTCATTACACTCCTTCCTTGCTGCTTCAAGCTTCTTCCACTCTGCTAGGGCCTCAGTGTGCTGTGCTCTCTGGCTCCTCTTATCCTCCTTCTCCTGTGCTTTTACCTGTCTCTCCACCTCATCTTTTTCAACTGCGGCTGCAAAGGCATCACTTGTGAATAGGTGTGGCATCCCATCACTCAAGACTTAGCTTGACTTCTTCTACTTTGTCTTGGTCTTGTGTTCCTTTAGGTGTGCCTTGAGTTTTGATGACCAGAGCAACTGGAGTACCACATTAGCCTGCATCTTAATCATGGCACATTTCCAGTGGTGATCATGGGCCTCTGACTCCTTAAGGGCATCTCTCAGCTGCAACTCTGCTTCTGTTTCTGGCTCCCTCTCTATCAAGTGGCAGTATCGGTTCTTTTTTGGGGAGATTGTGTAGGGGCAGTAGTGAGGGATTAACATGTTGGATTTAGGTGTTTCTGGTGTGATAAGAAAGGAGACTGATGTTGTCTTAAGGGCATTGACTGCACTTTGAATAGGTGTAGTTGGTGGGGTCCTTGTGATAGTCTGGGCTGTCATGCTGGGTTCTCCTGAGCTAGTGGCATCTGCTATAGCTTGATAAGCAATGGTTCTATGGATCATATTGGTCAGGATTATTGTTGGCTCCTCCACTGGCAGTGGTAATGGCCCTTTAGTAGAGGAAGTCTGGCTTGGGGCCATCATCTCTTCTGTTATAACACTAGGATTAAATGGGACAACTCCAGTCTTCCGAAATGCCACTAGGATATTTCCCTTAGTTAGGGCCTTTAGGTGAGCTTCTGTGTAAACTTTTAGGAAATTTTTCTTTATCACTTTAACTCCATGCTCCCTTTTAAAGGTGTCTCTGGCCTCACTTCAGCATCACTTTAGAACACCAAAGATAATGACATCCAACCCCTGATAAAGGTGTGTAGAATATGATAGGTAGCAGAGCACCTTAATATGGTGTGTGCATGCATACTTGATGAAGTTGTAGGTATAGTGGGAATTATGGCCATTAATAAGGAGCAATCAGCACTGACTGTTTGCTTTTCCGCAGGTTTGTTTGTCAAAGTGTTTCATCCACTCAACACCAATTTCACCATTAGTGTATCCCTTTTTCTGATATCCAAGTCTAAGGAGTATATCAGCCAATTATTTTCATAAAACAGAGAAACTTACAATACGTCTAAGGGATTCTCCTGCTGCCAACTTGTCTAATAACCCTGGCCTTTAAAGATTATTGCAGGGGGGGAGGGATGATCTATCTGCACAGATGGTTACAATTGCTGTGGTGTTCTCCCAAATGCCATTATGCTGCTAGTGCTGGACCTTTTTCCCTACTGCACCATATACATGTTCTTGAGTTTCAACACCCTCCTGAAACCCAGATTCATCTATAGCAAATATAAGGTGATTTGGAATTGGTTCCTTATCCTCACTTCCTTTGATCACTTCTTCCAGTAGATCATAAAATGCCTTTTTTGTATAGGGATTTCCTGCCCAGGCCTGAGAATGGTCAAGTGGATGGGACTAGTAAACACTAAGCTCTTTTATATGCCTTGCAACAAAGTGTTTTCCCCAGGTTTCTCCAAGGCCTTTAAAATTAGAACCATAGTGCACTTTGCAGAGTTCCTCTACATGCTCCTGGATATGTTTTTGGCTGAGTAGGAAGCCTCAATTGGCAACTGAGATGGTAAAGTCAACAATGACTTTTTCCTCTTCTGTAGTAAGCTAGCCTTTTTGTGCATTTGACTTTGCCTGGCTCTTAACCCCTTAAAGGCACTGTGATAATGTCTGCTTGTTAAGACATATCTCAACATTGTCCTCCTCACAACACCTCTTGTTCATCTCCATGCAAATCTGTAGCCTCCCTTTCCTCTCCTTCCCATTGTCCTGTGAGTAGTATGTGTCTATAGCCCTCTCCATCCACTTTTCCTTTATAGAAACATACTCCCTATGTTTTTCTTCTTTTGATTTGGCTTATCCAACCATGTAAGGCCAGGATGTGCTTAATGCAAGAGTGCTTTAGTGTGGTGTTGTCGCAGTGTTATCTTTTTATTGTTTATAAATCCCATCACTTCTTTATGCGGCTTACTATATCAGGCCAATGTGTGTATTAGGCTACATTTGGAAAGTGTGATATGATGACCCTTATCTCTCCTCTTGAGTCTCACTTCACCACGATCCCTGTCCGGGGATTTCTAGCTGATCTATATGTGTGTGAGGCTGCTATAACTATCCTTTTTATGATATGTAAAAATTAAATGGTGATATTTAGTCACATCATGAAAGAGCACTTTTTTTGAGTGATTTTCAACAGTGATTGTGTCGTGATCTGACTTGCCACGGACTTACTTTTCTTTTTTACCTTATCGCTTTCCTTACCCTCGGACTACCTCGGAGTACTAACCTGTTGACTCATTACCATGTACGCCCTCTTACTCCGATTCCCCTTCTTCCCCTTTCCCCTTTTGTGCTTCCTATTGTTCCCTATTCTACCTTCTTCCCCATTTGTGTTGCCTTTTGTTCTCTATTATAGCATCCCCCTCATGGGACGGACACGGAGCAGCTACCTATATAAGCTCGACCACTTGTGTGCTTATTCCCTAGTCTTGTCTTTGTTTATTATACTAGCGAATACCAGACCTGTTTACTCCTCCACTGTGTGCTCCCTTCTCGTCGTCTCATCACCACTGTCGGTCTTCCCTTAGTTGGGAGCCACCTCGAAGCTTTGCACTTGTGCTATAACAACGCGCACACACAGACCCTAAGTCGCTCGACTTAGTTCCTCGTACTTTGGCCGTCTGACCGAAGTCCCTTGTACCTTGTCACTAAAGTCCATCGACTTACTCCTCAAACCCTTGCTCCTTGGTCATCCCTCGCGGACCTTCGTCTCTTAGAACTCCCTCAATCTTGGTTACCGTTTACCAAGCACCTCATCCTTGTACCCTGTCCTTGTCCCCCCGTACCCTCGGTGCACATCGCACTGTAAGGCCCCGCTAGGCCTTAACAGATTGCATTCTCAGATATAATTGGGAGCAGCTATTTATTATAAAATCTTAGGGAAGATGTAAATATAACAAAAATCTCTAAGGCAGATTTGTGGCAGGGTGTTGTGTAAAAGCTCAATGTCTTACTAATCAGTCACAGCTCACTGACTGGCCAATGACTGTATATGTGACTCCCAGCATCCACCACTGGAACTGAGAATTGATCTTTAAGTGTAAAATGTCAGAAAAAACTTGATTTGGACTTAAATATTTTTTTGTGGGTTTATATAATTAAATATTAGGGCAAGAATTAAAGTTTGTAAGATCACATGCTTGTCTACACCCCTATTTTAGCCAACATGTGATTTACAAACTTTAAATCTTGCCCTAATATTTCATCACATAAACAGTTGGTGTAATTTCACAGATACATGTGATGCAAAAAGTCATGTTTTTCAGCCACAACTGAAAGTCTGAATTAAACACAGATATTTCTGAAAGTTCGGCTATGTACAATATTATTGATGATGTAATATAATTTATTCTCAGCATGATCAATGAATGACTAAGTTAATAATTTAGTGGGGATCATTTTAAAAAAACTTAAGTTGATTATTCAGTGGGATCACTTGCCAAAATAAATACTAAGTCAATTTTCTAATTGGGATGTCATGGCCGAGATTTTGAGCTCCTGTTGTTAAACGCAGCACTGACTTAGTGAGTAAAAGGTTAGCGTGAGAGGCTAGAATGAGACAAGTAACTTCAGAGGTTGAAGGAACTCTATTAGCACTACGGCTACACACCTAGAATGAGACAAGTACTACGGAAGTGTTAGTCTATAGGTGTAAAGAGAGTAGGGGGCGCACTTACACTTCAGAGGTTGAAGGAACTCTGAAGTGTGAAGGCGTAAACAACCACCCTTATAAACAAGAAGGGATGGTCTGTGCGCACATTGTGTTTAGCACACATGTGACATGACAATAGGTCTAAAAAGGGATACGATTGGATGAATATAAAGTGGTGCCACTATTAAGTGAGTTACCACCAGTATCTAAACAATAGAAGGAAGAATAATAAAGATAAACAAAAGGCGATCCAGTCCATAAGAAGTCCAGAATAAGTCCATATCAAGCTATTGCCCATAAGGGGCCAGATACCGTATATGTCCATGAGATGACTCAAGCATCTCCCATGAAGCATGTGACTCTTAACTCAGATCATGCTTCAACACCTGTGAGAGCACACCGCTGAGCTGTCCAAGCTGGCCCATGTTAGACAACTATGAGAGAACCCTGGATTCCAAGGCATTAAGAGAGGCCTTGATGAGAAAGGGTGACCTAAGCATGTGGACATTGCATCCAGAGCCCCAACCAGCTAAGTTGTCCCCGCCTTCTGAAGATGAAGAAACCAATGACAAAGCATGGATGAATAGGGCTTACGCTCATTATTACAATGAGCAGGATGAGGAAGGATCATGTGATATATCATGTGAGGCATCACCTGAGCGTGTATGCCTTGGGTATGCTGCAGCTGGTCATCCAGTTGGTAACGACATGGACTAGGCCTTTGTGCCTATTTACTGATGGACTTTCTGATGGACGCCTCATGTACTGTATGGGCGCAGCCTCATGTCTGATGGATATCGGTGCCTTTATAGGCTGGTCCAATTATGTTTCTTCTTTATGTTTCATCTTGTAGAGCCGGAGCCCTTATGGCTATTGGCTAGAGATAAGGACTTAAGGTTCATACTGAGTCTGAACCTTATATACTAGTAGTATAAGTACTAGCTTGTCTGGACATGTATTTGCTATCTTGAGTTCTTTAGAATCCATACCACTCTTCCCTCCTGCTTTCCTAAGGGCCTTAGTTGGTCTTCTTCACCAAACCCTTAGACGTCGTCTTGTTGTGCTGCTTCTTAGTGAGCTGTTCCCCTTTGATTCTCCCCTTCATCTCTCAGTTGCAACCACTATTGCAGTGGTTTTGCCTTGGTTGTCGTGTGCAATACAAGCATTCTGAGAAACCCAGCTCAAGTCGAGCTAGATGGCTGGTGCGACCGTTACAGGGAGGTGGGTAATATAAGGTACAGGGTAAGCATAAGGCTGGAAATAATTAGACAGAGCAGGCTGTGTGAGAGAAGGCAGTTGCACAGGGGTGTAGTGAGGCTTGTGCAATGGTGTGTGCATCAGGGAGGGAAGGCAGGTGGGGAGGGATGCTGGTGGCATGGCTAAATGCACTGGTGTTAAGTCTGTAGCAGCCCATGCTTATGAATTCACAGCAACCATGCATGTGTCAGGTCTAACATGCTTGCTGGATTGCTCTCCAGCACCAAATGGATCCTAATCAGCATGATTCCACTTATGGTTGAGTTCACTGATTAGTTTGGCCAAAAGTGTGCTGTCAATTTTGCCACAGTGCTTCTCACCTCTCTTCACACCTATGCACCTAGCTATTTCCAGCCATGATAATTGATTTGGGGCTATCACTTCCTTTTCTGGAAGCTGCACACCATCACCATTTTCTGACATGACAATGCTGAGGTGGGAGCAGATTGCCTGAGCCAATTTTGCTAACTGTAGTGTAGCCATCAGCACCTTTATTGCCAGATGCCATGATAGCTTGATGATCTGGTCAACAGTGGAAATTAACAAGGCACTGGCATTCACTTGACAGGCAGCATCCTAACTGGTGGGATTACCACTCTCCTGGGCATGAGGTAATTCTGGTGTGGTTGGGCCTGGCATGGTGCCCCCAAAATAATGCTGAATGGCAGCAATATGTTTGCAGAGCCTCACATAAGGGAAATCTTTGCAATTGCATTTGTTTGCAGTAGAATTAATGCAATAAAATTGTTCCTGGTTTGAGGAGCACATGTGGAAGCACTCCTGGTCAACCTGCTTAATGTGGTCATGGGGTATCTCAGGAGCACTGTACAGGCTTGTAGGCTCATGTGTGTGTTCGTGTGGCAGAGTGTGGACTAGAAGGTATGAGGGAGGAGCAGAGAAAAAGAGGCCTGATAGGAGTTGGATGGGAGACTGGAAGGTACTCAAGAGGAAGTAGACAAGATCAATAGTCGATAGGGTTGATAGATGTCAGAGATGAAGCACAGCCGGAAGGGGATAGTTGCCCAGCCAGGAAGAGGCCTGATGTGCGAAGAGATGTGGTTACTGAAATTCCTAGTGCAAAAGGGAAAAGAGTTAGTTTTTGTTACCAAGGTTGAGACATTGAAGCCCATAGCCGATCTCGAAGGATTGAAGTTTCAAAAGTTTCTAAGCCGGATATAAAGGTTAATAGAAAATGTGAGATGAAACAGAAGATTATCTTGGAGGAGATGAAGGGTTCAAGCATTTTTCCTGATTTTCAAGTGTCCTCATTTTGGACTGAACTCGAAATGTTTTAGATAAAGACGCATGTGAGAGAAAGAAAGGAGGGGAAAATTTGATGATTCCATTGAGCGCATTTCTGAGTCCTTATATACACCTGAACTGGTACCTAAGGAGTATGGAACATGAAGACGATGAAGTTGATAAATGTGAGGGAGAGCGTTAAGGTGGGGAAGGGTAAATGAAAAGTTGACATGCAAAGGAAGTTGACGGTAGAGAACATGAGAAGGGTGTGAGGCAAGAACATGAGTTCGAATAGTAAAAGGGGTGGTCAGTAAGAAGGGCAACGTGGCTGACTATCAGCACCAAAGGGGATGACGATGCGTGCACTAATCGTATGATATAACTGTTAGAAATGGTAAAGAAAGAAAGAAAGGAATACAGCGCGCCTGTGCCTGAGACAAAGAGCATGACACTAAGATCCTTCGGTGTATACATGAGGTTGAAGGGCCGGGGTTGGTTGTCGATCGACTGAGGGTGTTGAAGTGACAGGGGTGACTGGAGAAAAGACAGGAATGGTGGAAAGAGGAGGCATGAGGCGTCTGAGTTGACGATGTCATCGTTGCATGGGTGATTGAGGGGTGTCCGGCGATGACAGGAAAGACAGGGAATATGACGAGACAAGCAAACAAGTGATAAACACAAGATGAGGGTAAGAGACAAGCAGAATGTGAGGCAAGGCAAGGTGGTGGGGAAAACAAGAGCAAAACAAAGGCAATGTCTGAGATAAGAGAGGTGGTGTGGGGATATTCGAGTATATTAAAATGTCGGAAATGGCCGATTCTGGGGCCATGGGCCGAGCAGCCCTTACAGCGCATGCACAGATCTCTGTCTTGCACTCTTTGGCTAAATCAGACCCATCCAAGCTGATGGTTTGATTCTTGTAGCAATCTTTTATTTCTGGTAATAGATAAGTAATGAGCATGTAGATGAGATCATCTATACACCGATTGTGCTTCCCATCAAGCCATTTAGATTTGAGGACATGATGGTACCTGATCCTGAATTAGTAATTGATTGTAAATATGGAAAATTTACATATGCTTCCAATAGCATGTTAGTATTGCCCTCTTTAAAGATCATGCAATCCTGGTGGAAAATGGCAAACCACATCTCCTTGACAGGGATCCATTCCCAGCCCAGGTACTCAACCAGGCTCTGGGGAACTGATTGGTCATTCTGAATGTCTTCCCACCACATGTCAAATTCATATTGATTGGTGGAGCAGACCCATTTCTGGATCAGGGCCCACAGATCTGGAAACTCTGTGGTGACAAAATGGCACCTAATGGCACAGAGCATGTGCCACCAGCAGTAGTATATTTGGCAAGACAGGTACATGTCCCGTATTGCATTTACTTGGGCCTGGTCTTGGTTGGTTATGAATATTGAAGGGGGTAACTTCTAGACACTATAATTTAATAATATTAATAAAATGTCTTATTGTTGCCTGCATCCCATTAGATGACAACATCTAGGCAACAGGAATGCCTGCAAATGGCATTTAGCAAATGGTGTTACCAAATCTAGAAGTGCACACCATGGCCCCAATGATCACACACCATAATTGTAAATAGCAGTAATCCCTTGTACTGCGTGATGTTATGTGTTGTGTAAATTCCCAGGAATGTGTTCCTGAGGTGCCAGAATGCCTCCAATTGAAATTCTGACTGAATGCAAAGGATGAATACATTGTGTGTAAGATTAGATCCCTCAGGTAGGAGATCTTGTATATCTTTATAGAACACAAAATATCCAGCTGATTGCATTCTTTTGACCCACATCCAGGTCAAGATTGCATCATTTGGATCTAGCTGGATGGTTTCATGCTCGATGATCTTCCAAATGTGGCCAATCTGCTCAAGCATGATGTAATTATATTGCTTGTGCTTGCTATATTGAGTGCACAAACATTTTTTCTGCCATATTAAGTTAGATTATATGAAAGAGATAAGATAATGATCACGCACTATCTCCTTATCCATCAACCCCAATCTAGTAAGCTCCATAATGTGCTCTCATGTAAGAGCCCAAATTTGGACATGTTTTAAGTTGTCCTTCCCAGTCAGATGGGAATGATTAAGCATGTATTTGCTGAGGATTGTGAGTGTGTGAGGATAGGTCTTGATCCTTACTTGGCAAGGGCAACCATCACCCAAGTGCTTGTGCTCTTTCTTGAATTTCTGATCCATCTTTCTGTTGTATATTTTTTCCCCTCCAGTACCTTGGCATGCATACACCCAGAGCTAGGATGCAGAATACACCATGCTTCCACATGATGACCCAGTGTGAGCTAAGTGGAGTTCTATGCCATGAGCCCGCTGCTTGTTCTCACACCAACAATGAAATTCCTTGGCAGATTCCCATTTGGAATTGTACCCATTCTCCCAGTTATAGTTAATGCTCCTGTGCAGTTGCATAGTAGTAGGATCTATTGGATTGGTGTCCTAGTGCTCAGATCTGCCAGAGTCTTTACTAATGCACATCTCAAGTTCTGAGTTGATGGGTACATGGGGAGTGTTTAGCATCATTAGGATCACAGTATTGGGAGGGGGAGGGTACAGTTACATCCCCCCTACATGCATGTGTCTGTTGGCATTCTGTAGTCTGTGTCCAGCCACATATTGTAGCTTACTTACGTTTATTAGTAATAACACAAGAAATCATTTTTTTTTTTGGAGTAAATATATTATTTTATTAGAATTTGGTGGACTTCAGAAATCTCATCACATGTATCTGCAAAATTCCAAGCAATCACATAAACCCACAAAAAAAGATTTAAGTCCAAATCAAGTTTTTTCCAACATTTTACACTTAAAGATCAATTCTTGGTTCAAGTGCACACCAGCCCACTTCAGGGAAGTACCCAGCAAGCCTCCAAAGAGCTGCTCTGCTCTCATATGACCATGTCATTGTCATTGTCATAGTTGATATTGTCTACAAGTGTGCTAAAGAAGAGCTCCCATCTGGGGTTGACATGACAGGAGGAATCCTGGTCAACAATGAACCTCCCCTTCCCTCCTGTTCCTGATCCCCTTCATCAAATACCACACACTTCACCCCAGTTGTGAAGAACCTGGTTACAGAGAGGGAGGACTGTTGACTGGGAGAGAGGCCAAAATGCATGGGATGGGTACAAGTATGCCATCATGTTGTAAGTGAGGATGTGTAGCTGGGTAGCTCACACTGATGAGTGAGATAGTTGCCAGGATTGAAATAGTTGCACACTGTCATGGTTGAGCC
Source organism: Lactarius evosmus (assembly GCA_951394315.1). NCBI lineage: Eukaryota > Fungi > Basidiomycota > Agaricomycetes > Russulales > Russulaceae > Lactarius > Lactarius evosmus. The sequence goes on along the minus strand of OX596129.1, from coordinate 1,148,870 downwards.
TGTGAGCTCCCGTGAGAGCACGCTGCCAAGCTGCCCGAGCCAGCCCATGCTAGACAACTATGAAAGAACCCTGGATTCTGAGGCATTAAGACAGGCCTTGATGAGAAAGGGTGATCTAAGCATGTGGACATTGCATCCAGAACCAGCTAAGTCCCGCACTCCCACTGAGAGCAGTGACGAAGAAGCTGATGACCTCTACAAGCAAGATGAAGCTCATGTGCACAAGATGTATGCGCACTTCTATGGGCATATTGGCCCAGAGTCATGTGAGGCATCATGTGAGGCATCACCTGAGTGTGTGTGCCTCATGTCATGATCTGGCTCGCCACAGACTTACTTTTCTTTTTTACCTTATCGCTTTCCTTATCCTTGGACTACCTTGGAGTACTAACCTGTTGACTTATTACCATGTACGCCCTCTTACTCCGATTCCCCTTCTTCCCCTTTCCCCTTTTGTGCTTCCTATTGTTCCCTGTTCTACCTTCTTCCCCATTTGTGTTGCCTTTTGTTCTCTATTATAGCATCCCCCTCATGGGACGGACATGGAGCAGCTACCTATATAAGCTCGACCACTTGTGTGCTTATTCCCTAGTCTTGTCTTTGTTTATTATACTAGTGAGGACACACATGCCGACCGCTCTTATTCCAACTATAACAAAGGAACCCGAGGGAGAGCAGCAGCGACCACTGCAAAAGAGAAACCGGACATTGAAGTTCAAAAGAAAGAAGGCCGTTGCTACATGTGCAACAAACAAGGACACCTCTCCCGCAACTGTCCAGACAAACAGAAGGACAAGAAACCACCGCAGAAGGCTCGCAAGGCTAAGGCCAAAGATAGCGAACCAGAGGAAGAATCGGAAGAAGAGTCCAAAACTGGATCCACCCCTACCGATGTGCGATCTTCCCTCATCAAAAGCCTCTCAACCAAAGAAAAATACGCAATGATCAAAGAGGCTTGGGCAGAAGAGCATGGGGAGGATTTTTAAAACGCACAAACCTGGCGGCCATGGTGCGTGCGTTACAGTTTAAAGATGTGTTTGTTTGTAAATATTGAAGTCTCCAAATCCCAACTCTGATACAAACTACACATACAACGGCCGAAAGAAAAATTCTCGTAGATTCAGGAGCCATGGACAACTTTATCGACTTCAAGCTCCTGAAAAGAATGAAGATTGGCAAACTAAAGCTGCCACGACCCCGCATTGTGTGGAACATTGATGGGACCCAGAATAAGTCAGGGATCATCAAGTACTACGTTGACCTGCAAGTCTGGACTGGGGAAAAGAAACAGAACATGAGATTCCTCGTCACCAATCTAGGAGATGACGAGATGGTGTTAGGGTACCCGTGGCTTGCTGCCTTCCAGCCATTGATCAATTGCAGAAGCGCAACCCTTGATGAAAGCATGCAACCACTTGTCATCAAGACCCTTTCATATACAATGGATGCAGAAGTGATCCGCATATGAGATGCGTGGATCAAGAAGGCTGCATCGTTATGCACCCCTGGGGAAGAACTCTTTGTCCATCGAATGGATGAAGAAATCCTCAAAAGAAGCTCGACGTCAACCAAAATGGCAGTAAAGGCGCTGCCAAAAGAAGAGAAAACCTGGGATCAAGTAGTCCCGAAACACTACCACAAATGGAAGAAGGTCTTTTCCGAAGAGGAGGCGAAGCGATACCCAGAACACCAACCTTGGGATATTGCTATTGATTTTAGTGAGGACGCCCTGAAAACACTAGATTGCAAGATATACCCATTATCTAAAGGTGAACAAGAAAAGCTCGACGAATACATTAAAGATAACTTGGACAAGGGCTATATCCGTCCATCAAAATCACAATACTCGTCACCGTTCTTTTTTGTTGGAAAGAAAGACGGAAAACTTTACCTGGTAGTGGACTACCAAAAACTAAACTCCTTCACAATCCCTGACCGATACCCGTTGCCTCTAATACAGGAACTAGTGGATAAGGTGAAGGATGCCAGGTTGTTCACAAAAATGGACGTTCGAGCAGGATACAACAATATTCGCTTCCAAGAAGGCGATGAACCAAAAGCTGCCTTCAAAACGAACCTAGGACTGTTCGAACCGACAGTAATGCCGTTCGGACTGAAAAATGCCCCTGCAGTGTTCCAACGAATGATGAATACGCAGTTTAACGACCTCACAGCAACCGGTCAAGTAGTCATCTATATGGATGACATCCTTATTGCAACAAAAAAGGATGAAGAAGAACACCGCAAGTTGGTTAGTAAAGTCCTTGAACGCCTTCAAAAGCTGGACCTCTACTTGAAGCCCAGCAAGTGCCTCTTTGAAGTAGAACACATTGAATTTCTAGGAGTGATCCTAGAAAAAGGAACTGTCACCATGGATCCAGTCAAAGTCGCTGGGGTTGCTGAATGGAAAGTGCCGAAAACCACAAAAGATATTTGGGCTTTCCTTGGATTCTGCAACTTCTATAGGCGATTTATCTGTGGATTTTCCTTTATTGCGAAGGCACTAAACAACCAACTAAAGAAAGGCATTCAATGGAACTGGGGGCCGAAGGAAGAAAGCGCTTTTGAAATGCTAAAGAAGCGAATATGTGAAGAACTGGTTCTAATACAACCGGACCAGAAGAAACCATTCAAAGTCAAAGTCGATGCATCAAATTATGCAATGGGAGCTGTCCTAATGCAACGAAATGAACAAGGAGTGCTCCACCCAGTAGCATTCTTTTCAAAAACCATGAACGATGCCCAAAGAAATTACGATGTATATAACAAGGAGCTTCTAGCCCTTGTGGAAATGTTTCAGCATTGGAGACATTTCCTGCACCAACCAGTGTTCAAAGTAAAGGTGCATACAGATCACGCCAACCTATTGTACTGGAAGAATCCAGGAGACCACAATAGAAGGGTGGCAAGATGGCATGCGGAACTCATGGAATATGACTTCGAATTGGTTCACATAGCCGGGAAGAAGAATGGTCGGGCGGACATGTTGTCACGACGCCCTGACTACGAACAAGGCAAGGAAGATAACAAGGCGTTGGTGGTCCTACCACCTAGTTTGTTCAGCTTCGCACAAATGATGGGGTCAGAATATTATAACCCCAGCAACCAGAAAGAAAGGGAGCACTATAGCGCAACAGTAAACCATCGCAAGTACCAGTCCCTTCAAGACCAGGTGGAAAAGGACCAGCAGACAAACAAAAGGAGCCAGGAAGTGCTCAAGAAATGGTCAAACACCTACGTTCTCACCAAACTAGTTGGAATTTGGTGGAAGATCAAAAACGATACAGACCGGATCGTCGTTGCCAGAGACAATAATCTGAAGAGGGGGGTAATTCGCTTTTACCACGATACCCTATCAGCTGGACACCCAGGAATCACGAACACGTATGCCCTGGCAAAACGGGACTTCTGGTGGCCAAAAATGAAAGAAGATGTGGAGCAATACGTAAAGGGATGCACAGCGTGCCAAGCAAACAAAATCAACACGCAGCCACTGAAACCAGCTATGATCCCTATCACTCCAGAAAATTCCTTGCCATTTGAGACAGTCGCCATGGACTTCATCACAAAGTTGCCACTTTCAGGCAAATATGACACGATCCTCACAGTTACGGATCACGATTGCAGTAAAGCAGCGGTATTTATACCATGCCAAGAGACAATTACTGCGGAAGGGGTAGCAGAACTCTACCTGAAACACGTGTACACCTGATTCAGTGCCCCAAAGAAGATTATCTCTGACCGAGATACCCGATTTATGTCACACTTCGCCAAAGGCCTGTGCGAAGCATTGAAGATACACCAGAACATCAGCACGGCATACCACCCAAGAACTGATGGCCAGTCAGAAAGGACAAACTAATGGCTCGAACAGTATCTCCAATTCTGGTGTGACGAAAGGCAAGATGATTGGCACAAGTACCTGCCAATGGCGGAATTTGCGCATAACCAATGGCCGAACTCCACCACCCGAAAGACCCCCTATGAAATGCTCATAGGGTACACACTGAGACTTGAATTCGGAACCAAAAGCAAAGTTCCCTTGGTCGAAGAATGGCTTACAGCCATAGAAAAAGCACGAACAGATGGCCACGAAAATATCATCAAAGCGCAAAAGATGATAGCCATTGTGCACCAAGGGAACAAGAAGTTCCAACCATACAAGGAGGGAGATCAAGTGTGGATCGAGGGAACCAACTTGAAGACCCTGTACCCAGCGGCTAAACTCGGGCCGAAGCGGCACGGACCCTTCAAAGTGATGAAACAGCTATCAGAAGCGGTGTACTGCATGGAACTGCCAAGACAGTGGAAGATTCATAACGTGTTTCATGCGAACCTTCTAACACCTTATAAGGAAATGGAGTTCCACGGGCCAAACTATACCTGGCCGCCACCTGATATCATCAATGAAGAACCCAAGTACGAAGTCGAGAAGATTCTAGATGCACAGCAATGTGGGAAAGGGCGCAAGCTCCACTACCTAATCAAGTGGAAAGGCTATCCCACGAGTGACAGTTCGTGGGAGAAAGCAGAAGATGTCCATGCGGACAAACTGATAGCGGAGTTTAAAGCTAGGAAGGGGACAAACAAGTCAAAAGCCAGTAAAATGTATATAAGATGGGCCAAAATGACAGAGGAACCCCATCCCCTTCCTCACCCTGCTACCAATCTCTATATGATGTCTGCTACTTCTGCTCCTGCCAGCCTTGTTCCAACGCTCCAGCTCCCTGCCACATTGCCTCCCGCATCGGTTGCGGACACCCGCTCTGAGGGCACCGTCCCTCTTACTCCTCAGCTGGCTATTCGGAGTGTTCCAATCGTGGAGCACAGTGATGACGGAGCCACCGAGCTCCCTGAACTTCCAGTCAAGGAAGCTGAGTATACTCCACCCCTTGGCTACATCCATAACGACCCCCACTCTCGTCTATTTTACCCCATCTATGTCGCCAACCCCCGCTTTGGGCTGGACCGCACCGAGCCAAGAATAGTCTTGGCTACGTTTATCATGTACTCGCCAGATGAAACAATGGTGACGGGGACTCTTGGAGAGGGACAAGAGAAGCGCACTATAGAGGTGTAGATAGGGAGGAGGGCGAAGAACTACGGGCTCATGACAGAGGCCCTTTGGAGGCAGTTGGCGCGGAACCATGAGACAGAGTTTGTGGTGAACCATGCCCTCCAAGAAATCGACGATCCCCGCCTGACCAGGGAGATCAACCGCTTTAGGGCAAAGCAGGAGCTGAAGAACACTTTAGATGGCCTGTTGCGCGATGCCCAGCACAAGGTCAGCGAGATTATGAGGGAGCTCGTCTTGGTGGAGCGTGAGTACAAAGCCTGCAAAACCCGGTTGGAGATGGCGGACGCGTGTCGTGTTATACATGCCTCGTTCAACCGTGAGTACCGCCTCCCGACACACTACCGATACTCCCCCAAACCACTCCCTGTCAACCCACGCACCTCCCGCCGGGCTGAGATGCCCATCCTCCACAATGAAGAGGGCAAGTTGTTGCCCAAGTGTTACCACTGCAAGAAGCGCGGGCACAAAGTCCAGGAGTGCCCCAAGAAGCACAAGCAGCAGAAGAAGAGGGAGGAGAGAGGGGCCCTACGCATCCGCATCACCACCTCTACCGTCCAGCAAGAGTCGGACGAAAGAGAACAAACCCCGGAGCCCCGTGTGGAGGTTGGGCCAAGCAGCCAGAAGAAGATAATGCTCTTGGAGCATATCGGGTTGTTGGATAGAGAAGAGTGGACCCCGGAGTCGTGCGGGAAATGTGGGAAGGTCAGGACGCACCACGGTGAGCTCGAGTGTCCCCTTTACGAATAGTGCCCCGCATGCCGCCACGCGGGCAGTTGGGGGTTCGTCAGACGCCACAGGTGCACCAAGAGGAACGATGACGAAGAAAAGGAGAATTGGGACAATAATGAGGTTGACTATGACCTCTACTGGAATGATGACCCGATGGGCTTGTAAGGCAAAGTCCGGAGTAACTTTGCGCCTAAACGGGGGGCTGTGTTACGATACAACTCAATTTCTTTTCTTTTTGTCTTTCTTTGTATCACGTGATCATTCTCACAAGAGTCATAACGACTCTTTACTTACTTTCTCATACGAGTCATGGTGACTCTAGCCCGTTGTCAAGGGGCTTGCATCTTTTGTTTCAGACTTGTTTCATACATACTGCGGACTGCGCCGCAGTTACTTATTGTTCGGATGACTCGATCCTAGTACACCGTTATGACTCAGTACTAGGATCCCCATTTACTATAAAGTCAGGCTTGCTAGGTAGCTTGTAGCCTTAGACTTGACTTTTTGTACTCTACGGTACTCGAGCAATCGAAGACTGTGAATACTCCATCTCTCACGAACCCTCTCCTCTCACTGAAGAATCCTAAGTACCACTATTGGCTTAGGCTGACTCTTCACCTCGTACATCTTCACTGAAGTTCCTCTTCGGAACTTCCCTTGACAACCAGAACCAGACCCCTTAGTGCAGCATCCTAGTAGATCGACTTAACCCACGTCGGGTGAACATCCCTACTGTGACGTAACAGACGGCCTCCAGAGGACATTGGATGATCTGAGAGGTACTTTTGACAAATATTACTGATTGTCCCAATGCTTCTGTGGGCTGCTCTTGCTATACTTTGGACTGGGTGGCCAGCCTGAAGAAGGGAAATGATGTAGTTAACTTGATAAGAAGAGAGGGATTTCATAATGATGATAGTAAGGAAGAAGTGGTTGTTTTGGGTTGTTTGTACCTGTTTCAAGTTTGTTATATGTCACATGATCTCCATACTCAATTTTAGGGTTCTGGAACAAGAATCAGTATTGCTATTTGAGAAATACTACTCCAGGATACCATTGCACAAAAACTGTTCAAATGGGTACTCTTGAAAGAATATATATTATCTGAGTATCTAAGGATGTTGATAACACATATAGTATACTCTTGGATAGCTATGATAAAGGGCTTTCAAACAAGCATAGGTACATGTCATAAACCCCTCTAGTTCAGAAGTTATATCCAAAATAAGCTAAATGTTTAAAACATTTGAATGGTTTTTGGGGGCACTATATGTGCAATCATTGAGGGAAGAGGAGAGGGTGGTGTTGACAAAGAGAGAACAGGGTAGGACAGTGACCTGGTTATTGTTGGCAGAGCTATCATAGAATTTAGGGTGTCTAGATAGGGCATTGGCCTTGTTGGAGGCACCAGGCTGGTAGATAAGGGTAAAGTGGTAATCAGCCAGCTTGGGGAGGCATCTGGCAACTCGGTGGTTGATACATTGGGGGTTACAATAATACTGGAGGTTCTTGTGATTGTTAAGGACAGTGATAGGATGGGGGGAGCCTGCAAGGAGATGGTGCCAGATCTCCAGGCCATGGATAACAGCTAGCAGTTCTCTATCATGGATATCATAGTTCTGTTCCACCTCAGTGAAAATCTTGGAATGGAAGCCAATTGTCATGGTCAGGCCTTTAGGCCATTGGTAATATCAGACTATCATCGTAGTGATATCATGTTTGCGTGAACTCTTACTTACTGGTTATGACTACAGTAGTAAGTAGTAATTAGTCATGGACTTATCGTATCAGTCAGCACTTAGCAATCACATGTGATTGCTGAGTGATTCCTAGGATAGTGGTACTAGGGTTCTAGGGTTCAAGGTAGTATTGCTATAGGCCATCATGTATTGGAGAGGCACTTTAAAGCCCTTGAGTATCTATATAAGTAGTACTAGTTGAAGACCAAGAGTAGCCATCTTGGTCTTCTTCAGAATTGTGTTACGTCACGGTAGGGACGTTCACCCGACATGGGTTAAGTCGATCTACAGAGACGCTGCACTAAGGGGTCTGGTTCTGGTTGTCAAGGGAAGTTCCGAAGAGGAACTTCAGTGAAGATGTACGAGTTGAAGAGTCAGCCTAAGCCAATAGTGGAACTTAGGATTCTTCAGTGAGAGGAGAGTTCGGTGAGATATGGAGTATTCACAGTCTTCGATTGCTCGAGTACCGTAGGATACAAAAAGTCAAGTCTAAGGCTACTACTACCTGGTGAGCCTGTATTTATAGTAAATAAAGAGGTATCCTAGGATAGAATGATAATGGCATCCTAGGATCGAGTCATCGAGCAATCACTAAGGAAACAGTAGGAACTGCGGAGCGCAGCTCGCAGTAATCACATGTAAGATGTGAAACACTAGATATAAGTGAAACTGATATATCCGAAACAGTAGCCCCTTCGCAACAGGCAAGAGTCGTCATGACTCACAAGGGAATATCAGTAAAGAGTCACCATGACTCTTATGGAACCAAACAAGTAGCAAGTCACCATGACTCGCGTGAGAACGACCACGTGATGAGAAAGTAAAAGGTTATCACGTGTCTTAAGACGAGTGAGGAAGGGGATTAAAATAGGCAGTGTCATAACACAGCCCCCCTTTCAAGCGCAAAGTCGCCTCGGCTTTGCCAGACTAAGAGCCCCCTTGATCCAATTGAGGGTCTTCGACTCCTTCCTGAGTCTCTTCTTCTTCTTGCCTTCCTTGGCAATCTCTTTCTTCATCTTCTCTCCCTCTGTCGTCCCAGCCTCAATGTTGGTTCTTCTGGGTGGTCCCCCTCCCTCTTCCTTTTTGACCTCCGTGGTGACCCGAATTTCGATTGGCGTCACCAGTTTCTGGTGGAGTCTCCAGGACCTGTTGGCGAGGGGGTGAAGGAAGCCTGTACGTCGGCTTGCTTCCACTAATAGGCCAGCTGATGGGTAGCACCTCTCTTTGCTGCGGCTATTAGTGTCTTGGTTCTTGTGTTTTGAGGCTGGACGTCCCTCTCCTACGTTACTGTCTTCAACAGTAACACATCTCCCACTCTTCTTGTCGTCCCATCCTCCAGCGTATGTGGTCTGGAAATTCGCGCCCACACCAATTGCAGTACTTGTGACCGGCGGCAATGGCAGCCTTCTTAAGTGAACACCTGGCTCCATTCCTGAGTCTTTCAAAGGTGGGGTTGTGAATTTTGTTCGTGCTGTAGGCTGGACAGCCTGTGATCGAATATGCGCGTCGCGCCAAGGTACGATGACAGGTGGGTGCCTCTTCGTCTTTGAGGGCTTCTGAGTAGAGACACAAGTCATAGCTGGGGATTGGAAAAGAGTGCATGGCTTATGACTGGGATGAGATGGAGGAGCTATGATGGGAGGTGATGAGGCAGGGAGTGTTGGTACAGTGCTGGTGGGAGCAGATGTAGTGGATAGCGTATAGAGATTGGAGGCAGAGTGAGTGAGGGGATTTGGTTCTTCTGTCGTTTTGGCCCATCTTATATATGTTTTACGGGCTTTTGACTTGTTTGTCCCCTTCCTGGCTTTAAACTCCGCTATCAGTTTGTCCGCATGGACATCTTCTGCTTTCTCCCACGAACTGTCACTCGTGGGATAGCCTTTCCACTTGATTAGGTAGTGGAGCTTGCGCCCTTTCCCACGTTGCTGCGCATCCAGAATCTTCTCGACTTTGTACTCGGGTTCTTCGTTGATGATATCAGGTGGCGGCCGAGTATAGTTTGGCCCATGGAACTCCGTTTCCTTATAAGGTGTTAGAAGGTTCGCGTGAAACACGTTATGAATCTTCCACTGTCTTGGCAGTTCCATGCAGTACACCGCTTCTGATAGCTGTTTCATCACTTTGAAGGGTCCGTGCCGCTTCGGCCCGAGTTTAGCTGTTGGGTACAGGGTCTTCAAGTTGGTTCCCTCGATCCACACTTGATCTCCCTCTTTGTACGGTTGGAACTTCTTGTTCCCTTGGTGCGCAATGGCCATCATCTTCTGCGCTTTGATGATATTTTCATGGCTGTCTGTTCGCGCCTTTTCTATGGCTGTAAGCCTTTCTTCTACCGAGGGGACTTTGCTTTTAGTTCCAAATTCAAGCCTCGGTGTGTACCCTATGAGCATTTCATAGGGGGTCTTTCGGGTGGTGGAGTTCGGCCATTGGTTATGCGCAAATTCCGCCATTGGCAGGTACTTGTGCCAATCGTCTTGCCTTTCATCGCACCAAAATCGAAGATACTGTTCGAGCCATTGGTTTGTCCTTTCTGACTGGCCATCAGTTCTAGGATGGTACGCTGTGCTGATGTTTTGGTGTATCTTCAGTGCTTCGCACAGGCCTTTGGCGAAGTGTGACGTAAATCGGGTATCTCGGTCAGAGATAATCTTCTTCGGGGCACCGAATCGGGTGTACACGTGTTTCAGGTAGAGTTCTGCTACCCCTTCCGCAGTAATTGTCTCTTGGCAGGGTATGAACACCGCCGCTTTACTGCAATCATGATCCGTAACTGTGAGGATCGTGTCGTATTTGCCCGAAAGTGGCAACTTCGTGATGAAGTCCATGGCGACTGTCTCGAATGGCAAAGAGTTTTCTGGAGTAATAGGGATCATAGCTGGTTTTAGTGGCTGCGTGTTGATTTTATTTGCTTGGCACGCTGCGCATCCCTTTACGTATTGCTCCACATCTTCTTTCATCTTTGGCCACCAGAAGTCCCGTTTTGCCAGGGCGTACGTGTTTGTGATTCCTGGGTGTCCGGCTGATGGGGTATCGTGGTAAAAGTGAATTACCCCCCTCTTCAGATCGTTGTCTCCGGCAACGACGATCCGGTCTGTATCGTTTTCGATCTTCCACCAAATTCCGACTAGTTTGGTGAGAACGTAGGTGTTCGACCATTTCTTGAGCACTTCCTGGCTCCTTTTGTTCGTTTGCTGGTCCTTTTCCACCTGGTCTTGAAGGGATTGGTATTTGCTATGTTTTACCGTTGCACTATAGTGCTCCCTTTCTTTCTGGTTGCTGGGGTTATAATATTCTGACCCCATCATTCTTGCGAAGCTGAATAAGGCAGGGGGTAGGACCACCAATGCCTTATTATCTTCTTCGCCGTGTTCGTAGTCCGGGCGTCGTGACAACGTGTCCGCCCGACCATTCTTCTTCCCGGCTATATGGACCAATTCGAAGTCATATTCCATGAGTTCCGCATGCCATCTTGCCACCCTTCTATTGTGGTCTCCTGGGTTCTTCCAATACAATAGGTTGGCGTGATCTGTATGCACCTTTACTTTGAACGCCGGCTGGTGCAGGAAATGTCTCCAATGCCGAAACATTTCCACAAGGGCTAGAAGCTCCTTGTTATATACATCGTAGTTTCTTTGGGCATCATTCATGGTTTTTGAAAAGAATGCTACTGGGTGGAGCACTCCTTGTTCGTTTCGTTGCATTAGGACGGCTCCCATTGCATAGTTTGACGCGTCAACTTCTACTTCGAACGGTTTCTTCTGGTCCGGTTGTATCAAAACCGGTTCTTCACATATTCGCTTCTTTAGCGTTTCAAACGCGCTTTCTTCCTTTGGTCCCCAGTTCCATTGAACGCCTTTCTTCAGTTGGTCGTTCAGTGCCTTCGCAATAAAGGAAAAACCACGGATAAATCGCCTGTAGAAGTTACAGAATCCAAGGAAAGCCCGAATATCTTTCGTGGTTTTCGGCACTTTCCAATCAGCAACTCCAGCGACTTTAACTGGATCCATAGTAACGGTTCCTTTTTCTAGGATTACTCCTAGAAATTCGATGCGCTCTACTTCAAAGAGGCACTTGCTGGGCTTCAAATATAGGTCCAGCTTTTGAAGGCGTTCAAGGATGTTGCTAACCAACTTGCGGTGTTCCTCTTCATCCTTCTTTGTTGCTATAAGGATGTCGTCCATGTAGATGATTACTTGACCAGTTGCTGTTAGGTCATTAAACTGCGTATTCATCATTCGTTGGAACACTGCGGGGGCATTTTTCAGCCCAAATGGCATTACTGTTGGTTCAAACAGTCCTAGGTTCGTTTTGAAGGCAGCTTTCGGTTCATCGCCTTCTCTGAAGCGAATATTGTTATATCCTGCTCGCACGTCCATCTTGGTGAACAACCTGGCATCCTTCACCTTATCCACTAGTTCCTGTATTAAAGGCAATGGGTATCGGTCGGGGATTGTGAAGGAGTTCAGTTTCCGGTAGTCCACTACTGGACAAAGTTTTCCATCTTTCTTTCCCACGAAGAAGAATGGTGACGAGTATTGTGATTTTGATGGATGTATATAGCCCTTGTCCAAGTTATCTTTGATATATTCGTCGAGCTTTTCTTGCTCTCCTTTAGATAACGGGTATATTTTGCAGTCTAGGGTTTTCGGGGCATCCTCTGTAAAATCAATAGCAATATCCCATGGTTGGTGTTCCGGGTATCGCTTCGCCTCTTCTTCAGAAAAGACCTTCTTCCATTTGTGGTAGTGTTTTGGGACTACCTGGTCCCAGGTTTTCTCTTCTTTTGGCAGCGCTTTTACTGCCATTTCGGTTGACGTCGAGCTTCTTTTGAGGATTTCTTCATCCATTCGGTGGACAAAGAGTTCTTCCCCAGGGGTGCATAATGATGCAGCCTTCTTGATCCACGCATCTCATATGCGGATCACTTCTGCATCCATTGTATATGAAAGGGTCTTGATGACAAGTGGTTGCATGCTTTCATCAAGGGTTGCGCTTCTGCAATTGATCAATGGCTGGAAGGCAGCGAGCCACGGGTACCCTAACACCATCTCGTCATCTCCTAGATTTGTGACGAGGAATCTCATGTTTTGTTTCTTCTCCCCAGTCCGGACGTGCAGGTCAATGTAGTACTTGATGATTCCTGACTTATTCTGGGTTCCGTCAATGTTCCACACAATGCGGGGTCGTGGCAGCTTTAGTTTGCCAATCTTCATTCTTTTCAGGAGCTTGAAGTCGATAAAGTTGTCCGTGGCTCCTGAATCCACGAGAACTTTTCTTTCGGCCGTTGTGTGTGAAGTTTGTATCAGAGTTGGGATTTGGAGACTTCGATATTTACAAACAAACACATCTTTGAACTGTAACGCACGTGCCATGGCCGCCAGGTTTGTGCGTTTTAAAAATCCTCCCCGTGCTCTTCTACCCAAGCCTCTTTGATCATTGCGTATTTCTCTTTGGTTGAGAGGCTTTTGATGAGGGCAGATCGCACATCAGTAGGGGTGGATCCAGTTTTGGACTCTTCTTCCGATTCTTCCTCTGCTTCGCTTTCTTCGGCCTTGGCCGTGCGAGCCTTCGGAGGTGGTTTCTTGTCCTTCTGCTTATCTGGACAGTTGCGGGAGAGGTGTCCTTGTTTGTTGCATGTGTAGCAACGGCCTTCTTTCTTTTGGACTTCAATGTCCGGTTTCTCTTTTGCAGTGGTTGCTGCCGCTCTTCCTCGGGTTCCTTTGTTATAGTTGGAGCGAGAGCGGTCGGCACGTGTATCCATTGCATCTGAAGCAGGGGCTGGCATCTTAATGCCCAGCATCTTCGCCAATTGGGCGGGGTTCATCTTTCCTGCTCCCTTCTTCCTTGGAGTTTCTTCGTTAATCCCCCGAATATTCTGGACTGCGGTGTTGTCTGAGTGGTACTGGCGCACTCCGTCGGCCCATCCTCTGAAATCCAGAGGGCGTACCACCTTATAGACGTGATCCATCATGCGGTAAGGAAGTTTAGACGCGAATAAGGAGAGTGTCGACTGAGCATCTAGGGGGTACGTTGCTTCTGCTGCAAGGGATTCAAACTGGGCGATAAATGCATCCACCTCATTTGGTATAAATGAGAGGTGGCGCAGTTTATCTTCTGCCCGTTCCCTTGCTCCCGTATCCTGGAATGCTTGTTCAAAGCCTTGAGACACTGCTGTCCAATAGAATTCGTCATTTGGGAGTCTTCCGTTGTTCATTTCCGCAAGGATCCAGTTGGTCCATCTCTTGACCCAGTCCTTTACATTTGGTCCTTTTATGAAACCGAGTAGCAGAGCCGCTCGTTTCATAGGTATCGCCATTTGTTCAGCGTCCAAATTTGTGATTCGATACAGGTTGAATTCCTGCATGAATTGGTCCGCAAGCGATCGGGTACCATCAAAGTCGGTTGGGGGGTTTCCTCCAAGTTTGCCGTTTGCCACTCCTGGGCCTGGGCCGGCACCTGCCCCGCCTCCTCCGGGTGCGCCTCCTCCGGGTGCGCCTCCTCCGGCTGGGGCACCTCCGCCTCCAGGTGCGCCCCCACCTCCTGGGGGGCCACCTCCTGGCGGTCCGCTTCCTCCTGGTGGTCCTGGGGGCCCACCTCCGGAGGGACCACTTCCTGCTGCCGTAGTGCTAGCAGGGGGGTTTCCGCTTCCTGTTCCTGTCCCCTTTGTGAAGAATGTTTGTACTGTGGATGGGGGGACAGCCGTCGTTGTTGCGGTTGCAGCTGTGGTGGTCGTCTGTGTTGCCATTGGAGAACTTTTTGTATCACGTCTCTTAGCGGTTGGCACGGTATGCTGGCCTGCCTTCAACGGTGTATCGTCTGGTGGAATTGCTGATACTGTCGTTGGTCTGATCGATCTTCTTCCCAGGTTATACAGGGAGGGGACTGGTTGAGTAGCTGTCCAACGCCTAGTCCTGCTGTCTCGCTGTATGAAGTACCACTGCTCGGCACTTTCTTCATATTCGATGGCTAGGTATGTTGCGCTGAGTATATCGTATACCCAATAACCTTCTTCGCCTTCGATTTCCTGCCAAAGGGCTGCTCCTTTTACGTGGCCAGGAACTTCGTCTTCTATTCTCCTCTCGATGGGAAACGGTTTGAATCCGAGGACTGATCGGGATTCAGAGATTCTTCGTCCCTTAGCCAGAGTGGTTGTAGGTTTGATAGACTTGACTTAATGTTACGTCACGGTAGGGACGTTCACCCGACGTGGGTTAAGTCGATCTACAGAGACGCTGCACTAAGGGGTCTGGTTCTGGTTGTCAAGGGAAGTTCCGAAGAGGAACTTCAGTGAAGATGTACGAGTTGAAGAGTCAGCCTAAGCCAATAGTGGAACTTAGGATTCTTCAGTGAGAGGAGAGTTCGGTGAGATATGGAGTATTCACAGTCTTCGATTGCTCGAGTACCGTAGGATACAAAAAGTCAAGTCTAAGGCTACTACTACCTGGTGAGCCTGTATTTATAGTAAATAAAGAGGTATCCTAGGATAGAATGATAATGGCATCCTAGGATCGAGTCATCGAGCAATCACTAAGGAAACAGTAGGAACTGCGGAGCGCAGCTCGCAGTAATCACATGTAAGATGTGAAACACTAGATATAAGTGAAACTGATATATCCGAAACAGTAGCCCCTTCGCAACAGGCAAGAGTCGTCATGACTCACAAGGGAATATCAGTAAAGAGTCACCATGACTCTTATGGAACCAAACAAGTAGCAAGTCACCATGACTCGCGTGAGAACGACCACGTGATGAGAAAGTAAAAGGTTATCACGTGTCTTAAGACGAGTGAGGAAGGGGATTAAAATAGGCAGTGTCATAACAAATTGCCATTGCTTATACAACTTGCATTCTCCTCTCTCTTTGCTTCACTCTCTTTGCTCTTCTGAGTCTTCACTTGGTGCTTCTTGTACAAAGACAAGTTGAACAATATCGGCCAGTGTGACTTAGCAGAAGTCCACTGCTAGCCTCATCATTATATTTAAGTAAGTACCTCTGTATTTAACTTCATATCTGCCAGATTAACTCCACCACTCTATTGTGCTTAAGTCAAGCACACACTATGGCAAAAGCATAACACCAATGGTGTAGGATTTACCCTTAGGATCCTTCTAGAAAAGGATCACTCCAGTGGCAAAGAGGGAGACATCTACTTCCAATTGGAAGGGCTTACATATATCTGGCTAGGAGAGTGCAGGGTTAGATAGGACATGAGAGATGAGGGTGTTAAGCGCTTGATAACATTTAGGGGTCCAGTGGAATGGGGTCTCCTTCAAGAGAGCAGTGATGGGGAATGTGATGTTAGTAAAGTTGGGGATAAAGGGGCATTGGTATCCTAGGACACCCAATGTGCTTCTGACCTCTTTGAGGGTCTTGAGGTTGTGTGGCCAGTCATGAAGGCCATCTGCTTTAGCTAGGTCAATCTTGATCTGATCTCCATCTACAGTGCCCTCAAAAACTGTTCAAATGTTTTGAACAGTTAGCTTATTTTGGATATATCTTCTGAACTAGAGTGGTTCATGGCATGTACCTAGGCTTGTTTGAAAGCCCTTAATAAGGGGTGTCTAAGGATATTTTATGTATAGTTATAGCATAACTATATAAGAAGATATGAGCAATTAATTCCAGAGTACCCATTTGAATGGTTTTTAAGCATTACTATTTACATAAGGTATATGGTAAAAATTAGTAGTTTTTGTATCCTCCATTTGCTTTATATACCTCCATCACCCTCCTAGGCATGCTATCACCAGTGGGTGAATGCTTAGACTCAAGAAGGGAAAGGGGACAAGAAACTTGTAGTATTGGACAGGAGACAAAGATACAGTTACAGGAAGTACTATAAGTGATTTTTATAGATAGCAGCTGATTAGTGGCTTGTACATGGAGGCAAAGACAAGTGCAATAAGAGCACCACTGATAGATCAAGAAATGATGATCAAAAGGTGAAATAGAGAAGGCCCAGTTGTCACTTATCTTATCTTGAGTCACATGACCCAAGGGCAAGCTTTATCACCCCCCTGCCTAGTTTCAACATCCATGTTGCATTGCTTAAGCTACATTATCATGTTGTTGCTATGATAGGTGGAAGTGGAGGAAACCATCACCAATGGTTTCTTCAATATGTCCAATACAGAGAGATGCCTTTGTGGCCTTGAGGCAGTCATATGACAAGATATGAATCTACTCATATACATCAATTTTTGAAATGCCTCTTGAAATGTTGCTATCCTATGGTGTAAGTAGCTTAAACCCTACTACATCAATCTTAGGAATCACTCAGCAATTACATGCAATTGCTGGGTGCTAACTGATACTACTAAGTCTGTGACTAATTACTACTTACTACTATAGCCACAACTGGTAAGTAAGAGTTCTCATCCAATACACTCACAACATCACACTTACTCCTAACAAGTCCAAAGGCCTGAATGCCCAACTGTGACATTCTCCCACTTGTGGTAGTGTTTTAGAACTACCTGGTCCCAGGTTTTCTCTTCTTTTGGCAGTGCCTTTACTGCCATTTCAGTTGACATTGATCTTCTTTTGAGGATTTCTTTACCCATTCAGTGTATGAAGAGTTCTTCCCTAGGGGTGTATAACAATGCAGCCTTCTTGATCCACACATCTTATATGTAGATCACTTCTGTGTCCATTGTATATGAAAGGGTCTTGATGACAAGTGGTTGCATGCTTTCATAAAGGGTTGTGCTTCTCCAATTGATCAATGGCTGGAAGGCAGCAAGCCAAGGGTACCCTAACACCATCTTGTCATCTCCTAGATTTGTGATAAGGAATCACATATTCTGTTTTCTTTTCCTAGTCTAGACTTGCAGGTCAATGTAGTACTTGATAATTCCTGACTTGTTCTGGGTCCTATCAATATTCCATACTATTCAGGGTCATGGCAGCTTTAGTTTGCCAATCTTCATTCATTTCAGGAGCTTAAAGTCAATAAAGTTGTCCATGGCTCCTGAATCCATGAGAACTTTTCTTTCAGCCATTAAGTGTGCAGTTTGTATCAGAGTTGGGATTTGAAGACTTCAATATTTATAGACAAACACACCTTTGAACTGTAATGCATATGCCCAGACTGAAGGGGTTATGCATTTTAAAAATCCTTCCCAAAATCTTCCTCCCATGACATCTTTAACATGTTGTATTTCTTCTTGGTTGAAAGGCTTTTGAGAAGGGAAGATCTGATGTCAGCAGGGGTGGATTTGGCTTTGGATTTATCCTCTTCTTCCTCCACCTCACTTTCTTCAGCCTTGGCCTTGCAAGCTTTCTGTGAGGGTTTCTTGTTCTTTGGTTGGTCTGGACAGTTACACAAGAGGTGTCCTTGCTTGTTACAGTTGAAGCAACAACCTTCTTTCTTCTATACTTCAATGTCTGGTTTCTCTTTTGCAGTGGTTGCAGCCATCCTTCCCCTAGTTCCTCACCTGTTTGGGTTGGAATGCAAATGATCTGCATAAGTGTCCATTGCATCTGCTATGGGTGTTGGCATTTTGATGCCCAACATCTTCACTAGCTGCACAGGGCTCATCCTGCCTGCACCTTTCTTCCTTGGAGTTTCTTCATTAATCCCCAAATGTTCTAGACTGCAGTATTGTCTAAGTGGTATTGGCACACTCTGTTGGCCCACCCCCTAAAGTCAAGGGGTCATACCACCTTATAGATGTGATCCATCATGCAGTAGGGGAGCTTTGATATGATATAACTCATTTTCTTCCTTGCAGCATATGATCTTTCTTATAAGAGTTATAGTGACTCTTTTCTTATTTTCTCTTATACAAGTCACTCTGACACTTGCCTATTGTTAAGGGGCTATTGTTTCAGGTATATCTATTGTTTCATAGCTTACCCATGATTACTGCAGACTGCACTCTGCAGTTCTTATTGTTCTTGTTGTCTTGGACTCATTGACTTGATCCTAGGATGCTATTGTAACTTAATCCTAGGATCCCTTGTATTTACTATAAAGTCAGGTGTACTAAGTAGCTTGTAGCCTTAGACTTGGCTTTTTGTATCCTATGGTACTCAGAGAAATCTGAAGACCTTTGATACTCCATCTCTCACCAAACCCTCTCCTCTCACTGAAAGATCCTAAGTTCCACTATTGGCTTAGGTAAACCTTTCAACTCATACATTTTCACTGAAGTTCCTCATTAGAACTTCCCTTAGAAACCAGACCTCAGACTCCCTTAGTACAGCATCCTAGTAGGACTTAACCCACATCAGGTGAACATCCATACTGTGATATAACACAAATAAGGAGAGTGTTAACTGAGTGTTGATAGGATATGTAGCTTTAGTGGCCAAAGATTCAAACTGGGCTATAAAGGTATCCACCTTATTAGGTATAGTATAAAGGCAAGGTGGTGAAGTTTATCTTCTGCCTATTCTCTGGCACCTATATCCTGGAATGCTTGCTTAAAGCCTTAAGACACAGCTGTCCAGTAATATTTATTGTTCTGGAGTCTCCTATTGTTCATTTTGTTGAGGATCCAGCTGGTCCATCTCTTGACCCAGTCCTTTACATTTAGCCCCTTTATGAAGCTGAGTAGCAGAGCCACTCACTTTATAGGTATCACTATTTATTCTGTGTCCAAGTTGGTGATTCAATACAGGCTGAACTCCTACATGAATTGGTCTACAAGTGATTAGGTACCATCAAAGTTGGTAGGGGGGTTTCCTCCAAGTTTGCCATTTGCTCCTGCAGGGCTAGGGCTAGCACCTGCCCCTCCTCCTGCAGGAGCACCACCTGCCAGAGGCTTTCCACCTCCCAGTGCACCCCTGCCTATTGGGGGAGATCCTCTGCCTCCAGGTGTGCCACCCCCTGATAGAGGGCCACCACCTGGCAGTCCACTTCCTCCTAGTGGTCCTAGGGGCCCACCTCTGGAGGTGCCACTCCTGCCTGCTGCCATAGTGCTAGCAGAGTGGTTTCCACTTCCTGTTCCTGTCCCCTTGGTGAAGAATGTTTGTACTGTGAAGGGGGGGATAGCCATCATTATTGCAGTTGCAGCTGTGGTGGTTGTCTATATTGCCATTTGAGAACTTTTTATGTTACATCTCTTAGCAGTTGGCACAGTATGCTGGCCTGCCTTCAACGGGGTGTTGTCTGGGGAAATTGCTGTCACTGCCATTGGTCTGATCAATCTTCTTCCCAGGTTATACAATGAGGGGACTGGTTGGATTGCTATCCACTTTCTAATCCTGCTGTCTCATTGTATAAAGTACCACTACTCAGTACTTTCTTCATATTTGATAGCAAGGTATGCTATGCTAAGTGAGTCATATACCCAGTATCCTTCTTTACCATCAATTTCCTGCCAAAGGGCTGCTCCTTTTACATGGCCAGGAACTTTATCTTCTATTCTCCTCTTGATGGGAAATGGTTTGAATCCAGCAGTTGATCTGGATTCAGAAATTCTTTGTCCCTTAGCCAGAGTGGCAGTAGGTTTGGTAGACTTAACTTAATGTTATGTCACAGTAGGGACATTCACCTGACATGGGTTAAGTTCTACTAGGATGCTGCACTAAGGGTCTGGTTCTAGTTGCTAAGGGAAGTTCTGAGGAGGAACTTCAGTGAAAGATGTACAAGTTGAAGCAATGTCTAAGCCAATAGTGGTACTTAGGGTTCTTTAGTAAGAGGAGTTCAATGAGAGATGGAGTATTTAACAGTCTTTGATTGCTCAAGTACTATAGAGTACAAAAAGTCAAGTCTAAGGCTACAAGCTACCTAGCAAGCCTAACTTTATAGTAAATATAAGGGATCCAGGATTGAGTCACAATAGCATCCTAGGATTGATTCAACAAGTCTGAAACAATAGAACAATAAGAACTGTGGAGCACAGTCTACAGTAATCACAAGTAAGTCATGAAACAATAGATATAACTGTAACAATAGCCCCTTAGCAACAGGCAAGAGTCATAATAACTCTTGTAAGAACTGTCACATGCCATAAGAAAGAAAGAAATGAGTCATATTGTTACGGTTGGGCCTTCGGGCCATCGGACTTATCAATAGTAGTAACATCATGATCACATGTGAACTCTTACTTACTGGTTATGACTACAGTAGTAAGTAGTAATTAGTCATGGACACATAGTATCAGTCAGCACTCAGCAGTCACATGTGATTGCTGAGTGATTCCTAGGATCGGTGTAGTAGGGTTTGAGCTACTTATGCCATAGGATAGTTCTTGTTCAAGAGGCGCTTTAAAGCCCTCATGTATCTGTATAAGTAGTAGCTGCGGAAGACCAAGAAACACCATCTTGGTCTTCTTCAATTGCCATTAGTCTCTCTTATTGGATTGCCGTTTCCCTTCTCGTCTCTTTCATCGTAGTTTGCACTCATCACTTGATCCTCTCCATCATAAGACAAGTTGACCATTTCAGGCCAATGTGACTTAGCAAGAAGCCATTGATAGCCCTGTCTTCATATTGAGGAAGTTGCTTCTACATTCGACTCAGTGTTACATTCACCATGAGTTCTCGCCCTAGATTCCATTCAAGTCGAATGAGCACCACAGCAAGGTGTAACATTAAGACCAAGATCCTTCATCGTGGCAAGAGTAACTGCTAGAGAAGAGTGGATTGAAGACAGCTTTCACCCATACTTCATTGAACGATGAGGAACCCACAACATACCAACCTGCTACTTGAAAAACACATATTGGACAGACAGAGGCTATGTGATCGAAACCCAACATGGAGAATGCCCAGTTGAGTTTAGCTTTGACCACATTTGCTGGTGCCAGGTCGACTACATCCTTGACCAGTGGCAGGTAATCAACGTACTATGATCACATCACTGTTGCAACATCTACTGCGACGAAGTAACGCCCGGATCTGACTGGGGACCCATTGATGGTGAAGAAGAAGCTAGCCAATCAGAACAGACACACAAGGTATCAGAAGAAGACGCGTCCAAAGAACAGGACAAGGGAGCACCTGTGTTTGAATCCCTGAACGAACAAGAGACGGCCTTGATAGCTCAAGCTGAGTCTATTACCATTTTGCCACCCATGGCCACGATCACTGAAGAAGCCCCAGTCCAAGTACAAATGCTGACACACCCCATCACAGGGGAACCCATGAACACCGATGACACCACCATTATAAGGGCCATTGGGCCCAACTAGCTAGACCTACCCACAGGAGGAGGACCTCCAGATGCAAGACTTCCAGGAGGTAGAGGAGGATCACCAGGAGGCAGAGGATTTCCAGGAGGTGGGGGAGTGCCACCATTTGGGGGAGTACCGCCTATTGGATCCCCTCCAGGACGAGGTCACTCTGATAAATTTGCAGGCAACCCCCCTGAAATATTTCATGAGGATAGACATAGAAGTGAAGAGTTTCTCACACAGTGGGAACTATACTGGGGGATCAATAACAACAACCCCATCATGTTGAACACATATTGACAATCCATGCTATTTGTTACGGTTGCACCAGCCGTCTAGCTCGACTTGAGCTGGGTTTCTCAGAACGCTTGTATTGCATGCGACAACCAAGGCAAAACCACTGCAATAGCGGTTGCAACTGAGAGACGAAGGGGGAACCAAGGGAAACGGCTCGCTAAGAAGCGGCACAACAAGACAACGTCTAAGGGTTTGGTAGAGAAGACCAACTAAGGCCCTTAGGAAAGCAGGAGAGAACTGTGATGTGGATTGTTGAAAAACTCAAGATGGGGAATACATGCGAAGACAAGCTAGTACTTATACTACTAGTAAGTAAGGTTCGGACTCAGCACGAACCTTAAGTCCTTATCTCTAGCCAATAGCCATAAGGGCTCCGGCTCCACAAGCTGAAACGCGAGGAAGAAACATGATTGGACCAGTCTATAAAGACACCGACGTCCATCAGACACGAGGTTGCGCCCATACAGTACACGAGGCGTCCATCAGAAAGTCCATCAGAAGGCAGGCACAAAGGCCTAGTCCATGTCATCATCAACCGGGTAGCCGGCTGCAGCATACCCGAGGCACACACGCTCAGGTGATGCCTCACGTGACTCATCACGTGACTCTGGGCTATCACGCCCATAGAAGTACGCGTACATGGCGCGTGCGCGAGCTTCATCTTGCTCGTAGGGGTCGTCAGCTTCTTTGTTGCTGCTCTCCACGGGAGTGCGGGACTTAGCTGGTTCGGGACGTAATGTCCACATGCTCATATCGCCTTTTCTCATCAAGGCCTCTCTCAATGCCTCGGAGTTGAGGTCTCGCTCGTAGTTGTCCAACGCGGGCCAGCTTGGGCAGCTCGGCGGTGTGCTTTCTCGGGAGCTCAGAATCTCGGTCGTAACACTATTCCTCACCTACATCCAAGGAAAAGACGTCAATGAGTGGATTACCCACACAAGCCGATGGCTCAACCAACAGGTAACAGGAGGAATTAACGACTCAGACCCCCATCTGTGGCATGAAGTCATCAGTGCCTTTACAAGGCGGTTTTTGAACACCCTCAAAAAAGAGCAAGCACAAGCTGCACTGAAAAGAGGGGTATGGATGATAGGAGGGGACATTGATGCATACGTCACCAACTTTGAAACCCTCACATAGCAAGCTGGCTTTTGACTTGATTCCCCATTGACCCTCAACATCTTCACCAATGGACTACCAAAAGATCTTTATGAAAAGGTCTTTACCATGGACAACCCACAAATGTTCAATGATTGGAAAACTGCAGTGATAAAAAGACAGCAACAATACATTCACATGAAAGCACGCCTCGACTAGCATCATGGGCAAGGGGGGCAACAACAGAACAGGGGTAACAGCTCACAGCGAGGAGGCAGGGGGGCTCCCAGATGGAACCTCCCCAGGGATCCTAATGCCATGGACACCTCAGCTGATCGAATCAGGGGACACCTTGCAGGGGCTGAAGAAGTACTTGCTAAATGGGAATGTTTCCACCCTCCACCACAAGGAGGATTCAACAAGAGACAGGGGCAAGGAAGGGACCTTTCCAAAGTTACGTGTTACACTTGTGGAAAGAAGGGTCACATCAGCAGATACTTGTCATGCTACAGCGGAGCGTGGTCTGAGTACATTCTGTAATAGCCCTGAGCCTGAGACTAACAGCGGCTAAGTTGGTTCGGCACTGCGTGCAACAACACCTAAGATCTCTGGTGGCCTTGTTATAGCACAAGTCACAAAGCTTCGGAGGGCTCCCTAACAAGGCGAGCGATAAATGGGCCAATGAAGGCTAGGAGAGGATTCAGAGATAGACAAGTTCAACAAGCTGTGAATTGACGAAGCCAAAGCTAAGGAACCAAGGCCTATGGGTACAAGCTAATATACTCGACTAGGTGGTCCGTGCGTATGTGGTCCGTGCACTAGAGGGCTTAAGGCCATTGGTGGATAAGTTCAAGGAACATCACAGAAGGTGATGGAAGGAAATGACAGCACGTGAAAGAGAAGACGTGTCATGGGAACAAGAGATAACTAGAAGTCCGCTCTGATAAGGGTTTAGGATAAGATGAAGATGAGATCGAAGATAAGATAAGATAAAAGAAGAGAAAAAGAGTGCGCAGCAAAGAGTTTGTGACAATACTGCCCACAACATACTTATAATTGGTGAACCAAAGTGGACCGATATGAGCCTGAAGAACAGCCTATTTAGGCATCATGAGCTTAAACACCACAAGAACATGCAACCAGCTGGATGACTAGGGTGGCTGCAGAGCCAGATGAAGTAAAGGATTTGATCCTCAAGGATTTGTGGAAACAGGAGGGTTTTCAGGATGCCTGAACCCATTGGCCTGGGTGAGGGTGGTTAATTGTAATTTGGTTATCATCACATGCTATCAATCTATGAAAGTTCCAGTTTTGATCCGCATGAATTATGCAATGGCCGACATAAGAGCACTGGTGGACTCAGGAACCACCGACAACTTTATATGACCTGCATTTGCCAAACAAATGTGCCTGGGCATGCAAGCCCTAGAATGACCTAAAAAGATATGGAATATCAACAATATGGAGAACTGGGCCAGACTGATCACACACTTCATAGATCTGCAAGTCCAAACAAAAGGAGTGCACTGCGTACTTCAATTCCTCCTCACAGATATTGGAATGGAAGATGTGGTCCTCAGGTACCCCTGGTTGGCAACCTACAAACCCCAGATGTCATGGCGATACACCACGATCAAGGAAGATGCCCTACCAATCGTCCTATGATCCCTACACCCTCAAAGAATGTCACCAACTATCGTGGCAATGACTACACAAGAGAAGGATGAGGTAGTCCAGCAACTAGAAGATGAGGGACTGGCCTAGCTCTGTACTATGTCCATGGAATTGGCCATTCAAGCCTGACAGTACATAGAAAAAGTGGAGTTACCCCCCGAGTACGCATTGTTTGCCAAATTATTTAATGAAGGAGTGTCTTACCGCTTCCCTCCACTGCGGTCATGGGACCACACCATTGACTTCAAACCCAATGCACCGGATGTGCTTGACTGCAAGGTCTACCCATTAACCCAGGAAGAAGATAAAGCCCTGCAAACGTTCCTGATGGAGCAATTGGCAAAGGGGTACATTTGTCCCTCGAAATCCCCGTACGTGTCCCCTTTCTTCTTTGTTAAAAAGAAAGATGGAAAGCTACACCCTGTCCAGGATTACCAACATATCAACAACATCACCATTCGCAATCAATATCCACTTCCTCTCATTTCCAATCTGATCACCGATCTCAGCAATGCGCATATTTACATGAAACTTGACGTACAGTGGGGGTATAACAATGTCCACATCAAAGAGGGTGATAAAGGCAAGGCAGCCTTTAAAACTAAATACAGACTTTTCGAGCTAATGGTGATGTTCTTTGGACTCATGAACTCACCTGCCACCTTTCAAACCATGATGAATCATATTTGCCGGGACATCATTGCAAAACACGAACAACTTGGCACAACAATACATGTTTATATGGATGATATTGGAATCACCACTCACATCGGGCATTCCCTCAGTGACCATATTGCCACAGTTCACGATATTCTTGCCCTTTCTGCCAAACATGACCTCTACTACAAACTAGAGAAATGCCTCTTCCATGCACCTTGTATGGATTACCTGGGGGTAATCCTTGAAAAGGGGGTGACATGCATGGACCCCATCAAAATTTTGGGCATCAAGGACTGGTCAACACCAACTAAAGTCAAGGATGTCTGCTCATTCCTAGGCTTTTGCAACTTTTATCACACATTTATTCAAAACTTCACCACTCACACCCAACCGTTGAACCATCTCATGAAGAAAGACACTGAATGGCATTGGGGTACAAAGGAGGAACAGGCCTTTCAACAGCTCAAACACCTTGTAACCTCCAAACCGGTACTAGCACACCCCGAGCTAAGTAAACCATTCGAACTTGAAGTCAATGCCTCAGGATTTGCGACAGGAGCCATACTACTACAACGGAAAGAAGATAACAAGCGACATCCTATTGGCTACTACTCCTCCACCCTAAATGGGGCTGAACACAACTACAACATTTATGACCTTGAACTTTTGGCCATCGTTAAAGCTTTCCGACACTGGAGACCCCTGCTTGCAGGATCTCCCCACTGGACCAAAGTCTTCTCAGATCACTTAAATCTGCAATATTGGCGGTCGCTGCAAAAGATTAGCCAACACGTTGCAAGGGAAGTACTGGAACTATCCAAGTATAACTTTGAGATTCACCACATCAAAGGGAAAGCAAACAGGAGAGCAGACGCACTCTCACAACGACCCGACTATGACCAAGGCAAATTCGACAACAAAAATGTCATCATCCTACCTAACAAGGTATTCGCCCACAGAACCACAGTCGTCCAACCCAAAGGCTCTAGATCCATGGAAGAGCAAGATGAAGTGACGCTAATACCATGGATAGATGGACACAACCTGAAGAAAGTAGGAGGAATCTGGTACAAGGATGGAGCATGATGAGTGGTTACTAGGGGGCTTGATGTGAAGAGAAGTATCATTCAAGCTCACCATGATCCACCGACTTACAGCCACCCAGGAATCTTGAGAACGAGCTGGTTAACCGAACAACACTACTGGTGGCCTGGACTGAGGAAGGATGTACTGGAGTACGTGAAAGGATGCGTGGAATGCCAGAGGATGAAGGTCAACACCCGACCTACCTGGGCAGCGCTCCAACCTATATACCCCAAGATTGATGCCCTCCCATTTGAGGCCATTGCCATGGACTTCATTACTAAGTTGCCCTTATCGCAGGGATATGATTCAATACTGACTGTTGTACATGCTCGAAAGCACGTGCGTGAGTATTGCAAAGCAGAGAGTGGACAAAGGAATGATAGGGGGGAGTGTGCATGTACAAGAGCCAAGGCAAGAAAGATGGCCGGAGGGATAGATAAGGCCCTAGATCTACTGATAGAAGTCGCAAGGCAAGTTCTTGACTGGAAAAATGTGGAGAAAGAAAGTCAGTAAAGTTGATCTTGAGAAAAGAAGTTGAGAGTCGATCTTGAGGAAGTCAAGAAAACGTGCGAATTTTACAATGCTTCAAGTGCCCTATTTTCGACTTAAGGCCTGATGTGAAGGATTTGTGAATTCACTTGGGAAGGTTTTATCGGAACAGAAGAAGGGGGGATTGACAATGTTATTCAGACATGGAACCAAGACCCTTTTAAGTACATGTGAGCCATAACTAGAGTTGTACGAAATCCAAAGTGCTAAGTCAAAATCTGTGAGTGGATACTGTCTGGGTGGGGACAAGGTAACAAAGGGGATGTGGGTGAGAAGGAATTGATGGATGGAAACATGAGGCTAATGCAAGGCGGGGACATGGGTCATGGTCGAAAGGAGGGTACTCAGGATCAGAAGGCAGTGTGGCCAAATGCCAGCACCGGAGATGTTAATGTCACACACTAATAGTACAATGAAACGGTTAGAAATAGTAATGGAAATAACAAAAGATGGGGTGTGCCTGTGTCCTAGACAGAGAGCGTGACATGAGACTACTACATGAGGATAAAGACAAAGGCACAATGTTGATCAGCCTGGACTGAAGATGCAAGCGAAGCATGAAGGAAAGGGTGTTGAAAAGAATGGGGAATAGTCGAATGGTAAAAGGGGGTGAGGCACTTGAGGCCATTGTCATTATAGTCAGGAGTGGAGGAACTCAGGGCATTGGTGTTACGTCACGGTAGGGACGTTCACCTGACATGGGTTAAGTCGATCTACTGAGACGCTGCACTAAGGGGTCTGGTTCTGGTTGTCAAGGGAAGTTCTGAGGAGGAACTTCAGTGAAGATGTATGAGTTGAAGAGCCAGCCTAAGCCAATAGTGGAACTTAGGATTCTTCAGTGAGAGGAGAGTTCGGTGAGAGATGGAGTATTCACAGTCTTCGATTGCTCGAGTACTGTAGAGTACAAAAAGTCAAGTCTAAGGCTACAACTACCTGGTGAGCCTGTATTTATAGTAAAGTAATAGGGCATCCTAGGATAGAATGATAATGGCATCCTAGGATCAAGTCATCAAGCAATCACAATACAAACTGCGGCGCAGCCAGCAGTAATCACATGTAGGATGTGAAACAATAGATATAAGTGAAACTGATATATCTGAAACAGTAGCCCCTTAGCAATGGGCAAGAGTCGACATGACTCACAAGGGAAAATAAGTAAAGAGTCACCATGACTCTTATGAGAACCAAGCAAGTAGCAAGTCACCATGACTTGCATGAGAACAACCACGTGATGTGAAAGTAGAAGGTGATCACGTGTCCTAAGGCAGTTAGAGAAAAGGAATTAAAATAGGCAGTGTCATAACAATTGGCCCATGTAATGCAAGGTACAATGATCAAGGGTCGTCCAACAAGGGTGGTAGGGGTGAGCATTCAAGAGAGAGGAGCGACGAGTATTGAGATGAGATGGGGGAAAGGGAAGAGAGGTACATGAGGCGAGGCGAATTGATATGAGAGTGGGTATGAAAAAGGGTGAGTCGGTGGCATGGGGAATGATGGCTAGGATGAGTGGTTGTTGCTCCAGGAGGCTGGTCAGTCCAAGACTGAGCAAAATAGGAAAATTCATGGCTAAGGGCCAAGCTGCCCTTACACCGTCACCGATCACGACTGTAGCAAGGTGGCCATTTTCATACCCTATAACGAAGAAATCACATTGGAAGAGACCACAGGACTCTACACAAGATATGTATTCCCTCGTTTTGGATTACCCTCTACCATCATTAGTGACCGAGACCCTCAATTTGCCAGCAAGTTCACAAGGGAACTGTGCAGGGTGCTCAGAATTCAGCAAAACATCTCAACCACGTACCACCCCCAGATGGATGGGCAATCCAAATGAACCAATCAGTGGCTAGAACAATATCTACACTTCTGGGCCAATGAGCAGCAAGACAATTGGTTCCATTATCTCCCACTAGCAGAATTCGTGCATAACAACTGGCCCCATGAAATTACAAAGACCACCCCTTTCAAACTTCTGATGGGATATCACCTGAGAGCTGATTGGACCAATAAGCTATCTCCCATTCCTCATGTCAAAACCCACACCAATCAGCTGAAAGAAGCATGACGGCAGGTATATGACCTTATCATCCAAGCGCAACAGTCATGGGTTTATGCCAAGACAGCACCAAAGTATCAGGTGGGAGATCAGGTGTGGCTGGAGGGACAACATCTGCACACCCATCAGCCAACCGCAAAATTAGCTGCAAGGTGTCATGGCCCCTTTCAAATCACAAAGGTGATGTCACCTGTCAATTACCAGTTAGAACTTCCCACACAATGGCAGATACACCCTGTATTTCATATGGACCTTCTCACACCTTATCGCAAGACACCCACACACAGACCAAATTACAAGTGTCCCCCACCAGATCTTGTTGAGGGGGAGGAAGAATATGAAATCTCAAAGATTCTCAACCACTGGCTTCATGGCAGGAGGCGTAAGAAGCAATACCTTGTGGCTTGGAAGGGGTACCCAGACTCGGAGAACCAGTGTATTATGGCCTAGCAGGGCCCTACTGTGCGACGTGCACCAGGGTTACAAGGGACAGGGGGATGAGGACAGGGTATGAGAGTCCAGAGGATGACAAGGTGTAGAACAAGGTCTAGAAGATGACAAGGTGATGAGGGTCTGTGAAAGATGTCAGGGATAAGGACAAGGATCTAAGTCATGTGACTTAGGGACAAGGTACAAGGTGTTCAGTTGAGAGACCGAAGTACAAGGAACTAAGTCGAACGACCTAGGGTCTGTGTGTGCACATTGTTATAGCACAAGCACAAAGCTTCGAGGTGGCTCCCAACTAAGGGAAGATTGACAGTGGTGGTGAGACAATGAGAAGAGGGCACACAGTTAAGGAGGACAAGTCTGGTATTCACTAGTATGATAACCGAAGACAAGACTAAGGAATAAGTGTATAAGTGAACAAGCTTATATAGGTAGCTACTCTGTGTCCATCCCATGAAGGGGATACTAATAGAGAACAATGGGAGGTGCAAATGGGGAAGGGGTAAAATAGGGAACAATAGGAAGCGCAGAAGGGGAAGCAGATTAGAAGGGGAATTGGAGTACGGGGGCATACATGGTAATGAGTCAACAGGTTAGTACTCTGAGGTAGTCTGAGGGCAAAGGAAGCAATAAGGTAAAAGAAAATAAGTCTGTGGTAAGCCAGATCACAACACAGTGGGTCAACGAAGAAGACACATTTGCCAAAGAAGCCATGGTGGAGTACAAACAGGAATAGCAAAGACATAAAAGGCCACACAATCACGTCGAGTCCTCTCATCCCACTTCCTCTCAACTATCACACACCCACACACAACCTCTCCACTCATCTATGCCTTTCACACCCAATGCCACCCTCTCGCAGATCAACCAATACTACCACGGCACCCCCAAGAGGATTTTTGCAGTCAAGTTGGAAGAAGAGCGCTCACAAAGCTGATGAGAAGATACCAAGCAAGCCATTGTGGCTGCAGCAGTGTTACACTTTGCCTGTAGTGTGTGCTTGACTTAAGCACAACAGTGGCGGAGTCAGCTCTGTCTCAGGTCAAATGTAGAGGCACTCCCTCAATACAAAGACAAGGCTAAGGGTGGACTTCTTGCTAAGTCACACCTGCTGGTATTGCTCCACTTGTTGCTGTACAAGGAGCACCATGTGACAACTAAGGATGACAGAAAGAGAGAAGAGAATAGCGAATAGGACTCTGGTTGTGAAGGCAATTCTGAAGAAGACCAAGATAGTGAATCTTGGCCTTCTGCAGCTACTATTTATACATATACACGAGGGCTTTAAAGCACCTCTCCAATACATGTTAGCCTATAGCGATACTACCTTAAACCCTAGTACCGCTATCCTAGTAATCACTCAGCAATTACATGCGATCGCTGAGTGCTGACTGATGAACAAGTCCGTGACTAATTACTACTTACTACTGTAGCCACAACCGGTAAGTAAGAGTCCATGCCACTTCAGAACACTTTGACTACTACTTTGACCTTAATCTGAATCCTCCTGACAGCCCAGGAGCCCGACCATGACATCACCCCCTTTTAAGGAACGATGCCCACATCGTGAAAGGGAGCATTACTCCAGTTTCGCCGACCCTGTCCAACACCAATCCAGCCCCCCATGCACTCCTTAATCTGTCCCATTGCGTTAGTGAATTCAAGGCGTTGAATGCTCACAGTACATGCCATGGTGATCCGTCCCCACTCCTGCTCCAACTCCACCATATGCAGCTCCAGGCGTTTGATGATGCCGCCGAGTGCATGATAACAATGTACTCCAGCCGTAAGGGTGACGTCCTTACATTTGTGGAGGGCGCGGTTAACACGGGCCCGCTCATTGTAGCCTCCATCAAGGATCATAAGATCCTCGCAGGCATAAACCGCCTTCTCTTCTCCTAGGCAGAGGACCTCCACTGTGGCGTACAAGGGTTTGGGGAACACCTTGTTGGATTCTTCAATTAACCCTAGCACAAGGGGATCAGGTCCAAAGATGACCTGGATGTATTTGGCTGGGCATGTCACACCGTCGGGGGTGGTGATGAAGGGAATGTAATCAGGTCCTCAATTGACCCGGAACCCATATGGATAATGGGTGGAGGCGATGGAGGACACAGCTCGGTCAGCAAGCTGTGGACGGATATCACCTCGGTACATGGGGGTACTGTTGGTGGTGAGGGCGTGTGGAGTGGTGTTGTTTGGGGCATCAGCATCTTGTCCATAGGAAATGTTGTCGTGCTCAGCTGGGTACCACATGTTGACGCTATTTGTTGAAGTCTCTCCCTCCAATGTGTCATCTCCTGCCTCCGTGTCTTCGCCTCCTGCAACTGTTGATCCCTCCATTCCAACACTACCTCCCTCCATGGCTTTGTCGGCCCAAATTCGTGGAGGTATTGGGAGAGGTGCAGGCTCAGCCTGTGTAGCAAGGTCGCCAGCCGCACGAACCTGGGCTCCTCCGTCCAATGTGCCATCGAGGAGGCAGATTTCATTGGCAGTGATGGGGACCTCACTGGTGAGTTCCCAGTCACTGACGATGGTTGTCCACATGGGGACTCCATCATTGTCAGACAGATGGGCTGCGTTGCTGCTTGTGGCTTAAGCAGGGAATCATTCAATAGTGGCTGACAACTCAGCTGGGGTAATGGGGGTATCACGTCCCCCTTGGTCTGCGACAGCCATGAGGGCTTGGTTGGTACTTTCTCCTTGGCTAGATGCACGCTCTTCTTCCAGCTCAGCTGCAAAAATCCTTTCAGGGGTTCCCTGGTAGTATGCGAGGACTTTCAAGAGGGTGGCATTGGCAGTAGGGTGCATAGACAGGTTGGAATGGTTACAATGAGGAGGAATGGGTGAAAGTGGAGAATGGGGAGTGCTGTGGGTAACCACTTGCCTTATATGCACTGCCCGTGATTGTTCGTACTCCGCTATGGCATCATCGGCAAAGATGTCATCCTTGTTGACCCACTGATTCTCTGAGTCTGGGTACCCCTTCCAGGACACGAGGTATTGCTTCCGTCATCCTCTGCCGAACTGCCGATGGTCCAGAATCTTCTCGACCTCGTATTCTTCCTCTCCTTCTACCAAATCCAGAGGTGGGCATGAGTAGTTGGGTCCGTGCATGGGTGTCTTGTGATAAGGTGTAAGAAGATTGGTGTGAAACACTGGGTGGATCTGCCACTGCGTGGGAAGTTGGAGTTGATAGTTTACAGGGGACATCACCTTGGTGATCCTAAAAGGTCCATGCCATTGTGCCGCTAATTTCGCGGTTGGTTGATGGGTATGGAGACGGTGTCCTTCCAACCACACCTGATCCCCCACATGGTAGCGCAGTGTTTCTTTGTTCCAAACCCATGACTTTTGTGCCTGCAAGATAAGCTCTTGCGCCCTATGCCATGCTCCTTTCAGCTGATCTGCACGCATCATGACCTGTGGAATAGGGGAAGGCTTATCAGTCCAATCAGCTTGTGGGGTATATCCTATCAGGAGTTCAAATGGGGATTGACGTGTGTATTCGTGGGGCCAGCTGTTGTGAGTGAATTCTGTGAGTGGCAGATAAGCACTTCAATTATCTTGGCGTTCGTTAGTCCAGAATCATAGATACTGTTCAAGCCACTGATTGGTGCGCTCAGATTGCCCATCCATTTGAGGGTGATAAGCCATGGAAATGTTCTGGGTGATCCCCAGAGTTTGACACAGTTCTCGTGTGAATTTACTCGCAAATTGGGGGTCCCTATCACTTATAAGAGTGGAGGGAAGTCCAAAGCGTGAGAACACATATCTCACGTATAACCCCACTACTCCTTCTGCTGTTATTTCTTCATTACACGGGATGAATATCGATGCCTTGCTGCAGTCGTGGTCAGTGATGGTAAGTATTGAGTTGTACCCTTCTGACAAGGGTAGTTTGGTGATGAAATCGAGGGTGACCACTTCAAAGGGCATTGTGCCAGGTCTGGGGTAGATTGGTTCTAAAGGTGCATGTGTTGGTCAAATGTTGATCTTCATCTGCTGGCACTCAGCGCATCCTTTCACATAGTCTTGTACATCGTTCTAAAGGCCAGGCCACCAGTAGTGGTGCTCTGTCGGCCGCGTTGTTCTTTTGATCCCTGGGTGTCCGTAAACTGGTGTATCGTGGTGAGCGCAGATAATACTTCTCTTTTGTAGCAGTCCCCCTGTTACTACCCTTCTGCTGTCTTTATACCAGACACTGTACATCTTTTTGAGGCAGTGTCCATCCACCCAGGGTCGTAGTACGTCTTTGTCTTGCCATGGCATCGTTGACTCCTTACTAACAATTGTGGTCATGTTTGTGGTTCGTGCAAATAGGTGTTTGGGTAGGACTGTGATTCCTTCGTTGTCAGAATCCCCCTGGTTGTAGTCTGGTCTCCGGGATAATGCATCAGCCCTGCCATTCGCTGTCCCCTTTATATGGTGAATTTCGAAGTTGTATTCGGAAAGTTCAAGGACTTCCCTGGCTACTCTCCTACTGATCTTTTGTGGCGATCGCCAATATTGCAAGTTGAGATGGTCAGAGAAGACCTTGGTTGTATGAGGGGATCCTGCTAATAAGGGGTGCTAGTGGCGAAAGGCTTTGACAATGGCCAATAGTTCCAGGTCGTATATGTTATAGTTCCGTTCTGCAGGGTTGAGGGTGGCTAAGTAGTAACCAATGGGGTGTCTCTTCCCATCTTGTTTTCATTGTAGTAGTACTGCTCCTACCGCATATCCTGAGGCATCGACTTCGAGTTCGAATGGGTCACTTAGCTGTGTGTGAGCCAGAACTGGTTCAGTGGTTACGAGAGTTTTAAGTTGTTGGAAGGCATTGTCTTCCTCTTGCATCCACTGCCAGTCCATATTCTTCTTTGTGAGCTTGTGAAGAGGTTGTGCATGACAAGAGAAGTTTCAAATGAAGGTGCGGTAAAAGTTGCAGAACCCCAGGAAGAAGCAGACATCTTTGACTTTAGTTGGTGTGGGCCAGTCCTTGATGCCCAAAATTTTGATGGGGTCCATGCGTGTCACCCCCTTTTCAAGGATTACCCCTAGGTAATCCATATGGGGCGCATGGAAGAGGCATTTTTCCAATTTGTAGTAGAGGTCATGTTGAGCTGAGACTAGGAGGATGTCACAAACAGTGGTGATGTGGTTGGCGAGGGAGAAACTGGTACGGGTAGCAATGCCAATGTCGTCCATATAGACATGGATGATGGTTCTGTGTTGCTTGTGTTTGTCGATGATGTCACAACAGATATGGTTCATCATAGTTTGAAAGGTTGTGGGGGAATCGGTGAGACCAAAGAACATGACAGTGGGTTCAAAGAGACCGTACTTGGTTTTAAATGCCACTTTTTCTTCATCTCCTGCACAGATGCAAATGTTGTTATACCCCCATCGGACATTGAGTTTGGTATAAATGTAGGCATTGCTAAGGTCAGTGATAAGGTCAGAGATGAGGGGGAGAGGGTATTGATTGCAAATGGTGAATTGATTGATCTTCCAGTAATCCTGAACTGGTCGTAGTTTGCTGTCTTTCTTTTTGATGAAAAAGAATGGTGATGTGTAGGGTGACTTCGAGGGGCATATATAGCCTTTTGTCAGTTGCTCTTGGAGAAAGGCTTGGAGAGCTTTGTCTTCTTCTTGCATGAGGGGATAGACCTTGCAGTCTATTGAGTCAGGGGTCCCTTGTCAAAATGTTATTTCATGGTCCCATGCTCATGAAGGGGGGTACCGATAGGAGGCTTCTTCGTTAAAGAGTTTACTGAAGGCTGAGTATTCGGGAGGCAACTCAGCTTTTGTTGTATACTGCTGCACTTGGATGGCAAGCTCTGTTGCTGTGGTCTGGTGATAGGCATCCGTCTCTTCGTAGAGTTGTCCTAGGATGTCTTCCTTTTCTGTTGTGGTAAGTGCTTTTGCAATGGTAGTTTGTTGTGTCATGACGCGAGGGTAGATGGAACTTAGTACAATGGGCATCATGTCTTCGCAGATAGTGGCATGTCGCCAGCTCATCTGTGGTTTGAATGTGGCAAGCCACGGATATCCAAGTACTACATCCTCCATTCCAATGTCAGTCAGCAGAAATCTCATTTGTTTGTAGATTCCTTTGGTGCGGACGTCTAGATCGATAAACTGAGTGATTAGTCCCGACTTGTTTTCAGTATTATTGATGTTCCATATCTTTTTGGGTCTTTCTAGTAGTTGGACCCCTAAGCCCATTTGTTTTGCAACATGGGTCATATGAAGTTGTCGGTGGCTCCTGAGTCCACCAATGCTCTTATGTCGGCCATAGTGTAACTGGTACGCACGGATACTGGAATTCGCATAGATTGGTAGCGCATAATAATAACCGAGTTACAATTGACTGCCCTCACCCAGGCCAATGGGTTCAGGTGTTCTGAAAACCCTCCTGCTTCCACAAGTCTTGGAGGATTAGGTCTTTGACTTTGTTGTCTTCTTCAGCCACCTTTGTCATCCATCCTTTTGCCCTCTCTTGGGGAGTTTGTGTGCAGGATATGTGAATAGGCTCTTCCTCTGGTTTGTATCGGTCTGCCTCTGTTTGGCGACTTGTCGAGGGTTCCAGATATGTAGAATGGGGTGCATTTCGTGAGCAGTAGCGACTGATGTGGCCTTTCTTGCCACAAGTATAACACATCACCTCAGAGAAGTCAGCCCGTCTTTGCCCTCGTTGGTGAAATCCTCCTTGGGGAGGGCAAGGGGGATTGTTACGGTAGTTGTCCAGGACTTCCTCAGCTCCCACCAATCGCCCTCGAGCCCAATCTGCGGACGTGTCCATAGCGTTGGGGTCCCTAGGGAGGTTCCATGATAGGGCCCACCATCCTTGTCCCCAGGGGTTTCCTCACCCTCAGTCCCTTTGGTTGCCCCTTGGGCAGTACTGATCCAATTGTGCCTTCATATGAATGTATTGTTGCTGCCGCTTCATGACCACAGCTTTCCAATCTTCAAATGTCTGAGGGTCATCCATGGTGAAGACTTTCTTGTATAGCTCCTTTGGGAGTCTGTTGGTGAAGATGTCAAGGGTGAGGGGTGAGTCTAGACGATAGCCAGCTTGTCGTGCCAGTGTTTCAAAGTTGGTGACATACATGTTGATGTCTCCTCCTATCATCTTTACCCCTCATTTCAAGGCTGCTTGCACTTGCTCTTTCTCGAGGGTGTTTGAAAAGTGTCGGTTGAAGGCGCTAATAACTTCTAGCCAAAGACAGGGGTCATTGTCGTTAATTCCTCCCATAACCTGCCAATTCAACCATCAGCTGGTGTGCGTGATCCATTTGTTTACATCCTTCCCCTATATATAGGTGAGGAAGAACATGGCTTGTCTATATGCATTTGTCATGATGGGGTTGTTGTTGTTGATTCCCCAGTATAGTTCCCACTGCATGAGGGATTCTTCTGCCTTTTGTTGATCTCCCCGGAAGATTTTGGGGGCGTTTCCTACTAATTTATCACTTTGGTGAGCATGTCCTGGAGAGGCTGGTGGTGGTACTCCCCCGATGCCTCCTGGTGGGCCTCCACC
The DNA here is from genome assembly GCA_951394315.1 of Lactarius evosmus. Classification (NCBI taxonomy): domain Eukaryota; kingdom Fungi; phylum Basidiomycota; class Agaricomycetes; order Russulales; family Russulaceae; genus Lactarius; species Lactarius evosmus. The sequence goes on along the minus strand of OX596129.1, from coordinate 1,111,816 downwards.
TCCTCCTCCTGGGAATCCCCCTCCTGGGAATCCTCCTCCCAGGAATCCTCCTCCTGGGAGTCCTTCTCCAGGATGTCCTCCTCCGCCAGGTGATCCTCCTGGTGGATCCAGTTGATCAGGTCCAATGGCCCTCATTATAGCTGCGTCGTCGGTGTTGAGGGGTTGCCCCATAGCAGGGTCTACTGGCATTTGTACTAGGGTGCGTGGTTCTTCGGTGATTGTGGCCATTGGTGGAAATACAGTAATGGACTCAGCTTGCTCTATGAGAGCAGTCTCTTGTTGGTTCAAGGGTGATAGGGGTTGTTGTTCCCCATTTTCTGAGGCTTCCTCTGATATTTTGTGGGTGTTTTTGGAGTGGCTTGTGTTATTTTCTCTGTCAATAGGTCCCCAGTCTGATCGTGGGACTATTTCGTCAGTGTAGATATCACAACGGTGGTAAGGTCATAAAGTATTGATGATTTGCCACCAATCTAAAATGTAGTTGACCTGGCACCAACACAGGTGATCGAAGCTGAACTCAACTGGGCATTCTCTGTGTCGAGTCTCAATCACGTATCCCTCAACTCCGTTGATATTACTCCAGTACGCGTTCTTCAAATATCGGATTGGTATGTTGCAACTTCCTCGTCTTGCTAGGTTGTAGGGTTGGAACCCATCAATGGACCACTGTTCCCTGGTTGTTACTCTCGCCATGATGGAATATCTTGGTCTTAATGTTATGCTTTGCCTGTAGCATGTGCTTGACTTAAGCATAATGGTGGCGGAGTCAGCTCTGTCTCAGGTCAAATGTAGAGGCACTCCCTCAATACAAAGACAAGGCTAAGTGTTACGGTCACACCGGCCGTCTAGTTCGACTTGAACTGGGGTTCTCAGAACGCTTGTATTGCACGCGACAACCAAGGCAAAACCACTGCAATAGTGGTTGCAACTGAGAGACCAAGGGAAGACCAAGGGAAACGGCTCGCTAAGAAGCGGCACAACAAGACAACTTCTAAGGGTTTGGTGAAGAAGACCAACTAAGGCCCTTAGGAAAGCAGGAGGGAACTGTGATGTGGATTGTTGAAAAACTCAAGATGGGGAATACATGCGAAGACAAGCTAGTACTTATACTACTAGTAAATAAGGTTCGGACTCAGCACGAACCTTAAGTCCTTATCTCTAGCCAATAGCCATAAGGGCTTTGGCTCCACAAGCTGAAACGCGAGGAAGAAACATAATTGGACTGGCCTATAAAGGCACCGACATCCATCAGACACGAGGCAGCGCCCATACAGTACATGAGGCGTCCGTCAGAAAGTCCATCAGAAAACAGGCACGAAGGCCTAGTCCATGTCGTCATCAACCAGGTAGCCGGCTGCAGCATACCTGAGGCACACATGCTCAGGTGATGCCTCACGTGACTCATCACGTGACTCTGGGCTATCACGCCCATAGAAGTGCGCGTACATGGCGCGCGCGCGAGCTTCATCTTGCTCGTAGGGATTGTCAGCTTCTTCGTCGCTGCTCTCAACAGGAGTGCGGGACTTAGCTGGTTCGGGACGCAATGTCCACATGCTCAGGTCGCCCTTTCTCATCAAGGCCTCTCTTAATGCCTCGGAATCCAGGGTCCGCTCGTAGTTGTCCAACGCAGGCCAGCTCGGGCAGCTCGGCGGCGTGCTTTCTCGGGAGCTCAAAATCTCGGCCGTAACACTAAGGGCGGACTTCTTGCTAAGTCACACCTGCTGGTATTGCTCCACTTGTTGCTGTATAAGGAGCACCACGTGACGACTAAGGATGATGGAAAGAGAGAAGAGAATAGTGAATAGGTGACACCGGCCGCATTCGGCAGTACCGGGCCAAAGCGTAAGGACGGGCAACCAGGCCGGGTGCAGTCAGGTGACTGCGCCCCAGTCATCGCAGTCGCAGTACGCAGCGTCGATTTTTCTATATCTACGCACACTAGGTACCATGTACAAGTATTCGAGTTCTCTTATCCCACAATCCTAGTGCCTTATCACAAGATAAGCGACCTTCTGAGAACTAGTGAAACCGTCCGGTGACACTAGAACTCGAATTCTTCTGCCAATATGGCTGTGCTACTGACAGGAGAAAACTTAGGAGCAAGGCTAGCAGAGCCTATTAACCCGAGGCTCCACTGCATCGCTGAGGACGCCTACCCACATCTACCCAACGAACACTACGTCTATCACCCAGACGCTACAGATGGAACCTTCATTGACGACAAACAACTTGTCCATTTATACAACGAAAACGGTTCCCTCTACAAGGTATACAGAGACACGCATGGAAGAATCGCACAAGGCGAACGGAGACGTGACGCAGAACAATATAACAAACTAACTCTTGCAGAAATCAAGAGATGCCGTGAAGACGATGCCACTCTTGACAGAGAGTCAAATCCATCCTCGACACCCCTAGAAACAGCTGACTTCAGGAATCATCCCATTCCAGACGACGTTCGTCGGCGCAAGAGACGACAAAGCATGGCCACAACCACCATGACCGTTACCGCCACAAGAACATGAGAGAAGTCTAAAAGCAAGGGGAAGACTAAAGAGCGCGTCAGAAGAACCATAGGCCGAGAAGGGGGAGGCCCCCCTGGAGGCAGCGGAGGAGGTCCAGGCAACCCACCACCCTCTCACTTCAGAGACGACGACCCACCAGGGGGAGGCGGACCACACCCGGATCACACCGATTCGGACGACAGCGATCATGGACCCGTCTTTGATGCATTCGGCACAGAAAAAACATTGGGGGCACTTCCTAACCTATTCGACGGAAATCGAGAACACACTGATGCATTCATCAGCGCATGCCGTCGATACTTCAGCTTGAACAACCAGAACTTGTTCTACCGATCCTTCCTCACTTGCATCGCACTTGTACTCATGCTCATCCAAGGAGATCAAGTACGAGCCTGGACAGATGAACAAGGCGCATGGCTGGAGACCCTCCACCCAGTAATCAACAATGACCATCAAACGTGGGTGCAGTTCCTGGCCCACTTCCGGAATCGCTTCCAGGACTCGCAGAAAGCAGAGCGAGCTCGTATGAAACTCGAAGAGCTTCGCATGAAATGGCCAAACACCAATGAATACCTATCCACCTTCGAACAAACGGTAGTCGAAGCTGGTTACACCCTCGAGCACCCCGAAATGATTCATCTCCTCCTAAACGGACTTCCGAAGGCCGTTCTGGACGACATTCTACGACCACCCCAAGCCCAAACTTACCAAGAAGCGCAACAACGTGTCATCGAGTCCACGCATGCACATCAACTCGTGCAAGCAATCCTCAACAAGAGAAAAGGGGTCGGAAAAGGGCCCTCTCGTCTTTGGCCACCTTGCTCCTATCCCCCTCCACCAGGTCCGCCACCTTCATCTTCCACACAGCGGTACAACTCCTCCAACGCGCCAAGATCTATGAATAACGTCCCTGTACCTATGGACGTAGGACAGGGCAAAGCACAACGCGACAATTGGCGAGCTCGCAAGGTCGAAGCCAAGGAAGAGCCTATCACGTCGCCCGACGGCGAATACCAATGGGTCCGAGTAGCCAAGACAGAAGAAGAGAAACCCAGAAGGCAACTCGGACCCTGCTTCACGTGCGGAAAACAAGGACACATCGCCAGGAACTGTGAAAAGCGCATCCGCAACTGCGAAACCAAAGTTGTGCGTACCGAAACCAAGAACCAGAAATCACACCTGGCAAAAGCCGAAGAACATCTGGGTCAACTCAATGCCGATGAAATAGCAGAGCTACAAGCGAAATACAAAGATCTACAGGATTTTCAATAAGCTTGGTTCGATCAGTCGGAACCAAGCCATCTCTGTTGAATAAAGTGTACTTAGCAAACAAACGCTCCATGAATATGAGAGTTTTTCTGCACTACGACAACAAAAAGACCGAAACCTTAGCCCTGCTCGACTCAGGGGCTACCGAGAATTTCATCAACTTCCGACTCGCGATACAACTACGCCTTCCACTCTGACGACTCCCTCTCCCACAAGACATTGTAAATGTGGATGGAACGGCTAATAAAAATGGTCAAATATCGCATTACGTTGACTTCGAAGCACAAGCCGGGACAAAGACCGTTCTCCTTCGTTTCTTCGCAACCGACATCGGGGATAGCCAGATTATCTTCGGCTATCCGTGGTTCGCGGCCCATCAACCCATTATTGACTGGGCCAAGGGATGGCTCGATTATGAGCAACTGCCACTAATATTGACAGCACACGAAGGCGCCACAGTCCAAGCCTGACAAACAATCTCCTCACAACTTTCCGAAAAAGAACAGAAACCGAACGAAGCCCTACCCCCGGAGTACCAATGTCACAGTCACGTTTTCAGCGATGAGGAGGCTCAGAGATTTCCCGACAAACGTGTATGGGACCACGCAATTGACATCAGGGCAGACGCGCCATCGGCACTACCCGGCAAAATCTACGCCCTGACACAAGACGAAAAGAAGGCCTTGAAGCAATTCATTCAGGAGCAAGTGGCGAAAGGATACATTCGTGAATCTAAAAGCCCATATGCCGCGCCCTTCTTCTTCATTAAAAAGAAGGATGGAAAGTTACGCCCCATACAAGACTATCGCTGGCTTAATGCATGGATGGTGCGAAACCAATATCCCTTACCGCTTATCGCAGATCTTATCCTCCATGTGCAAAACGCCACGCTATTCATGAAGTTCGACATCAGATGGGGGTACAATAACGTATGAATCAAGGAAGGCGACGAATGGAAGGCCACATTTATCACTAACGAAGGACTCTATGAGCCACACGTCATGTTCTTTGGGCTGACCAATTCACCCGCGACGTTTCAACAAATGATGAACGCCATCTTTCAGACAGAAATAGCCGAAGGATGGCTCACCATTTACATGGATAACATGCTCATTCATACTGAAAACGACCTTGTCAAACATCGCAAAAAGGTCCATCAAGTCCTCAACAAATTGCACACCCACAACCTCTTCCTCAAACCAGAAAAATGCATGTTCGAAGTGACAAGAGTAGAGTTTCTCAGCGTCGTATTGGAACATCGTACCGTACATATGGATCCCACGAAGATAAACGGCGTTTGAAAATGGAAGACTCCCATGTGCATCAAAGAAGTTCGAAGCTTTCTCGGCTTCACAGGGTATTACCGATACTTCATCTTTAATTACTCAAAGATTGCGAGACCACTAATCGCATTAACCCATAAATGTTACGCTTCGGTAAGCGCGGGCCTTGCTTTAGGCAGTAGTGAGACGCGAGTACTCAGCTTCAGCGTATAAGTCGAACGTGGGATTCTATTCCTAACACGTCGATCATCTTGCAACTGGGAAGGCTTCTTGGTCAGCCTTATGCAGTGTGTCCTGTCCTCCGAACTTTAGATACTTTAGAAGAGGAGGAGTCGAGACACCGATGATTCAAGAAGACCAAGATGGCGATCCTTGGTCTTCCGTGACTACTACTTATACACAACGATGGAGGGCTTTAAAGCGCCTCCCGAACAGTATTGACCTATAGCGTATCTAGCTCGAACCCTAGTATCGCTATCCTAGTAATCAGTAAGCGTAAAGTACCATGTGATACTACTGCTGACTGATAACACGTGAAAGTATGAGTCCCTGACTAATGTAAGAATCACGAGCCTACTACTGTAGTCAGAACCTAGTAGTAAGCGTTCAAGTCCGATCCGTGACATCACCCCCTTTTCAGGAGTGACGCCCACGGAGCCCCGGGGGTCCCATCCACCCCGCCTGTACCTCTTCGATCCTCTGCATCGCTCGCGCTTGCTCCAACCTACTGATGCTCAACGCCTTGTCCGTCGCCAACCGCCCCCATGTCTCCTGTAACTCCTTGATCCTCGCGTCCAGTCGTCCCAACTCCGCCCCGAGGGCCCTGTACCGCCTGACCTCTGCGGCGAGGCTTACGTCCCTACACTCCGCGATGGCCTTGTTGATGGCCCCGGCGGCGTCGTACCCTGCGTCGAAGAGGAACAAGTCCTCCTGCACGTATTTGAGGTGGGTGTCGGGATGCACCACGTATTGCGGGGCGGCGTACAGGGGTTTCGGGAACACCCTGTCGGACTCGTCGATCAGGCCGAGCACGATAGGATCGTTGCTCATGATGACCTGGACGTATTTTGCCTGGCGCGTCACGCCGTCGGGGGTGGTGATGGGGAAGTGAACGAAATCGGGTCCTTGATTGACCTGGAACCCGTGAGGCGCACGGGCGTTGGCGACGCTGGAGACGGTGCGGTCGGCGAGCTGGGGACGGATATGACCCCGGTAGAGGGGGGTCCCGTCCGTGGCGAGGGCGTGTCGCGTTGTATGAGGTGGAGCATTAGCTTCTCTCCCATAGTGAATATGTGGGTGCTCAGCTGGGTACCGCTCGTCCTCGCTGTCCGTGACCTCTCCCTCTTCTCTCTCATCTCCTGCATGCGGCGTTGGGCTGTTCGTAGCTGTTCTTCCCTCCAGTCGTCGGTCACCTCCCTCCATGACTTCTTCGGCTTCACCAGCTCCTCGTACCGCTCCCTGGCGTGCTCGGACGTCTGCACCGCGGTCGAGAGCGCGTCGAAAGTCGTCGACTTCTGCGGTGGTGAAGGGGTGGTCTGCGATGGGCAGTCCGGTGTCGGCATGGAGGATGTGCCACAAGGTGGGCTGTCCGTCAACGTCGGGGGACAGTCTGGCACTGGGCGTTCCCCGTCCTTGAGCGGGGAACTGGGCAATAGTGCTGTTGAACTCAGCTTCGGTAATGGGTCCCTCTGACCCGGCTCGGTCTCTCTCAGCCATGACGACCTCCGTGTCGTCGGCAGGGGCGTTTGATGCCCGCTCTTCCTCCAACTCGACGGCAAAAATCCTTTCGGGGGTTCCGAGGTAGTACGAAGACGGCGTGAGGGCGGCATTGGGTGTGAATGGCATAGAGTGGTTGTGGACTGGAGTAGTGGTTGTGTGGAGAGGAGATGGGGTGTCGTCATGGGTCCTCCCACTCCTTATAAGCGTTCGTCCGGCGGTCTTTGAATTTTGATATTCCGCAAGGGCTTCGTCGGCGAATAGGTCTTCCCGGTTGACCCACTGATTCTCCGAGTCGGGGTAGCCCTTCCATTTGACCAGGTATTGTTTCTTACGTCCTCTGCCGAAGTGCCGTTCGTCTAGAACCTTCTCGATTTCATATTCCTCCTCCCCATCTACCAGATCGGGTGGTGGCCGTTGGTAGTTTTTCCCATGGAGTGGAGTCTCGTGATATTTGGTGAGAAGGTCCACATGGAACACTGTGTGAATTTTCCATTGCGGGGGAAGGTTGAGCCGATAATTGACAGGGGACATCACCTGTTCTATTGTGAAGGGTCCGTGCCTTCGGGGAGCGAGTTTCGCCGTTGGTTGGTGAGTGCGAAGGTGGCGTCCCTCTAGCCACACGAGGTCTCCAAGTCGGAATTTAGGGCCATTCTTTGCTTTAACCCATGATTGTTGCGCCTTGACAATCAGTTCCTGGGCGCGTTTCCGCGCTTCTTGGAACTGTTCCGTTCTTAGTGTCACTTGTGGGATTGGTGACGGTTTCTCCATCCAATCAGCTCGCGGGTTGTACCCCATGAGGAGGTTGAAGGGTGACTCCCGGGTATATTCATGTGGCCAGTTATTATGCGCGAATTCTGCGAGGGGTAAGTATTCGCACCAGTTATCCTGCCTCTCGTTCGTCCAGAACCGTAGGTATTGTTCTACCCATTGGTTTGTTCGCTCAGATTGTCCGTCAGTTCGGGGATGATACGCGGTGGATATATTTTGCTTAATATCCAATACTCTGCAGAGTTCTCTCGTAAACCTGCTGGCAAAACGGGGATCGCGGTCACTTATGATTTTCGTGGGAAGTCCGAAGCGAACAAAGACGTGTTTGAGGTATAAGTGGGCGACTCCTTCCGCGCTAATTTCTTCATTGCATGGTATAAATATTGCTGCCTTACTGCAGTCGTGATCCGTGATCGTCAGTATCGTGTCGTGCCCCTGAGATATTGGTAACTTAGTTATGAAGTCAAGGGCTATGGTTTCGAATGGCATTGCTTCCGGTTTAGGGTATATGGGGTTGAGGGGCGCCTTGTTTCGTCCATGTTGAACCTTGATGCGTTGACATTCGGCACATCCTTTGACGTATTCCAGAGCGTCTTTAACCAATCCTGGCCACCAATAGGTGCGTCCTGCCAATTGGGCGGTTCTTTTAATTCCTGGATGTCCGTGAGCCAGGAGGTCATGATGATCGTGCAGTATACGTCGCTTATCGTGAATACCTCCGGTCACTACTCGTCGTGCGTCTTTGTACCAGACTCCGTTCACCTTTTTGAGACGGTGCGCATCTACCCATGGTTTCAGAATATCTTCGTTCTGTTCATACACGGGGTCTTCTAGCGTGGTGTCTTCCGAGGTGAGGTAGTCCTTGTTGGTCCGTATTCTTTCGACGTGGGTACCGCGTATGAAGAGTTTGTCCGGCAGTACCGTAATGTTTTCGTTATCTTCTTCCCCTTGATCATAGTCTGGTCTTCGTGATAGTGCGTCAGCTCTACCGTTTGCTGATCCTTTGATGTGGTGAATTTCAAAGTCGTATTCCGATAGTTCTAGTACTTCCCTTGCCACCCTCCGGCTGATCTTCTGGGGGCTTCTCCAGTATTGTAGGTTCATGTGATCTGAGAAAACCTTTGTGCGATGTGGCGATCCTGCGAGTAACGGTCGCCAGTGTCGGAAAGCCTTGACTATAGCCAGCAGTTCTAGGTCGTATATGTCGTAGTTTCGTTCTGCTTCGTTGAGGGTGGTGGAGAAGTAGCCGATGGGGTGTCTTTTCCCGTCGTCTTTCCGTTGTAGCAGTACTGCTCCTATCGCGAATCCTGACGCATCAACTTCTAGTTCGAATGGTTTACTCAGCTGTGGGTGTGCCAATACTGGTTCCGATGTGACGAGTCCTTTGAGTTTGTTGAACGCGTCATGTTCTGTCCCCGTCCATTTCCATTCGGCACCTTTCTTGGTTAGTTGATTCAGGGGTTTTGCATGATGTGAAAAGTTCCGAATAAATGCGCGATAGAAATTGCAAAAACCTAAAAATGATCGGACATCTTTGACTTTGGTGGGTGTCGGCCAGTCTTTGATGCCGGAAATTTTGATGGGGTCCATGCGTGTCACCCCCTTTTCAAGGATTACCCCCAGGTAATCCATATGGGGCGCATGGAATAAGCATTTCTCCAATTTGTAGTAGAGGTCGTGCTTAGCTGATATTTCCAATACGTCTCTGACCGCCGCGATGTGGTCGTCCATGTTATGCCCTATGTGTGTTGCGATGCCGATATCGTCCATATATACCCTTATCGTGGTTCCTCGGAGTTCGTGTTTGGCGATGATGTCTCGACAGATGTGGTTCATCATCGTCTGGAATGTTGCGGGAGAGTTCGTTAGCCCGAAAAACATTACCGTTGGTTCAAATAAGCCGTATTTAGTTTTGAATGCAGCTTTTTCTTCGTCCCCTTCCTTAATCTGTATGTTGTTGTAACCCCATCGTACGTCGAGCTTAGTGTATATGTGAGCGTTACTGAGATCCATTATAAGGTCCGTGATGAGGGGTAGGGGATATTGGTTTCGTATCGTAAGTGCATTGAGACGTCTGTAGTCTTGTACCGGTCGTAATTTGCCGTCCTTCTTTTTGACAAAGAAGAATGGCGATGCGTATGGAGATTTCGATGGTCGTATGTATCCTTTGCCAAGTTGTTCCGTGAGAAAGGCTTGGAGGGCCTGGTCTTCCTCCTGTGTGAGCGGATAGACCTTGCAGTCTATTGACTCGGGTGCTCCTTTCTTGAGTTGAATTTCATGGTCCCATACCCGTGAGGGTGGGAATCGATGTGATGCCTCTTCGTCAAAGAGTCGGTGGTATGTGGAATAGACGGTTGGCAACTCAGCTTTGGTAGTGTACTGTTTCGCCTTGATTGCTAATTCAGTAGAAGTGGTCCTCCCTTCTACAAATTCTTCTTCTGTTAGTTGAGCCACGACCTGTTCCTTCTGTTCTTTGGTCATGGTTTTCGCGAGTATTGATCGTGCAATCCTCGGGTTGATGGTCCTGAGGACTACCGGTAGCGCGTCCTCTTTGATCACGGCATGTCTCCAGCTAAAGGTCGGTTCGTATGTAGCCAGCCATGGGTATCCAAAGACGACGTCTTCATTTCCGATATCGGTGACAAGGAACCTCATTTCCTTGTGGATCCCTTTCGTTTGTACATCCAGGTCTACATAGTGGGTGATTAGTCCGGCTCGGTTTTCGGTATTATTGATATTCCATATCTTTTTGGGCCGTTCCAGCGGCTTCATTCCAATTCCCATCCGCTTTATGAAAGCGGGTTTCAGGAAGTTGTCCGTGGCTCCTGAGTCCACTAATGCTCTAATGTCGGCCATGGCGTAATTTGTGCGAATCGATACTGGAATTCTCATAGAACGGTAGCGAGTTATGATCACAGAATTACATTTTACTGCCCTTACCCAGGCCGATGGGTTCAGGCGCTTCGAAAATCCTCCCTTTTCCATAGATCTTGTAATATGAGGTCTTTTACCTCATCTTCTTCAGCGGCTACTCCCTTCATCCATTGATCAGCTCTTTGCTGCGGGGTTTCTGCTTTTGCCGCGTGTACGGGTTCCTCTTCTCTATCGTCATGGTAGACGTCAGTTCTTCGGCTGCCACTTGGTTGGTTGTAGGTGTGCTGTGGGCAGTTACGGCTGAAGTGTCCTTTCTGTCCGCACGTGTAGCATGTCACTTCCCTTATGTCGCGTCGACCTCCCCGTCCCCGCCCCATGAACCCTCCTCTTGGTGGGTTTCGGGGGTGAGCTCGGTCCCAATTGCCCTGGATTTCTTCGGCTCCCGTGAGTCTTCCTCGTACTCGGTCTGCTGATGTGTCCATGGCGTTTGGGTCCCGTAATATATTGCGGGGGGGTCCCCATCCCGTGTTTCTTGTGTTCCTCCATGTTTGGCTACCACCTCCCGGTGGCTTTGTTTGGTTGCTGAGACCCCGATGTTGCTCTAATCGGGCCTTCATGTGTATGTACTGTTGTTGCCTCCTGATAACCGCCTCCTTCCATTCCTGGAAGGTTTGTGGGTTGTCGTATGTATACGCTTTCTCGTACAGGTCGCGGGGTAGTCCGTCCGTGAACAAGTCCATCGTGAGTGGCGAGTCCAGTCGGTAGTTAGCTTGGCGCGCCAACTGCTCGAATTGTGTCACATACGCGTCAATGTCTCCTCCTGTCATTCTGATCCCCCTCTTGAGCAAGGCTTGAGCTTGTTCTTTTTCTAGTGTGTTGGAGAACCGCCTGTTGAAGGCTGTGATGACTTCGACCCACAGACGTGGATCGTTGTCTGCGATTCCCGCCGTGACCTGTCGGTTGAGCCACCGGCTGGTCTCCGTGATCCAGTTGTTAACGTCCTTTCCTTGGATATAAGTGAGGAATAACATAGCTCGTCTGTAGGCGTTGGACATGATGGGGTTGTTGTTATTGATGCCCCAGTATAGTTCCCACTGTGTGAGGAACTCTTCTGTTTTATGTCGATCCCCTTTGAATACTTCTGGGGCGTTTCCTGCGAACTTGTCGGAGTGGTGCCCTCCTGGTACTCCGATCGGTCCTGCTCCAGGTATTCCTCCTCCTGGTGGTCCTCCTCCTGGCAGTCCTCCTCCTGGTGGTCCTCCTCCTGGCAGTCCTCCTCCTGGTGGAGGGCTTCCTCCAGGTAATCCATACGGCGGTCCTCTACCGCCGGTCGGAGGGTCAGGCTGATCTGGTCCGATTGCTCGGAATAGTGCGGCGTCGTCTGCCATCATGATATGTCCGGTTTCTGGGTGGATAGGGAGAGTTGCTTCCTGTGTTTCTGTCAAGGTAGCCATTGGTGGGTGAATTGTAATTTGCTCAGCTCTTTCGATGAGTTCTGGTTCTAATGGTTCCAGTTCTTGCGTGGGTTCTTCTTCTGGTTCACTGTTTGATGTTTCGGAGTTTTCTGAGGGTGCCGAGATGCTTTGGCTTTCTCCGTCGATGGGTCCCCAGTCGTTTCTTGCGACGACTTCTTCTTCGTAAATATCGCACCTGTATCTGGTGGGTAGAGTGTCGATAACTCTCCACTTGTCGTCCTCTCGGTCGACTCTACACCAGCAAGTTCGTTCGAAATTGAACTCAACTGGTCGTGGTCCGTGTGCTCCTCTGATTAGATACCCTTCTACTCCGTTGATGTTCCCCCAACTGGCTTCCTTGAGGTAACGTACTGGTACGTTTCTTGTTCCCCTTCGTGGGATCTCGTAGGAGCGGAATCCCTCCTGGTTCCAAAGTTCTCTTGTGGATACTCGCGCCACGATGTTAGGATCTTGGTCTTAATGTTACGCTTCGGTAAGCGCGGGCCTTGCTTTAGGCGGTAGTGAGACGCGAGTACTCAGCTTCAGCGTATAAGTCGAACGTGGGATTCTATTCCTAACACGTCGATCGTCTTGCAACTGGGAAGGCTTCTTGGTCAGCCTTATGCAGTGCGTCCTGTCCTCCGAACTTTAGATACTTTAGAAGAGGAGGAGTCGAGACACCGATGATTCAAGAAGACCAAGATGGCGATCCTTGGTCTTCCGTGACTACTACTTATACACAACGATGGAGGGCTTTAAAGCGCCTCCCGAACAGTATTGACCTATAGCGTATCTAGCTCGAACCCTAGTATCGCTATCCTAGTAATCAGTAAGCGTAAAGTACCATGTGATACTACTGCTGACTGATAACACGTGAAAGTATGAGTCCCTGACTAATGTAAGAGTCACGAGCCTACTACTGTAGTCAGAACCTAGTAGTAAGCGTTCAAGTCCGATCCGTGACAATAAAGATGCACTCTTCACATGGGGAGAAGAACAAGAAGACACCTTCGAAACGCTGCGCAACAAGATGTGCATGCAACCAGTGTTACAACAGCCCCAATACGATCAACCCTTCTTTCTCGCAACAGATGCCTCCGCTTACGGCGTGGGAGCCGTACTCTCACAGGGGAGTGATACCACCATTTCACGACCTTCAGACAGCGACAAAAATCCCTGAAAATTACATCCCGTCACGTTCTTCTCCAACACATTCATCGCCACAGAACGAAATTACGATATTTATGAACGGGAGTTGCTCACAATCATCAAAGCGCTACAACAATGGAGAGTCCACTTGGCTGGAGCACGACATCCAGTCACCATATACACCGACCACGCGAACCTTAAATACTGGAAAACCCTGCAAAAGGTGAATTGAAGAGTCGTGCGGTGGCTCTTGAAACTCCAGGAATACGACCTGCAGATCGTACAAGTATCAGGGAAGTCCAATAGCGCAGCTGATGCATTATCACGACCAATTGGAGAAGTCGAAAGTAACGATGATAATGAATGTATTACAATCTTACCCCCAAAAGCGTTCGTAAACAGTATTGTCGAAGTGAGCAACATCATAACTGTGCAACAAGCCCATCCAAAAGAAATCGCGCAATGGGTGGAACCATATCAGCTTGAGAAGAATGAACAACAACAGTGGACAACCAAAGATGGATGACTCGTCGTTCCATCCGACATCCACTACCAGAGGAAGATACTGAAAGAATACCATGACGCCCCGAACCGAGGACACCCCGGGAGAGACGAAACATATCGACTGGTAGCCCATGACTACTGGTGGCCAACAATGGCTCAGTGGATCCGTCAGTACATTCGCGGATGCATGGAGTGTCAACAGAACAAAAGCACGATATGGAGGAAGATCCCCATCTATCGAATAGGAGCACCAGATAACGCTGCACCATTCTCTTCCATTTCCCTTGATCTTATCACGCAGCTACCTATGAGCTCAGGGTATGACGCAATCCTCATGATAGTGGATCAAGGATGCTCGCGAGCAGCGCTATTCCTCCCCTGCAAAACTAGTATCACAGGAGAAGAAATAGCAAGCTTGTACTATCGACATCTCTATCTTTGGTTCGGAGTCCCCTCGCGAGTCATCTCTGATCGGGACCCTTGCTTCACCTCCCGGTTCACACGAGCCCTATGCGAAAAGGTACACACTCACCAGAACATCTCGAGCGCGTTCCATCCACAAACTGACGGACTCTCCGAACGAAAGAACCAGTGGGTAGAAGTCTATCTTTGCTTCGTGACAAGCTATACGCAAGACAATTGGAGCGACTGGCTACCTCTAGCCACCGCTGTACATAACGCTTGACGAAATTCAACCACAGGTACAACACCCGCAGAAGCGATCTTCGGATATCTACCTGCATATACTCCTTCTTGAGAACGTGAGACTCACTCTCCAACCATCGAAGAAAGATGGGAGGCTGCGAAGGTGCTACGCCGCAAAGCGATAGAAGCATTGAATGCTATCGCCGGACTACCGCCCCCGCAGCAGTACCAAAAGGGAGACACCGTATGGCTGGACGGACGCAACCTCCTGTTACCATTTGCAACTCAAAAGATGGCACCACGGCAATACAGACCATTCCGTATCACCGCAGTTCTCTCTCCTGTCGCGTACCGACTTCACCTTCCCGCAGCATGGACCATCCATCCCGTCTTCCACGCAGCATTATTCACCAAAGTATGCGAAACCCCGGAAAACGGTCCACCGCAGAATCGTCTGGTACCGGATATCGTTGACGGATACGAGGAGTACGAAGTAGCGGAGGTACTGAATCACAGATATCATGGGAAGAAACGCGCACTCCAATACCTAATCTGATGGAAAGGAGAGACCGCAGCAGATGTGTCCTGGGAACCTGCAACGCAAGTATTCACTCCGCAGCGCGTAGCAGCTTACCATCGCACGCACCCATTGAAAGCACATAAAAGAGAGACGAAGACGAGAGCAAGAAATATCCGCTCCCTTCTCCAATGTCTTCCCATTCCACTGTTCTCTCAACCAGCACCAACTCCTCGTCTCACGCCTCTGTTGCACGAAGCTATGCATCTGCGGTCGCAGCGCCTCTCCCCACTCCGCCGTGTCTCGGTCACGACGACACCGCCATGCAGACCTCCGACGACGATCCCGCGCCCGAGCTCACCATCTTCAACCACCTCACCATCAATGACAGTGGGGCTCTTTCCCCTCGCAGCGCCCTCAACATTCTCGAGGGAGTCACCCCCGCGAACGCCACCTTCGCACAGGTCACCCGCGTTGCGCGAGGCCTTGGCTACACCGCGCAAAAGTACAAGGATCAACACAAAGACTTGGTTGCCGAGCTCAGCCGCATGTGATGGGAGAAGGCTGTGGTCGACGAGCGACTACACCACCAGGAGGCTCCTCGTGCCCTGGATGGGTTCGAGATCAACCTCACCCGACTCCCCGAGTTCTACATCCCCAACGGCGTCTCTGGGCAACCCATCAAAGTGCCCTATGTCAAGCTCAGGGACGACACGCAAGTGGCGTATGGGACGACGGGGCGACCAGATGCCCCCATCTATGTTCACGAGGTCTTCGCAACGGCTTCTATCGAAGAAGGCGAGTTCGTCCAACCTCTCCCCCCTTGGTTCATGCGCGCCATGCATGGACCCATTGGCGCGTACCAACAACTCACCACCGCCATTCGAGGCCTTGGGGACTGGGGTCTCATGGCCAAAATCAGTCGCTACCGCGCCAGTGACAGCAAAATCTCGCAAGTCACCAAGCAAATCCGCCAGCTCCAGATCGAATACAACGCGCTCGAAAACGAGCGGATTGCGTCGCATGCCCACCTCGAAATGGCATGGGCTGCGCTCCGCATAGGTCACCTTGAAGATCTGGTGGGGACAGGAGGGGTACGTTTCAACTCTCACTGACTCTCGAACGCGGCCGCCAACATGGTGCGCCGTGGACGACGCTCAAACTAGTCGGGGGTGGTGACACCGGCCGCGTTCGGCAGTACCGGGCCGAAGTGTAAGGACGGGCAACCGGGCCGGGCACAGTCAGGTGACTGTGCCCCAGTCATCGCAGTCGCAGTACGCAGCATCGATTTTTCTATATCTACGTGCACTAGGTACCATGTACAAGTATTCGAGTTCTCTTATCCCACAATCCTAGTGCCTTATCACAAGATAAGCGACCTTCTAAGAACTAGTGAAACCGTCCGGTGACAATAGGACTCTGGTTGTGAAGGCAATTCTGAAGAAGACCAAGATAGCGAATCTTGGCCTTCCGCAGCTACTATTTATACATATACATGAGGGCTTTAAAGCACCTCTCCAATACACGTTAGCCTATAGCAATACTACCTCAAACCCTAGTACCACTATCCTAGTAATCACTCAGCAATCACATGTGATCGCTGAGTGCTGACTGATGAACAAGTCCATGACTAATTACTACTTACTACCGTAGCCACAACCAGTAAGTAAGAGTCCACACCACTTCAGAACACTTCGACTACTACTTCGACCTTAATCCGAATCCTCCTGACGGCCCAGGAGCCCAACCATGACAAGCAGACCAAGGGGGACGTGAAACCCCCATTACCTGAGTTGAGTTTACAGCCGTCCTCGAGCAATTCCCCACTCAAGCTACCACAGCCAACGCTGCCCAACTGTCCAACGATGACAGAGGCCCCATGTGGGACATCCTCGATGCTGACAGTCTTCCCACCTCTCTGATCCCTTTCACTACCCGAGAAATCCAACTTCTCGGGGACGCATTGGACCGAGGTGCCAAGGTTCGTGCAACTCGCAATGGTGATGGACAGGCCAAGTCCCCATATCTCCTGATACCTCCATGACTTGGGGCCAACAAGACTGTGGAGGGAAGTAGTGGCCAAATGGAGGGACCAACAGCTGTTGGAAGCAAAAGCTCAGAGGCAGGAGATGATGGAGAGGAGAGAGAGGCTTCAAATGATAGCAAGTTCAAGTGGTACTCAGATGCACACGACTTCATTTCCTATGGACAAGATGCTGACACCCCATCCAACACCACTCGTCATGCCCTCACCTCTGCCAGAGACCCCATGTATCAAGGGGATGTCCAACCCCAACTCGATGATCACATGGCCTCTACCATCAGAAGCACGCATTGCCCATATGGGTTCCAGGTCAATTGAGGACCCGATTACATTCACTTCCCCATCACCACTGCCAACGGCATGACATGCCCTGCCAAATACATCCAGGTCATCTTCAGACCTAACCCCATCATGCTGGGGCTCATCGACAAGTTGGACCGGGTTTTCCCCAAACCCCTGTACACCCAACCACACTGCTTTATGCAGAGCAAGGAATGCCCTTCCTACTAGTGTGATGATCTCATGATCCTTAATGGCAGTTACAATGAGGTCTTGTGCATCAACCGTGCCCTCCAGGAGTGTAAGGACATCTCCCTCATCGCCGAAGTCCAGCAGTACTGGGCCATCCACTTGGCCCTCTCGCAGGTCGAACAGCAGATGGGGGAGTTGGAGCAGGAATGGGGTTGGTTGAGCACTAAAGAACTGGGTATTGTGCACCGTATAGAGAATGCTAACCTACTCAATGAGGTAGAGAAATGTATGGGTGGATGGATTGGACTTGGGTAAGGTACGAGGAACTGGTCGCATTCCACCTGAGAGCAATGTGGGTGTTGCCCCTTGAAAAGGGGGTGATGTTACAGTTGGGCCTTTGGGCCATCAGACTTATCAATAGTAGTAACGTCATAATCACATGTGAACTCTTACTTACTGGTTATGACTACAGTAGTAAGTAGTAATTAGTCATGGACACATAGTATCAGTCAGCACTCAGCAGTCGCATGTGATTGCTGAGTGATTCCTAGGATCGGTGTAGTAGGGTTTGAGCTACTTACACCATAGGATAGTTCTTGTTCAAGAGGTGCTTTAAAGCCCTCATGTATCTGTATAAGTAGTAGCTGCGGAAGACCAAGAAACACCATCTTGGTCTTCTTCAATTGCCATTAGTCTCTCTTATTGGATTGCCGTTTCCCTTCTCATCTCTTTTATTGTAGTTTGCACTTGTCACTTGATCCTCTCCATCATGAGACAAGTTGACCATTTCAGGCCAACATGACTTAGCAAGAAGCTGTTGATAGCCCTGTCTTCGTATTGAGGAAGTTGCCTCTATGTTTAACTCAGCATTATGTTCACCACAAGTTCTCACCCTAGATTCTGTTCAAGTTGAACAAGCGCCACAGCAAGGCGTAACACATATCATAACAAGATCTGTCAACATTAATTGACAAGTGGGACCCTTAAAAAGGACTTGCCAAAGCAGCCCCTCTGGCCTAAAAAGGTTGCCATGATGGCAGATAATGCATTGGAAGTTGAAAAGGGGGGTGGAAACCAAGAATTTAGTGCCAGTGATGAGGAGGACAACAACAAAGATGATGGGAACTGATAACATGCATGCCTTGAGCAGGGCTGTCACATATGTATCACACTGTGTCAAGTGCCTGGATTCACCTAATTTTGACACATCTCTTTCTTGACCTCTTAAACAACTTCTTTCTCTACAATTTCTCCATATAAACACCACAAAACTACTAATTATATACTTTGTTTTGTATCTAGAACAGTGATTTTATGCTACTGCTAATGACACTGTACAAATTTTATTTTTTCTGTAAGGTGTGTCAAGTGACTGTAGTACACTGTAAATAAAATACAAAAGAGAAAAAACAAAAACAAAAGAAAGCTGAGATTGAAATCGAGTGTCGGAAAAACGGCAAAACCGGACCGTGGCGTGGAAATCATGCGAAAAGTCAATGACTCTTTCTGAGTTGTAATTCTTAGCGGCAAAGCCCATCGCGTCAAATGCTTACGTTTACAAACCTTCCTTTTTGGGAGTGTAACAGCCTGCGAAAAGATGGCAAGTGCGACTAAACACTGACTCAGGTCGTTTCCTCCGCCTCCACTCCTCCCGGCCATTTCTCAGAACTACATGGCTGATGTTGAGAACCCCCCTCCTCCTGTACCCTTAGAAGTGGTCTCATCGTCGACTATTCCTGTCAGCATCGCAGAGCCAGCGACAGCGGCAAAAACAGACGCCGAGGGGGATGTTTCAATCAACGAGGGCGAGGAGACTCCTGAAGCTCGGGCGCTCACACAAGGTTGGCGTAACTCCAACTTCTCATATCTACATGCGTGCTGATGCAGTATTAATAGTCGAATTCTACTTTGCCGACGCTAATCTCCCATACGACAAGTAGGTCCACATACATTTTCACCAAGTCGAACGCGCATCGAAAATTGCCCATATAGATTCATGTGGACACTCCATACCGCTAATGAGGAGCACTGGGTACCCATTTCCACCGTCGCCTCCTTCAAGCGCATGCGTGAATTCCAGGATCGCGGAATCGAATGGGTCGCCAACGTACTGCGCCCTAGTGCCGAGCTCCAGGTAAGCGAGGACGGGACGAAGGTACGTCGTCGCGTGGAGGTACAGGAGCCAAAAGGCGCGTTTGATAGGAGCGTGTATGCGGTGCGTCTACTACAGCCGTGCAGTCTCGCCACCCGTGGTTACTAATACACCCTACAGAAGGGCTTTGGTGAAGAGGTTCCGGGGCTTCAGCGCAACCTTGAGCAGTTCTTTTCCAAGTATGGAAAAGTGGCCGCGGTCCGTATGAGGCGCGTGGACGGGACCAAGGCATTCAAGGTGCGCCCGCCCAGTATACGTCCAGTCTCCTCATACCTCTGACGTCAACCAGGGTTCGGTCTTCACCGAATTCGTCGAATACAAAAGTGTTGAAGCGTTCCTCAATGCGGACCCGAAGCCTGCCTGGGATGGCAAGGAGCTCCTGATCATGTCGAAAGAGGCATATGTCGAGATGAAGATTAAAGAGAAGGGTCTAAAGGGAAAGGCGGCCATCGTCAAGCGGGACCACATCACGCGCAAAGGCTTCGACGCATTTCGCGAGATGCGACTGGCTGCGGATGGCAAAGTCACGAACTCGGGCAAAAGAGACGTCGAAAAGGCAAAGCCAGAGATCTTTGTCGAATTCCTCGGCACGAAAATACGTGTGCTAGAGGAAGACGGTGGCTGCGTCGCCGCGGAAGACGTCCCCCGTGTCCGTGGGTCCGCCCTGCGTTTCGCAGGGTGCGCTGGCGAGGCATCGTTTGATGAGATTAAACGCCCGCTCAAGGAGCGCTTCTCCCGTGCGCCATTCGTCAAGTTTACCAAGGGTGACGACGCAGGTCTCGTCGGCTTCGACAAGGCGCTGGATGAGGACGATACCGCCTTTGTTAGGGAGAAAATCCCTATGCTGAACGGGAAACCGATAACGTGGGAGCTTCCAGAGGGTATGTTTAGCGTCCGCTTCGTACCTTTGGGCTCCGCTTATCCGGTTTGCTTTATCCTGCAGAGGAAGAGGAGTACGCGTTTGCACTTGAGCGGGCCAACTCGGCGGCCAAGCGTGCGCTGGGAGGTACAGAGAGTATTCGAGGAGGGCGTGGGCGCGGTCGAGCTACTCGCGGAGGGCGAGGGGGCCGTGGCGGTGGGAGAGATCGCGGAGCCCGAGGAAACAAAAGAGGGGACGGCGACAGCCGCCCGCAGAATGGCAGAGACGAACAAGTAGGCGAGAAGCGGAAGAGGACTGTGGAGCCGGACGGCGGAGACAACGCTGGGGTGCGCGGGCAAGCGGTACCCACAGTGGTGTCGACCTCCGCATCAAAAAAGCCAAAGACGGATGGTGGAGAGTCGTGAGTACAGTAGCCGGTAATCTGCACTGATGATATTGCTTCTTGTAGCCATCAAAATGTAATACTAGTCCTTTCGTGGCTCGTGAAATCTGTCTGTCTCCGAGAAGGGACGATAGGCAGGTGAAATGCTCATCAGGTCAAGCTAGCGCCTCAATTGTGCCGTACCCATATATGAACATGAGCAAGATGATGCTACATACTTGGGCCCGGGCTGGCGTAATAATTATTTTCCCGTCGCAGGGAAGCGCAGAAGCGATACCGGTAAAGGTTGCTTCAGAAGGTGGCCGCGTCAGAAGACCTGCCGTGACACGCTGCAATACCTGGGGACACGGACATCATATCAAAGGGTTGTGGTCTTGATTGGCCGAATGGTGGGACCCCCATGGGACCTCCACTCCCGCACTGCTGCTGTCGCGGTGACTCGGACTCAGATTCTCATGGGTTGCCTACGGTGGCGGAGACTAGGGGTACGTCAAATGCTTGCCAATGGGCCGAAGTGGTGTTACTCGAGACGGTGAGAACACCCAGCCTCATCCCTCTATTCTCAGTATCCTGCTTTTAGCTTTCTGCATACATTTCTTATTTCGGCCAAGCTTTCAGTGCTAAGACTTGGTGATCATAGTTTGCACAGTTCGGAACAACACAGGGTCTCACTGGGAAATTGTGGGCGGAACCAAGGTGCGCCTTGGCTAGCCAGGTAGCTGCGCCTCCGAGAAGGTTCTAGCAGACTCAAAATGGCTGATGTAGTGCCATCCACATCATTCGATCGTGATGGTGTGGGTCCAAATTGATAAACCCCCGCTCATGATTTTCGCCCATCATCACAATCCCAGCGGGCTTTGTTTGGTTGCTTTTTTGGACCAATACTTGGACTCTTGATGGACTTTCGAACGGACGAAGAACGGGACAAAAGGACCGTTCATAGCAAGACATCCGGGCCAGCCCTGGAAACCATGAAACGCAGCTGATGTATCTTGGATAGCACGGGGATCAACTGCACTACGATTCCAGTGGTCAGCATACGTTCTTGCCCCACCTGTGTTTCGATCCCCGGTCACGGCTTCGAGTGCAACCTATCGTCCAGGGCGGAGGAACAGGGGACTTGATACACGGTGTGACCGAGCCTGCTCTACGCAAACTCCTCCCCCGGTAGTCTCTTATCAAATTCCCTAACGAGTCAATTCTCATTTAACGCAGCCCGCCTACGTGTCGCAAGATATTGTACTTGCACACAGCATAATGCCTCCCAGCGAGTCTATCCGCAGTGCCTGTTCCCGGTGAGTCGCTTATCGCTATAGGCGATGTCGGGGTCTCGTCCTCCCCTCATTAACCGACACACGCTACCCCTCTGACATGCGCCATATCGATAGGGGCACGGCGGGAATAATCGGCTCTCATACCAGCTGGACTTGGGAATTTTCCACCGCTCTTACATTCAGGTATGTAACGTGAGCCCGGATGTATCGTTGCCGTCCCATTGTGCGACTTGCGAAATGTCGGGTGACTCGTTTCAAGAAATTCCCTGATGTATTTTTTCTTGTTCTCCGATTCCATTTGTCTGCACCCCTGGGTACGGAAACCTATGAAGTAATAAACTCATATGTATGTAAGACGTGATGCAGTTTTTCCCATGTGTGAATCGAACCTCCCCGCGCATTAAACACCTCACAGCTCCCCACTCCCGGATGGGATTGGCATGGTGTTTTGTCAAGTATCGAGGGAGTTGGAGCATTGGTCACGCCGTGGCGAATAGTAAAGGGCCCCTCGAGGGTAGGATTGGCCTGATATCTCTACTAATCAATGGTATCTAGCTTCTGGAACCCTGCTGTACACGATGACGACACCGACCAGCTAGTTGGCACGTTTTCAGGACCATAGGCGGGCGACCGTTGACATTCACCGCGCTCTCTGAAATTACTTCATTCATTCTCATCCAGCGACTACTCTCAGGTGACCCTTGATGAGGGTGACCCTCCATAATGTCAATCGCTGAACAAACCAACTTCCACCTTCGTTCATTTGAGGAATTGGTTCATTCAATTCACTCGCCTTGATTTTGGCACAGACACATCACGAATTCCACGCTCCTCGGACAGCGCGGGCTCCGCGTGACCACCAACCAGACGCGCGCTCTGTAATACTTCAATCTACGAGCTGCCCGGTCACCGGTCAGCACGTGGACACTTCGGTTAGTAACTTATATGAAACGGACCTTATAACCTCGAAATGACAAGATCCAAGGATAGCCGCCTGTGGCTCTCGCATTACTTTGCGTGGGCACTAACAACCGTTGTATGGCACAGTTACGTGAAACAAGAGTTGCCCCGTGGTAGAGTTGCCTTGGTATGGGGCACGGAGCGCGCGTCACTGGAGTGGGCTATGCTTATCGGCTGCACATATTTTCCAGAATATTGACTGCACGTCCGTGGAACTGTAACAGCGCCCCTGGTGTCTACGTAAGGTCCCGGGCGGCATGGGCCGCGTTCTCCGTCATAGCCAGGAAAAGCAAGACTGGCCCAGACATCGATTATGATTAAAAAGAGGACCCCACTACTGCGAAACAGAACGGGTGCAGTTGTCATGATCATGCGGGCCCCGTCAGATGCGGATTCTTGCACCCGCCCAACCCGGGCAGTTCTGGGGAATGGTACTTGGGACCAGCGGGCGCCGACGATGACGGTATCACGTCCCTATATGCAGTGGCGTCCGAGTCGCAGTCGCCGTCTGGAACACTGATTCAAGGTATTACCGTGACTGAGGTATTATTGCTTCTGTTTTCAGTCACGCCGAGATGATGAATCTCAATTTGGAAACGGCGCACTTATGACATGTAAACCCACCTCATTTTATTTTTGGGCTGCTAAAATCAACTGGCGCTGATTGTTGATGACGAGCGACATATCAGATCAAGTGTCAGGCCTGTGAGGTTCGACGTCCCGTGTGCTTCAAGTTCCTCTCGAAAATCGTAGCACTGTACCAATCATGGCCAAAAATCCCGGACTTACCACTCCAGGTGCGCCTGTTTGGCTTGGCCTTGCAATGTCTCACATTTTTCTCGATATCAGGAGATCGCGACACTTCTTGATCGGAATCGAGGCCTTTCCCGGGAAAATAACTGAATGAGATTATGAGACCTTTCACACCGAGCGCCTTTCGAGGTCGGGTAATGACACTAACTACCCGAGGCGCAGTAAGTTAACAATACGAAGCTCGAGTGGCCTCTATACTGTTAGTCTGGCACAGGAGGGGATCAAGATAGGCGACATCTACTCCGGAACTTGACTGTTCGTTAGACAGACCTCAAATTTCCAGGGTTATGAATATTTTAATTTTCAACATGTTCTTCCTGTTATGCAAGAGATTCGAGCGACCCGAAAGGTGATCTCCCCAAACGATGTCTTGACGTTGTGTACTATTCTGCCAGCACCGTCAATTTTACAAGGTTACCTTTTTCGACCTCACTTACTGCACGTAATGACTCGGGAACGAAACGAGTACAGGGGAGGCAATATTGTCACCACATATCGGCCCCGTTGAGGGCAAATACTAAGCTTTCGCCGTGGTCGTGAAATCAATTGACGCTATTATTGCCACTGGCCGTCATGGCCTCTGGCCAAATCATTTGGTCGTGAGCGCCATACTTGATTCACCACGTGGGAACGACGTGCCAACCAAGGTGCACCCCCTTGTAGCGCCCACTTGTCATCCGTTCCGTTCCGTTTATTCATTCACTCCCTAGGTACACCGAGGCAGTCCCACCCCACTGCGGGTAGATCAAACGCCAGTGGCGGATAATGATCGCAGAATGCTCAGATCAAATGTGATCAATACCTCGATTCTTAGGGTTCTCACCAAACAGTTATCATCACTGCGCATGCTTGGCCGCCGTTGTCTCTTCATTTTCATTTGAATGAGATCCATCCGAAGTCTCCCCCGCATGGCCCCTATTTCAATCACATTTAGCGCCCACGATCCAGATGCAAAGTCGATCGCGGCCTTTGCAATGATTCCTGTCGTCCCCTTGATCGTGATTTGTTACATATGTGCGGTTGGCGCAGTGACGTTCGCGTTTCGACAGAACATTCGCAACGACACGACGCTGCCCTTCACAACCTACACGGGCGCCTGGCGTCTTTTCCGCGCTTGTCCGTCTGAGGATGCAAAGTCCGAAGACTATATTCCTCCAAAATTGTTTATGCCCCCTCAGCGGTGAGTCGAATGACGGAAGAGCCGTATTGTGCGTCAGCTATCTAATATCAGTCGTATTTTGGAACACAACGTCGTCAGCCAAATTTTTGCCCCTGGAGGGGGTGATAGCAGCGGCGATAGCAACGGCATTTCCGCTATTACTGCCAACTGTTCTGACCGGATGCTGCTGCAGGCCTGACTGGTTGACCCCCCGTGTCAACACAGGACCCTGGACCGGAAAGGTTTGACAACCGAGTGAATCCGCACGCCGAAACTTCTAACGCACGTTCGTAAATTACGTCTTTGCAGCTGCCGACTGAGCCAGAGCCTTTTTTTGGTTTGTTCTTGGGATGAGATTCGAAACGCCTCCTTCCTTTTGAGGAAGTACGCGTCCAAGATAACGTTCAGCCCAGACGACATTTTCAACTTCCAAGCCACGTCCACTTCGCTTCTTCGTCTCCTTCCTTCCTTCCTTCCTTCCTTCCTTCCTTCCCTCTCTCTCCCTTTCCTCCCCCGCTTGTCTGCGCAAGGATCTGTTGTCGGGCACATGTCAATGG
This sequence comes from Lactarius evosmus, assembly GCA_951394315.1. Taxonomy (NCBI): domain Eukaryota; kingdom Fungi; phylum Basidiomycota; class Agaricomycetes; order Russulales; family Russulaceae; genus Lactarius; species Lactarius evosmus. Next base: position 1,086,417 of record OX596129.1, on the reverse strand, counting down.
TTGGTCCGGTAACTTCTTCCTGCCCCCCTTGGTTATTACGGTCGGAGGGGCACGAGAGAGCATTTGTCGCCCGTTGCCCTTGCCCAGTGCGTTCTTTTCTGCCGCAGGACGTTCCAGGCTCACATTCACATCCGCATCACACGCGCGATGCGGCCCTCTTCACTTGACCTACCCCGCTGCCTCAGCGCCCGGGTAATTAATACACCACATGACATCGTGTCTGCTGGTGGCTGCGACAATTTCGTGCTAGACGCTAGCAGTTGTCAATGTGTCACGGCGAAATGTAACATTTACGTTACTGCGGGCGTTCGGTTCCGCTCCTGAAGATTGTTTCCCTTCGTTTCGCGGTCTGGGTACAAGGACCCGGACGTCCGAACGAAACGCAGGAATCCGGATCCGGGAACAAGATCCCTGTACAATTCCGCACTGCTTCGTTTTTCGGCTCAGGAATTCTTCTGGTTCGCGCGCTGCTGGTACGCGGTAGCCAATCAAGTCGTCAGGTTTTGCCGCGTCACCTCAGATGAATAAGTGACAGACACCTCGAGTTGCAGGGCGTTATATCTGGTCCGAGCCCCTGAGAAATCTTGGCGAGGGTCACACCCTTGTGCCCTGGAGGTGGGAGTTCTGCGCCGCTGCGTGCCATCACGGTGTCAGGGAAGGCTGAGAAATTGATCATTGAACCAGATCCTGAGTTGGCGGCGATCCAACACCGTGTTGGGGATGGCGCCCAGGCTCAGGCTGGCTGTAGGTCTTCGTTCGATTCTGCGCGCCTCCGAAGCTTCCGAAGCTTGTACGCCGTGCCCGTCTGCGAACCACGCAGAGCACGCGAAGAAGTTTCATGTACGTATGTATGTATGCGTGTACATTGCGTGTACGTACGCACATGAAATGGTAAATCGACGAGTGAATCCTCGTGCGTTGCTGTAATCGGGGCGAGAGAAACGAAACTTCACAGTACCAGCCGGCTGGCTGACCTATTATCTCCGGTGCCAGCCCCACCTGTATGGCCTGGGTGGGGCGTTTTGTGGGACTGGAGTAGTAGTAGACCGCAGCGGGTCCAGGGCACACAACCACGGCGACCCCACGTTGGGACTAACTTATAGTTACTAGTAAGGCGGCAACCTGAGAACATCATACTGGCGACTGATCATCATCACCACGCATCGTCGTCACTACCAACCCCCATAATCACTACCATCACTGCTATCACCAACATCACCATCATCATCCCTCATGTCAATACAGATGACACAGCGCCTGTCTCTCACTGAGTCCTTGGAGTCGGCGTGGAGTCGTTTCGTCTGCTGACATTCGTAAACGATCGCTCCACCCGATACTAGTAGTAGCTAGCCTCGGACGGCTCGGGCTCGGGTGGGTTTGGGAGGGCGACCTTAGAATTATGATCGGGTGGCTGGCTCCACCTGGTGCCCACATATTCGTTTAGCTAGGACGCCCGAGGCCCCCGAGCTCGACAATTGGAATTCTTGTCAAGGTGGTCGTAGTACCGATGTTCGGAATCAAAGTAGCCTGGGGGCTACTAGCTTCACAAGGACACATGCCGCCCTGTGCTATCGTGGTACAAGTGTGAGTTTAACGTATAAGACGAGGCGGGACGAGACCCCGTTAACGGTGCCACACAGACGACTAATAATAGGACTTGGCTACACATATATGGGGCTGCGAAGGAGGGAGCGAGAGAGTAATCCTGTGCGGGAAAAGCAACAGCAAAGTTACACGGCTAGAAGGCGCTTGGATAGCTGACGGGAACAATGAGAAGTAACAGAGAACAATTACGGGGGAAATCATTACGGAAGAAGACAGACAATTTTCTGATACATCCGGTGATTGGTGCGATAGCGAGATGCGGTGTGCCATAGAACCCCTGCGGGGCAGGAGTGGGGAATACGCAGTCCTGGACTTTCGCTCGCCCCTTTTATTGCAATCTTTCTATGACTTGAGCCTCTCAAGGGGACGGCGGGGAGCTCGACTGCTGTTATTCACGACAACGACGGGTCGTCGATGATAGTGGTGAAGATGATGAGAATGATGGTGGCGACGGTGGCGCCGCTGCTGGGGGCCAGCCCTGGCGTCCTAGGCGCCGCTCAATCTAGAGGGTTAGTTACCAATGCCCGTAGGCGACGCTAGTTATATACACCTCAAGCGGCGAGAGGCAGCCCAGGGCATCCTCGAGCTCGAGAATTGTATCGACGTAGTGTAGTGCCACCCGTTCGGCACCCCCGTCGACTCTTTGTAGACCTGTTCGGAGAGGCGTGAGGTGTCATTAAGTGGTTCCGCCATGAAAACTGTTTTTGAAAGGGGGGAGGTCGGTACAGGGGATGAGAGGGGGATGGAACGGGGAGACTGACCTAGTTCTCGGGAATTTGGCCAACAGTAGCGGGTGATGTATTGTTCGTCATGGTTGATGGTGCCCCCAGGGCGACGGCGCGGTCTGAATCCCAGCACGGTGATAAAGACGGGCCCGGAGACCATGAGCTCCAGGCCCGTGTCGGATCTGTCCTGGGGGCAGGCGCGTGCGGGGGGAGGTACAGGGGCAAAAAATGCACGCCGTCCCTAGCCTAGCGAGGGTTTTCGCGACTACCACACAGAACCGGCGTCACTCATTTTAATTAATTTTTCTTCCTGACTCGGAGACAAGGTGGTCGTACCTCTTCGTACGCCTCGCACAGTGCGCATTGCTCGGGCGTCTCGCCGATATCTTTACGCCGATACTGGGAGTAATAAAGCGCTGGTAGAAGTATCGCTCACAATGACAACCCTTCCCCAGGACGGCCAGATGATAACCATGCTCAGGCCGAGCAGAAAGTCGTACGTTCAAGAGCAGCCGTCCGGGATCGCCCGGCTGGAGTTGTCAGACTGGTTTCAAGGCTCCGGGTAGCTGGCCTGTCGAAGCTGCGGCTGGGGGACTTGCGACTGCTGAGGGACAGGACTTTCAGGAGCGAGAATTTGGCAGAGAGCACGACATTGAGAGGGTCAGATTGGGAAACCCCTGTGAGTCACCGTGGCGCGACCGTTATCGCTGGTGAGATCTGAATTAGGAAGGTCGATAGGCGACAAGACCGAGTCGGATCCATCGTGCCAAGTTTGCCATCGACTACTGTAGGTCGTCCCTGGGCCATAACATATGGTGGGAGAGACAACCCATAGGCAGATGATACGAATGGATGGATGGATGGTCGGATTCCCCACTGTAACACCACCATTGAAAGTAGCAACTTGATCACACGACTCGGATCACTGGACGGGCCAACTTTTCCCAGCACCAGGAATGGCCACAGCAAGCTTCGAGAATACCCACTGGCCACCGGCACACAAATCTTCATTTGTCAATTGTGCAGCGAAGCGGTGATGACCAGACCATCAGGTCGGCATCGATTTCGGCGTCGCTCACTTTTTTCCAATGTTACATACTAGAACTTCCATCTAGTGGGATCACGATACGTGTAGTAGTAGGACACACGAACGTTCATTTCGAGACCGAAGACGGCCGGGGGCTTCCCCCACACTTCGCTCGACTTCTTAGTCGTCAGAACCTTTGTGTTCTCCTCTTACATCATTATTGGAGCCCCGACGACCTTCGAATAAGTCTTTCTTTTCGCTTGCCCTGCTAGAAGGAGGCGCGTACGTCCACTTTACCCGCAACAGGGTTGTCTCTGTTTATTGTGCAATATTACAGTAGCCAGCTAGAACCACGCCGCACGTACTCGAACGTACTAACCGTGGGACACGACGCCGCTAATTCGACTCACGAATCCCACGCGGACAATCATCCTACAACGGAGTTCTCTAGAGAAGGAACGGACGGACGGACGGACGGACAGAAGGAGAGATGCATCGTTGAATTGAAGCGAGGGATAGACGGACGACCCTGTATGTAAGTCAAAGTTTAAAAGAAAACGTAAATCATCTCTATTTGGCCAACGACCCCACCTAAGGTAAGTGCCACCTAGTACAATGTGTCATTCCACGCACAAAACTGATCCTCAACAGACTGAAAACAGAAAAGGTACCACAGAACAAAAGGAAAAGAAAAAAGAAAAAAGAAAACCCGAGGTATGAAAGTGTGTGTGCCAAACCTTAGCTTTCCCATGGAGCCCTCCTACCTCGCCGTTCATCCACTACGTTACTGGTCGTCAAAAGCGCCACATTTCCGAAAAGTGCTTGGGTGTATCGTATTACTTGAGGTCCGAATACCGATGCTCGCTCGGTCTAAATCCGGGTCCCTGGCCTTCCCTCGCCGTATCATCACCTCCACTCCGATCGAAACGCGAACACTACCGCCGACGACCCATGAAGAAGCACCCTTCGTAGCCGAGTACCTCCGCAGGGCTTAGCGTGTCGCGCCAACGTCCAGTGAAGTTTCCGTGTGCATCGCCGACAAAGTATCCCCGATACAGCCACTTGCCGCGATCTCCGTCGATCTGAACGGAAATGATGAAAGGGGAAAAAATGAGTTGGCTTAGTTGCGGGCCAGTAGCACCGGAAGATGGATAGTCTACGGGACTAAAGGCACTCACGTATTCCTTGGAAAGTGTGATATATCCGTCACCCGGACGAACGCGTCCTATGAGCGCAAATTGGCCCCACGCCGAATGACCCTATAGAAGCCACGCGATGCGCAACGAACCAACGAAAAATAGAAAGCAAGACAAATGGCCATCATGCACAAAACACACAAAGTTAGTTAGTAGACGATAAAAATAATTAAATAAAAAATAAAAGCAAGTGGCCGATGTGCGTGGCTCGACGACTCACCTCGCCTGCGATCAAGATCTCGCGCACGCGCTTGGCGTATTCCGGCGTGACATCTTCTGGCGCGGGACACCGGCAATAGAAGGTATCTACCACGTGCCCAGGTTCGCGCACCCGTATGCCGCAACGCTCGTGCTCGATGGCCAGCCCTTGCGGTAGGTACGCGCGCAGGGGGTCACCAGGCGACAGGGGCCAGTACCGCGGGTCTGCGAGAACCGCCTTCGCCGTGGTGCCATCGAGGTCTTCGGGTAAGAGCAGGTGGTACTCGTGCAGGCGCCAAGTCTGTTGATGCCGCGCGACGAGGCTGTTGTTAAGCGTTGGCGGTGGCGCCCCGGTCAGCAACCGCACGTATGCCGTGAACTCTGTATACTGAAAATGCCGGGAGCAAGTGCGTGCCCATCGGTGGAGGGGTGGTTATGCTCGCTTGTGAATAGGAGTGCCTCACGGAAAGGCAAAGGAAGGGAGACGCTCACAGTGAACAACCCCTCCCAGATACCCTCCATAGTGCCCGGCTTGAACGTGCCAGTGGGGCACTCGGGCGTCGGCGGCTCATTGCCAGTGAGGCGCTTGCATCGCTCCCACTCGCAGTCCCACTCGGAACTTACGCGTTCCTGTGGGGGGACCGAGGAGGGTACGAGAGGCGATAAGGGGTGGAGAGCGTCTACATTTGTCGATGAACGTGGGGCGAGGCTCAGGTAGGAGAGCACAGCCGGCGCTGCAAGCGGCGGCGGAGAAAGCGAGGGATATTCTGCATACGCGGGAGGCGTTGCACAACGCCCAACCGTATGATCCGGTACAAAGTCGGCCCAGGCAGGGCGGCAAACAGGGTACTAAAATCGTGGGACAGAAGAACTGTCAGGTACGGGACCAGATTCGAAAAAAGAAACCAAAAATACAAATAAGAAGTGGAAGGTTAGAAAGCATTCGATCGGTCCATAAATCGCCCGGAAGGGGATTGATTGAGAAGTAAGCAAAAATAAATAAAATCACAACGGTATCGTTTCGATTCCCATCGCGGCGAGCTGAGAGTGTGGCTCGGGGATCCGCCGGGAGATCCACGTCAGCTGAATGGTAGAAAGAATGGGGGCGGGTAACGAAGAAAGCGAAAAGCGAGGCGTGGTCAATGGTTGGTCTCGTGAACAGCGTGTGCAATTCAGAACGGCACAGTGGGTCCAAAGGCATCTGCGTTTCCCCGGACCCTAAGCTCCAGATCTGGTAAGAGCAAGCCAGAACACTAGAGGGATAGGTGGCGACCCAATAATTGGAAGAAGCGTCATACAAGCTCCATCAGCAACGCCCATGCCTCCGCCGCACTGCCAGTCTTGAGCAAACTGGACCGCAGCTAGGCGCCGCATATGGAAGGGTGGAAAAGGGGAGACGGGTGGACAAGAAACCGCTCAAGGGAGACGGGGGAGCAAGGCAGGATGACCCGATGATAGGGCAGAAAACGAAAGAGGAAAAGCCGTCAGCGGTATATGGGTCGATGACGGCAACATTTGTTTGTTGGCAAACTAGAGAGCCCCGGCCCTCGCCATACAAGGATAGACGCACACAAGCACACACATAACACATCAAGAGACCCAGAACCCTGGTATAGCTGTGTTCGGCGGACCAGGAGCGAGGGGCCGAACGGAAACAGTGTCACCGAGTGGCGGTGGAAAAAGAGAAGGAAGTAAAGGAAGGAAGAAAAAAAGGGGGGAGACAAGACATCATAAGCGAAAGATGGGCCTTGTAAGCACGACATACCTCATGTGCACCAAGGGCCAACAACTTCAATATGGTAGTCGCGTTGCGATACTCTGCCTCGTCTAGCGCGAAGTAGTCCTCTTAGTGGTGTTGCAGAGAAACGCGCCGTTAACACGTGCCCCAATGGAGAACAAAAGAAAAACAGGGGTGAGGAGCATACGGATGTTGAGGAGTTCCGGGTGGACAGAAAGAGTTGAGGGGTAGAGTAGGGCGGGTTGGTAATGAAAAAAAAATGAATGAATGTGTCAATTGTGCGCATCGAGGAGGGGAGCGGGATGGGACACACCCGGCCGCAGCAAGAACCAGAAGAGCCACATGGTGACCGCGCTGATATCGTTGTTCGGCGGCCACGCATTGTCGCGAATAGCGAGATGCGCGCACGACGCACCGTCCTCCTCGAACCAGAACGCGCGCAGCCAGGCGTCCAGCCGCGCATACTCTCGCAGCTGCAGCTCATTCAGCCCGTCGTTCTCGAGCATCATAAGGTACGCTGTCCACAGCATCTCGTGCAGCGCGCGCATTGCATCCTCCGTCATCCCGCCTCCTCCCCCGCCGGCGCCGGCGCCGCCACCGACACAACCCGCCGCCAGCGCGCCGACAGTGCATCCGACCCGCGCACGCAGCCTCCCCAGCTGCACAAACCGCCTGCGTAGCTCCGCTGCGAGCTTCGGTGCTGTCATTGCGTGCGGGCCGAGGCGGCGTACGAGGGCGGCAGTGTCGAACTTGGTCGCGAAGATGCGCGAATGGAAGGACGGGTTTGTCATGCTCGAGAGCGAGGCGTACATGCGCCTGTTGACGAGCATCATCGTGGACAGCTCGCGCGGTGGACCGGTTGGCTCGCTCGCCACGACGAAGAACGCGATGCTCTCGAGCACCTCTTGTGGGATCGAATCGAACGAGGTGGGCATGCCTTCGTGGTATTGTGTTGGTCGTAGTCTCAGTGGTGGTGGTGATGATGATGATGATGATGATGTGGACGATAAGGATGACGGGGCGGAAAGAAAACGAACGACGGTGAGGACGACGGCGACGGCGACAACAGTGGAGGACCGGCTCGGCATTTGTCATAGCAGACTACATTCCAACTCCGATTTTCTTTTCTTTTCTTTTCTTTCTTTATTATTTTTCGTATTTACTCATTCACTTCCTTCTCAGAAGTAGATTCACATGGACGCGCAGGACACCGAGGCTGGACCAAGATTCCGATCTTTAGTGCCGCAAGAAATAAAAAAAATTACACGATGTGTGCGGTCTGTACATAATAAAGAGAGAGAGTATGTGTACCATAACGTCAAGATGATAATAATAATAGTCATGATTCGGTCATCGTGGTGTACGCTACGATAGTATAGATGACCATAGGCGCCACAAATCCCGAATTCGAGAGTCCGTGAAATACAACAACCACCAACTGGAGAATTACGTGGTGTGTACAGCCCATTTATCTAAGAATGTTTCGTGTGCGTGTACGGCTTGTGTGCGTGTGTGAAGTAGACAGATGTCCGCGGATAAAACGATGATAAGTGAGTCGTGGTGGGATGGGGAACCGCGCTCTCCGTTCCGTATCAAGATACGACGTAGCCAGATGGGGTTCAGAAGATGAGAAGAGGAGAGAGAAACGACATCGTATCGGATCTCGGATGGGCGGGATGGAACGGAGCGGGTGCCGTGGAAGGAAGGCCATTGCTGTCGTAAAGGGGCGACGCGAGTTGCAGAACAGACACAGTGAGGGGGTCAAATGGAAGCGTGATCCGGTCGCTTTACGCTATTCCACTTTGTTAAGACTCCAGATACCTTCCCATTGAGTTCCTTGAGAGCGGTACTTCCATTTGCCAACAAAGTTCTGCGAAGATAGCACTGTAATGTACAAGGAACAGCGGGCGCACACACGGGTCACCCCACATTCGCACTTGACAAAGACCGAAAACTCACCGTATCCGGCACAGACCCTGCCACCGTACCTTATACCGTCAAAGTCCAGCTATCAGCAAGAGAATTAGAAAGAGAGCGACAAAGCGTTGAAAGGGACCCATGCACTGATGATTGATTGCATGGCGATGACGCACCAAGTGTTGAACGAGCACGACAAGGCCGTCAGAGACCCGCACGCGGCCCCAAAACTCACAGTTTCCCCATGCAGGTTGAAGGTGAGATTCGGCCTAGAAAAGAGTGGATAGGAGGCACAGTCCGGGGGAATTGAGAAAGTAGTATTCACCCTTCCAGATAGGATCACGTCGACCACTTCCTGATCAGCCACCGTCTCGTCAGGACATTCAGGATTGAAGGTTCGGTAGAATGCATTTGTAGAAGCTGTATATTCATACCCGTTCTGAAAATAGACGGGGAAGAGCATGTGGGTGAGCCCATGTCTATTTCGAGCAACGCCGCCACCGCGCGGCGTGCGCTGCCCGATCTGAGCAGACGAAAGCGCGCACCTCTTTACGGGTCCACTTCGTTTGAGGGAGCAACGGGAAATTGGAAGAACCGTCCTGTGCGTCTCCTGATGGACACGACCCAGGCTCAGAGTACCGCACATGTTCTTCCAGATAACAGAAGAAGGGGTGCCGAGATGAACCCGACATAGCAGCGGGACCGGCCTCCCCCGTCATGAACGGGGTGAAGTCACGATCGAGCTGTGCCTGAGGGAGAGGAGGATCGTCGTCGTCGTCATTATCGTCACAGGAAAAGACGGAATAAGATAGGGGGCGTGAAGGGCGCGAGATTAGTGACAGTAGAGTGGTGTAGCATGGGAACACGAAGAGGACGCACCAGGAGAGTGCCCCTCCACTTTCCCGTGAGGTCCCCGGGTGTATATCGCTGCAGGTGACGCGACATGGCAGGCTCTGAAGCTACGGCGCGCTGCCAATCCCAGTCATGACGACTACCGAGACATGACTGCAGTGGACCGGCCGGAGAGCTCGGCCCGCGAGGTACCGTGCGGGTGTTGAAGGAGTGATGGTAGTACTCGACATCCTCCAGTGTGATTTGTCCAGGGGGGGCCTGCGCTCGTGTAGGGGGCAAGTCGGAAGCGGTCATCAACTGGAACGCGTCGAGCCGCGCAAAATACGCGAGCGAGGCACTCAGCGTGATCGCGGGCAGCTGCAAGTCAAACGCGTGGTCCATATATTCGATCGGAACAGTGACGGGTGCCGGTGGCACAGGAGCACGGGCAGGCGGAGATAGACGTGCCATCGACCTCATATCATCGATGAGCGCATGTGGATCAAAGCCTTGCTCTACAAACGAGTACTGCAACCGGGAAAATGGAGGAGGTAAGGGGTGGGAAGCACGATCGGTATAAGAAAGGAAGTGTAGGCGACGGAGAGGACGGACGCACCCGGAACCAAGCAAACGAGAGAGGTAGTAGAATATCCATGACTGTATCGCGGCTTTCACTTGACTCTCCATTGAGGGAGTCTGATAGGGGGAGAAGGTCGGGTAAGGATGCGTTATCGGCCAGAGGAAAGATGTGGAGCGCGATCGTATATACACACACGTGCGCACACAGAGAGAGTCACGCACCCTGTGAAGTCATATACCAAAATAGTGCAACGGCGAGTGTATTGCACGCGTCCTCGATAGGCCAAACGTTGTGGCCCGATTGTAGGCGCCGGGTGATGTACTTGTGGAGAAGTGCGGGAAGGCCGGCGTATTGCAAATAACGGTGGTTGAGCGTGTCATCCTCTAGAACCATGATGTACGCTACGAGGAAGGCGTCTTGAAGGGCTGGGTGGTGGATATCGCCTTGCTTGATACAACATAGGGCCTGGAAGCGCCTCTTGAGCTCGGGGAAGAGGGGAAACGGCCAGGAGGACGGTGAGCGACGAGCAAAGGCGGCATAGTCGAACTTGCGGGCAAAGATGCGACGGTAGAGGCGGGTGTTGTTGCGCGGGTGAAGGAGGTTATGGAAGAGACGACATGTAAGCATCAGGGGAAGAAGAGAACGAGGAGGGGAGGTGGGGGGATCATATTCGAGAGAGTGGACAACGATATCTTCTAATGAGTCTTGGAGGCGAAAGAGAGAAGGGACCATGTTAAGAAGTGGATGAGGAGACGCGAAATGAAGAGAAGAGAAGGGGTATAAAAGAGAGTGTTAGTGGAGGGGTCGTTCATTTCGACAAGTGAGGAGCGGCGTCTTGAGTGAGAAGGTGGGATGCGACTCCGACAAGCCGGAAGGTGTGACGTTGTATGATGGGTTAGTGTTAGCGTGCGGTTAGCGCGAGTTGGGAATGACGACGAATCTCAGTCTCAGTCTCAGCCATTTAGTCCCGGACTGAACGGAGACAGGACCAGGTCTCGGAGATCTGGCTTCGGGTCACTTTAGCTAGACGGGCAATGAAAAAGTATGAGATCCATCTCAGGTCGAAATCAGGTCGGTCACTTGTCACTGGGCTGGGAGGACAAGTCCAAAGTCGGCTCAAGCAAGACGCTGGGAGGTCACCAAAGTTTCAAAGTCGACGAGGAACAAAGATTGGCGTGTTGTACCCATTTGGTGACGGCTCAGCAAGAAAGCCCGCGCGTGGGTTCGGTCAACTCAAATAATAATTAATAACGATATTAATAGTAAGGGGGTACCAAGGGACGGAGGCACGCCAAGGCAACGCTGTCTCGGCATCTTGGGTTAAGTCTGCCCAATCCGATTTTTTACCCGAAAAAGAAGCGGGATCTAGGAAGCATATGTAAATATAATATTAAAAACAAACGCACACGCATCCCGATTATGGTCCGGATAGGTGACCGAGAAAAGAAATTGTTAAAAATGAAGTAAACTTTGAACGGATGGGATGATTCAGAAGAGGATGCGAGGGGAGAAGAGACAGAGGGAATGGGAGCCGATGAATTGCCAGATTCCATCTTCTGATGATCGCGAACAACGTTCGAACGGAGTCAGCCGATCGTAACAATAAATTCAGGGCTCGTTTCCCCTCCTCCCCGGCGCAGCCAGCGTCCCAGCATTTGTCCCAAAGCACGGCACCGCACTACGAACCAGCCGCGGCGGGAAGCAATATTTGGCCGTTTTTGTTTTGCCGGTCCTCGTCGGAAACGGGTGTCTCCTCCCCAACGGCCCGGCTCTGCCACTTGCTTTCCCCACGCACTTTCAAATTTCAGACCCAGAACTTCTGTGCTGCGCACTAAGCCAGTAATGACATTAGTCATCACATTCCTTTCATCTTCATTACTTTCTGCACTGTACATGTGAAAGTAGGCCATGATATCATGTCATGACCCAAGGTAGATGATATTAGGAACAGATATAGTTTATGTAATTCAAGTTTAAAGGTTGTTCTTCAAAGAATACCTTGTAAGTTTTTCACTAGGTGTTGACTTTGTTAATGATATCCCTGCTTTGAATTGGATTTTGAGGTTATAGGAAAGCTGGTTGAGTTGTATGCTATGTATGATTCCCTAAAGCATCCTCAGCATCAGGACAAAATGAGCTGTTTTTGTTACTAACCTAAAGCATCTGTAGAACATATACTGTTAAGGCCTAGCGGGGCCTTACTGTGCGACGTGCACCGAGGGTACGATGGGAACAAGGGCAGGGTACAAGGACGAGGTACTTGGTAAACGATAACCAAGGTCGAGGGAGTTCTAGGTGACGAAGGTCCGCGAGGGACGACCAAGGAGCAAGGGTTCAAGGGTAAGTCGATGGACTTAGTGACGAGGTACAAGGGGCTTCGGTCAGATGGCCGAAGTACGAGGGATTAAGTCGAGCGACTTAGGGTCTGTGTGTGCGCGTTGTTATAGCACAAGCGCAAAGCTTCGAGGTGGTTCCCAACTAAGGGAAGACTGTTACGTCTCGTCGGGACGTTGGTCCGACTTGGACCTTGGATAGGCGCTAGGAGAGTGAATCGGCTAAGTCGAATACGAAGGAACTTCCTTAACGTAACGACGAGGCTATCAGCGGAGTTTCCGTGTCACGCTGGCCTGAAGTAGTGACTTGCTTCCAGATGTGAAGCACAAGTCGTCGGCTCAGAATGGCCCACAGGGAGAAGAGAAGAGAGTAGAGAAGTCGGAATGAAAGAGAAATGACAATTCAAAGAAGACCAAGATGGCGAATCTTGGCCTTCCGCCGCTACTACTTATACATCTACACGAGGGCTTTAAAGCGCCTCTCCAATACATGTTGACCTATAGCGATACTACCTCGAACCCTAGTACCGCTATCCTAGGAATCACTCAGCAATCACATGCGACTGCTGAGTGCTGACTGATACTGTAAGTCCGTGACTAATTACTACTTACTACCGTAGCCACAACCGGTAAGTAAGAGTCTGAGATCCGAATCACTTCATCGCTTTACTACATCTGATAAGTCCGGAGATCCGACCGTAACAAAGACCGACAGTGGTGATGAGACGACGAGAAGGAAGCACACAGTGGAAGAGTAGACAGGTCTGGTATTCGCTAGTATAATGAATGAAGACAAGACTAGAGAATAAGCGTATACATGGTCAAGCTTATATAGGTAGCTACTCCAGGTCTGTCCCATGAAGAGGGTACTAATAGAGAACAAAAGGAGACGCAAATGGGGAAGGGATAGAATAGGGAACAAGGGGAAGCGTAAAAGGAGAAAGGAATAGAAGGGGAATCGGAGTAGGAAGGCATACATGGTAATGAGTCAACAAGTTAGTACTCCGAGGAAGTCCGAATGTAAGTCAAAGCGAAGTAGTAAAAGAAAAAGAAAGTCTATGGTGAGCCGGATCACGACATATACTGTAGTTAAGTAATCAGGTGCATATAGTGAGAACCAAATGACAGGAGAGGGGGACAAATGCACTTGCTAACAGCAGCCTTCAAGCACTATGGTAGGTCCTTCATTGTCATGAACTGGCACTTTTGCATGTGCTGTTCCTCCAGATGCATATGCTCTGCTTTGCTGACCTTTTAGCATCCAGGAGCTCACTTCTGCTGAGCATACTCCCACTGGTGAGCCTGGAGCTTGTCCTTGTTCCTAGGAATTTAGGACATATGATAACTGGCTGGGTATACTGAATGCCATGATGATTACACACCTTTGGTAGTATGTCACTCTCTTCATCTTTGATGGAGAAGGACAAAGTTTGCAGGTCAACAGTTCCATGTGGGGAAAAAGGTCCACTCTATAGGTACCTGGTGGGGTTGGTCATTATTTTGGGATCTCTGCCATCTCGGTCCATCGGCAGATACAGTAAGGGTCCTTAGATGGCTTAGTATTACCAATGTGCAACTGGACCCCATTACTATCTTGGCAGCTTCGGCAAGATAGCCATCAAGACAAAATTGATGCTGTCTGCCTGAACAAAACACAAGACATTTGTCTTGTACAGTTAGCTTGAGATGTAAAGCTTGATAGTACAATCTCTAGAAGTGTGACAAAAGCATACCTCATTAACATAGCAAATGGCTTGACTTTGATGAGTGAAAATTGTAGGGTATTATCAACCAGGAGACATTTGGTGAGCTGCCAAAAAACAGCATAATGTCGAATTTGTACAACATCCTGCCAATATATGAGCTGCTGAAGCCATGGATATACCTCAATGGGCATGCCCTAATATGCCAATGGGTTTTTCTATTGGCATAAAACTCAGGACAAGCAGTGTAAACAGCATCTATTAAGGAGAAAGACTTTTAAAAACCTCATCTTATCCTAATATATTGACATCACCCAGGTTTGATATCTAGCCAAGGCATGAACCATTATCAATGGCAATGCCCCAAACATTTAGTGAATTTTCTGGTAGCTCAAAGGAGGGAGTGTTAAAAAAATAAGATCCTTCATGCCATTGGTCATCATTTCATTTTGCTTTGAAAGATGTGTGGGCTCAAGACAATTGGTGAGCTACTGAAAACAAACAACATCTTGTTCCACTTATGAAATATTATATCAAATGGATGAGGTGCTGAATCCTATTCTAAACTGATGCCCAATGCTAGCAATGTGGAACTCAGGCCTTGCAGAGTGAAGTGAATTTATGAAGAAGGTCTCTATGGCCTCTTTACGCTACTGATAGTGGTCTACTGTCATCCAAGAATTCCCTAGAACACCAGCCCACTTATGCACTCTGTCCCTCATAAAGTATGTGTAGCATACTCTTTCTCCTTTGAAATTGTTCACTGCATGCTCCAGTGTCCCTCCTAGCAGGCCAACTACTATACCAGGACCATACTCCAGTGAGAGCCCAAGGCCTGGCAGCTCCATATTGCAATTTTTGTAGTGCCCTATAGACACTACTATATCATACCACTGTTTCCTGGAATAGCCATCCTGGTGTGGTGGCATAAGGTGGTTAAAAATGACTGAAACACTGTTGAAAACAGATGTCCACTAGTGGAAAACATCCTAAGGCTGGATCTTGGCATGTAGTCTCATCCACTTAAAGGTCTTCTGACCTGCATCATAAAGCTCTGGATGAATGACAGCCAAGATTGCACTCAATATTGAGTTTGATTCAGAGATGTGAGCTAGCCAGTCCAAGTGTCACGGATCGGACTTGAACGCTTACTACTAGGTTCTGACTACAGTAGTAGGCTTGTGATTCTTACATTAGTCAGGGACTCTCTCTTTCACATGTTATTAGTCAGCAGTAGTATCACATGGTACCTTACGCTTACTGATTACTAGGATAACGGTACTAGGGTTCGAGCTAGTATCGCTATAGGTCAACATCATTCGAGAGGCGCTTTAAAGCCCTCTATCATTGTGTATAAGTAGTAGTTGCAGAAGACCAAGGATCGCCATCTTGGTCTTCTTGAATCATCGGTTTCCCACTCTTCTCTTGCCTTGCAAAGTACTAGGACTGCAAGAGGGACGCACTGCATAAGGCTAACCAAGAGGCCTTCCCAGTTGCTAGATTATCGGCATGTTAGGACTTAGGATCCCACGCTCGACTTCGACATCGTACAGCTGAGTACTCGCGTCTTACTACCGCCTAAAGCAAGGCCCACGCTTACCGAAGTGTAACATTAAGACCAAGATCCTAACATCGTGGTGCGAGTATCCACAAGAGAACTTTGGGTCTGAGAGGGATTCCGCTCTTACAAGATCCCACGAAGAGGAATAAGAAACGTACCCACCCGCTATCTCAAAGAAGCCAGTTGGGGAAGTATCAATGGGATAGAAGGGTACCTGATCAGAGGAGCACACGGACCACGACCAGTTGAGTTCAACTTCGAATGAACTTGTTGGTGTAGAGTCGATCGAGAGGACGACAAGTGGAGAGTCATCGACACTCTACCTTACAGATACGGGTGCAACATCTACGAAGAAGAGGTAGTCGCAAGAAACGACTGGGGACCCATCGACGGAGAAAATCAAAGTATCTCTGCACCTTCAGAAAGCCCCAAAGCATCAGATAGCGAATCAGAGGAGGAACCCGTCCGGGCACTAGAACCATTGGAACCAGAACTTATTGAAAGAGCTGAGCAGATCACAATTCACCCCCCAATGGCTACCTTAACAGAAACACAGGAAGTTATGCTTCCCATTCACCCAGAAACCAGACATGTTATGACAGCAGACGACGCCGCGCTGTTCCGAGCAATCGGACCAGACCAACCTGATCCCCCAACAGGCAGGGGAGGACCACCGCATAGACTACCTGGAGGAAGCCCACCACCGGGAGGAGGACCACCAGGAGGAGGACCACCAGGAGGAGGAATACCTGGAGCAGGACCATTCGGAGTACCAGGAGGGCATCATTCCGACAAATTCGCGGGAAATGCCCCAGAAGTGTTCAAAGGAGATCGGCACAGGACGGAGGAGTTCCTCACTCAGTGGGAACTATACTGGGGTATTAATAACAATAACCCCATCATGGCCAACGCCTACAGACGAGCTATGTTATTCCTCACCTACATCCAGGGGAAGGATGTTAACAACTGGATCACGGAGACCAGCAGATGGCTCAACCGGCAGGTCTCTGCTGGAATCACAGATAACGATCCACGCCTGTGGATTGAAGTCATCACGGCCTTCAATAGGCGATTCTCAAACACGTTAGAAAAAGAGCAGGCCCAGGCCATGCTCAAAAGAGGGATCAGAATGACAGGAGGAGACATTGACGCATACATGACGCAGTTCGAACAGTTGGCACGACAGGCTAACTATCGACTGGATTCGCTGCTCACGATGGACCTATTCACGGATGGGCTACCCCGCGATCTGTACGAGAAAGCATACACATACGACAACCCACAAACCTTCCAGGAATGGAAGGAAGCGGTCATTAGAAGGCAACAACAATACATACACATGAAGGCCCGGCTGGAGCAACACCGAGGCCTCAGTAACCAGGTAAGACCACAAGGAGGAGGTAACGCAACATGGAAAAACACGAAGAATACCGGATGGGGACCCCCTTGTAACATACTACGAGACCCAAATGCCATGGATACGTCAGCAGACCGGGTACGAGGAAGACTCACGGGAGCCGAAGAAATCCAAGGCAATTGGGACTGAGCCCACCCCTGGAATCCACCACCAAGAGGAGGATTCATGGGATGAGGGCGAGGAGGCCGACGGGACATAAGGGAAGTGACCTGCTATACGTGTGGGCAAAAAGGACACTTCAGTCGCAATTGCCCACAGCACACCTACAATCAGCCAAGTAATAGCCGAAGGACCGACGCCTACCACAACGAAAGAGAAGAAGAACCTGTCTGCGCAGCAAAGGCAGAAACCCAGCAGCAGCAAGCTGACCAATGGATGAAGGGAGTGGCCACCGAGGAAGACGAGGTGAAGGACCTTATACTACAGGATCTATGGAAAAGGGAGGATTTTCGAAGCGCCTGAACCCATCGGCCTGGGTAAGGGCAGTAAAATGTAATTCTGTGATCATAACTCGCTACCGTTCTATGAGAATTCCAGTATCGATTTGCACAAATTATGCCATGGCTGACATCAGAGCATTAGTGGACTCAGGAGCCACAGACAACTTTCTACGACCCGCTTTCGTAAAGCGGATGGGGATTGGGATGAAGCCACTGGAACGGCCCAAAAAGATATGGAATATCGATAATACCGAAAATCGGGCAGGACTAATCACCCATTATGTAGATTTGGACGTACAAACAAAAGGGATCCACAAGGAAATGAGATTCCTCATTACCGACATAGGAAGTGAAGATATTGTCTTTGGCTATCCGTGGCTGGCCACATACGAACCAACATTCAGCTGGAGACACGCTGTTACGCCTTGCTGTGGCGCTTGTTCGACTTGAACGAATTTCTAGGCGGAGTAACGGTAAACGCGACACAAGTCAAATGTAGAGGCGACTTCCTCAATACAATGACGGGGCTAGCAACGGAGTTCCTAAGTCACGTTGGCCCGAATGAACTTCAACCTGCCGCTGTATATGCCGGAACAGGTGACGACTGCACACCACAAGGAGAGTGATGAGAAGAGAGTAGAGAACGCGATGTGGAAGATGAATGGCAATTGAAGAAGACCAAGATGGCGTTTCTTGGTCTTCATCGACTACTACTTATACATGTACGCGAGGGCTTTAAAGCGCCTCTCCAATGGAACTATCCTATGGCGTATGTAGCGCGAACCCTACTACAACGATCCTAGGAATCGCTCAGCAATCACATGCGATCGCCGAGTGCTGACTGATCTACTAAGTCCGTGACTAATTACTACTTACTACCGTAGCCACAACCGGTAAGTAAGAGTCCGACACTCCGAATCACGACATCATCATTACACGAATAAGTCCGAGGGGCCGACCGTAACATCACCCCCTTTTCAAGGGGCAACGCCCACGTTGCAACTAAGTCGACCGAGGCCAATTCCTCGTACCTTGGCCCATCCCGATCCACCCGCCCATGCGCTTCTCTACTTCGTCCATCAGATTCGCATTCTCCATGCGATGTATCGCTCCCAACTCCTCGGTACTTAGCCGGCCCCACTCCTGCTCCAACTCTCCCATACGCTGCTCGATTCGCGTGATCGCGGACCGGATTGCACGGTACCGCTGGACCTCCGCCGTGAGCGAGACGTTCTTGCACTCGCGAAGGGCGCGGTTAACCCGCGCAACCTCGTCGTACCCCGCATCGAGGATCATAAGATCCTCGCGCGAGTAGGAGGGGCGCTCTTCGTGGGGACCGAAGCGGTGAGGACGCGCGTATAGGGGCTTCGGGAAAACGTGGTCGGACTCGTCGATAAGTCCCAGGACAATGGGGTTCGGTCCTTGGATGACCTGGACGTATTTGGCAGGGCGCGTCACGCCGTCGGAGGTGGTGATGGGGAAGTGAACATAATCGGGTCCGCGATTGACCCTGAACCCGTGTGGGCAATGGGTGGCGCGGACGGTGGAGACTGCTCGGTCGTCGAGCTGTGGGCGAATGTCCCCGCGGTAGACGGGATCGCCGGCGGTGGTGAGGGCGTGTGGAGTGGTGTTGGATGGGGCGTCAGCATCTCGTCCGTAGGAAATATGGTCGTGCGCATCTGAATAGAGCTCGACCTCGTCGTCGCTCTCAATCTCTCCCTCCTCGCCATCATCTCCTGGCGTCGGGCCTTCGCTTCCACCAACTGTTGATCCCTCCAGTCTGCTACTACCTCCCGCCACGGCCTGGTCGGTCCCAGTCCTCGGAGGTATTGGGAGAGGTGGGGACTCGGCCCGTCCATCACCGTCGCGAGTTGCGCGAACCTTGGCTCCTCGGTCCAGTGCGTCCCCGAGAAGTTGGATCTCGCGGGTAGTGAAAGGGACCGGAGAGGTGGGAAGACCGTCCGCGTCGAGGATGTCCCAGAGGGGACCTCCATCGTCGTCTGACAGGTGGGCGGCGTTGGCTGCGGTGGCTTGAGCGGGGAATCGATTGACAGTGGCTGTGAACTCAGCTCGGGTGATGGGGGTTTCACGTCCCCCTCGGTCTGTTGGAGCCATGACGGCTTGGTTGGTATCTTCTCGGGCGCCTTGTGCGCGCTCTTCCTCCAACTCGACGGCAAAAATCCGTTCGGGGGTGCCGTGGTAGTATTGGTTAAGTGGCGAGAGGGAGGCATCGGGTGTGAATGGCATAGGCAGAGGTATGTGAGTGGAAGTGGATTGTAGTCGAGAAGAAGGGAGATGGGAGAACTCGCCGTGTTGGAGGGTCCTTTTATCCTTCTGTCGTCCCTGTTCATACTCCGCTACGGCTTCCTCGGCGAATACGTCTTCCTTATCAATCCATTGATTATCGGAGTCCGGGTATCCCTTCCAGGCCACGAGGTACTGCAGCTTCCGTCTTCTGCCGTGGTGCCGATGGTCTAGAATCTTCGAGACCTCGTATTCTTCTTCCCCATCGATCAGATCCGGTGGGGGTCGTGTGTAATTGGGTCCGTGCGTGGGTGTCTCGCGATAAGGCGTGAGAAGGTCGGTGTGAAACACGGGGTGTATCTGCCATTGTGTGGGGAGTTCCAACTGGTAATTCACAGGTGACATCACCTTGATGACGCGGAATGGTCCGTGGCGTCTTGCAGCTAATTTCGCGGTTGGCTGGTGGGTCCGAAGGTGTCGTCCTTCCAACCACACCTGATCCCCCACCTGATACTTGGGCGCTGTCTTGTCGCGCGCCCATGATTGCTGCGCTTTCACGATAAGGTCCCGTGTCCGTTGTCGCGCTTCTTTTAGTTGGTTAGCGCGGGACATTACGTGTGGAAGAGAGGATGGCTTATCGGTCCAATCAGCCCGCGGGTGGTATCCCATGAGGAGTTCGAAGGGTGTCATTTTCGTGGCTTCGTGGGGCCAGTTGTTGTGCGCGAATTCTGCCATTGGCAGATAGTGATACCAGTTGTCCTGCTGCTCATTCGCCCAGAAGCGTAGATATTGTTCCAGCCATTGATTGGTCCGTTCGGACTGTCCATCCGTTCTCGGGTGATAGGCTGTTGAGATGTTCTGGGTGATTCCTAGAGTCTTGCATAGTTCCCTTGTGAATTTGCTCGCAAACCGAGGGTCTCTGTCGCTGATGATAGTAGTGGGCAGTCCGAATCGAGGGAATACGTATCTGGCATATAATCCCGCGGTTTCTTCGGATGTGATTTCCTCCACGCAGGGTATGAATATCGTCGCTTTACTGCAGTCGTGATCGGTGATGGTTAGTATCGAATCACATCCCTGCGATAAGGGAAGTTTAGTAATAAAGTCCATTGCAACGGTCTCGAACGGGAGGGCGTCAATTTTGGGGTATATAGGTTGAAGAGGGGCCCGCGTAGGTCGGGTGTTGACTTTGATCCTTTGGCATTCTGCACACCCTTTCACGTAGTCCATGACATCCCTTCGCAGTCCTGGCCACCAGTACTGCCGTTCCACTAGATGGCCCGTTCGTCGTATTCCTGGGTGTCCGTGAACAGGAGAGTCGTGAAAGGTGCGAATGACACTTCTCTTGTTTTCCAATCCACCGGTAACTACCAGTTGACGTCCGTCCTTATACCAGGTTCCCGATACCTTTTTGAGGTTATGTCCGTCTACCCATGGTCGGATCGTGGCTTCATCTTGATGGTCACGCTGTCCCGCGCTAGTGATTTGTACCGTTGCCAGCGCTCGTGCGAAGACTTTGTCAGGTAAGACTACGACATCTTCGTTGTCCGACTCTCCTTGGTCGTAGTCCGGTCGTCGTGACAAGGCATCGGCTCTCCCGTTTGCCTTTCCTTTAATGTGGTGAATTTCGAAGTTGTACTCGGAAAGTTCCAACACTTCCCTTGCTATTCGCCGACTGATTTTCTGTGGTGATCGCCAATATTGCAGGTTCAAGTGGTCGGAGAAAACTTTGGTACGGTGAGGGGATCCTGCGAGTAACGGGCGCCAGTGTCGGAAAGCTTTGACGATGGCGAGTAGTTCCAAGTCGTATATATCGTAGTTCCGTTCGGCGGTGTTGAGCGTGGATGAGTAATAACCGATGGGGTGTCGTTTGTTGTCCCCTTTTCGTTGTAGGAGTACGGCCCCTGTTGCAAATCCTGAGGCGTCGACTTCTAGTTTAAAAGGTTTACTCAGCTCAGGGTGTGCGAGTACCGGTTCCGATGTTACGAGGTTTTTAAGCGTCTGAAAGGCCTTGTCTTCGTCTACTCCCCATCGCCACTCAGTGTCCTTCTTTGTTAGGTGATTGAGTGGTTTGGCGTGGGAAGCAAAATTGCGGATGAATGTTCGGTAAAAATTGCAGAAGCCAAGGAAAGAGCGAACGTCCTTGACTTTGGTGGGTGTTGGCCAATCTTTGATGCCCGCGATTTTGACAGGGTCCATGCGTGTCACCCCCTTTTCAAGGATTACCCCCAGGTAATCCATACGGGGCGCATGGAAAAGGCATTTCTCCAGTTTGTAGTAGAGGTCATGTTCGGCCGACAGTGTGAGGATGTCCGTGACAGCGGCGACGTGGTCTGCAAGACTATGGCCGATGTGAGTGGCAATGCCAATATCGTCCATATAAACACGTATCGTAGTGCCCAAACGTTCGTGTTTTGCGATGACGTCACGACAGATATGATTCATCATAGTTTGGAAGGTGGCGGGTGAGTTGGTGAGGCCGAAAAACATGACCGTAGGTTCAAAGAGACCGTATTTTGTTTTGAAGGCCGCCTTGCCTTCATCTCCCTCCTTGATCCGGATGTTGTTGTAACCCCATCGTACGTCGAGCTTGGTATAAATATGGGCATTGCTAAGTTCTGTGATGAGGTCGGTGATAAGTGGAAGGGGGTATTGGTTGCGAATCGTGAAGTCGTTGATACGTCGGTAGTCCTGTACAGGGCGTAGTTTTCCGTCCTTCTTTTTGACGAAGAAGAAAGGGGAGGCGTACTGCGATTTGGAAGGGCGTATGTACCCTTTTTGTAACTGCTCTGTAAGGAATGCTTGGAGTGCCTTATCTTCGTCTTGTGTGAGAGGGTAGACTTTGCAGTCGAGAGCGTCGGGTGCCGTAGGTTTGAAGTCAATAGCATGATCCCAGGCTCGTGCAGGGGGAAATCGATGAGAGGCTTCTTCGTCGAAAAGTTTCGTGAAAGATGCGTACACAGGGGGTAACACCGCCTTTGTGGTGTACTGTTGCGCTTTGATGGCCAAGTCGGTAGACGTGGTACGGAGCGCCACTGGCCCTTCCTCTTCAAGTTGTTGGACGGCTGCTTCCTTTTCTTCCGTAGTGAGTGCGACTTGTATCATGGAGGGTGCTGGTGACGGTTTAATTGATCGTAGGATAATGGGGAGTGCGTCCTCCTTAATAGTGGCAAACCTCCACGACATTTGAGGTTCGTAGGTTGCGAGCCAAGGGTATCCTAGTACGATGTCTTCATTCCCGATGTTGGTGAGGAGGAACCGTAGGGTTCGACGTATGCCTTTTGTCTGGACGTCGAGGTCTATGAAGTGGGTGATGAGCCCAGCTTTATTCTCCGTGTTATCAATGTTCCATATCTTTTTTGGTCGTTCAAGGGTTTGTATGCCCAGGCACATTCGTTTGGCGAATGCGGGACGTATGAAGTTGTCGGTGGCTCCGGAGTCCACCAATGCTTTTATGTCGGCCATAGCGTAATTCGTGCGGATCGAAACTGGAATTCTCATAGAACGATAGCGCGTGATAATAACCGAATTACAATTGACTGCCCTCACCCAGGCCGATGGGTTCAGGCGTCCTGAAAACCCTCTTGTTTCCAGAGATCTTTTAGGATCATGTCTTTCACTTCGTCTGGTTCCGCCGCTACCCCCGTCATCCAATTGGTGGCTCGTTCGCGTGGTGTTTGAGCCCGCGACGCTTGAACAGGTTGTTCTTCTGGTTCATATCGATCGGCTTCGGTGCGTCGATTATAAGTGTGCTGTGGACACTGTCTGCTGATATGACCCTTTTTTCCACAAGTGTAACACGTAACTTGGGAAAAGTCTCTTCGCCCCCCTCGACGATCCATAAATCCCCCACGCGGCCGTTGTTTGGCGCGGTATTGCTCGAGTATTTCTTCTGCGTCGGCGAGGCGTCCTCGAATGCGATCTGCGGAGGTGTCCATAGCATTAGGGTCCCTTGGGAGATTCCACCCGGGCCCCCCTCCTCCGCCTCCTCGTCGTGGCTGGTTGCCACGGTTCGGGGTTGACCCTCCTGCTGGCCCTCGATGTTGCTCTAGGCGAGCCCTCATGTGAATATATTGCTGTTGCCTCTTCATGACGGCCGTCTTCCAATCTTCAAATGTTTGAGGGTCATCCATCGTAAAGACCTTCTCATAGAGGTCGCGTGGCAACCCATTTGTAAAGATGTCGAGTGTTAACGGGGAATCTAGGCGATAGCCAGCTTGTCGTGCCAATGTTTCGAAGTTGGTCACGTACGTGTCAATATCACCCCCGGTCATTCGTATCCCCTTTTTTAAAGCTGCTTGGGCTTGCTCCCGTTCAAGGGTGTTAGAAAAGCGTCTTGTAAATGCGCTGATGACCTCGTGCCAAAGACGTGGGTCGGAGTCGTTAATCCCTCCAGTGACTTGTCTATTGAGCCATCGGCTCGTATGGGTAATCCATTCGTTAACGTCCTTCCCCTGGATATACGTGAGGAAGAACATGGAACGTCTGTAAGCATTAGCCATGATGGGGTTGTTGTTGTTGATCCCCCAATATAGTTCCCATTGCGTGAGGAACTCTTCGGATTTATGTCGGTCACCTTTGAATACTTCGGGTGCATTTCCTGCAAATTTATCAGAGTGACCTCGTTCGGAAGGGGATCTGACTGGTGGTACTCCCCCGAACGGTGGTCCTCCGCCTGGTAGTCCTCCTCCGGGTGGTCCTCCTCCGGGTGGTCCCCCTCTGGGTGGTCCTCCTCCTTCCGGGCTTCCTCCCCCCGGTGGGTCCGGATGGTCCGGTCCTATGGCTCTCATGATAGCTGCATCGTCGGCGGTTAGGGGTTCTCCAGTAACAGGGTTCAGAGGTAATTGTACTAGGCCCCGAGGTTCTTCAGTCATAGTAGTCATGGGTGGCAGAACGTTGATAGA
This sequence comes from Lactarius evosmus, assembly GCA_951394315.1. NCBI lineage: Eukaryota > Fungi > Basidiomycota > Agaricomycetes > Russulales > Russulaceae > Lactarius > Lactarius evosmus. The sequence continues at coordinate 1,061,998 of OX596129.1, read as the reverse complement.
CTCAGCTCGTTCGATCAGGTTGACCTCTGCTTGGTTCAACGGTGAAGGAGATCGGGGTGATTCGTTATCGGAAACGTCTTCCGATACTTCGTGAGTGTTTTCGGAGTGGCTTGTGTTTTCTTCTCCGTCAAGGGGTCCCCAGTCCGAACGTGGGACTACTTCGTCGGCGTATATATCACAGCGGTGATGGGGTCGCAATGGGGCAATGACTTGCCACCGGTCTAGGATGTAGTCGACCGCGCACCAGCACAGACGGTCGAAACTAAACTCAACTGGGCGTTCTCCCCTTCGTGTCTCGATAACGTATCCTTCTACTCCGTTAGAGCTGCTCCAGTAAGCGTTCTTTAGATAACGGTTTGGGACGTTGCGACTGCCTCGTCGTAAGAGGTTGTACGGATGGAATCCGTCGGCGTCCCACTGTTCCCGGGTGGTTACTCTCGCCACGATGGTAGGATCTTGGTCTTAATGTTACGCCTTGCTGTGGCGCTTGTTCGACTTGAACGAATTTCTAGGCGGAGTAACGGTAAACGCGACACAAGTCAAATGTAGAGGCGACTTCCTCAATACAATGACGGGGCTAGCAATGGAGTTCCTAAGTCACGTTGGCCCGAATGAACTTCAACCTGCCGCTGTATATGCCGGAACAGGTGACGACTGCACACCACAAGGAGAGTGATGAGAAGAGAGTAGAGAACGCGATGTGGAAGATGAATGGCAATTGAAGAAGACCAAGATGGCGTTTCTTGGTCTTCATCGACTACTACTTATACATGTACGCGAGGGCTTTAAAGCGCCTCTCCAATGGAACTATCCTATGGCGTATGTAGCGCGAACCCTACTACAACGATCCTAGGAATCGCTCAGCAATCACATGCGATCGCCGAGTGCTGACTGATCTACTAAGTCCGTGACTAATTACTACTTACTACCGTAGCCACAACCGGTAAGTAAGAGTCCGACACTCCGAATCACGACATCATCATTACACGAATAAGTCCGAGGGGCCGACCGTAACACACGCCATAATCAAGGAAGACGCACTCCCAGTGGTCCTTAGAACCGTCAACCCCAGGATCGCACGACCAACAATCGCAAAGGCAATAACCGAAACCCAGAAGGAGCACATCATTGCTCAACTAGAAGAAGAGGAATTCGTAGAAGGAAGGACTACTTCTATGGAATTAGCAATCAAGGCGCGGCAATATACTACAAAAGCTGAGTTGCCGTCCGTCTATTCCCTGTATCACCAACTCTTCAATGAGGAAGAATCACATCGATTCCCACCTTCACGAGTATGGGATCATGAAATTCAACTCAAGAAAGGAGCACCTGAAGCAATAGACTGCAAGGTCTACCCGCTTATGCAGGAAGAGGACCAAGCTCTTCAAGCCTTTCTCACGGAACAACTCGGCAAAGGATACATATGACCGTCAAAATCTCCATATGCATCGCCATTCTTCTTTGTTAAGAAGAAGGATGGTAAATTATGACCGGTATAGGATTACAGACACCTCAATGCACTCACGATACGAAACCAATACCCCTTACCCCTCATTACCGACCTCATAATGGACCTCAGTAACGCTCACATATATACCAAACTCAATGTACGGTGGGGTTACAACAACATACGGATCAAGGAAGGAGATGAAGAAAAGGCCGCGTTTAAAATGAAATACGGCCTATTTGAACCAACAGTAATGTTCTTTGGACTGACAAACTCCCCCGCAACATTCCAGACAATGATGAACCACATATGTCAGGACATCATCGCTAAACACGAGCTCAGAGGGACAACAATCAGGGTATATATGGACGACATCGGCATCGCAACGCACATAGGACATAGTATGAACGATCATATTGCGGCAGTCAAGGACGTATTGGAGATATCAGCTAAGCATGACCTCTACTACAAGCTAGAAAAGTGCTTATTCCATGCGCCTCATATGGATTACCTGGGGGTAATCCTTGAAAAGGGGGTGACACGCATGGATCCCGTTAAAATTGCTGGCATCAAGGACTGGCCGACACCCACCAAAGTCAAAGATGTCTGATCATTCTTAGGCTTTTGCAATTTCTATCGTGTGTTCATTTGAAACTTTTCACATCACGCAAAACCCCTGAATCAACTAACCAAGAAAGGAGCTGAGTGGAAATGGACAGGAACAGAACATGACACATTCAACAAACTCAAAGGACTTGTTACGTTGGAACCAGTATTGGCACACCCACAGCTGAGTAAACCATTTGAACTAGAAGTTGATGCATCAGGGTTCACAATAGGAGCAGTATTACTACAATGGAAGGATGATGGGAAAAGACACCCCATTGGCTACTTTTCCACTACACTTAACGAAGCAGAACGAAATTACGACATTTACGACCTGGAACTACTAGCTATAGTCAAGGCATTCCGACACTGGCAACTGCTGCTCGTGGGATCGCCACACCGCACGAAAGTCTTCTCGGATCACATGAACCTGCAATACTGGAGGAGCCCCCAGAAGATCAGCCGGAGAGTAGCAAGGGAAGTACTGGAACTTTCGGAATACGACTTCGAAATTCACCACATCAAAGGATCAGCAAATGGCAGAGCGGACGCGTTGTCATGAAGACCGGACTATGACCAAGGAGAAGAAGACAACGAAAACATCACGGTATTACCGGACAAAGTCTTCATACGCGGCACCCGCATAGAAAAAATACGAACCAACAAGAATCACCTCACTCCCGAGGATACCACACTGGAGGACCCCATATACGAACAAAATGAAGGTATTCTGAAACCGTGGGTAGATGCACACCGCCTCAAGAAGGTAAACGGAATCTGGTACAAAGACGGATGACGGGTAGTAACTGGGGGCACTCACGATAAGAGACGTATATTGCACGATCATCATGATCTCCCCGCTCATGGACATCCAGGAATTAAAAGGACTGCCCAACTAGCGGGACGCACCTACTGGTGGCCGGGGCTGGTCAAGGATGCCTTGGAATATGTCAAAGGATGTGCCGAATGTCAACGTATTAAAGTTTAACATGGACGGAATAAAGCACCCCTCAATCCCATATATCCTAAACCAGAAGCGACGCCATTCGAAACCATATCCCTCGATTTCATAACTAAGTTACCTCCATCTCAGGGGTATGACACGATATTGATGATCACAGACCACGATTGCAGTAAAGTGGCGATATTCATACCCTGTAACGAAGAAATCAGTGCAGAAGGTGTTATGCTTTGGTAAGCGTGGGCCTTGCTTTAGGTGATGATAGATGTGAGTACTCAGCTCTGTGGTGTCGAAGTCGAGCATGGGATCCTAAGTCCTAACACACCGATAACTCGCAACTGGGAAGGCCTCTTGGTGAGCCTTATGCAGTGTGTCCTTGTACAGTCCTAGTGCTTTTACAAGGAAGGAGAGAGTTGAGAAACCGATGATTCAAGAAGACCAAGATGGCGATCCTTGGTCTTCTTCGACTACTACTTATACACAATGATAGAGGGCTTTAAAGCGCCTCTTGAATGATGTTGGCCTATAGCGTATCTAGCTCGAACCCTAGTACTGCTATCCTAGTAATCAGTAAGCGTATAGTAGCATGTGATACTACTGCTGACTGATAACACGTGAAAGTAAAGTCCCTGACTAATGTAAAGAATCACGAGCCTACTACTGTAGTCAGAACCTAGTAGTAAGTGTTCAAGTCCGATCCGTGACATCACCCCCTTCTCAGGAGCGACGCCCACGGAGCCCCAGGGGTCCCATCCACCCCGCCTGCACGTCTTCAATCCTCTGCATTGCTCTCGCCTGCTCCAGCCTACTGATACTTAGCGCCTTGTCTGTTGCCAATTGCCCCCAAGTCTCTTGCAGCTCCTTGATCCTCGCCTCCAGCCGTCCCAACTCCGCTCCGAGGGCCCTGTACCGCCTGATCTCCATGGTGAGACTTACGTCCTTGCACTCGGCAACGGCCTGGTTGGTGGCCCCAACAGCGTTGTACCCCGCATCAAAGAGGAACAAGTCCTCTTGAGTGTATTTGATGTGGGTCTCGGGGTGCACCACGTACTGTGGTGCGGCGTACAGGGGTTTCGGGAACACCCTGTCGGACTCGTCGATCAGGCCGAGCATAATGGGATCGTTGCTCATGATAGCCTGGACGTATTTTGCCTGGCGCGTCACGCCGTCGGGGGTGGTGATGGGGAAGGAAATGAAATCGGGTCCTCGATTGACCCGGAACCTGTGAGGCGCACTGGTGTTGGCGATGCTGGAGATGGCTCGGTTGACAAGCTGGGGACGGATATGACCCCGGTAGAGGGGGGTCCCGTCGGTGGCGAGGGTGTGTCGGGTTGTATGAGGTGGAGCATCAGTTTCTCTGCCATAGAGAATGTGTGGGTGCTCAGCTGGGTACTGCTCGTCCTCGCTGTCTGTGACTTCTCCCTCTTCTCTCTCATCTCCTGCATGCAGTGTTGGGCTGTTCGTAGCTGTTCTTCCCTCCAGTCATCGGTCACCTCCATCCACGACTTCTTCGGCCTCACCAGCTTCTCGTACTGCTCCCTGGCATGCTCGGACATCTGCACCGCAGTCGAGAGCTTGCCGAAAGTCGTCGACTTCCGCGGTGGTGAAGGGTCGGTCTGCGATGGGCAGTCCGGTGTCGGCGTGGAGGATGTGCCACAAGGCGGGCTGCCCGTCGACGTTGGGGGACAGTCGGGCGCTGCCTGCTCCTCATCCTTGAGTGGGGAATCGGGCGATGGTGCTGTTGAACTCAGCTTCGGTAATGGGTCCTTCGGACCTGGCTCTGTCTCCCTCAGCCATGATGACCTCCTCGGCATCGGAAGGGCTTGTTGGTGCCCGCTCTTCCTCCAGCTCGCAGGCAAAAATCCTCTTGGGGGTTCCGAGGTAGTACGAAGACGACGTGAGGGCGGCATTGGGTGTGAATGGCATGGAATGGTTGTGGATGGTAGTAGTATTGGTGTGGGGAGAGGATGAGATATTGTCGTGGGTCCTCCCGCTCTTTATAAGCGTTTGTGCGGTGGTCTTCGAATGTTGGTACTCCGCAAGGGCTTCATCGGCGAATAGGTCTTCCCGGTTGACCCACTGGTTCTTCGAGTTGGGGTAGCCCTTCCATTTGACCAGGTACTGCTTCTTATGTCCTCTGCTGAAGTGCTGCTCGTCTAGAACCTTCTCAATTTCGTATTCTTCCTCTCCATCTACCAGATCGGGTGGTGGCCGTTGGTAGTTTTTCCCATGGAGGGGAGTCTTGTGGTATTTGGTGAGAAGATCCACATGGAACACTGTGTGAATTTTCCATTGTGGAGGAAGGTTGAGCCGGTAGTTGACAGGGGACATCACCTGTTCTATTGTGAAGGGTCCGTGCCTTCGGGGAGCGAGTTTCGCTGTTGGTTGGTGAGTGCGGAGGTGGCGTCCCTCTAGCCACACAAGGTCTCCGGGTCGGAACTTCGGGCCATCTTTAGCTTTAACCCATGATTGCTGCGCTTTGACGATTAGTTCCTAGGCGTGTTTCTGTGCTTCTCGGAATTGTTCTGCCCTTAGCGTCACTTGTGGGATTGGTGATGATTTCTCCGTCCAGTCGGCTCGTGGGTTGTACCCCATGAGGAGATTGAAGGGTGACTCCCGAGTATATTCATGTGGCCAATTATTATGCGCGAATTCTGCGAGAGGTAGATACCCGCACCAATTGTCCTGCCTTTCATTTGCCCAGAACCGTAGGTATTGTTCCACCCATTGGTTCGTTCGTTCCGATTGCCCATCAGTCCGGGGATGGTATGCAGTGGATATGTTTTGCTTGATGTCTAGTACTCTGCAAAGTTCCCTTGTGAATCTGCTGGCAAAATGGGGGTCGCGGTCACTTATGACTTTCATGGGGAGTCCGAAGCAGGTAAAGACGTGTTTTAGGTATAGGTTGGCAACCCCTTCTGTGCTGATTTCCTCGTTGCAGGGTATGAATATCACTGCTTTACTGCAATCGTGGTCCGTAATTGTCAGTATCGTGTCATATCCCTGAGATGGAGGTAACTTAGTTATAAAATCGAGGGCTATGGTTTCGAATGGCATTGCTTCCGGTTTGGGATATATGGGATTGAGGGGTGCTTTGTTTCGTCCATGTTGAACTTTGATGCATTGACATTCGGCACATCCTTTGACATATTCCAAGGCATCCTTGACCAGCCCCGGCCACCAGTAGGTACGTCCCGCTAGCTGGGTGGTCCTTTTAATTCCTGGATGTCCATGAGCGGGGAGGTCATGATGATTGTGCAGTATATGTTGCTTATCGTGGATACCCCCGGTTACTACCCATTGTGCGTCTTTGTACCAGATTCCGTTCACCTTTTTGAGGCAGTGTGTGTCTACCCACGGTTTCAGAATACTTTCATTTTGTTCGTATACGGGGTCTTCTAGTGCAATGTCTTCAGGAGTGAGGTGATTCTTGTTGGTCCGTATTTTTTCTACATGGGCACCACATATGAAGATTTTGTCCGGTAATACCGTGATGTTTTCGTTGTCTTCTTCTCCTTGGTCGTAGTCCGGTCTTCGTGACAACGCATCTGCTCTGCCATTTGCTGATCCTTTGATGTGGTGAATTTCGAAGTCATATTCCGATAGTTCCAGTACTTCCCTTGCCACCCTCCGGCTGATCTTCTGGGGACTTCTCCAATATTGCAGGTTCATGTGATCCGAGAAGACTTTTGTGCGGTGTGGTGATCCTGCGAGCAGTGGTTGCCAGTGTCGGAATGCCTTGACTATCGCCAGTAGTTCCAAGTCATAAATGTCGTAATTTCGTTCTGCTTCATTGAGTGTGGTGGAGAAGTAGCCAATAGGGTGTCTTTTCCTGTCATCTTTCTGTTGTAGTAATACCACTCCTATTGCGAACCCTGATGCATCAACCTCTAGTTCAAATGGTTTACTCAGCTGTGGATGTGCCAATACCGGTTCCGACGTAACGAGTCCTTTGAGTTTGTTGAATGTGTCATGTTCTGTTCCTGTCCATTTCCATTCAGCTCCTTTCTTGGTTAGTTGGTTCAGGGGTTTTGCGTGATGTGAGAAATTTCGAATAAATGCGTGATAGAAATTGCAGAAGCCTAAGAATGATCGGACATCTTTGACTTTGGTGGGTGTCGGCCAGTCCTTGATGCCAGCAATTTTAACGGGATCCATGCGTGTCACCCCCTTTTCAAGGATTACCCCCAGGTAATCCATATGAGGCGCATGGAATAAGCACTTTTCTAGCTTGTAGTAGAGATCGTGCTTAGCTGATATCTCCAGTACATCTTTGACTGCCGCGATATGATCGTCCATACTATGTCCTATGTGTGTTGCGATGCCGATGTCGTCCATATATACCCTGATTGTTGTCCCTCTGAGCTCGTGTTTAGCGATGATGTCCCGGCATATGTGGTTCATCATTGTCTGGAAGGTTGCGGGGGAGTTTGTCAGTCTGAAGAACATTACCGTTGGTTCGAACAGGCTGTATTTAGTTTTAAATGTGGCCTTTTCTTCGTCTCCTTCCTTAATCCGTATGTTGTTGTAGCCCCACTGCACATCGAGTTTAGTGTATATATGGGCGTTACTGAGGTCCATTATGAGGTCGGTAATGAGGGGTAAGGGGTATTGGTTTCGTATCGTGAGTGTGTTGAGACATCTGTAATCCTGTACCAGTCGTAATTTGCCGTCCTTCTTCTTGACAAAGAAGAATGGCAATGTGTATGGAGATTTTGACGGTTGTATATATCCTTTGCCGAGTTGTTCCGTGAGGAAGGCTTGAAGAGCTTGGTCTTCCTCTTGTGTAAGCGGGTAGACCTTACAGTCTATTGCCTCGGGTGCTCCTGTCTTGAGTTGAATTTCGTGATCCCATACCCATGAGGGTGGGAATCGGTGTGATGCTTCTTCATTGAAGAGTTGGTGATACTTGGAGTAGACGGGTGGCAACTCAGCTTTTGTGGTATATTGCTTTGCCTTGATTGCTAATTCCGTAGAAGTGGTCCTTCCTTCTACGAATTCTTCTTCTTCTAGTTGAGCAATGATATGCTCTTTCTGAATTTCGGTTATGGCCTTTGCGATTGTTGGGCGTGCGATTCTAGGGTTGATGGTTCTAAGGACCACTGGTAGTGCATCCTCCTTGATTACGGCGTGTCTCCAGCTGAAGGTTGGTTCGTATGTGGCCAGCCACAGATAGCCAAAGACGATGTCTTCACTTCCTATGTCGGTAATGAGGAATCTCATCTCCTTGTGGATCCCTTTTGTTTGTACGTCCAAATCTACATAATGGGTGATTAGTCCTGCCCGGTTTTCGGTATTATCGATATTCCATATCTTTTTGGGCTGTTCCAGCGGCTTCATCCCAATCCCCATCCGCTTTACGAAAGCGGGTTGTAGAAAATTATCTGTGGCTCCTGAGTCCACTAATGCTCTGATGTCGGCCATGGCGTAATTTGTGCAAATCGATACTGGAATTCTCATAGAACGGTAGCGAGTTATGATCACAGAATTACATTTTACTGCCCTTACCCAGGCCGATGGGTTCAGGCGCTTTGAAAATCCTCCCTCTTCCATAGATCCTGTAGTATGAGGTCTTTTACCTTGTCTTCTTCGGCGGCCACTCCTTTCATCCATTGGTCGGCTCGCTGCTGCTAGGTTTCTGCCTTTGCTGCATGGACAGGTTCTTCTTCTCCTTCATGGTAATAGGTGTCGGTCCTTTGGCTGCTACTTGGTTGATTGTAGGTGTGCTGCGGGCAATTGCGACTGAAGTGTCCTTTTTGCCCGCATGTATAACAGGTCACTTCCCTTATGTCTCGTCGGCCCCCTCGCCCTCGTCCCATGAACCCTCCTCTTGGTGGTGGATTCCGAGGGTGGGCTCGGTCTCCATTACCTTGGATCTCTTTGGCTCCCGTGAGTCTTCCTCGTACTCAGTCTGCTGTCGTATCCATGGCATTTGGATCTCGTAGTATGTTACGAGGGGGTCCCCATCCCGTGTTCTTCGTACTTCTCCATGTTGCGTTTCCTCCTCCTCCTTGTGGCCTTACTTGGTTGCTGAGGCCTCGGTGTTGCTCCAACCGGGCCTTCATATGTATGTATTGTTGTTGCCTTCTGATAACCGCTTCCTTCCATTCCTGGAAGGTTTGTGGGTTGTCGTATGTGTATGCTTTCTTGTACAGATTGCAGGGTAGTCTGTCCGTGAATAGGTCCATCGTGAGCGGCGAATCCAGTCGATAGTTAGCTTGCCGTGCCAACTGTTCGAATTGCGTAATGTATGCGTCAATGTCCCCTCCAGTCATCCTGATCCCTCTTTTGAGCATAGCTTGGGCCTGTTCTTTCTCCAAAGTGTTTGAAAATCGCCTGTTGAAGGCCGTGATGACTTCACTCCACAGACGTGGATCGTTATCTGCGATTCTGGCAGAAACCTGCCAGTTGAGCCATCTGCTGGTCTCCGTGATCCAGTTGTTAACATCCTTCCCCTGGATGTAGGTGAGGAATAACATAGCTCGTCTGTAGGTGTTGGCCATGATGGGGTTATTGTTATTAATACCCCAGTATAGTTCCCACTGAGTGAGGAACTCCTCTGTCCTGTGCCGATCTCCTTTGAACACTTCTGGGGCATTTCCCGTGAATTTGTTGGAATGATGCCCTCCTGGTACTCCGAATGGTCCTGCTCCAGGTATTCCTCCTCCTGGTGGTCCTCCTCCCGGTGGTGGGCTTCCTCCAGGTAGTCTATGCGGTGGTCCTCCAGTGCCTGTTGGGGGGTCAGGTTGGTCTGGTCCGATTGCTCGGAACAGCACAGCGTCATCTGCTGTCATAACGTGTCCAGTTTCTGGGTGAATGGGAAGCATAACTTCCTGTGTTTCTGTTAAGGTAGCCATTGGGGGATGAATCGTGATCTGCTCAGCTCTTTCAATGAGTTCTGGTTCTAATGGTTCTAGTGCTTGGACGGGTTCTTCTTCTGATTCGCTATCTGACGCTTCGGGGCCTTCTGAGGGTGCCGAGATACTTTGGTTTTCTCCGTCGATGGGTCCCCAGTCGTTTCTTGCGACGACTTCTTCTTCGTAGATATCGCACCCGTACCTATAAGGTAGAGTATCGATGACTCTCCACTCGTCGTCCTCTCGATCGACTCTGCACCAACAAGTTCATTCAAAGTTGAACTCAACTGGTCGTGGTCCATGTACTCCTCTGATCAGATATCCTTCTATTCCGTTGATACTTCCCCAACTGGCTTCTTTGAGGTAGTGGGTTAGTACGTTTCTTGTTCCCCTTCGTGGGATTTCGTAGGAGTGGAATCCCTCTCGGACCCAAAGTTCTCTTGTGGATACTCGCGCCACGATGTTAGGATCTTGGTCTTAATGTTACACTTTGGTAAGCGCGGGCCTTGCTTTAGGCGATGATAGATGCGAGTACTCAGCTCTGTGGTGTCGAAGTCGAGCGTGGGATCCTAAGTCCTAACACGCCGATAACTTGCAACTGGGAAGGCCTCTTGGTGAGCCTTATGCAGTGCGTCCTTGTACAGTCCTAGTGCTTTTACAAGGAAGGAGAGAGTTGAGAAACCGATGATTCAAGAAGACCAAGATGTCGATCCTTGGTCTTCTTCGACTACTACTTATACACAATGATAGAGGGCTTTAAAGCGCCTCTTGAATGATGTTGGCCTATAGCGTATCTAGCTCGAACCCTAGTACTGCTATCTTAGTAATCAGTAAGCGTATAGTAGCATGTGATACTACTGCTGACTGATAACATGTGAAAGTAAAGTCCCTGACTAATGTAAAGAATCACGAGCCTACTACTGTAGTCAGAACCTAGTAATAAGCGTTCAAGTCCGATCCATAACAGAAGGGGTTGCCAACCTATACCTAAAACACGTCTTTGTCCGCTTCGGACTCCCCATGAAAATCATAAGTGACTGCGACCCCCGTTTCGCTAGCAGATTCACAAGGGAACTTTGCAGGGTACTAGACATTAAGCAAAATATATCCACCACATATCACCCCCGGACTGACGGGCAATCGGAACGAACGAACCAATGGGTGGAACAATACCTACGGTTCTGGGCAAATGAAAGGCAGGACAATTGGTGCGGGTATTTACCTCTCGCAGAATTCGCGCATAACAATTGGCCACACGAATACACTCGGGAGTCACCCTTCAACCTCCTCATGGGGTACAACCCATGAGCTGACTGGATGGAGAAACCATCACCGATCCCACAAGTAACGCTGAGAGCAGAACAATTCCGAGAAGCGTGGAAACACGCCCAAGAGCTGATCATCAAAGTGCAGCAGTCATGGGTTAAAGCTAAAGATGGTCCGAAGTTCCAACCCGGCGACCTTGTGTGGTTAGAGGGATGTCACCTTCGCACTCACCAACCAATGGCAAAACTCGCTCCTCGAAGGCACGGACCCTTCACAATAGAACAGGTGATGTCCCCTGTCAACTACTGGCTCAACCTTCCTCCACAATGGAAAATTCACACAGTGTTCCATGTGGATCTTCTCACCAAATACCACAAGACTCCCCTCCATGGGAAAAACTACCAACGGCCACCACCCGATCTGGTAGACGGAGAGGAAGAATACGAAATTGAGAAGGTTCTAGATGAGCGGCACTTCGGCAGAGGACGTAAGAAGCAATACCTGGTCAAATGGAAGGGCTACTCCGACTCGGAAAACCAGTGGGTCAACTGGGAGGACCTATTTGCCGACGAAGCCCTTGCGGAGTACCAACATTTGAAGACCGACGCACAAACACTTATAAGGAGCAGGAAGACCCACGACGACATCTCATCCTCTCCTCACACCACTACCACCACCACTGTCTACAACCGCTCTATGCCATTCATGCCCAATGCTGCCCTCACGTCGTCTTCGTACTACCTTGGAACCCCCGAGAGGATTTTTGCCTGCAAGCTGGAGGAAGAGCAGGCACCAACAAGCTCTGCTGACACCGAGGAGGTCATCATGGCTGAGAGAGACAGAGCCGGGTCCGAGGGACCCATCACTGAAGCTGAGTTCAACAGCACCATCGCCCAGTTCCCTGCTCAAGGATGTGGAGCAGGCAGTGCCTGACTGTCCCCCAACATCGATGGGCAGCCTGCCCTGTGGCACATCCTCCACGCCGACACCGGACTGCCTATCGTGGACCAGCCCTTCACCACCACGGAAGTTGACGACTTTCAGTGAGCTCTCGACTGTGGTGTGGACGTCCGCGCACGCCAGGGAACAGTACGAGAAGCTGGTGAAGCCGAAGAAGTTGTGGAAGGAGGTGACCGACGACTGGAGGGAAGAACAGCTACGAACAGCCCAACGCCGCATGCAGGAGATGAGGGAGAAGAGGGAGAGGTCACGGACAGCGAGGACGAGCGGTACCCAGCTGAGCACCCACACATTCTCTATGGCAGAGAAACTAATGCTCCACCTCATACAACCCGACACGCCCTCGCCACTGATGGGACCCCCCTCTACCGGGGTCATATCCATCCCCAGCTCACCGACCGGGCCGCCTCCAGTATTGCCAACACCCATGTGCCTCACAGGTTCCGGGTCAATCGAGGACCTGATTTCATTTCCTTCCCCATCACCACCCCCGATGGTGTGACGCGCCAGGCAAAATACGTCCAGGCCATCATGAGCAATGACCCCATCGTGCTCGGCCTGATTGACGAGTCCGACAGGGTATTCCCGAAACCCCTGTACGCCGCACCACAGTACGTGGTGCACCCCTAAACCCACTTCAAGTACGCTCAAGAGGACTTGTTCCTCTTTGACACGGGGTACAATGCCGTAGGGGCCATCAACTGGGCCATCGCCGAGTGCAAGGACATAAGCCTCGCAGCAGAGGTCAGGCAGTACTGGGCCCTCGGAGCGGAGTTGGGATGACTGGAGGCGAGGATCAAGGAGTTACAGGAGACTTGGGGATGATTGGCAACGGACAAGGCATTGAGCATCAGTAGGTTGGAGCAGGCGAGAGCAATGCAGAGGATTGAGGACGTACAGGCAGGGTGGATGGGACCCCCAGGGCTCCGTGGGCATCGCTCCTGAGAAGGGGGTGATGTCACGGATCGGACTTGAACGCTTACTACTAGGTTCTGACTACAGTAGTAGGCTTGTGATTCTTACATTAGTCAGGGACTCTCTCTTTCACGTGTTATCAGTCAGCAGTAGTATCACATGGTACCTTACGCTTACTGATTACTAGGATAATGGTACTAGGGTTCGAGCTAGTATTGCTATAGGTCAACATCATTTGAGAGGCGCTTTAAAGCCCTCTATCATTGTGTATAAGTAGTAGTTGCAGAAGACCAAGGATCGCCATCTTGGTCTTCTCGAATCATCGGTTTCCCACTCTTCTCTTGCCTTGCAAAGTACTAGGACTGCAAGAGGGACACACTGCATAAGGCTAACCAAGAGGCCTTCCCAGTTGCTAGATTATCGGCGTGTTAGGACTTAGGATCCCACGCTCGACTTTGACATCATACAGCTGAGTACTTGCGTCTTACTACTGCCTAAAGCAAGGCCCACGCTTACCGAAGCGTAACACCAAGGCAGCTGCTGATTTTAAAACACTACCAACCTGGGGACATGGTTGCACTATCTTATTTAAAATCAGCTGCTGATCAATGATAAATCACAGGCTGAAACAATTCACCTCATGCCCTTGTTGGAACCACACTGGCAATATGTTTATTACACCCTTAGGGCCCTTTGTTCCTGAAGGAAAAATTTCCAGATCTATGCGCCATGAGGTGCCTCCATGCTTTGTCACCAGCGGATGCAATTTCTCCATTGCTTCTATCATTTCACTCTAAAATACACCAGATTTGATACAGAGATTGTATAAGGTGAACAAACTCACCTGCTGAGAATCCCTCAATATTCCAGGAAGATACCATGTTAAGATAATTCCCTGCATATCAACAATAATGCAGGGTCTTGAAATAGGGACACCAGCAGCTGAATCATTCTGCAGAGGATATTGCCTTTTCAGACTGGCCTCACTACCCTGTGCGGCCTTAGTCCCTGAATTTCCTGGCCTTCTTGGGAGCTTATCAGCATAATGAGTAACATCCCACTCTATCTTCACTTCTCATGCTGTCTCAGAATATAATGGTTGATATGGCTAGTGTTACGGTCGCACCGGCCATCTAGTTTGACTTGAACTGGGTTCCTCAGAATGCTTGTATTGCACATGACAACCAAGGCAAAACCACTGCAATAGTGGTTGCAACTGAGAGACGAAGGGAAAACCAAAGGGGACATGGCTCGCTAAGAAGCGGCACAACAAGACAACGTCTAAGGGGTTTGGTGAAGAAGACCAACTAAGGCCCTTAGAAAGCAGAGGGAACTGTGATGCGGATTGTTGAAGAACTCAAGATAGCGAATACATGCGAAGACAAGCTAGTACTTATACTACTAGTAGATAAGGTTCAGACTCAGCACGAACCTTAAGTCCTTATCTCTAGCCAATAGCCATAAGGGCTCTGGCTCCACAAGCTGAAACACGAAGGAGAAACATGATTGGACTGGTCTATAAAGACACCGACGTCCATCAGACATGAGGTTACACCCATACAGTACACGAGGCGTCCATCAGAAAGTCCATCAGTAAACAGGCACAAAAGGCCTAGTCCATGTTGTCACCAACTGGATAACCGGCTGCAGCATACCCGAGGCATACGCGCTCAGGTGATGCCTCACGTGATGAGTCACGTGACTCTGGGCTGTCATGCCCGTAGAAGTGCACATACATCCTGCACGTGCAAGCTTCATCTTGCTCGTAGGGATCATCAGCTTCTTCGTCACTGCTCTCATCAGGAGTGCGGGACTTAGCTGGTCCGGGACACAATGTCCACATGCTCATATCGCCTTTTCTCATCAAGGCCTCCCTCAATGCTTCAGGATCGAGGGTCCTCTCGTAGTTGTCCAATGTGGGCCGGCTCGGGCAGCTTGGCGGCGTGCTTTCTTGGGAGCTCAAAATCTCGGCCGTAACAGCTAGACTGTATTACTGACCACAGTTCAGGAATGCATCCACAAGGGTGAGTGCAATGTGATCTAGTTCTAAAGCTAGAGGCACAGGAAGCATCAAGGGTTGAAATTGTGGTGTTGTAGCATTGCCAATTGGCTGAGAGGAGTGTGCATTTAACTTGAATCAGAACTGGGTTTAAAGGTATTCTGCACAGAGATGGGAGAGGCCCAGTGGAGTGAGTGTGCGTGTTACATCTTGTCTGGATGTGCACTAGACTTTAGTGCGCTTGATGATGAGAGTGAACGAAATCTCTAAGTCAAATATGAAGGGGACTCCCCTTAGTCATAATGACAGGCAAATCAGCAGAACCTCTTGTGTCACACTGGCCTAAGTTTACAAAGTACAACTTCCTGTACTTGCAGCACAAGACAGCAAACTATAAGGACCCAAAGGGAGAAGAGAAGAGAGAAGAGGATTCAATGCAAAAGATCAATGGCAACTAAAGAAGACCAAGATAGCGAGTCTTGGTCTTTGATGACTATTATTTATACAGTTATGCAAGGGCTTTAAAGTGCCTCTTCAATGATAACTATCCTATCATGTAAGTAGCTTGAACCCTACTATAGTGATCCTAGGAATCACTCAGCAATCATATGCAATTGCTGAGTGCTGACTGATATGACTAAGTCCGTGACTAATTACTACTTACTACCATAGCCACAACTGGTAAGTAAGAGTCCACGTCATTCACGACACTTCGACTACTACTTCAACTCATATTCTGATCCTTCTAACAGCCTGGAAGTCTGAATGTAACATCACCCCATTTTCAGGAAGCAATGCCCTCATCATGAAAGGGAAGGTTAGCCCAGTTCCTCCTCCCCTGTCCTACTCTGTTACGACACTGCCTATTTTAATTCCTTTTCTCTTTAAAAATGCCTTAGGACACGTGACAACCTTTCCTCTTCTCTCATGTGGTCATTCTCACAAGAGTTATCATGACTCTTTACTTTATTTATATCTTTGTTTCTCATGTGAGTCATGACAACTTCTGCCCGTTGCTAAGGGGCTATGTGTTTCACTCACATCTTTGTTTCACTTATATCTTTGTTTCACATCCTACATGTGATTACTGTGAGCTTCACTCTGCAGTTCTTATTGTTTGTATTATGATTGCTCAATGACTTGATCCTAGGATGCCATTATCATTCTATCCTAGGATACCTCTTTCTTTTACTATAAATACAGGCTCACCAGGTAGTAGTAGCCTTAGACTTGACTTTTTGTACTCTATGGTACTCGAGCAATCGAAGACTGTTGAATACTCCATCTCTCACCAAATGAACCCTCCTCTCACTGAAGAATCCTAAGTTTCACTATTGGCTTAGGCTGACTCTTCAACTCGTACATCTTCACTGAAGTTCCTCCTCAGAACTTCCCTTAACAACCAGAACCAGACCCTTAGTGCAGCGTCTCAGTAGAATGACTTAACCCACGTCAGGTGAACATCCCTACTGTGATGTAACATACTCTGATCCAGCTGCCTATGCACTTCTCAACACGGTCCATGGTGTTAGCAAATTTGAGATGATGAACCAAGGTATTGCGCACCACCACAAGCCGACTCCATTCCTGCTCCATCTCTGCCATCTGCAGTTTCATCCTTTTGACCACTCCTCCCAACACTTGGTAACAGTGGACCTCTGCTGTAAGCGAGACATCCTTTACCTTGTGAAGAGCATGGTTGACTCATGTGTGCTCATTGTAGCCTCCATTGAGGATGATGAGGTCCTCCCTGGTGTAAACAGGCTTCTCCTCACCCAGGGAGAGGAGAGCCGCCACAGTGTACAGTGGCTTGGGATAGATGCTGTCACCGGACGGTTCCACTAGGGCTCAGGAAGGAGACAATGAGGGGTAAAGCACTAGGATTGAGGGACTAAGAGAACTCGAATACTGTACATGGTACCTAGTGCGTGTAGATATAGAAAAATGAGACTGCGTACTGCGAACTGCGACAACTGAGGCGCAGTCACCTGACTGCGCCTGGCCCGGTTGCCTGTCCTTATGCTTCGGCCCGGTACTGCTGAATGCAGCTGGTGTCACCACCCCCGACTAGTTTGAGCGTCGTCCGCGGTGCACCACATTGGTGGCCATGTTTGAGAGTCTGTGGGAATTGAAACGTACCCCGCCTGATCCTACTAAATCTTCGAGGTGACCTATGCGGAGCGCAGCCTGTGCCATTTTGAGGCGGGCGTGTGACGCAATCCTCTCGTTTTCGAGCGTGTCGTATTCGATTTGGAGTTGGCGGATTTGCTCGGTGACTTGGGAGATCTTGGTGTCGCTGGCGTGGTAGCGACTGATTTCAGCCGTGAGGCCCCAGTCTCCAAGGCCACAGACGGCGTTGGTGAGTTGATAGTACGCGCCGATGGGTCCATGCATGGTGCGCATGAACCAAGGCGGGAGGGGTTGGACGAACTCACCTTCTTCGATAGATGCGGTCGTGAAGACCTTGTGGACGTAGATGGGGGCATTTGGCCGCCCCGTCGTCCTGTACGCAACCTGCGTGTCGTCTCCGAGCTTGACAAAGGGTGCAAGGATGGGTTGTCCGGAGGTGCCGTCAGGGATGTAGAACTCAGGGAGGCGGGTGAGATTGACCTCGAACCCGTCCGGGGCGCGAGGAGCCTCCTGGTGGCGTAGTCGCTTGTCGACCACAGCTTTCTCCCAACGCACGTGGCTGAGCTCGGCGATAGTGTCTTTGTGTTGTTCCTTGTACTTTTGCGCGGTGTAGCCAAGACCTCGTGCGACACGGGTGACCTGCGCGAAGGTGGCATTCTCGGAGGTGACTCCCTCGAGAATGTTGAGGGTGCTTCGAGGGGAAAGTGCCCCATTGTCATCAATGGTGAGCTGGTTGAAAGTGGTGAGCGTTGTTACACTTCGGTAAGCGCGGGCCTTGCTTTAGGCAACGAAGGGGCGCGAGTACTTAGCTTAGATATGATGAAGTCGAATTGTGGAGCCCAAGTGCTCTTAACGCAATGACGTCTGGCAACTGGGAAGGCGACTTGGTACGCCTTATGCAGTGCAAGTCTTCTGTCTTGTCGATCTCTCTCAAGAGATAAGATGGAGTCGAGAACCGATGATTTAAGAAGACCAAGATGGCGACTCTTGGTCTTCCGCGACTACTACTTATACAAAATGATAGAGGGCTTTAAAGCGCCTCTCGAATGATGTGAGCCTATAGCATATCTAGCTCGAACCCTAGTATCGCTATCCTAGTAATCAGTAAGCTGTAGGTACCATGTGATACTACTGCTAACTGATAACACATGAATGATAAAGTCCCTGACTAATGTAAGAATCACAAGCCTACTACTGTAGTCAGAACCTAGTAGTAAGCGTTCAAGTCCGATCCATGACATCACCCCCTTTTCAGGAGCAACGCCCATGGAGCCCGGGCGGTCCCATCCATCCTGCCCTCACATCCTCTATCCTCTGCATTGCCCGCGCCCATTCCAACCTACTGATGCACCGTGCCTTGTCAGCTGCCAATTGCCCCCTCGTGTCTTGTAGCTCCGTGATGCGGGCTTCGAGCCGTCCCATCTCCGCCCCCAGTGCCCAGTACCGTCGAATCTCGGCTACAAGGCTTATGTCCTTGCACTCAAGGACGGCTCGGTTTACGGCCGCGGCATTGTCATACCCCCTGTCGAAGAGGATCAGATCCTCCTGGGCGTACTTGATATGGGAGGCCGGGTGCACCACGTACTGAGGTGCGGCGTACAGGGGTTTGGGAAACACCCTGTTGGACTCGTCAATCAGGCTGAGCACGATAGGATCGTTGCTCATGATAGCCTGGACGTATTTGGCCAGGCGCGTCACACCGTCGGGGGTGGTGATGGGGAAGTGAATGTAATCGGGTCCCCGATTGACCCGGAACCCATAAGGTGCACAGGCGTTGGCGACGGAGCTGACGGCTCGGTCGGCGAGCTGGGGACAGATATGACCCCAGTAGAGGGGGGTCCCGTCGGTGGCGAGGGCGTGTCGGGTTGTATGAGGTGATACATTAGTTTCTTGGCCATAGTGAATGTGCGGGTGCTCAGCTGGGTAGCTTTCGTCCTCGTTGTCCGTGACCTCTCCCGTTTCTCTCTCATCTCCGTCATCCGGTGCTGGGCTGTTCGTAACTGTTCTTCCCTCCAGTCGTCGGTCACCTCCTTCCATGATTTCTTCGGCCTCGTCAACGCCTCGTACCGCTCCCTGGTGTGTGCGGACGTCTGCACCATGGTCAAGAGCTCGTTGAAAGTCGTCGACTTCCGCGGTGGTGAAAGGTCGGTTGGCGATGGGCACACCAGTATCGGTGTGGAGGATGTGCCAGAGGGCTGGCTGTCCGTCAACGTCTGGGGACAGACGTGCGCTGTTGGCTCCTCTTCCTTAAGCGGGGAACTGTTCGGTAACGCTGTCGAACTCAGCTTGGGTGATGGGTCCCTCAGACCCGGCTCTGTCTCTCTCAGCCATGACGACCTCCGTGTCGTCGGCAGGGGCTGTTGATGCCCGCTCTTCTTCCAGCTCGGTGGCAAAAATCCTCTCAGGGGTTCCGAGGTAGTACGAAGACGTTGAGAGGGCAGCATTGGGAGTGAAGGGCATAGAGAGGTTGTGGAGGACAGTGGTGGTAATAGTGGGGGATGATGATATGTCCTCTCTGGTTCTCCCGCTTCTTATAGTGTTTCCGAGGTGGTCTTCGAATTTTGGTATTCCGCAAGGGTTTTGTCAGCAAATAGATCTTCCCGGTTGACCCACTGATTTTCTGAGTCGGGGTAACCTTTCCATTTGACTAGATATTGCTTCTTCCGTCCTCTGCTGAAATGCCGTTCATCTAGAACCTTCTCGATTTCATATTCTTCTTCCCCATCTACTAAGTCAGGTGGTGGCCACTGGTAGTTTTTCCCATGAAGTGTCGTTTCGTGATACTTGGTGAGAAGGTCCACATGGAACACTGTGTGAATTTTCCACTGCGGGGGGAGGTTGAGCCGATAATTGACAGGGGATATCACCTGTTCTATTGTAAAGGGTCCATGCCGTCGTGGAGTGAGTTTCGCCGTTGGCTGGTGGGTACGTAGGTGGCATCCCTCCAGCCACATGAGGTCTCCAGGTCGGAATTTAGGGCCGTCTTTGGCCTTGACCCATGACTGTTGTGCTTTTACGATTAGCTCCTGGGCACGTTTCCGTGCTTCTTGAAATTGTTCGGCCCTGAGTGTCACCTGTGGGATGGGTGATGGTTTATCCGTCCAATCGGCTCTCGGGTTATACCCCATGAAGAGGTTGAAAGGTGATTTTCGGGTGTATTCGTGTGGCCAGTTATTATGGGCGAACTTGGCAAGGGGTAAGTATCCGCACCAATTGTCCTGTCTCTCATTCGCCCAGAAATGGAGGTACTGCTCTACCCATTGGTTTGTTCGTTCAGATTGGCCATCGGTCCTAGGGTGATACGTGGTGGAGATGTTTTGTCGAATGCCTAGCACTCTACAAAGTTCTCTTGTGAAGCGGCTGGCAAATCTCGGATCTCGGTCACTTATTATCTTCGAGGGGAGTCCAAACCATGTGAACACGTGTTTTAAATACAGGGCCGCGACTTCTTCCGCGTTGATTTCTTCGTGACAGGGTATGAACACCACGGCCTTACTACAATCGTGGTCTGTTATAGTCAGTATGGTGTCGTATCCCTGTGAGCATGGTAACTTAGTTATGAAGTCAAGCACTATCGTCTTGAAGGGTAACGCTTCCAGTCTTGGGTAAATGGGATTAAGTGGGGCTTTGTCACGTCGGTGCTGTACTTTGATGCGTTGACATTCGGCGCACCCCTTGACGTATTTGAGTGCATCTTTGGCCATCCCTGGCCACCAGTAGGCATGTTCTACGAGTTGTGTGGTCCGTTTAATGCCTGGATGTCCGTGAGCTGGTAGGTCATGATGATCGTGGAGTATACGTCGCTTATCGTGAATCCCTCCTGTGACCACCTGCCGGCTGTCCTTGTACCAGGTGCCCTCTATTTTCTTGAGTTGATGTGCGTCTACCCAGTGTGTTAAGATGGATTCCCTCTGTTCGTATACTGGGTCTGGTGGCGTAGTGTCTTCTTGTGTGAGGTGACCTTTGTTCGTTCGTGTCTCTTCTATTTGCGCTCCTCGTACAAATACCTTGTCCGGTAGTACGGTAACGTTCTGGTTGTCTTCTTCCCCTTGGTCGTAATCTGGTCGTCTTGATAGGGCGTCCGCTCTTCCATTTGCTGTTCCTTTGATGTGGTGAATCTTGAAATCGTATTCTGATAGTTCGAGCACTTCCCTGGCGACTCTTCGACTTATCTTTTGCAGGCTTCTCCAGTATTGTAAATTCATGTGGTCGGAGAAGACTTTTGTCTTGTGGGGTGATCCTGCTAGTAGTGGTCGCCAGTGTTGGAATGCTCTTACAATTGCCAGTAATTCTAGGTCGTAAATGTCGTAATTCCTTTCAGCTTCATTGAGGGTGGTGGAGAAGTAGCTGATCGGGTGTCGTTTGCCGTCGTCTTGTTGTTGTAGTAGTACTGCTCCTATTGCAAATCCTGATGCATCTACTTCTAATTCGAAAGGTTTACTCAACTGTGGGTGTGCCAGTACTGGGTCTGAAGTTACAAGTCCTTTTAACCTGTTGAAAGTGTCGTGTTCTGTTCCCGTCCACTTCCAGTCGGCTCCTTTCTTTGTCAGTTGGTTCAGTGGTTTTGCGTGATGTGAGAAGTTTTTGATAAATGCATGGTAGAAATTGCAAAAGCCTAAAAATGATCAGACGTCCTTGACTTTTGTAGGGGTTGGCCAGTCTTTGATACCGGAAATTTTGACGGGGTCCATGCGTGTCACCCCCTTTTCAAGGATTACCCCCAGGTAATCCATACGAGGTGCATGGAATAGATATTTCTCTAGCTTGTAGTAGAGGTTGTGTTTGGCCGAGATTTCTAGTATGTCTTGTACCGCTGCTATGTGGTCCGTTAGGCCGTGTCCTACCCTTGTTGCTATACCAATTTCGTCCATATATACCCGGATGGTGGTCCCCCGTAGTTCATGTTTCACTATGACATCCCGACATATGTGGTTCATCATCGTCTGGAATGTCGCGGGTGAGTTAGTTAGTCCAAATAACATGACCGTAGGTTCAAATAGTCCGTATCTTGTTTTGAAGGCAGCCTTCTCTTCGTCTCCCTCTTTGATATGTATATTGTTGTACCCCCATCGCACGTCGAGCTTGGTGTATATGTGTGCATTGCTGAGGTCAGTGATGAGATCGGATATGAGAGGTAGGGGGTATTGATTCCGTATCATGAATGAGTTGATCCGTCGATAGTCCTGTACCGGACGCAGTTTACCATCTTTCTTTTTGACGAAGAAGAATGGCGATGCGTATGGGGATTTTGAGGGTCGTATGTATCCTTTGCCGAGTTGTTCCATTAGGAAGGCCTTAAGTGCCGCGTCTTCCTCTTGCATTAGTGGGTAGACTTTGCAGTCTATGGCCTCTGGTGTTCCTTTTTTGAACTGTATTTCGTGATCCCAAACCCTGGCTGGTGGGAATTGATGGGATGCCTCTTCATTGAATAGTTGGTGATACTTGGCGTAATAGGGAGGTAACTCAGCTTTAATGGTGTACTGTTTGGCCTGAATTGCCAGTTCGGTGGACGTGATCCTTCCTTGTACAACTTCTTCGTCCTCTAGTTGTTGTACAATGTCTTCTTTTTGCTCTGTTGTGATAGCAGCGATCGTTGGTCGCATCCTGTGAATTCGGGGATTTACCGTTCGTAGTACTACGGGTAGGGCGTCTTCTTTGATGACTGCGTGTCTCCAGCTGAAGGTTGGTTCGTACGTGGCCAGCCATGGGTAACCGAAGATGATATCTTCGTTGCCTATATCCGTTATGAGGAATCACATTTCTTTGTGGATTCCTTTGGTCTGCACGTCCAGATCTACATAATGTGTGATTAGTCCAGCTTTGTTTTCAGTGTTATCGATATTCCATATCTTTTTGGGTTTTTCCAGCGGTTTCATCCCGATCCCCATCCACTTTACAAAAGCGGGGCGTAGGAAGTTATCGGTGGCTCCTGAGTCCACCAATGCTCTGATGTCAGCCATGGCATAATTCGTGCGAATCGATACTGGAATTCTCATAGAACGGTAGTGAGTTATGATCACAGAATTACATTTTACTGCCCTTACCCAGGCCGATGGGTTCAGGCGCTTCGAAAATCCTCTCTCTTCCATAAGTCCTGCAGGATAAGGTCTTTGACCTCATCTTCTTCTGCCGCTACTCCCTTCATCCATGTGTCGGCCCTTTGTTGGGCGGTTTCGGCTCTTGCTGCTTGTATAGGTTCCGCTTCTAACTCGTATGGACCTGTGTCGGATCTTCTACTATTGCTGGGTTGGTTGTAGGTGTGCTGCGGACAATTGCGACTGAAGTGTCCTTTATGCCCGCAGGTATAGCAAGTCACTTCCCTTATGTCGTGTCGCCCCCTTCCTCTTCCCATGGCTCCCCCTCTTGGTTGTGTGTTCCTCAGTTGGTTGCGATCCCAGTTTCCTTGGATTTCTTCTGCCCCCGTGAGTCTACCCCTGACTCTGTCTGCAGAGGTGTCCATGGCGTTCGGATCTCGGAGCACGTTGCGAGGCGGCCCCCATCCTGTGCCTCTCATATTTCTCCACGTTGCGTTGTTACTCCCCTGTGGTCTTAATTGATTTGTGAGGCCTCGATGTTGCTCCAGTCGGGCCTTCATGTGTATGTATTGTTGCTGTCGTCTGATGACTGCCTCCTTCCATTCCTGGAAGGTTTGTGGGTTGTCGTAGGTATAGGCTTTCTCGTACAAGTCTCGGGGTAGTCCGTCGGTGAATAGATCCATGGTGAGGGGTGAATCCAGTCGATAATCAGCTTGTCATGCCAGCTGTTTGAATTGCGTTACATACGTGTCAATGTCTCCCCCAGTCATTTTGATTCCTTTCTTCAGTAGAGCTTGGGCTTGCTCCTTTTCTAGTGTGTTTGCGAATCGCCTGTTAAAGGCCGTGATGACCTTGGTCCATAGGTGTGGATTGTTGTCCACAATCCCAGCTGAGACCTGTTGGTTGAGCCACCTGCTTGTCTCCGTAATCCAGTTGTTAACATCTTTCCCCTGGATGTAAGTGAGGAATAACATAGCTCGTCGGTAGGCATTGGTCATGATGGGGTTGTTGTTGTTGATCCCCCAGTATAGTTCCCACTGCATGAGGAACTCTTCTGTCTTCTGTCATTCTCCTTTGAATATTTCGGGGGCATTTCCTACGAATTTGTCGGAGTGGTGTCCTCTGACCCCTGGTCCGCCCAATGGTCCTCCTCCTGGTATTCCCCCTCTGGGTGGACCTCCTCCGGGTGGACCTCCCCCGGGTGGCCCTCCTCCTGGTGGTCCTCCTCCAGGTAGTCCTCCTCCGGATAGTCTTCCTCCTGACAGCGGATCGGGTTGATCTGGTCCAATTGCTCGGAATAATGCCACGTTATCTGCTGTCATGACATGTCCTGTTTCGGGGTGGATAGGGAGTGTGTTCTCCTGTGTTTCTGTTAGCGTGGCCATCGGTGGGTGAATGGTAATTTGTTCAGCCCTTTTGATGAGTTCTGGTTCCAGCGGTTCCAATGCCTGGTCGGGTTCTTCGTCTGTCTCGGTTTCGGGGGATTGGGCTCATTCCAATGCGGATGTGCTTTGTAATTCTCCGTTGATAGTCCCCCAGTCGTTCCTTGCGACTACTTCTTCTTTGTATATATCACACCCGTATCTGTAGGGGAGAGTGTCGATGACTCTCCACTCGTCGTCTTCTCGGTCGACTCTGCACCAACAAGTACATTCAAAATTGAACTCAACTGGTCGTGGCCCGTGGGCTCCTCTGATGATATAGCCTTCTACTCCGTTGATCGTTCCCCACTGGGCCGCTTTGAGATATCGGGTTGGTATGTTTCGGGCCCCTCTTCTTGGGATTTCGTAGGATTGGAATCCCTCTCTGACCCAGAGTTCTCGTGTAGATACCCGCGCCACGATGGTGGATCTTGGTTTTAATGTTACGCTTCGGTAAGCGTGGGCCTTGCTTTAGGCGACGAAGGGGTGCAAGTACTTAGCTTAGATATGATGAAGTCGAATTGCGGAGCCCAAGTGCTCTTAATGCAATGATGTCTGGCAACTGGGAAGGCGACTTGGTACGCCTTATGCAGTGCAAGTCTTCTGTCTTGTTGATCTCTCTCAAGAGATAAGATGGAGTCAAGAACCGATGATTCAAGAAGACCAAGATGGCGACTCTTGGTCTTCCGCGACTACTACTTATACAAAATGATAGAGGGCTTTAAAGCGCCTCTCGAATGATGTGAGCCTATAGCGTATCTAGCTCGAACCCTAGTATCGCTATCCTAGTAATCAGTAAGCTGTAGGTACCATGTGATACTACCGCTAACTGATAACATGTGAATGACAAAGTCCCTGACTAATGTAAGAATCACAAGCCTACTACTGTAGTCAGAACCTAGTAGTAAGTGTTCAAGTCCGATCCGTGACAAGCGTGTCGGTGGGACTTTCGTCGGTGGTTTGCATGGTGGTGTCTTCGTGATCGAGGCGCAGGGGAGTGGGGAGAGGTGCCGCGACTGCAGATGCATAGCTTCGGGCAGCAGATGCGTGGGAGGCAGAGTCGGTGCTCGAAGAGAGTGAAGAGGAGGTGTGAGACATCTGAGGAGTGAGCGGATGTTTCGTACTCTTGTTTGCGTTGTCTTTTTATGCGTCTTCAAGGGATGCGCGCGATGATAATCAGCTACGCGCTGCGGGGCGAATACATGCACCACAGGCTCCCACGAGACGTCTGCTGTGGTTTTGCCCTTCCATCGAATCAGATACTGAAGGGTGCGTTTCTTCCCATGGTATCGGTGATTCAATATCTCCGCCACTTCGTATTCTTCATACCTGTCGACAATGTCTGGCACTGGTCGGTTCTGTGGCGGACCGTTCTCAGGAGTGGTGCACACTTTGGTGAGTAGTGCTGTGTGGAAGACAGGATGGATCGTCCATGCGGCTGGAAGGTGGAGTCGATAGGCGACAGGAGAGATTACTGCGGCGATAACGAATGGTCCATATTGTCTTGGCACCATCTTCCGGGTTGCGAAAGGTAATGGAAGATTTCGGCCGTCCAACCACACCATGTCTCCCTTCTGGTGCTGCTGTGGTGGTGGTAATCCGGCGATAGCGTTCAAGGTTTCCATTGCTTTTCGGCGCAGCATTTTTGTGGTCTCCCACCATTCTTCGATGGTTGGGGAGTGGGTCAGGTGTTCTGCAGTAGGAATGTACGCAGGTAAGTACCCAAAGATTGCTTTGGCAGGTGTCATGCGGATGGTGGCATTTCGTTGTGTGTTGTGTACGGCGGTGGCCAAGGGTAGCCAGTTACTCCAGTCGTCTTGTGTATAGCTGGTAAAAAATTGGAGGTAAACTTCCACCCACTGATTCTTTCGTTCGGAGAGCCCATCCGTTTGGGGGTGGAATGCACTTGAAATGTTCTGGTGAGTATGCACTTTCTCGCAGAGAGCTCGAGTGAACCGGGAAGTGAAGCAGGGGTCCCGGTCCGAGATAACTCGCGTGGGGACTCCAAACCACAGATAGAGGTGTCAGTAGTATAGCCCCGCGATTTCTTCTCCCGTAATGCTCATCTTGCAAGGGAGGAATAACGCCGCTCGCGAACATCCTTGATCTACGATCGTGAGAATCACATCATATCCAGAGCTCGGAGGTAGCTGTGTGATAAGGTCAAGGGAGATGGATCAGAATGGCGTCGCATTATCTGGTGCTCCTATTCAGTAGATAGGGACTTTCTTCCATACAATGCTTTTGTTCTGTTGGCATTCCATGCATCCGCGGGTATATTGGCGGATCCATTGAGTCATTGTTGGCCACCAGTAACTGTGGGCCACCAGTCGGTGTGTTTCGTCCCTTCCAGGGTGTCCTCAATTTGGCGCGTCGTGGTATTCTTTTAGTATTTCCCTTCGGTAATGGAGATCAGAGGGAACAACGAGGCGTCCATCTTTAGTTACCCATTGTTGTTGTTCGTTTTTTTACGAGTCGGTACGGTTTTACCCATTGTGCGATCTCTTTTGAGTGGTTGTTCTGTACCGTGGTAATATCGTTCCCTTCAGTAGCTCTGTTTACGAACGCTTTTGGTGGTAGTACTGTGGTACCTTCGTTATCCGCATTGCTTTTGGTTTCTCCCCCTGGTTGTGATAGTGCATCAGCTGTGCTGTTAGACTTCCCAGATACTTGCACAATTTGTAGATCATATTCCTGGAGCTCTAAGAGCCACTGCGTGACTCTCCGATTTACTTTTTGGGGGACCTTCCAGTATTTGAGGTTCACATGATCTGTGTATATGGTGACTGGATGTTGTGCTCCCGCTAAGTGAACTCTCCACTGCCGTAACGCTTTAATAATTGCGAGTAGTTCGCGTTCATATATGTCGTAATTGCGTTCTGCGGCGATGAATGTGTTGGAAAAGAATGCGACGGGGTGTAGTTTGCAAGGATTTTTGTCGCCGTCAGATGGGTGCAAGATAGTGGTATCACCCCCCTGTGAGAGTACGGCTCCCACGCCATACGCGGAGGCATCTGTTGCGAGGAAGAAGGGTCGATCGTATTGGGGTTGTTGTAATACTGGCTGCGCACACATTTTACTGCGCAGTGTTTCGAAGGTGTTTTGCTGTTCTTCTTTCCAAATGAAGGGAGCATCCTTGTGTGTTAAGGCGATCAGCGGTTGTGCGATTTTGGAGTAATTAAAGATAAAATATCGATAGTACCTGGTGAACCCGAGGAAGCTTCGGACTTCCTTGACGTTCGTGGGGATTTTCCAGTCTTTAACTCCATTGATCTTTGCAGGGTCCATATGGACGGTGCGATGCTCCAATACAACGCCGAGGAATTTGACTCTTGTTGCTTCGAATACGCATTTTTCGGGTTTGAGGAAAAGATCGTGTGTTCGTAACTTGGTAAGGACTCGATGTACCTTTTTGCGGTGTTCTTTGAGATTGTTATCCATGTGGATCAACATATCATCCATATAGATAGTGTGCCATCCTTCTGCTATCTCCATATGGAAGATGGTGTTCATCATCTGTTGGAACGTCGCGGGTGAATTAGTTAACCCAAAGAACATGACACGTGGTTCATAGAGTCCTTCGTTGGTGATGAACGCGGCCTTCCATTCATCACCTTCTTTGATCCTCACGTTATTGTATCCCCATCTAATGTCAAACTTCGTAAACAGCGCGGCGTTTTGCACCTGGAGAATAAGATCTGCGATAAGTGGTAGAGGGTATTGATTTCGCACAGTCCACGCGTTGAGCCGGCAATAGTCCTGTACTGGGCGCAGCTTCCCGTCCTTCTTTTTGATGAAAAAGAAGGGTGCGGCGTATGGGCTTTTTGACTTGCAAATATATCCTTTCGCCACTTGCTCTTGAATGAACTGTTTCAAGGCTTTCTTTTCGTCTTGAGTCAGGGCATAGATCTTGCCGGGTAACGCTGATGGAGCGTCAGGCTTGATGTCGATTGTGTGATCCTATTCGCGCTTTTCCAGGAATCTTTGGGCTTCTTCGTCGCTGAATACGTGACTGTGAATTTGATATTCTGGAGGAAGCCCCTCATTCGGCTTTTGTTCCTTCTCGGCGAGTCGTGAGGAGATTGTTTGTCAGGCGTGGACTATCGAGCTTTCGTGGATCGTTAGTATTAGTGGCAGCTGTTCATAATCGAGCCACCCTTTGGCCCAATCGATGATAGGTTGGTGGGCCGCGAACCAGGGGTAGCCAAAGATGATCTGGCTATCCTCGATGTCGGTTGCGAAGAATTGGAGGAGGACGGTTTTTGATCCGGCTCGCGCTTCAAAGTCAACGTAATGCGATATTCGTCTGTTTTTATTGGCTGTTCCATCTACGTTCATGATTTCTCAGGGGAGGGGGAGCTTTCGAAGGGGAAGGCGTAGGTGAATGGCGAGCCAGAAATTAATGAAGTTTTCGGTGGCCCTGGAATCGAGCAGGGCCAAAGTTTCGGTTTTTTTTGTGTCATGGTGTAAGAATACCCTCATATTCATAGATCGTTTGTTTGCTAGGTACACTTTATTCAACAGAGATGGCTTGGTTCCGACCGATCGAACCAAGCTCACTGAAAATCCTGAAGATCTTTGTATTTCGCTTGTAGCTCTGCGACTTCGTCTGCGTCCAATTGTCCCAAATGTTCTTTGGCTTTTGCTAGATGGGATTTTTGATTTTTTGTCTCAGTGCGCGCGACTTTTGCTTCGCGGCTTCAGACACGTCTTTCGCAGTTTCTGGTGATATGTCCTTGTTTTCCGCATGTGAAGCATGGTCCGATCTGTCTTCTGGGTTTTTCTTCTTCTGTTTTGGCTACTCGGACCCATTGATATTCGCCATCTGGCGAAGTAATTGGTTCTTCTTTGGTTTCAACCTTGCGGGCTCGCCAGTTGTCGCGGCATGCTCTTCCTCAACCTACGTCCATGGGTATAGGGACGTTGTTCATAGATTTTGGTGCATTTGAGGAGTTATATCGTGGTGTGGAGGATGAGGGTGGTGGTCCTGGGGGAGGGGGATAGGAGCGTGGTGGCCAAAGCCGGGAGGGTCCTTTCCCAATCCCTTTGCGTTTATCAAGGATTGCTTGTACGAGTTGGTGGGCGTGCGTGGACTCGACGACGCGTTGTCGTGCTTCTTGATAAGTTTGTGCCTGGGGTGGTTGAAGGACATCATCCAAGACAGCCTTTGGGAGTCCATTTAATAGGAGATGAATGGTCTCAGGGTGTTCAAGCATGTATCCCGCTTCGACTACCATTTGTTCGAAGGTGGATAGATACTTATCGGCATTGGGCCATTTCATGCGAAGTTCTTCGAGTCGCATTCGAGCCCGTTCTGCTTTTTGTGAATCTTGGAAACGATTCCAAAAGCGGGCTAGGAATTGTATCCAAGTTTGATGGTTGTTATTGGTCACTGGATGAAGAGTCTCTAGCCATGCTCCCTGCTTGTCCATCTAGGCTCGTACTTGGTCTCCTTGAATGAGTGTGAGTATGAGCGTGATGTGGGTGAGGAATGATCAGTAGAATAGATTTTGATTATTGAGGCTAAAGTATCGACGGCATGCGCTAATGAATGCATCAGCATGTTCTCGGTTTCCGTTGAACAGGTTGGGGAGTGCTCCCAGCATTTTTTCAGTACCAAACGTGTCGAAGGCCGGTCCGTCATGGCTATTGTCTGAGTCGGTGTGATCTGGGTGCGGTTCGCCCCCTCCTGGTGGATCGTTGTCCCCGAAGTGCGAGGGCGGTGGGTTACCTGAGCCCCCTCCGCTTCCTTCGGGAGGACCGCCTCCTCCTTCTCGGCCTAGAGTTCTTCCGATATGCTCTTTGGTTTTCCCTTTACCTCTTGACTTTTCTCGCCTTCTTGTAGCAGTAGCAGTTATGGTTGTAGTGGCCATACTCTGCCGTCTCTTCCGTTTACAAACGTTGTCTGGAATAGGATGATTCCTAAAGTCAGTTGTTTCGTGGAGTATTGAAGATGGGTTCGACTCTTGATCAAGGGTAGCGTCGTCTTCGCGACGTCTTCTAATCTCTGCAAGAGTTAGTTTGTTGTATTGTTCTGCATCATGTCTCCTTTCGCCTCATGCGAGTCTTCCATGCGCGTCTCTGTGTACTTCATACAAGGATCCATTTTCATTGTGTAGGTGGACGAGTCGTTCATTGTCAATAAATGTTCCTTCTTCTGCGTCTGGATGGTAGACGTAGTGTTCATGTGGTATTTGAAGGTATGCGTCCTCAGCAACGCGATGGAGCCTCGAGTTGATGGGCTCTGAGAGCCTTGCTCCTAGGTTGTCTCCTGTTAATAGTACGGCCGTACTGGCAGAAGAATTCGAGTTCTAGTGTCACCGGACGGTTCCACTAGGGCTCAGGAAGGAGACAATGAGGGGTAAAGCACTAGGATTGAGGGACTAAGAGAACTCGAATACTGTACATGGTACCTAGTGCGCGTAGATATAGAAAAATGAGACTGCGTACTGCGAACTGCGATGACTGAGGCGCAGTCACCTGACTGTGCCTGGCCCGGTTGCCCGTCCTTACGCTTCGGCCCGGTACTGCTGAACGTGGCCGGTGTCAGATGCAGTCAGACTTGTCGATGAGTCCGAGGACGATGGGGTCAGGCCTGAAGATGACCTGGATGTATTTGGCCAGGTGCATCACACTGTCGGGGGTGGTGATGTGGAAGGGAACATAATCGGGTCCTTGATTGACCCTGAACCTGTATGGGCAATGGGTGGAGGCGACGGTGGATGCAGCTTGGTTGGCGAGCTGGGGATGGATATCACCTCAATACATCGGGGTGCCGTCTGTGGTGAGGGCATGTGGAGTGGTGTTGGATGGGGCGTTAGCATCTCTTCCATAGGAGATGTGATTGTGCTCAGCTGGGTACCAGATGTTGACACTATTTGTTGAATCCTCTCCCTCCAAGCCATCGCTTCCTGCCTCCTGCTCTTTGCCTCCAGCAATTGTTGATCCCTCCATTCGGCTACTACCTCCCTCCACAGCTTCGTCGGCCCAAAGTTGCGGAGGTATTGGGAGAGGTGCAGGTTCAGCCTATGAATCAGCGTTGTGAGGTGCTAAAACTTGGGCACCTCGGTCCAATGCGCTGCTGAGGAGGTGGACTTCATTGGTGGTGAGGGGGACCTTGGATGTTGGCTCTTGGTCACATTGGATGATGTCCCACATGGGGACTCTGTTGTCATCGGACAGATGGGCTGCGTTGGTGGGAGTGGCTTGAGCGGGGAATTGCTTGATGATGGCTGACAACTCAGCTGGGGTGATAGGGGTCTCCCATCCCCCTTGGTCTTCTGCAGCCACGATGGCTTGGTCGGTACCTTCTCCTTGAGCAGATGCATGCTCTTCTTCCAGCTTGGCCACAAAAATCCTTTCAGGGGTTCCCTGATAGTATGCAAGGACTTGCAAGAGGGTGGCATTGGCAGTGGGGTGCATGTAGTGATGAAGAGGGTTATGGAGAGAAGGAGGTGAAAGAGGAGAATGGGGAGTATTGTCAACAACTGCTTGCCTTATATGCACTGTCCGTGATTGTTCGTACTCCACTATGGCATCATCAGCAAAGATGTCATCCTTATTGACCCATTGATTCTCTGAGTCTGGGTACCCTTTCCATGACACGAGGTACTGCTTCTGACATCTTCTGCCATGCAGCTGGTGGTCTAGAATCTTCTTGACTTCGTATTCCTCTTCTCTGTCTACCAAATCCGGGGGTGGCTGCATGTAGTTTGGTCCATGCGTGAGTGTTTCACAATAAGGCATGAGAAGGTCGGTGTGAAATACTGGGTGAATCTGCCATTGTGTGGGAAGTTGCAGTTGATAGTTCACAGGGGACATCACCTGGAGGATGGTAAATGGTCTGTGGTGTCGTGCCACTAATTTTGTGGTTGGTTGGTGTGTGCGGAGGTGGTGTCCTTCCAGCCACACCTGATCTTCAATGCTATACTTTGGTGTATCTTTGTTGCAAACCCATGACTTTTGTGCCTGTGAGATAAGTTCTTATGCCCTGCACCGCATCTCTTTTAGCTGATCAGTTCGTAATGTGACTTGTGGGATAGGGGAAGGCTTATTGGTCCAATCAGCTTGCGGGTTGTACCCCATAAGGAGTTCAAATGGTGACTTGTGTGTGTATTCATGAGGCCAGCTGTTGTGAGTGAATTCCACGAGTGGAAGATAAGCACTCCAGTTATCTTGCTGCTTGTTGGCCCAGAACCGCAGATATTGCTCAAGCCACTGATTGGTCCATTTGGACTGTCTGTCTGTTTGTGGGTGATAAGCTGTAGAGAGGTTTTGTGTGATTCCCAAGGTCCAGCACAACTCACATGTGAATTTACTTGTGAATCTAGGGTCTCTGTTGCTTATAAGAGTTGAAGGGAGACCAAACTGCAGGAATACGTATCTCACATAGAGTCCCACTACCTCCTCCACTGTGATCTCCTCATTGCATGGTATGAAAATCATTGCTTTGCTACAGTCATGGTTGGTGACAGTGAGTATCGTGTCGTATCCTCCTGAGGTTGGAAGTTTAGTGATGAAGTCAAGGGGTACTACTTCGAAGGGCGTTGCTCCTAGACGGGGGTATATTGGTTCTAATGGTGTGTGTGTCGGCCGAGTGTTGATCTTCATGCGCTGACACTCAGCGCATCCTTTTATGTAGTCCTGAACATTGTTCTGAAGGTGGGGCCACCAGTAGTGGCATTCTACCATCCTTGCTGTCTGTTTAATCCCTGGGTGTCCATAAGTTGGTGCATCGTGATGAGCATGAATGATACTTCATTTTTGTTGTAGATTCCCAGTGACAACCCATTGTCCATCCTTATACCAGTCACCTTGCACCTTTTTGAGCTGGTGCCCATCCACCCATGGTCATAGTATGTCTTCATCTTGTGGGAGCATCACTCGGTTGTTGACAATCATCACGGTATCAGCCATTCTTATAAAGAGGTGGTCTGGTAGGACCATGATCCCTTTGTTGTCAGATTCGCCTTGGTCTTAGTCTGGTCATCAGGACAGTGCGTCAGCTCATCCATTTGAAGCCCCTTTGATATGGTGAATTTTGAACTTGTATTCAGACAGCTCGAGTACTTCCCTTGCCACGCATCTGCTAATCTTCTGTGGTGATCGCCAGTACTGGAGGTTGAGATGGTCAGAGAAAACCTTCATTGTGTGGGGTGATCCTGCAAGCAGGGGGCACCAGTGATGGAAGGCTTTCACGATTGCAAGTAGTTCAAGGTCATAGATGTCATAATTCTGCTCTGCCGGGTTTAGAGTGGATGAATAGCAACCAATGGGGTGTCTCTTTCCATCCTCCTTTCATTGTAGTAGTACTGCCCCTACTGCGTATCCTGAGGCATCGACTTCTAATTCAAATGGGTCACTTAGCTGTGTGTGTGCTAGTACTGGGTTGGTGGTTACGAGAGTCTTGAGGGTGCAGAACACCTCATCTTCCTCCTTCGTCCATCTCCAGTCCATGTTTTTCTTTGTAAGTTTGTTGAGTGGTTGTGCATAGTGAGAGAAGTTGTGAATGAACGTGCAGTAAAAATTGCAGAAGCCTAAGAAGGAGCAGATGTCCTTAACCTTTGTCAGTGTGGGCCAGTCTTTGATGCTGGAAATTTTGATGGGGTCCATATGTGTCACCCCCTTTTCAAGGATTACCCCCAGGTAATCCATTTGGGGCGCATGGAAGAGGCATTTCTCTAGCTTGTAATAGAGGTTGTGTTAGGCAGAAATCATGAGGACATTGCATACTGCCATGATGTGATCGTCAAGGGAGTGTCTGGTGCGAGTGGCAATACCAATGTCATCCATGTAGATGCGGATAATAGTACCGTAGCACTCATGTTTGTCAATGACATCTCAACAAATATGGTTCATCATGGTTTGGAAGGTTGCCGGGGAATTAGTCAGTCCGAAGAACATGACAGTGGGTTCAAAGAGACTGTACTTGGTTTTGAAGGCTGCCTTTTCCTCATCCCTGGCATGGATGTGAACATTGTTATATCCCCAGTGAATGTCGAGTTTAGTGTATATGTAGGCATTGCTGAGGTCTGTGATGAGGTCCAATATGAGGGGAAGTGGGTATTGATTCCGGATTGTCAAATCATTGATTCAATGATAGTCTTGTACTGGTCGTAGTTTACCATCCTTCTTTTTAATGAAGAAGGGGGAAGCGTATGGCGATTTGGATGGGCATATGTACCCCTTCGTTAGTTGCTCAGTGAGAAAGGCCTGGAGAGCCTTGTCTTCTTCCTGCATAAGGGGGTAGATTTTGCAATTGAGTGAATCGGGTGCCCCCTTTTTGAACATGATTTCATGATCCCATGCTCGTGCTGGTGGGAAGCAGTGTGAAGCTTCTTTGTTAAAGAGTTTGTGGAAGTCAGCATATACAATGGGCAACTCAGCTTTCATAGTATATTGTTGAGCTTGTATGGCCAATTCTGTAGCTATGGTATGATGATAATTGTTCATCTTGTTCTCTAGGTGTTCCACAATTTCTTCCTTTGCTCCTATGGTCAAGGTTCATGCTATGGTGGATTGCTGCTTCATAAAGCAGGGGTATATGGAACTGAGAATGACGGGTAGCATATCTGCATGAATGGTAGCATGTCGCCAACTCATCTGAGGTTCGAATGTGGCAAGCCAGGGGTATCCTAATACGACATCTTCTGTTCCAATGTCGGTGAGGAGGAATCACATTTGTTTGCGGATTCCATTGGTATGAACATCTAAGTTGAGATAATGGGTGATCAGCCCTGATCTGTTTTCAGTATTATCAATGTTCCATATCTTTTTTGGTCTCTCTAACTGCTGGATCCCTATCCCCATTTGTTTTATGAACGCAGGTCATATGAAGTTGTCAGTGGCTTCAGAATCCACCAACACTCTTATATCAGCCATTGTGTAACTGGTACGCACAGAAACTGGAATTTGCATAGATTGGTAGCACGTGATAATAACCGAGTTACAATTAACTGCCCTCACCCAGGCTGATGGGTTCAGGTGTCCTGAAAACCCTCCTGCTTCCATAAGTCTTGGAGGATTAGGTCCTTTACTTTGTCGTCTTCTTTGGCTACTTTAGTCATCCACCCTTTAGCCCATTCTTGAGGGGTTTGCACTTAGGAGACATGGATGGGTTCTTCTTTGGGTTCATAGTGGTCTGCCTCTGTTCGTCAACTGGTGGAGGGCTGGTTCTGATTGTTCTATGGGCAGTAGTGACTGATATGTCCTTTTCATCCACAAGTGTAACACATCACCTTGGAAAAGTCCATCCTCCTTTGTCCTCTCTGGTGAAACCCTCCTCGGGGTGATTGTGGTGGTTTGTTATGGTAGTTTTAAAGGACTTCTTTGGCTCTGGCTAGTCGTCCTTGATTTCTATCTGCTGAGGTGTCTATGGTGTTTGGGTCATGGGGTAGGTTCCATGATGGGGCCCACCTCCCTTGCCCCTGCCCTTGTAGAGGTCGTCTTCCTCTATCTCTTGGCTTGTTCCTTGGTCAGTACTGCTTGAGTCATGCCTTCATATGAATGTATTGTTGTTGGCACTTCATAACAGCCATCTTCCAGTCTTTGAATGTCTGGGGATCATCCATTGTGAACACCTTCTTGTATAATTCTTTAGGAAGTCCGTTGGTGAAGATGTCGATGGTGAGAGAGGAATCTAGATGATAGCCAGCTTATCGTGCCAAGGTTTTGAAGTTGGTGATGTACGCATCAATATCTCCCCCTATCATTCGTACCCCCTTTTTGAGGGCTGCTTGGGCTTGCTCCTTTTTGAGAGTGTTCGAGAATCGTCAGTTAAAGGCACTGATGACTTCAAGCCAGAGGCAAGGGTCGTTGTCATTGATCCCTCCCATGACCTGTTGATTTAACCATTGACTGGTGTGCATGATCCATTTATTTACATCCTTTCCCTGAATATAGGTGAGGAAAAACATTGATCACTGATAGGCATTATTCATGATGGGGTTATTGTTGTTGATCCCCCAGTATAATTCCCACTGCATGAGGAATTCTTCTGCCTTCTGTTGGTCCCCTTGAAAGATTTTGGGGGCATTTTGTTACATCATGGTAGGGACGTTCACCCAACATGGGTTAAGTCAATCTACTGAGATGCTGCACTAAGGGTCTGGTTCTGGTTGTCAAGGGAAGTTCCAATGAGGAACTTCAGTGAAGATGTACAAGTTAAAGAGTCAGCCTAAGCCAATAGTGGAACTTAGGATTCTTCAGTGAGAGGAGAGGGTTCGTTTGGTGAGAGATGGAGTATTCAACAGTCTTTGATTGCTCAAGTACCATAGAGTACAAAAAGTCAAGTCTAAGGCTACAAGCTACAAGTAAGCCTGACTTTATAGTAATCTACAAGGGATCCTAGGATCAAGTCATAGTTATCCTAGGATTGAGTCAACATATTACTAAGACTATGAAACAATAAGTAACTGTGGCACAGTCTGCAGTAATCACAAGCCAAGTCATGAAACAAAAGATGTAAGCCCCCTTGGCAACAGGCTAGAGTTATCATGACTTGCATGAGAACGTAAGTAAAGAGCTGTCATAACTCTTGTGAGAACATATATAAGGAGTCCCATGACTCCTGTAAGAACTGTCACATGAGAATGGCCACATGAGGAAAGAAAAGAATTTTGAAGGCAGTGTCATAACATGTTTCCTACAAGTTTATCTGTTTGGTGAGCATGTCCCAGGGAACCTGGTGGGGGTACTCCCCTGGCACCTCCTGGTGGTCCTCCTGGTGGTCCTCCTCTAGAGAACCCCCCTCCGGGGAATCCCCCTCCTCCTGGGGATCCTCCTCTATCAGGTATGCCTCGTCCTGGGGGTCCAGATGGCAGATCTGGTTGATCTGGCCTGATGGCTCTCATGATGGCTGCATCATCAGCATTGAAGGGTTGCCCCATGGTGGGGTTGAGAGGCATCTGTATTAGAGTACGTGGTTCTTCAGTGATGGTGGTCATTGTTGGTAGTATGGTAATAGACTCAGCTTGCTGGATAAGAGCGATCTCTTGTTTGTTTAGGGTTTCTTGAGGGTTTTTGTTTCCTTCTGAGGACTCTTTGGAAACTTCGTGTGTGGTTTCAGACTGATTTGCTTTGGCTTCTCTGTCGATTGGTCCCTAGTCTGATCATGGGAGTACTTCATTGGCGTATATGTCACAATGATGGTGTGCTCATAGGGGAGCAATAACCTGCCACCAGTCTAGGATGTAGTCAACCTGGCACCAGCACACACGGTTGAAACTAAACTCAACTGGGCGTTCCCTGTGTTGGGTCTCGATAAGATATCCCTCAGCCCCATTGATGCTACTCCAATAGGCATTCTTCAAGTACTGAACTGGTACGTTGTGACTTCCTCGTTGTTCTAGGTTGTATGGATGAAATCCGTCAATAGCCCACTGCTCTTGGGTGGTTACTCTTGCCACAGTGGAAGGATCTTGGTCTTAATGTTATGTCTTGCCTGGTGTTACGCTTCGGTAAGCGTGGGCCTTGCTTTAGGCAGTGATAAGGTGTGGGCACTTAGCTTTGTAATATCCTAAGTCGAATGTGGAGCGCCAAGCCTCAACACAACAACAACTTGCAACTGGGAAGACTTCTTGGTAAGCCTTATGCAGTGCACTCCTTGGTCACAAGCCTTCTGAGTAAGACTGGAGAGGAGTCGTGAAACCGATGATTCAAGAAGACCAAGATGGCGATCCTTGGTCTTCCTCTGCTACTACTTATACATGGTGATGGAGGGCTTTAAAGCGCCTCCTGAACGATATTTGCCTATAGCATATCTAGCTCAAACCCTAGTATCGCTATCCTAGTAATCAGTAAGCATAAAGTACCATGTGATACTACTGCTGACTGATAACACGTGAAAGAGACTGTCCCTGACTAATGTAAAGAATCACAAGCTTACTACCATAGTCAGAACCTAGTAGTAAGCACCAAAGTCCATTCTGTGACATCACCCCCTTTTCAGGAGCGACACCCCCGGAGCCTGGGCGGTCCCATCCAACCCACCTGTACATCTTCAATCCTCTGCATCGCTTGCGCCTGCTCCAACCTACTGATGCACTTTGCTTTGTCCACTGCCAGTAGTCCCCATGTCTCCTGTAACTCCCTCACCTGTGCCTCTAGTTGCCCCAGCTCTGCCCCCAAGGCCCTGTAGCGCCTGATCTCCGCGGTGAGACTTATGTCCTTACATTCATGGACTGCTCGGTTGATGGCGCCGACGCTGTCATACCCCGTGTCAAAGAGGAACAAGTCCTCTTGAGCATATTTGATGT
Organism: Lactarius evosmus; assembly: GCA_951394315.1. Classification (NCBI taxonomy): domain Eukaryota; kingdom Fungi; phylum Basidiomycota; class Agaricomycetes; order Russulales; family Russulaceae; genus Lactarius; species Lactarius evosmus. The sequence continues at coordinate 1,023,146 of OX596129.1, read as the reverse complement.
AGGTCTCAGGGTATGCCACATAATGTGGCGCAGTGTACAGGGGTTTCAGGAACACCCTGTTGGACTTATTGATCAGGCTGAGCACGATGGGATCATTGCTCATGATGGCCTGAACGTATCCGGCCTGGCGCGTCACGCTGTCGGGGGTGGTGATGGGGAAGGAAATGAAATTGGGTCCTCTATTGACCTAGAACCCATGTGGCACATGGGTGTTGGCGACCAATGATGCTGCCCGGTCGGCGAGCTGGGGATGGATATGACCCTGGTAGAGGGGGGTCCCATCCGTGGTGAGTCCGTGGCAGGTTGTATGAGGTGGAGCATTAGCTTCTCTGACATAGAGAATGTGTGGGTGCTCAGCTGGGTACCGCTCGTCTTCACTGTCTGTAACTTCTCCCTCCTCTCTTTCAGCTCCCTCATGCGGTGTTGGGCTATTTGTAGCTGTGCATCCCTCCAGTTGTCGGTCACCTCCATTCACAACTTCTTCAGCTGCATCGCCGCTTTGTACCGCTCCCTGGTGTGCTCGCACCTCTGCACTGTGGTCAAGAGCTCAGCGAAAGTTGTCGACTTCCGTGGTGGTGAAGGGCCGGTCGGCGATGGGCTTGCCAGAGTCAGCGTGGAGGATGTGCCAGAGGGCTGGCTGTCCATCCACGTCTGGTGACAGACGGGTGCTGTTGGTTCCTCATCCTTGAGTGGGGAACTAGGTGATGGTGCTGTGGAACTCAGCTTGGGTGATGGGACCCTCGGACCTGGCTCACTCTCCCTCAGCCATGACAACCTCCAAGGTATCGCCAGCGGCTGCTGATGCGCATTCTTCCTCCAACTCAGCGGCATAAATCCTCTCGGGGGTTCCGAGGTAATACAAAGACATCGAGAGGGCAGCATTGGGTGTAAAGGGCATAGATGTTGTTTGAGGAAGTGGTGGAGTAATAGAGGGGAATGATGAGAGATCGTCTTCGGTTCTCCCACCTCTTATAAGCGTTTGTGGGGTGGTCTTTGAATGTTGGTACTCCACAAGAGCCTCATCGGCGAATAAGTCTTCCCGGTTAACCCACTGATTCTCCAAGTTGGGGTAGCCCTTCCATTTGATCAGGTATTGCTTCTTCCGTCCCTTGCCAAAGTGCCGTTCATCTAGAACCTTCTTGACTTCGTATTCCTCCTCTCTGTCCACCAAATCGGGTGGCGGGCGCTGGTAATTTCTCCCATGGAGTGGAGTCTCGTGGTACTTGGTGAGGAGATCCACATGGAACACTGTGTGAATTTTCCATTGTGGGGGAAGGTTGAGCTGGTAGTTGACAGGGGACATCACCTGTTCAATTTCAAAGGGGCCATGCCATTGTGGAGCGAGTTTCACTGTTGGCTGGTGAGTGCGCAGGTGATGTCCCTCCAACCACACAAGGTCTCCTTGTTTGAATTTCGGCCCTGTCTTATTTGTGACCCATGACTGCTGCGCCTTTTTGATAAGTTCCTGTGCCTGTCTCCGTGCTTCCTGGAACTGTTCAGTCCTGAGCGCTACCTGTGGAATGGGTGATGATTTATCCATCCAATCAGTGCGCGGGTTATACCCCATGAGGAGATTGAAGGGTGACTCCCATGTGTATTCATGTGGCCAGTTATTATGTGCAAATTCTGCGAGGGGTAGGTATCCGCACCAGTTGTCCTGCCGTTCGTTTGCCCAGAAACAGAGGTATTGTTCCACCCATTGATTTGTTCATTCTGATTGTCCGTCGGTTCATGGGTGGTACGTGGTAGAGATATTTTGTTTGATGTCTAGGATTCTGCAGAGCTCTCTCATGAATCGACTGGCAAAGTGGGGGTCATGATCGCTTATGATCTTTGTAGGAAGTCTGAAGCGAGTGAAAACGTGCTTCAGATACAAATTGGCGACTCCCTCCACGCTGATTTCTTTGTTACAGGGTATAAAGATGGCTGCTTTGCTACAGTCATGGTCTGTTATCGTTAGTATTGTATCATACCCCTGTGATTGCGGTAACTTAGTTATAAAATCGAGGGCTATTGTTTCAAATGGCATTGCTTCCGGTCTGGGGTATATGGGGTTGAGAGGCGCCTTGTCACGTCTATGTTGAACCTTGATGCGCTGACATTCGGTGCATCCCTTGATGTATTCTAAGGCATCCTTAGTTAGTCCTGGCCACCAATATGCACGCCCTGTAAGTTGGGTGGTTCTCTTAATCCCTGGATGTCTGTAAGTGGGGAGGTCATGATGGTCATGCAGTATACATTGCTTATCGTGAATGCCCCTGGTTACTACTCATCGCACGTCCTTGTACCATATGCCTTCTATTTTTTTGAGTCGGTGTGCATCCACCCAGGGTTTAAGAATGGCCTCGTTTTGTTCGTATACGGGGTCCTCCGGGGCGATGTCCCTAGGGGTCAAGTGGTCCTTGTCGGTTCGTATTCCTTCAATATTGGTGCTGCATATGAAGACCTTGTCCGGTAATACTGTGATATTGTCATTGTCTCCTTCTCCCTGGTCGTAGTCTGGTCTTCGTGATAATGCGTCTGCTCGTCTGTTTGCGGATCCTTTAATGTGGTGAATTTCAAAGTCATATTCCGATAGTTCAAGTACTTCCCTTGCCACTCTCCGGCTGATTTTCTGAGGGCTTCTCCAGTACTGCAAGCTCATGTGGTCAGAGAAAACTTTGGTTCGGTGTGGTGATCCTGCGAGTAGTGGTCGCCAGTGTCAGAATGCCTTGACTATTGCTAGCAGTTCTAGGTCATAAATGTCGTAATTTCATTTGGCTTCGTTGAGTGTAGTTGAGAAATAGCCGATAGGGTGTCATTTTCCATCGTCCTTTCATTGTAACAGTACCGCTCCTATCACAAACCCTGATGCATCAACTTCTAGCTCGAATGGTTTACTCAGCTGCAGGTGTGCCAATACTGGTTCCAACGTAATGAGCCCTTTGAGTTTATTGAATGTGTCATGTTCTGTTCCTGTCCATTTCCAGTCAGCTCCTTTCTTTGTTAGTTGGTTCAGGGGCTTTGCGTGATGTGAAAAGTTTCGAATGAACGTGCGGTAAAAGTTGCAAAAACCCAAGAATGATCAGACGTCTTTGACTTTGGTGGGTGTTGGCCAGTCTTTGATACCGGAAATTTTGATGGGGTCTATGCATGTCACCCCCTTTTCAAGGATTACCCCCAGGTAATCCATATGAGGTGCATGGAATAAGCACTTTTCTAGCTTATAGTAGAGGTCGTGCTTAGCTGATATTTCCAGTACATCTTTGACTGCCGCAATGTGATTGTTCATACTCTTCCCAATGTGTGTTGCGATTCCAATATCGTCCATGTATACTTGTATGGTGGTTCCCCTGAGTTTGTGTTTGGTGATGATGTCCCGACATATGTGGTTCATTATTGTCTGGAATGTTGCGGGGGAATTTGTTAGTCTGAAGAACATCACTGTTGGTTCGAATAGGCCATATTTTGTCTTGAATGCTGCCTTCTCTTCGTCACCTTCCTTGATCCGTATGTTGTGTAGCCCCATCGTACGTTGAGCTTGGTGTATATATGGGCATTGCTAAGGTCTGTTATGAGGTCAGTGATGAGAGGTAATGGATACTGGTTGTGTATGGTGAATGAATTAAGGCGTCGGTAGTCCTGTACAGGTTGTAGTTTACCGTCCTTCTTTTTGATGAAGAAGAACGGTGAAGCGTAGGGAGATTTGGATGGTCATATGTATCCTTTACTGAGTTGTTCCGTTAGAAATGCCTGGAGGGCTTGGTCCTCCTCTTGCGTAAGTGGGTACACTTTGCAGTCTATTGCTTCAGGCGCTTCTTTCTTGAGCTGGATTTCGTGATCCCATACCTATGAGGGTGGGAATCGATGTGATGCTTCTTTGTTGAATAGTTGGTGATACGTGGAATAACAAGGCGGCAACTCAGCTTTTACAGTGTATTGTTTCACCTGGATTGCCAGTTCCGTGGATGTGGTTCTTCCTTCTACAAATTCTTCTTCCTCTAGCTGAGTGACAATGCGGTTTTAATGAACTTCCATTATGGCCGTCGCAATCGTTGGTCGTAGGTTTCTGGGATTGATGGTTCTAAGGACCACCGGCAGTGCATCCTCCTTGATCACTGCATGTCTCCAGCTGAAGGTCAGTTCGTACGTGGCCAGCCAGGGATATCTGAATACTATGTCTTCACTGCCAATGTCCGTAACGAGGAATCTCATTTCTTTGTGGATTCCTTTTGTTTGTACGTCCAGATCTACGTAGTGCGTGATTAGTCCTGCCCTGTTTTCCATGTTGTCAATATTCCATATCTTTTTTGGCTGTTCCAGCAGCTTCATTCCGATACCCATCCGCTTTACAAAAGCAGGTTGTAGGAAGTTGTCAGTGGCTCCTGAGTCCACCAATGCTCTGATGTCGGCCATGGCGTAATTTGTGCGAATCGATACTGGAATTCTCATAGAATGGTAGCAAGTTATGATCACAGAATTACATTTTACTGCCCTTACCCAGGCCAATGGGTTCAGGTGCTTCAAAAATCCTCTCTTTTCCACAGATCTTGTAATATGAGGTCCTTTACCTCATCTTCTTTGGCTGCTACCCCCTTCATCCATTGGTCTGCTCGTTGTTGAGGGGTCTCGGCTTTTGCCGCTCTGACAGGCTCTTCTTCTAAGTTGTCATGATAGGCATCGGTCCTTTGACTGCTGCTGGGCTGGTTATAGGTATGCTGTGGGCAATTTTGACTGAAGTGCCCCTTCTGTCCACAAGTGTAACAGGTCACTTCCCTCATGTCACATTGCCCCCGTCCTCGTCCCGTAAATCCTCCTCTTGGTGGGGGATTCCTAGGGTGTGCCCAGTCCCAGTTACCTTGGATTTCTTCAGCTCCCGTGAGTCTCCCTCGGACTTGGTCTGTGGATGTGTCCATGGTGTTTGGGTCTCTGAGAATATTGCAAGGAGGGCCCCATCCCGTGCCACATGTGTTTCTCTATGTCCCTCCACTGTTGTTCTGCTGCCTTCCTGGATTCATAAGGCCTTGGTGTTGTTCCAGTCGGGCCTTCATGTGTATGTATTGTTGTTGTCTTCTGATGACCGCCTCCTTCCATTCCTGGAAGGTCTGGGGGTTGTCGTAGGTGTAGGCCTTCTCGTACAGGTCTCAGGGTAGTCCATCCATGAACAGATCCATCGTAAGAGGTGAATCCAACCAATAGTTAGCTTGTCTTGCCAACTGTTCGAACTGCGTGATGTACGCGTTGATATCTCCCCCTGTCATTCTAATTCCCTTCTTGAGCATCGCCTGGGCTTGCTCCATTTCTAGTGTATTTGAAAACCTTCGGTTGAAGGCCGTGATGACTTTGATCCATAGGCATGGGTCGTTATCCATGATTCCAGCGGTGACTTGTCAGTTGAGCCATCTACTGGTTTCTGTGATCCAGTTGTTAACATCCTTTCCTTGGATGTAAGTGAGGAATAACATAGCTCGTCTGTATGCATTGGCCATGATGGGGTTGTTATTGTTGATGCCCCAGTACAGTTCCCACTATGTGAGGAACTCTTCGGTTTTATATCTGTCCCCTTTGAATACTTCTGGGGTGTTCCCTGCAAATTTATCAGAGTGGTGTCCTCCTCCTGGTCCTGGTACTCCTCCGCCTATTGGTCCTCCTCTGGGTATCCCTCCACCCGGTGGTCCTCCTCCTCCTGGCGGTCCTCCTCTGCGTATTCCTCCATTTGGTGATCCATCTGGGGGTCCTCCTCTTGGTGGAGGGTCAGGTCAGTCTGGTCTGATTGCTTGGAATAAGGCAGCGTCATCTGCTGTCATTACGTGTCCTGTTTCCGGATGGATAGGAAGTTCTACTTCCTGTGTTTCGGTTAACGTAGCCATGGGAGGGTAAATGGTGATTTGCTCAGCCCTTTCAATGAACCCTTGCTCCAATGGTTCTAGTGTTTGTGCAGGCTCCTCGTCTGATTTGGATTCTGAATGGTTAGTGTGTTCAGAAGGTGCAGAGGCGCTTCGGTCTTCTTCTCCGTCGATAGGTCCCCAATTGTTTCTTGCAACTATTTCCTCTTCGTAGATGTCACAACCATACCTATGGGGAAGAGTGTCGATAACTCTCCACTTGTCATCTTCTCAGTTGACTCTGCACCAACAGGTTCATTCGAAATTAAACTCAACTGGTCGAGGTCCGTGTGCCTGTCTGATGATATATCCTTCTACTCCATTGGTGTTACCCCAATGAGCCTCTTTGAGGTATCTGGTTGGTATGTTTCTGGTCCCTCTCCGTGGGATTTCGTAGGAATGGAATCCTTCTCAAATCCAAAGTTCTCTTGTAGATACTTGTGCCATGATGGGGATCTTGGTCTTAATATTATGCTTCAGTAAGTGTGGGCCTTGCTTTAGGCGGTGATAAGGCGCAGGTACTTAGCTTTGTAATATCCTAAGTTGAATGTGGAGCACCAAGCCTCAACACAACGACAACTTGCAACTGGGAAGACTTCTTGGTAAGCCTTATGCAGTGCACTCCTTGGTCACAAGCCTTCTGAGTAAGACTGGAGAGGAGTCGTGAAACCGATGATTCAAGAAGACCAAGATGGCGATCCTTGGTCTTCCTCTGCTACTACTTATACACAGTGACAGAGGGATTTAAAGCACCTCCCGAACAATATTGGCCTATAGCATATCTAGCTCAAACCCTAGTATTGCTATCCTAGTAATCAGTAAGCATAAAGTACCATGTGATACTACTGCTGACTGATAACACGTGAAAGAGACTGTCCCTGACTAATGTAAAGAATCACAAGCTTACTACCATAGTCAGAACCTAGTAGTAAGCACCAAAGTCCATTCCATGACACCTGGACATGCACTAGACTTTAGTGTGCTTGATGATGAGAGTGAACGAAATCTCTAAGTCAAATACAAAGGGGACTCCCCTTAGTCGTAATGACAGGCAAATCAGTGGAACCTCTTGTGTTACACTGGCCTAAGTTTACGAAGTACAACTTCCTGTACTTGCAGCACAAGATGGCAAACTATAAGGACCCAAAGGGAGAAGAGAAGAGAGAAGAGGATTCAATGCAAAAGATCAATGGCAACTGAAGAAGACCAAGATAGCAAGTCTTGGTCTTTGATGACTATTATTTATACAGTTATGTGAGGGCTTTAAAGCGCCTCTTCAATAATAACTATCCTATTGCATAAGTAGCTTGAACCCTACTACAGCAATCCTAGGAATCACTCAGCAATCACATGTGATTGCTGAGTGCTAACTGATACAACTAAGTCCATGACTAATTACTACTTACTACCATAGCCACAACTGGTAAGTAAGAGTCCACATCATTCATGACACTTTGACTACTACTTCAACTTGTATTCTGATCCTTCTAACGGCCTGGAAGTCCAACTGTGACAGTACGAGTCTAAGGGACCTGGATATCTTCCATTTCCTAAGTGTCAATGGAAGTAGTACAGATGAGATTATCTGCTAAGACATCCATTCCATGGGCATTTAGCTGCCAATAATAAACCCAAGCTGCTAAGCACAAGTTGGCATGTAATATAATGCCTGAATGCTGCCAATTCCCTATTCCCTTGGTCTCTCTGCTCTTAAAAATCTAGTCCCTCACTCCCCCTCTCTGAAAAAAGAAAATAAACACCCAGGACCAAACCAATGAAGGCCCCAAGCCCACCCTGACTTCTGTTTACTAGGCCAATTGGCCAGGTGATGAATCTGGAGATATGGACTATGACTACACTCTACAATCTGATGACTCAGGCACCAATTTTAATAGGGAGTCAGTCATATCTGGTGACTTAGATATAATTGCTGGAAAGGGCCAAACCAGTGAAATTCAGGGTTATGGTACAGGTGAAGTGTCATGGCTGAGATTTTGAGCTCCTGCGAGAGCATGCCACCAAGCTGCCCGAGCCAGCCCACATTGGACAACTATGAGTGGACCCTAGATTCTGAGGCATTAAGAGAAGCCTTGATAAGAAAGGGTGACCTAAGCATGTGGGCATTGTGCCCTGAACCAGCTAAGTCCCACACTCCTGTCAAGAGTAGCAATGAAGAAGCTGAGGACCCTTATGAGCAGGATGAAGCTCGTGCCCGTTTGATGTATGCCCACTTCTGGGGCAGGGATATAGGAGAGTCATGTGACATATCACATGAGGCATCACCTAAGCATGTGTGTCTTAGGTATGCTGCAGCTGGTTATCTGGTTGGTGATAATATGGACTAGGCCTTCATGCCTGCTTTCTGATGCACTTTCTGATGGATGCCTCATGTACTGTATGAGTGCTGCCTCATGTTTGATGGATGTTGGTGCCTTTATAGGCTGGTCCAATTATGTTTCTCCCTTGTGTTTCAGCCTGTGGAGCCAGAGCCCTTATGGCTATTGGCTAGAGATAAGGACTTAAGGTTCATGCTGATTCCGAACCTTATCTACTAGTAGTATAAGTACTAGCTTGTCTTCACATGTATTCTCTATCTTGAGATTCTCTTGGAATCGTACCACCTTGTGAATCCACACTCTAGTTCCCCTCTGCCTTCCTAAGGGCCTTAGTTGGTCTTCTCTACCAAACCCTTAGATGTTGTCTTGTTATGCCACTTCTTAGCAAGCCATCCCCTTTGGTTTTCCCCTTCCTTCTCAGTTGCAACCACTATTGCAGTGGTTTTGCCTTGGTTGTTGTGTGCAATACAAGCGTTCTAAGAAACCCTAGCTCAAGTTGAGCTAGACAGCTGGTGCAACCATTACATGAAGCAAGGTATGCATTCCCATCATTTGCACATATGCCCTTTACTAAAGTCACCTCACACTTAAGGCAAGAAGATATTGTGCTAAAAGATGAGCAAGTAAGCATGTTGCAGGGACACATTGTCGAATTTAGAGCTGCTGACCCAGAGGCTCGGTTAAAACTCATTCAAGACTCTGTTGACCGCATTAAAAGAACTTGGAGACAAGGTGTGGGTTTCCACAGAGAGACTGTAGAGACAGTACATGCACTCTCAGTTATAATGTGCCATCTCATATTTTTTCAGCTTGTCCATCGCTACTTCTACAACAACAATGGTAGATGGCAGCAAAACCTGCTGAACATTTGTAGAAAGTTCACATATAACAATGTTTTAATTGACATCCATTAAAAGGAGCTTGACAAGACTACTATTAGGATGTCAGGGTCAAAACCTGAATCAGCAGCCTACCTTGGCTGCTACAAGAAGGCTATCAAGACTATCAACAAGGGATTGGATGAAGAAACATAGGGGAAGTACAGGGCAGAGGCAAAGAAATGGACAGAGCAAAAACTACCACCTTGGCAGCAGCAGTGGTATGTACATGCCTATTATTCTATAGTCAGCAGGTGACTAAATCTTGCCACCTAAGGATGTTTGAGAAGCATGGAATCAGCATATTATGGAGCTTTTCTAAGTCCATGTACCACCAATTTGGAGTGTGGGTTGCCATTTTAGCTGGGTACTGTGATGGCAATGGTGAGCCTGCAGTCACACTGTATATATATAGCCCTGTCTACTTATAACAATCTAACAACTCACATCCTAGCTATGATAACAACAATGAGCTAGGTGGAACTTCCTTCAAAGCCCATCACAAAGATTGGTCAAAGGACCCAATCATTGAGGACTTCACAATATGGACTGCTAAGTCCTTTGGTTGGAGAATTACATTGCTTCCAGAGAAATGCACTAACATATCATCTTAATAGGTATCCATTCCGGCAATGGCAGTAGAGAGGATGGCAAAAAGAAGGATGCAACACCAAATATCAAGCTGCTAATGGATGAGCAAGGATACCCCATGCTGCCAAGCTAGGAAGTGATTGACAGTGAGGGACTTATATATAAGAAGTTCCTTATTGGCAAGTTTATAAGTGAGATATACCATAAGTACACTGCAGTTTTTTGCAGCAAACTTAGTCCCTTATCCAAATTTCAGAGATCACTGTAGGTGGGGGCAAGGGAAGAATCCCTTAGGCTAGACTACAAGAGGCCCAAGGTGACTTCATCCTTGTGGAGTATTTGCCAGAGGGCATTACCCTCATGCAGTACCATCACATTCACCTTGAGGATGCCAACTTCCTACTCAAACACTGGACATAAAGGCAAGCCACTGGCAAGATCCCATTTCACTTCAAGAAAGTGGACAAGGCTGATTAGCATGGTAAGTGGTGCTTAGGGGAGGAGGTCTCCATTGGGGTGGGGCCTCTAGACCATGTGGAAGGGGATTTGCAGGAAGTCCAAGAGGACCAGGCATAGGAGAGTGATAGGGAAACCCAGGGAGATGGTAGGGGTTTAGCCAATGAGGGACCTGATGGGCAATGCCAAGGAGATACTGCTGGGAGCATAAGCAGTATAAGTGAGCTCCTAATCAATGGCAATGGCAGATAATAATCTCATATTCCTGAACCTCAAGCATCCACAGCCTCTCCCTCACTGTTGTTCCAACTGCCAAAAGTCTGGCCAAGCTGCCAATACAACAAGACAGGGGACATCCAGCTCTAGATTAACCCAACCCTCTTCCCACTCACATTTGCCCACATGCTCACATTCTCATATAATGCCACCCTCTCACTAGCAGCTCAAGGGTGGATCAGGTTGCTGATATGTTTGCACATCATTTGGATCACAGTTCCAGCTCAACATCTGGGCCTCCTGCGTAGGAACACACCACTAACATGTTACAGTCAGGCCTTTGGGCCATCAGTAATTCAGACTAATTATAGTAGTGTGATGTCTTGTCACGTGGACTCTTGCTTATGGGTTATGACTACTGTAGTAAGTAGTAATTAGTCATGGACTCATCATATCAGTCAGCACTCAGCAATCGCATGTGATTGCTGAGTGATTCCTAGGATCATTGTAGTAGGGTTCAAGCTACTTACACTATAGGATAGTCATCATTGAAGAGGTGCTTGAAAGCCCTTAAGTAACTGTATAAATAGTAGGCAATGAAGACCAAGAAATGCCATCTTGGTCTTCTTTACAGTTGCCATTTCTCTCTCAGTCCAAATCCTCTATTTGCTCTTAGTCTTGGCCAGCATACTTCTGAGTCACCTTGTTATTTGACTTGTACAATGACAAGTCCAATCCTTTACAGCTAGTGTGACATAAGAAGGTCCACTGCTAGCCACGTTGTTACATAGAGGGAGTCACCTCTATATTCAACTTAGTTGTTTTTGCAGAAGTTCACCCCTTGTTTACAGTCAGTTGTGCTTAAGTTAAGCACATGTCTAGGCAAGACATAACATAACAACCAAGTATGCAATATGATTTTTTTATAACACACTGAAACTCAGAAGCTCTTACCCAGGTGGCTGCTGATGGGGGCCAAGGGCCACTCCCAGCTCTAAAGAGCACTGGTGCCAAAAGGCAACAAAATCAAAATTACAAGACTAAAGATAAGAACAGCACAGCTTCTGGTGCCCACCCTAAGCACCAGAAAGTCAATCACCACTTAGGAAATGTAGCACCTGATACTCAATGATTAGCATATGCAGTGTGGCCTATAGAGTGGGCCAGAGAAGCAAAGTAAGTGGTTTCTTCCTCATTGTGTATAGAAGGTGAACACTTCTAAACTGTAGAAGTGGGAGTGCATCCACAAGGGAGGGGGCATGTCATTAGGAGTCCCTTTGGAGGGGTATTGCAGGGCTATATGATATCATTTTACCCATATCCCTTTGCATCTCTCTCACTCATTCAAATATCACTCATATCACATTGTATGACACAGAAGGACAATATATTTTGTAAAAGTAAAAAAAAACCAAGCTAGTGTGGTACTTTACAGACCTGCCCTATCCAACCTTTCTTCAACTTCAAGCTTCCACCTTTTGTGCTTGACCTTCTGCTCTTCATACTCATGCCTCTACTCCTCCAGCTCATCCATCCTCCTCTCAAGAGACCAGAGTCAGTTGTTGAAGTTGGCATCAAATACTGGCAGGATTTGTATTGAGGAGCTGCCAGAGGGCTGCCAACAAGTGCTGCATCTACCTTTTCACTGCCGCACAAAGATGAGTGATGTGTTACACTTTGATTAGCGTGGGCCTTGCTTTAGGCATGTGACGGCGAGAGACTCAGCTTTGCATCTAAGTTGAACATGGAGTCTGATACTCAACATGTTGATATACACAACTGGGAGGGTGCTTCTGATGCCCTATGCAGTGTGATGAGTTTGTAAGATGACTTCCCTTGATAAAGTCAAGGAGTCACAACAAGAGAGAAGAGAAGACAATAACTCAATATCCAAGAAGACCAAGATGGTGATCCTTGGTCTTCCTATGCTACTATTTATACATGATGATTGTTACGCTTTGGTAAGCGCAGGCCTTGCTTTAGGCAATAATAAGACACGAGTACCTAGCTCTGAAATCTGCTAAGTCGAATGTGGGCCCCTGGGCTTCAACACGATGACAATCTGCAACTGGGAAGGCTCGTCTAGCTAGCCTTATGCAGTGCACTTCTTGTAGCAAGACACACTAAAGAAAACAAGAGGTTGATCTGAACCGATGATTCAAGAAGACCAAGATGGCGACTCTTGGTCTTCCTGCACTACTATTTATACACAATGATAGAGGGCTTTAAAGCGCCTCCTAAACGATATTGACCTATAGCAATACTAGCTCAAACCCTAGTATCGCTATCCTAGTAATCAGTAAGCGTAAGTAGCATGTGATACTACTGCTGACTGATAACACGTGAAAGATAGTGTCCCTGACTAATGTAAAGAATCACGAGCTTACTACCATAGTCAGAACCTAATAGTAAGCATACAAGTCCGATCTGTGACATCACCCCCTTTTCAGGAGCGACGCCCACGGAGCCCGGGCGGTCCCATCCATCCTGCCCTTACATCTTCTATCCTTTGCATAGCCCACACCCACTTCAACCTACTGATGCACCAGGCTTTGTCAGCCGCTAGTCACCCCCTCGTGTCCTGTAGCTCTGTTATCCATGCCTCCAACCGCCCCATCTCTGCCCCCAATGCCAAGTATCGTCGGATCTTGGCCACAAGGCTTATGTCCTTGCACTCAAGGACGGCTTGGTTGACGGCCACGGCGTCATCGTAGCCCCTGTCAAAGAGGATCAGATCCTCCTGGGCATACTTGAGGTGAGAGGCAGGGTGCACCACGTACTGGGGTGCCGCATACAGGGGTTTTGGGAACACCCTGTCAGACTCGTCGATCAAGCCGAGCACAATGGGATCGTTGCTCATGATGGCTTGGACGTATTTGGCTGGGCACGTCATGCCATCGGGGGTGGTGATGGGGAAGTGAATGTAATCGGGTCCCTGATTGACCCAGAACCCGTGAGGTGCATGGGCGTTGGTGATGGAGCCGATGGCTCGGTCGGCAAGCTGGGGACGGATATGACCCCGGTAGAGGGGGGTCCTGTCGGTGGCAAGGGCGTGTCAGGTTGTATGAGGTGATACATTAGCCTCTCTGCCATAGTGAATGTGTGGGTGCTTAGCTGGGTAGCTTTTGTCCTCGCTATCCGTGACCTCTCCCACTTCTCTCTCATCTCCGTCATCCGGTGTTGGGCTGTTCGTAGCTGTTCTTCCCTCCAGTCGTCGGTCACCTCCTTCCATGACTTCTTCGGCTGTGTCAACGCCTTGTACTGCTCCCTGGCATGCTCGGACTTCTTCACCACGGTCGAGAGCTCGGCGAAAGTCATTGACTTCCGCAGTGGTGAATGGCCAGTCGGCGATGGGCAGTCCGGTGTCGGCGTGGAGGATGTGCCAGAGGGCTGGCTGTCCATCAACGTCTGGGGACAGACGGGCGCTGTTGGCTCCTCATCCTTGAGCGGGGAACTGGTGGATGGTGCTGTTAAACTCAGCTTGGATGATGGGTCCCTCGGACCTGGCTCTGTCTCTCTCAGCCATGACGACCTCCATGTCACCGGCAACGGCTGCTGATGCCTGCTCTTCTTCCAACTCAGCAGCAAAAATCCTCTTGGGGGTTCCGAGGTAATATGAAGTTGTCGAGAGGGCGGCATTTGGGGTGAATGGCATGTGAGGGTGTGGAATGTTAGTGGTGTTGATAGTGGGAGAGGATGAGACGTCCTCCTCGATTTTCCCACTCCTTATAACTGTCTGCAAGGCGGCTTTCAAACTTTGATACTCCGCCAGGGCTTTATTGGCAAATAGGTCGTCCCGGTTGACCCACTGATTCTCCAAGTCGGGGTAGCCCTTCCATTTGACTAGGTATTGTTTCTTCCGTCCTCTGCCGAAATGCTGTTCGTCTAGAACCTTCTCGATTTCGTATTCCTCTTCTCCGTTTACCAGATCGGGTGGCAGCCGTTGGTAGTTCTTCCCATGGAGTGGAGTCTCATGATATTTGGTGAGAAGGTCCACATGGAACACTGTGTGAATTTTCCATTGCGGGGGAAGATTGAGCTGGTAATTGACAGGGGACATCACCTGTTCTATCATGAAGGGTCCATGCCATCTGGGAGCGAGTTTCGCTGTTGGCTGGTGAGTACGTAAATGGCGTCCTTCTAGCCATACGAGATCTCCGAGTTGGAATTTAGGGCCGTCCCTGGCTTTGACCCATGATTGCTGCGCTTTTATGATCAGTTCCTGAGCACGCTTCCGTGCTTCCCGGAATTGTTCTGCCCTGAGTGTCACCTGTGGAATAGGTGACGGCTTATCCGTCCAGTCGGCTCATGGATTATACCCCATGAGGAGGTTGAAGGGTGATTTTCGTGTGTATTCATGTGGCCAATTATTATGTGCGAATTCAGCAAGAGGTAGGTATCCGCACCAGGTGTCCTGTCTTTCATTCGCCCAGAAGTGGAGATATTGCTCCACCCACTGGTTAGTTTGTTCGGATTGGCCATCTGTCCACAGGTGGTATGCAGTGGAAATGTTTTGTCAGATGCCTAGTACTCTGCAAAGCTCCCTTATGAAGCGGCTGGCAAACCGCGGGTCTCGGTCACTTATTATTTTGGAGGGGAGTCTGAACCGTGTAAAAACGTGTTTCAAATACAAGGCCGGGACCTCTTCTGCGCTAATTTCTTCATTGCAGGGTATGAACACCACAGCTTTGCTGCAATTGTGATCCGTTATAGTTAGTATAGTATCATACCCTTGGGAACATGGCAACTTAGTTATGAAATCGAGTGCTATCGTCTCAAATGGCAAGGCTTCTGGTTTCGGGTAGATGGGATTAAGTGGGGCTTTGTTGCGTTGGTGTTGTATTTTGATACGTTGGCATTCGGCACACCCTTTGACGTATTCCAACGCGTCTCTGGCCATTCCTGGCCACCAGTAGGTGCATCCTACGAGTTGCATGGTTCGTTTAATGCCTGGGTGTCCGTGAGCTGGTAGGTCGTTGTGATCATGGAATATACGTCGTTTGTCATGAATTCCCCCGGTGACTACTTGTCGTCCATCCTTGTACCAGGTACCTTCGATTTTCTTGAGTTGGTGTGCGTCCACCCATGGCGTTAGGATGGATTCCCTTTGTTCATATACTGGGTCTGGTGGCGTGGCGTCGTCTTGTGTGAGGTGGTCTTTGTCCGTCTGTATTTCTTCTATCTGGGCACTGTGTACAAATACCTTGTCCGGCAGCACTGTGATGTCCTTGTTGTCCTCCTCTCCTTGGTCGTAGTCTGGTCATCTTGATAGGGCGTCTGCTCTTCCATTTGCCATTCCTTTAATGTGATGAATCTCGAAGTTGTATTCTGACAATTTGAGTACTTCCCTGGCAACTCGTTGGCTTATTTTCTGTGGGCTCCTCCAGTATTGTAAGTTCATGTGATCGGAGAAGACTTTCGTCTTATGGGGTGATCCCGCCAGTAGTGGTCACCAGTGCCGGAATGCTCTCACAATTGCTAGCAGTTCTAGATCATAAATATTGTAGTTCCTTTCGGCTTCGTTGAGAGTGGTGGAGAAGTAGCTGATTGGGTGTCATTTGCCGTCGTCTTGTTGTTGTAGTAGCACTGCTCCGATTGCGAATCCTGATGCATCAACTTCTAGTTCGAATGGTTTACTCAACTGCAGGTGTGCTAGTACTGGGTCCAAGGTGACAAGTCCTTTTAGTTTGTTAAACATGTTGTGTTCTGTTCCTGTCCACTTCCAGTTGGCTCCTTTCTTTGTTAGTTGGTTCAGTGGCTTTGCGTAGTGTGAGAAGTTTTGAATGAATGCACGATAGAAATTGCAAAAGCCTAAGAAAGATTGGACGTCTTTGACCTTGGTAGGGGTTGGCCAGTCTTTGATACCAGAAATTTTGATGGGGTCCATGCGTGTCACCCCCTTTTCAAGGATTACCCCCAGGTAATCCATATGAGGCGCATGGAATAGACACTTTTCTAGTTTGTAATAGAGGTCGTGTTTGGCCGAGATTTCCAGTATGTCCCAAACCGCTGCTATGTGGTCTGTCATGCCGTATCCTACCCATGTTGCTATACCGATGTCGTCCATATATACCCGAATTGTGGTCCCCCGTAGTTCATGCTTTGCTATGACATCCCGACATATGTGATTCATCATAGTCTGGAATGTCGCTGGTGAGTTAGTTAGTCCAAAGAACATGACTGTAGGTTCGAATAATCCGTATCTTGTTTTGAAGGCAGCCTTCTCCTCGTCTCCCTCTTTAATGCGTATGTTGTTATACCCCCATCGTACGTCGAGTTTGGTGTATATGTGGGCGTTGCTGAGGTCAGTGATAAGATCGGAGATGAGGGGTAGGGGGTATTGATTGCGTATCGTGAAGGTGTTGATTTGTTGGTAATCTTGCACCGGACGCAGTTTACCATCTTTCTTTTTGACGAAGAAGAATGGTGATGCGTATGGGGATTTCGAAGGTCGTATGTATCCTTTGCTGAGTTGTTCCGTCAAGAAGGCCTTGAGAGCGGTATCTTCTTCTTGTGTTAATGGGTAGATCTTGCAGTCTATAGCTTCTGGGGTTCCCCTTTTAAATTGTATTTCATGGTCCCATATCCTGGCTGGGGGGAATCAGTGCGATGCCTCTTCATTGAATAGTTGGTGATACTCGGCATAGTAGGAAGGCAACTCAGCTTTAACGGTATATTGTTTTGCCTTTATTGCCAGTTCGGTAGACGTAATCCTCCCTTGTACGATTTCTTCTTCTTCCAGTTGTTGCACAATATCTTCCTTTTGCTCCGTTGTGATAGCCGCAATTGTAGGTCGCATCCTATGGATTTGAGGGTTTACTGTCCATAGTACTATGGGCAGTGCGTCCTCTTTGATGACTGCGTGTCTCCAGCTGAAGGTTGGTTTGTATGTGGCCAGCCACGGGTAACCGAAGACGATATCTTCGTTGCCTATATCCGTTATAAGGAACCTCATTTCTTTATGGATTCCTTTGGTTTGCACATCGAGATCTACGTAGTGCATGATTAGTCCAGCTTTATTCTCGGTATTATCGATATTCCATATCTTTTTGGGTTTTTCCAGCGGTTTCATTCCGATCCCCATCCGCTTTACAAAAGCGGGTTGTAGAAAGTTGTCGGTGGCTCCGGAGTCCACCAACGCTCTGATGTCGGCCATGGTGTAATTTGTGCAAATCGATACTGGAATTCTCATAGAGTGGTAGCGAGTTATGATCACAGAATTACATTTTACTGCCCTTACCCAGGCCAATGGGTTCAGGCGCTTCGAAAATCCTCCCTCTTCCATAGGTCCTGCAAAATGAGGTCTTTGACCTCGTCTTCTTCCGCTGCTACTCCCTTCATCCACACGTCGGCCCGTTGCTGTGCAGTTTTGGCTCTTGCCACTTGTATAGGTTCTTCTTCATATTGCCCCACATCGGATCTTCTACTGCCACTAGGTTGGTTATAGGTGTGCTGCGGGCAGTTACGGCTGAAGTGTCCTTTACGCCCGCAGGTATAACAGGTTACTTCCCTCATGTTGCGTCACCCTCTGCCTCTCCCTATGGCTCCTCCTCTTGGTTGCGGGTTCCTTTGATAGTTACGATCCCTGTTCCCTTGGATTTCTTCGGCCCCCGTGAGTCTTCCTCGGACTCAGTCTGTGGAGGTGTCCATAGCATTGGGATCTCGTAGTATGTTACGAGGTGGTCCCCATCCTATATGTCGTGATCCGGCTCACCATAGACTTTCTTTTTCTTTTACTACTTCGCTTTGACTTACATTCGGACTTCCTCGGAGTACTAACTTGTTGACTCATTACCATGTATGCCTTCCTACTCCGATTCCCCTTCTATTCCTTTCTCCTTTTACGCTTCCCCTTGTTCCCTATTCTATCCCTTCCCCATTTGCGTCTCCTTTTGTTCTCTATTAGTACCCTCTTCATGGGACGGACCTGGAGTAGCTACCTATATAAGCTTGACCATGTATACGCTTATTCTCTAGTCTTGTCTTCGTTCATTATACTAGCGAATACCAGACCTGTCTACTCTTCCACTGTGTGCTTCCTTCTCGTCGTCTCATCACCACTGTCGGTCTTCCCTTAGTTGGGAACCACCTCGAAGCTTTGCGCTTGTGCTATAACAACGCGCACACACAGACCCTAAGTCGCTCGACTTAGTCCCTCGTACTTCGGCCATCTGACCGAAGCCCCTTGTACCTCGTCACTAAGTCCATCGACTTACCCTTGAACCCTTGCTCCTTGGTCGTCCCTCACGGACCTTCGTCACCTAGAACTCCCTCGACCTTGGTTATCGTTTACCAAGTACCTCGTCCTTGTACCCTGCCCTTGTTCCCCTCGTACCCTCGGTGCACGTCGCACAGTAAGGCCCCGCTAGGCCTTAACATAAGACAAGACTCTTCTACCTTGTTGCAGTAACTCCGCTTGCTGCTCCCCCGTACCCACCGACCCACAGCACCCTGAAAACACCGTGGCTAGTCTATTCATCACCTTAGACCCCGTTCACCCCACCAGAGTACCCCGTCGCCCCAGAGCAGACCTCCCTGCCCACATCGTTGGCTCCGCCTACTGGACTACTTTCCCTAGCGATCCACAAGGAGGATATTACCTTAATCACGATGGAAAAGCAGTTCCGGTTGAATTCATCAACCACCATTGGTACCCACTCACCAGAGAAGGCGCAAACTTCTTCGCCTCTCCAGCACACGCTGTCCCAGCAGACCCAGCAGACCATGACCTAGGACTTGGTTGGTACTTACCCACCGATCCCAATAACCCAGATAACGCACTCCCCACCACCGAACCACCGGCTCTTCCCTCTATTCCACGCGTCCCCACTCCTGTCACAGCACCCACCACCACCACTCCACCGGTGCCACCCACAACCACCGCACCAGTCACAGTCCCTACCACCATGACCACCTGCACCATCACATCGGGAGCACTCCGATCAGTTGCTCCAAACACCTTCACTGGTGACCGCACCCTCAGCGGCACCTTCCTCAGCCAGTTCCATCGCTACTGGGCCCTCAATGACAACATCGACATCATGGCGCAACCTTACCTGCGCGTCCTCACCGCCCTGTCCTATATCCAGGGACCCCTCGTCGCTGACTGGGTGGAGGCCCAAGAAAAGGGCCTCATCGCTAAAGTCAAACACTCTACCACCCCCATTGCCCGCACTGATGAAGTTCTATGGGACGCCTTTGAGGCTGACTTCAAAAGTGCCTGGGCCGACTCCACCCACGCCCAATCGGCCTATCAAAAACTCATGAACCTTCGCATGAAGGACCTCGACATTGACACCTACATCGCCACTTTCGAGCGGCTCACCACCGCTGCTGAATGGGAACCCACCGCCAAGGGCACCATCGCCCAGTTCAAAGCCGGACTCGAAGAGTCCATCCACCGTCGTGTCCTCTATAGGGACACCTGGCCTGTCACCATGGACGAGTGGAAGAACGCAGCACGAAGAGAAGTAGAGCGAACGCGCAAGCTGCGCAACTCTAACCTCCTCCTCAACAAAAAGAGGACCCAGTTCCAGTCCACTACGCACACTACACAACCCTGACACACCCAGTCTCACAACCACGGCATCGTCCCCATGGACGTAGATGCCACCACCAGCACCCCCCAAAAGCTCAAGAAGCTTACCCCAGAAGAACGCGAGAAGCTAGCAAAAGAAGGACGCTGCTTCCGTTGTCGTCGTCAGGGACATATGTCCCGTGAATGCCCCCAGCGCCAGAGCACCTCCAGTGCTCGCACCACCTCCACTTCGTCCACCACTGCCCCCTCTACCACCGCTTCCACCACTCCCTCTACCAGCGTCCCCAAGAAAACCAAGGCTCAACAGATTACGGCTATCATAGCCAGCATGACTGAAGAAGAGCGAGGAGAATACCTGGATGACCAGGATTTTCACGATGCCGAACTCTAACAGCCGAGAGCAAGGCAACCATTAGCACCATGTATAGTACGAAGAACGATTCAATGACAATCCCCGTTCAAGTTTACATGTGGCATGGAAAGGCTGAAGTAGAAGTCCTCCTTGATAGTGGGGCAACCAACAATTTCATCGACACTCGCACCGTCTCAAAGTTACACCTTGGGACACAAGAACTATGCACCCCCCGCCTCGTCCACAACGTAGACGGAACCCTCAACCAAGCAGGCTCCATTACCCACCTTACCTACCTCGTCATCAACCAAGGGGCACAAGCAGTAAGAATGCCCTTATACATCGCCAACCTCGGACACGACCGCCTCATCCTAGGTCACCCATGGTTTAAACGATTCAACCCCAGAATCAACTGGACCACCAACACCCTCGAAGGAGGGGACCTCGCACTTCATTCCGTCTCTTATCACAAACACGTCCACTCCCAGATCAACAGTATCGCTCAGAAATGGGCTGAGAAGGCTATCGCTTCCAAAACCCCACCAGTAACCGACATTCCCTCCGAATACCAGCACCATGCCACGGTCTTCTCCGAGAAAGCTGCACAACGCTTCCCCCCTGCCAGAGAAGATGACCACGCTATCACCCTCAAACCAGACGCTCCCGCTACCATCAATTGCAAGGTATACCCCCTCACCCCAGTCGAAGAAGAAGTCACCAAGGAGTTCATTAAGGAACACTTGGAAAAAGGGTACATCGTTGAATCTAACTCCCCCTATGCCTCCTCCTTCTTCTTCGTGAAGAAGAAGGATGGCAAACTACGCCCCACTCAAGACTACAAACCCCTTAACTCATGGACCATCCGCGACACGTACCCTCTCCCACTGATCAACACCATCCTCGAACAGCTCCAGGGGAAGAAGATCTTCACCAAGTTCGATATCCGCTGGGGCTATAACAATATCCGCATCAAAGAAGAAGACCAGTGGAAGGCCGCATTCAAAACACCCTTCGGCCTCTTCCAACCTCGTGTCATGTTCTTCGGCCTCACCAATTCCCCCGCTACCTTTTCCCGCACCATGAACCGCATGTTCCATCACCTCAAGGACCAATACCCCAAGGAACTCTTCATCTACATGGATGATATCCTCATCGCTACCCATGACGACCTATCACGCCACTGCACCATTGTCCATGAAGTCCTTGACCTCCTAGAAGTCGAATCTTACTTCCTCAAACCCTCCAAGTGCGCCTTCGAACAACCCCGTATCGAATACCTCGGCATCATCGTAGATGGTGACCAGATCAAGATTGACCCTGTCAAAGCAGATGGCCTCCGTGACTGGCCACGCGACCTCAAAACCCTCAAAGAGGTCAGAAGCACATTGGGTGTCCTAGGATACCAACGCCCCTTCATCCCGAACTTTGCCAACATCGCCTGCCCCATCACCGCACTCCTGAAGAAGGAGACCCCATTCCGATGGACTCCCGAATGTCACCACACCCTCGACACCCTCATCTCCCACGTACTCTCCGATCCTGCCCTTTCCCAGCCAGATATGTCTAAACCCTTCCAACTAGAAGTCGACGCCTCCGCATTCGCTACTGGGGCGATCCTTTCTCAGAAGGACCATAGGGGGAAATCCCGCGCCATTGGCTTCCACTCCAAGACGTTCACTGAGGCAGAACGGAACTATGATATCCATGACAGAGAACTCCTGGCCGTCGTTCGTGGCCTGGAGAACTGGCGTCACCTCCTAGCAGGATCTCCCCATCCCATCACCATCCTCACCGATCACAAGAACCTCCAATACTACCGTAACCCCCAACGCATTAATCATCGCGTTGCCAGATACCTCCCCAAACTGGCAGACTACCATTTCACCCTTGTTCACCAGCCTGGAGCCTCCAACAAGGCTGACGCTCTTTCCAGGCGCCCTGACTTCTATGATGGTTCAGCGGACAATGACCAAGTCACTGTCCTCCCCCCTTCGCTCTTTGTCAATGCTGCCCTCTCTTCCTCTCTCGATGATCGCGCTCGAGCCCACCAACTCAAGCAGCCGGACCTTCTCTCTAGATGGACGCTCTCTCACAACCTCACTCAGAAGGAGGGCTTCCTCTGGAATGGCTCACGCCTTGTCATCGTGGAAAATGACAATCTAAGGAGGGGGGTAATTTCCCTATATCACGACTCTCTCACAGCCGGACACCCCGGAATTTCCAAGACCCTTTGGGCTATCTCACGCGATTACTGGTGGCCAAACATGAAAACCTCCATCACCAATTACATCAAGGGCTGCGCCACCTGTCAATCACGCAAAAACAACCCTACCAACCCAAAGCCACCGCTCTACCCCATTGCCACAGACCCCCATTCCCTTCCTTTCGAAACCATCGCCTTGGACTTCATTACAAACAGGACAACTGGGTGTCCTGGCTCCCCCTTGCACAATTTGCACACAACTCCTGGCCCAGTTCTACCACCAAGAAGACCCCCTTCGACCTTCTCATGGGACACACCCCACGTGTTCACCAAACCTTCTGCTTCTCCACTGTCCCCTCTGTTGACCAGCGCATGCAGCAGATAAAGGAAGCACGCCAGCAGGCACAAGATGCTATCAAGCGCTCACAAGACCTCATGACTAGGTCCCACACTCGTTTCACCCCTTATTGTGTCGGAGATAGAGTCTGGCTCGAGGCCAGGAACCTTCACACCACCCATCCATCTGCCAAACTATCCCCACAGTGTTATGGCCCCTTCCTAGTCACTGCCGCCATTTCACATACCTCTTACCGCCTTAAGCTCCCTCCGCAATGGAAGATACATAACGTCTTCCATGCTTCCCTTCTCACCCCTTTCAAGGAAACACCCGAGCATGGTCCGAACTTCACGGAACCCTCCCCTGACCTAATCGATGGGGAACCAGAGTGGGAAGTGGAGCAAATTCTAGGGTCACGACGCAGGCGCAATCAATTGCAATATTTGGTCAGGTGGAAGGGCTTCTCCGAGGCCCATGACTCATGGGAACCCTCGGCTCATATTCATGCCGACCAACTTGTCACCAACTTCCATCGGCAAAATCCTAGCTCCATCCGCTCCCTCTGCGACGAACCATACTTAAACCTTGCCTTCTCCCCCACTCCGCTCATCATCCGTTCTATCACTCTGTCACCCACCACTACTTGTCCTATCACGATGTCTGCCTCCCCTGCTACCACCAACGACCGCTCTCTTGCTGACTGCATCGGCTCGCGTGCCACATCCCCTGTCCCTTCTGAGGGAACCTTCGGTGCTCCTGGGTCTCCTCTAGGCAACCCCCTTCCACTGGCTGATCGCATCCAGTCTCCGACACCATCCCCTGAGCCTCTCCCTGTCCCCCCTCGCACTAACTCCCCTGCTTATCTCCATCTCCGTACCCCCGAGCCTCGTCGCCCCCTCACACCGTTCTCTCACCCCCCATCACCTGCCTCTTCCATCGATCTGGGCAACGACAGGACTGACGACGACCCCCCTGCCGGCTTCATGGTCTACGACTCACGATGAGCCAACCATGCTCGTTATGCCTTCTCGATCACCGGGCTGGACGGTACCCCCAAGCGCCCCCATTACATTCGCTATGAATGGGACCGCGAGGGCCACAACCACTACGTCTTAGAACGCCGCAGGGACACTGGCCGCTACCAGGACTATGGAGCTCCCCTCACCGCTGCCCCCTTCCACGGACCCCCTCCTGCCTACCCTGATAACGCCGACCTCTCCCCCTTCCACACCGACCACCCTGACAAGGAGGCCGTCGAAACCGGTCTAAGGGTCCTCAACGATGTTGGGGTCAATGCTGACATCGACAGGTACCGCTTCCTGGAAGAGGAGCATCGTGTCTTGCTGGAACGGGAGAGGGACTTAGCAGACGCTTGGAACGACTGGAGGAGGAGGTCAGGAGTTATCCGGCAGAGGCTGGTCACATCACAGGCGCGCACGCGCCTTCATCCTTATCTCATGGGGAATGCTTACATTCCTCACCCACGCTACACCGACGACGCAATGGCGTCCTCTGGTATTCCCATCAGGGAGTACCTGGAGGACCAACACCCAGGAGGGGAGCGTTACACCCGCTTCCCCATGCCATGGCTTCATGATGAAGAGAAGCCAGGCGTGTCCCGCTGGATCCTGACCCAGGGTCGCGAGTCCCATGCCTCCCAGAAGGCCCCCCTTCCCAATCCACAGCCTGTCCGCCCCTCTGTCCTCAAGTGCACCAAGTGCCGCGTCCCCAACGTCACCCACTCCTCCAAGAACTGCCCCATGTGGCAGCGCTGCTTCTACTGTGACAACGTCAGTCACCCTGCATACAAGTGCTTCTACCCGCACTCTAGATGCTTCGATGGGGAGCGGTGCCGCGTCCCTCCAAAGCACAAGCACTTCAAAGGCGGCTGTGAGTGGTATTTCAAAGCTTGGCAGTCCTTCTACGGACATGACACTCACGACAACGACTACGACGCCTACGACGACGTCAATTGGGAGGCGGAGGATCGAGGTGATTGATGCGTGGAAGCATCTACCAAGAGTGGGGGTGATGTCGTGATCCGGCTCACCATAGACTTTCTTTTTCTTTTACTACTTCGCTTTGACTTACATTCGGACTTCCTCGGAGTACTAACTTGTTGACTCATTACCATGTATGCCTTCCTACTCCGATTCCCCTTCTATTCCTTTCTCCTTTTACGCTTCCCCTTGTTCCCTATTCTATCCCTTCCCCATTTGCGTCTCCTTTTGTTCTCTATTAGTACCCTCTTCATGGGACGGACCTGGAGTAGCTACCTATATAAGCTTGACCATGTATACGCTTATTCTCTAGTCTTGTCTTCGTTCATTATACTAGCGAATACCAGACCTGTCTACTCTTCCACTGTGTGCTTCCTTCTCGTCGTCTCATCACCACTGTCGGTCTTCCCTTAGTTGGGAACCACCTCGAAGCTTTGCGCTTGTGCTATAACAACGCGCACACACAGACCCTAAGTCGCTCGACTTAGTCCCTCGTACTTCGGCCATCTGACCGAAGCCCCTTGTACCTCGTCACTAAGTCCATCGACTTACCCTTGAACCCTTGCTCCTTGGTCGTCCCTCACGGACCTTCGTCACCTAGAACTCCCTCGACCTTGGTTATCGTTTACCAAGTACCTCGTCCTTGTACCCTGCCCTTGTTCCCCTCGTACCCTCAGTGCACGTCGCACAGTAAGGCCCCGCTAGGCCTTAACACTATACCCCTTGTATTTTTCCACGTCAGGTTGCTGTTTCCCTGTGACTTTACTTGGTTTGCAAGGCCTCGATGTTGCTCCAGGTGGGCCTTCATGTGTATATATTGTTGTTGTCGTCTGATAACCGCTTCTTTCCATTCTTGGAATGTTTGTGGATTATCATAGGTGTATGCCTTCTCGTATAAGTCTCGGGGTAGTCCATCCATGAATAGGTCCATTGTGAGAGGTGAATCCAGTCGGTAATCAGCTTGTTGGGCCAGCTGCTCGAATTGGGTCACGTACATGTCGATATCTCCTCCTGTCATCTTGATTCCTTTCTTCAATAGTGCCTGGGCTTGTTCCTTTTCCAGGGTGTTTGCAAATCGCCTGTTAAAGGCGGTGATGACTTCGATCCATAGGCGTGGATTGTTATCCGCGATTCCGGCTGAGACCTGCCAGTTAAGCCACCTGCTTGTCTCCGTGATCCAATTGTTAATGTCCTTTCCCTGGATATAGGTGAGGAATAACATAGCTCATCGGTAGGCATTAGCCATGATGGCGTTATTATTGTTGATTCCCCAGTACAGTTCCCACTGCATGAGGAATTCTTCCATCTTCTGTCGTTCTCCTTTGAATATTTCTGGGGTGTTTCCTACGAATTTGTCGGAGTGATGTCCTCCGCCTGGTAGTCCACCTCCGAGTGGTCCGCCTCCGGGTGCCCCTCCTCCGGGTCCTCCTCCTCCGGGTCCTCCTCCTCCGGGTCCTCCTCCTCTGGGTCCTCCTCCTCCAGGTCCTCCTCCTCCAGGTCCTCCTCCGGGCATTCCTCCTCTGGGTGGTCCTCCCCCCAGTAGGCCTTCTCCGGGTAGTCCCCCTCTTGATGGTGGGTCCGGTTGGTTGGGTCTGATTGCTCAGAATAGGGCGACATCATCTGCCGTCATTACGTGCCCAGTTTCTGGGTGGATGGGGAGTGTAACCTCCTGGGTTTCTGTTAGTGTAGCCATTGGGGGGTGAATGGTGATTTGCTCAGCTCTTTCGATGAGTTCCAGTTCCAATGGTTCTAGTGCTTGGGTGGGTTCTTCGTCTGATCCGCTATCTGAGGCTTCCGGGCCTTCAGAGGGTGCTGAGATGCTTTGGTTTTCTCCATCGATGGATCCCCAGTCATTTCTTGCAACTACTTCTTCTTCGTAGATGTCGCACCCATATCTGTAGGGTAGAGTATCAATGACTCTCCACTCATCGTCTTCTCGATCGACTCTGCACCAGCAAGTTCGTTCGAAGTTGAACTCGACTGGTCGTGGTCTGTGTGCTCCTCTAATTAGGTATCCTTCTACTCCGTTGATACTCCCCCAACTGGCTTCCTTGAGATATTGGGTTGGTACGTTCCTTGTCCCTCTTCGTGGGATTTCATAGGAGTGGAATCCTTCTTGGATCCAAAGTTCTCTTGTGGATACTCGTACCACAATGATAGGATCTTGGTCTTAATGTTACGCTTCAGTAAGCGTGGGCCTTGCTTTAGGCGATAATAAGACGCGAGTACTTAGCTCTGAAATCTGCTAAGTCGAATGTGGGCCCCTGGGCTTCAACACGATGACAATCTGCAACTGGGAAGGCTCATCTAGCTAGCCTTATGCAGTGCACTTCTTGTAGCAAGACACACTAAAGAAAACAAGAGGTTGATCTGAACCGATGATTCAAGAAGACCAAGATGGCGACTCTTGGTCTTCCTGCACTACTATTTATACACAATGATAGAGGGCTTTAAAGCGCCTCCTAAACGATATTGACCTATAGCAATACTAGCTCAAACCCTAGTATCGCTATCCTAGTAATCAGTAAGCGTAAGTAGCATGTGATACTACTGCTGACTGATAACACGTGAAAGATAGTGTCCCTGACTAATGTAAAGAATCACGAGCTTACTACCATAGTCAGAACCTGATAGTAAGCGTATAAGTCCGATCCGTGACAATGATAGAGGGCTTTAAAGTGCCTCCTGAAGTATGTTAACAAATAGCTAAACTAGGTTGAACCCTAGTATTGCTATCCTAGTAATCAGTAAGCTATAGTAACATGTGATACTACTACTGACTGATAACACATGAAAAGTAAAGTCCCTGACTAATGTAAAGAATCCCATGCCTACTACCATAGTCAGAACCTAGTAGTAAGCATTTGCAAGTCCATTCGGTGACATGATGGATAGGGCCACTCAGGTGGGATGTGGTGCTGGATAAATACAGGAGTGACTGTTGGGGTTCCTGTACCTGTGGAGGTGGATGGGGTGGGGGCAAGGGTATCTGTAACTAGAGTGGGGGCTGGGGGTATAGGTAGGTGGAGGGGGGTTGGGGGTATTGGCAGCTGCAGCTCATATGGGGGGATTGGCAGCCAGAGCAGGGCTGAGGCACTCTGCAGCTGGAGCAAGAATAGGGTGCTCTGCAGCTAGGGTGGGAGAGGGAGCAGGGGATTGGGAAACTGGGGAAGGGGAGGGGGACTGCATAGCTGAAGAAGGTGTAGAGGATTGCGTCGCTGTGGTGGTGGTGGGAATGGGGGCAGGGTAATCAGAGGTAGCCACAGGAGAACTACCATGAGATGAACCACTTGCCAAGTTTAGGTGCAAAAGGATTGGGGAGGGAGAAGTCCCTGACCCCAATGCCTGTGGTTTCCTCTGGTGTCCACCCACCTTTTGCTTCCCTGAGTGCATCTTGGCCTGATTGATGTGGAATTGAAGTACTTCTGCTGCCAATAGCAGGCACCAGTTGGTCTTGCCTGTCTTGCTGTTGATGAGCAGCAGGCTGCACCCTTGGTTGTTGTTCCTGCAAGCTTTGCAGGAACGCATCAGGTGTTACATCTTACCTTAATGTGCACTAGACTTTAGTATGTTTCTAGGGGAGAGCGAATGATAGCACAATAATACTAAGTCAAATATGAGGGGAGCTTCCCTTATGCAATGACGGGCTAACAGTGGAGATCCTTAAGTTACACTGGCCTATAGTGAGAGATGACTTCTCATACAGTGCCCCCAAAAACCGTTCAAATGTTTTGAACATTTAGCTTATTTTGGATATAACTTCTGAACTAGAGGGGTTCATGACATGTACCTAGGCTTGTTTGAAAGCCCTTTATCATAGCTATCCAAGAATATACTATATGTGTCCTCAACGTCCTTAGATACTCAGATAATATATATTCTTTCAAGGGTACCCATTTGAACAGTTTTTGTACGATGGTATCCAAGAGTAGTATTTCTCAAATAGCAATACTGATTCTTGTTCCAGAACCCTAAAATTGAGTATGGAGATCATGTGACATAAAACAAAGTTGAAACAGGTACAAACAGCCCAAGATAACCACTTCTTCCTTACCATCATCATCATGAAATCCCTCTCTTCTTATCAAGTTAACTACATCATTTCCCTTCTTCAGGCTGGCCACCCAGTCCGAAGTATAGCTAGAGCTGCCCACAGAAGCATTGGGACAATCAGTAATACTTGTCATCTAAAGTCCTCTAGAGGCCATCCTATCAAGCTCTCCTAACATGATATCTGCCATGCTGCACATCTTCTTGGCTCTGGGGAAGCAGAAACTGCTCCTCAGGTTGCTAGAAGGCTGGAGGCCATCAAGGGTATCACTCTCTGCAATCAGACAGTTCAAAATTGCTTTAAGAAGGTAGGCATTAAAGCAGTTGGAAAGCAGAAGAGGCCCTATCTTAAGCTAAGTTATCACAAAGCTAGAAAGGACTTTGCAGAAAAGTACCTCTACTGGACTGTGGAAGACTAGAAGAAGGTTATTTGGTCAGATGAGACCAAGATCAATTGCATGGGCTCAGATGGCAAGAAATGGGTCTGGAAAAAACAAGGGGAGCACCTCACTGAATGTCTAGTGGAGCCTACACTCAAGCATGGAGGGGGTTCCTTGATGTTATGGGGCTGTATAACTTGGGAAGGAGTTGGGAATGCAGCAAAGACTGATAGGAGGATGAACACTGATCTTTATTGCAGCATTCTGAAGGAGGACCTGCTAGGATCCATCAAGTATTTTAAGAAGAAGTGCAAAGATATTATCTTTTAGCAAGATAATAACCCAAAACACAAGAGCAAGAAGGCCACATCATGGTTCAAAGACCACAAGATTGAGGTGATGGAGTGGCCAGCTCAATCCCCAGACCTTAACCCTATTGAACACCTTTGGGTTCATCTCAAGTAGCAGCTATCAGCATACCCTACCCCCTCAAGGGGATTAATGAGCTATAGGAGTGCACTTAAAGGGAGTGGGAGGCTATTGAACCATCTGTGGTTCAGAATTTGATAGAAAGCATGCCTAGGGGGGTGATGGAGGTATATAAAGCAAATGGAGGATACACAAACTACTAATTTTCACCATATACCCTATGTAAATAGTAACGCACAAAAACCGTTCAAGTGGGTACTCTAGAATTAATTGCCTATATCTTCTTATATAGTTAAGATATAACTATACATAAAATATCCCCAGAAACCCCTTATTAAGGGCTTTCAAACAAGCCTAGGTACATGTTATAAGCCCCTCTAGTTCAGAAGATATATTCGAAATAAGCTAAATGTTCAAAACATTTGAACAGTTTTTAGGGGCACTGTATATGCAGTATCACATGGCAGCTTAGAAGCACGCAACAGGAGAAGATAAGAGAGAGAAGGATTCAATGAGTGAGACCAATGGCAATTGAAGAAGATCAAGATGGCGAATCTTGGTCTTCAGCTACAACTACTTATACATTTACTTGAGGGCTTTAAAGCACCTCTTCAATGATGACTATCCTATCGTGTAAGTAGCTTGAACCCTACTACGACAATCCTAGGAATCACTCAGCAATCACATGCAATTGCTGAGTGCTAACTGATGTAACTAAGTCCATGACTAATTACTACTTACTACCATAGCCACAACTGATAAGTAAGAGTCCACATGATTCTCATGACAATGACTTTGCTACTATTCAATAAGTCTGGACACTTCTGATGGCCCAAAGGCCTGACTGTGACATCAGGTCTGGCTTGCATGTAACACTCAGCAGTGTTATCAGCTTGATGTGAGCGCAGAATTGAGTTTTACAACTAAGTCAAAAAGTCACGTGATCGACAGGATCTTGTATTTGGAATTAGAGGTTTGTGGGATCTTTCACCCAGGAAGGAAGTCAGTGATTAGCTAAGCACAAGTGAGAGCATTCACACTCAAGGCCAACTAGAGAAGAATGGAACAATGGCTAAGATTGTAAAGAGCTCAGACTTAAGGTCCTTGCTCCTATACATGCAGGTTTTTATACATTTTACTACTACCTATGACTCATACTAAGTTGAATCAGTATGAGTCACGACTGTGATGTGAGTTAGTTATGTGACTCCTACTGCATCATAATGACATCATACTACTGCTACATCACTTGTGATGTCATGGCTATTTGTACAGTACTAGATCCTATATCACTTATTGATAACCGAATTCTGGAATGTTACATCACACATGTGGCCAACTTTGAGACACCTGTCGCACTGTCATTTTATTTTGTCAGCTGTGAGGCAATGAAATGGACAACTACATACCTCAAATTTGTAGTCCAACCATTTAGGACTAGGGGGTTCTCCCTGGTCTGACCCCTCCTCCACAGATTTGGGTGGCATCCACAAAGGCCCAGCATGGCACTTCATTGATTCATGGCTTGACAGTGAAGTGCCCTTGTGCTTCCTTGAATCAGTAGCTTGTTTGGAAGTTGCTTTGGCAGCCTTCCTGCTTGCTTTGCATTTCCAAGAGGGCCTAGATGGCTGGTGAAAAAGTTCAGAAATGTAAAAAAAAGTGGAGGAGTTCATATGCACTTTTGCTAGTTCATCCTCCTCCTTGAGCTCATCCACCTCCTCAAGCTCATCCTCCTTCTCATCCACCTCCATTTCCTCATCCTTGGCAGGCTGTTTTGGCCATGGTGGAAGGATGAGCCTAAGCCTCAGCAGCAGAGGAGCAGGAGTGGCAGGAGGCCCTCCCCCTGGCAAGACTTGGCAGCTGTGCAAGGATTGTAAGGAAGCAAAAGATATAGATAATTATTACTTACTAAGAATATCCCACCAGTGGCCCCTGCCTGCAGGCACTAGGCTTGAAATATCTAAGGGGAACTTTGCCTCAGGATTATAGTACTTGTGCTTGCAGAGGTGGCAATGGTTCCTGCCAATACCTAAGAGATTGGCATCCCTATCTAGCATTATGTAAAGTGCTGCCAGTGTGGGGTGTAAAGCCAGTGCCACCTCACCATTCTTGCTCTTTAGCTGCTGAAACATTTGTGTTACTTCCTCCTAATTCAAATGGGGATGAGTGGTGTCTATATACCTGCCTAACTAAGGCACTCACCTTAACCTGATTAAAGCGGCTCTTCCATTCCACTCTGTTAGTAACGTCTCTAACCAAGATATAAGCTGCTATGGCAGCTTCTACTTTTGATGCAATTTGGAGGAGGGCAGCCATGTTGTGAGGGAAAGAAAAAAAATTGTGTCAAGTAGTGCAGGTTGCCACATTGAACTTGCAGTAATGATGAGTGACACACTAGCCAAGCTGCCGAACTTACCATTTTGAGACCTAACTCAGCACAAAATAATAATTGATTTCTGAGCATCTCTTTGCAGATATGCAGATAATCTTGATTTATGGGCTCACTCTGTTAGTTTGTTGTTATCACTGCCCCATCT
Source organism: Lactarius evosmus (assembly GCA_951394315.1). Taxonomy (NCBI): domain Eukaryota; kingdom Fungi; phylum Basidiomycota; class Agaricomycetes; order Russulales; family Russulaceae; genus Lactarius; species Lactarius evosmus. The sequence goes on along the minus strand of OX596129.1, from coordinate 990,979 downwards.
ACTCTACATCATCCATGGCTAAGTCTTTCCCATCACTTTTTCTGTCTGCCAATGCTCAGCAGCTTGGGATCAGCAACCAACATCTAGGAGAAAGAGCAGACTTTGTCAGGGAGCAACTTTCTCCTGAAAGTGAAGATGATTTCAGCATGGATGCAGAGTGCTCTCCAGAAAGCCAACATAGCTTCAGTATGGATGCCAAGCCCTCTCTGGTAGGCCTGGGTGACTTCAGTATGGACGGGCCACCCTTAACAGACAGTGAGGATGACTTTAACATAGATGCCAACCAGTCCTCTGGCAGCCAGGATAGCTTTGATATAGGTGCATTGGCCTTACCTTAAAGCAGATATAGTTTTGGTATGGATAGGTCACCCTTGCCAGAAGTTCAAGATAATTTTGGCATGGATGAACTGTCCCTTCTGCTGTAAGGGGCTGGAGGATTGGGTATTAGCAATGCTGCAGTGCAAGAGGGGGACCTTGGGACTAGTCTCCCACTACCTACCAAGGCTAAGGAGCCCATCAGCAGCCCTTTGGCAGCACACAGTAAGCTACATGTTCAGTGATTGTAATACTCCTCTAACTCTGCATATACAGCTTGGAAATGGGGCAAGCATGCCCCACCTTCTGATGATGGAGAGGTGCAGGAAAGTCAGGGTGGTGCAAATTCAGAGGTGCTTTAAAAGGAAGCAGTATATACTCCAGTGAGCTGCACCATTCAATGGCCAGCATAGCAAACACTGACTATCAGTTCTCCCCAGCCAGAAGTATATGAAAATATCACTTAGGCCTCCATCTTACATGGTGAAGCAGCAAGGCTTCAATGCATCCATGACAAATTTCTGCAGATTTATAGGATGGAAACCCACTTAAGCAAGGTAGTAGATGCAATTGTTAATGAGTTGGGTAGTGCCAAGGTGCAAGATATCATGTAATATAGTTGAATTCATAGATCAAAGTACTAGGTTAGACAAAGCTTGGGCCCACTTCTCCTAAGAATGCCTGCAGATGATCTCAAAAAAGACTGAGCGCTACACCTGAGAGACACAGCAGGTAGCCTCTATTAAGCTCAACAACATTCTGAAAACCATTGCTGATATCATATTGGACAATTGTAGCTCCCAAGGTGCTGCCAATGGCCACTGGTAGGTGTCTGTATACTTGATTGGAACCTAAGACCATTGGCACCATATCTCAGGTGCATCCCTAGGACATTTTACGATCATGGGTAGAGTATCTTAAGGGAAACACTATGTCCATTATGGGCAATCAGGAAAACATCTTAAGAGGATGCTAGGCCATTTCAAGGGAATCAGTAGCACCTCTCATGAATAATGTCAGGCCTATTGTTATGCTTTGGTTAGTGTGGGCCTTGCTTTAGGCATATGATGGTGAGAGACTCAGCTTCATGTCTAAGTCAAACGTGGAGTCTGATACTCAACACAATGATACACACAACTGGGAGGACACTTTCAAAGTCCTATGCAGTGTGATAAGTTTGTAAGGTAACTTCGCTTGATGAAGTCATAGAGTCACAACAAAGAGGGAAGAGGAGACAACAACTCAATATCCAAGAAGACCAAGATGATGATCCTTGGTCTTTAGATGTCTGTATTTATACAAGTAAAGAGGTTGCTTTAAAGCTCCCCTTGAATGATAATGACCTATAGCATATCTAGCTCAAACCCTGGTATTGCTATACCTAGTAATCAGTAAGCTATAGTAACATGTGATACTAATGCTGACTGATAACATGTGAAAGTACTGTCCCTGACTAATGTAAGGAATCACATGCCTACTGCTATAGTTAGAACCTAGTAGTAAGTGTTCATAAGTCTGTTCTATAACAACACACCCCTGCTAGGGTGTAACACATAAGCCATCTTTAAAACCAATAAACACTCTTTGCTTAGATTTTGGCAAGATCTTCTGGGATTCTTTTTGTGCCTATAAAAGGACCCAGACTGGAGCACCAAATTCTTGGAGATGTGTAACATTCAGTTTAATATTATACCAAACTTCATATGGTGTTGTTGTGCCTAACAATCTTGTATATGATCAATTGCATAAATATGCAGCATAAGTGACAGCAAGTTCCTGTAAAAATTTGGGTAATTGCTAAGCATGAATCATTGTCCAAGTTAATTTAATTAATGTACAATTTGGTGATGGAGAGTAAGGGGCTGTAGTCTGAACAGTAATTCCCTGCTCTTAACACCATGGTAACAAAATATCATTGAGAAATTCTGTTCCACAATCAATGCAGATGGCTTTATAGGATTTATTATTCATTCTTAAGTATGCAATATAATCATTAATTTTCTGGGCGGCCTCAGTTTTCTATTTAAGGAAATTAACTGTTACAAATTGAGCCACATCATCAATAAAGACAATATAATATTGATGACTGATGATAGATATTATCTTATATTTTCCCCATAAATCAATATGAGTTAATTCACCAGGTTTTATATGAGTTTTATGCAGTATTTGATATGGAACTATTGTTAATTTAGCTTTGATACATGCCATACAATCAGGTTTTTCAGTTTGGGTATCCACAGTTAACCCTTGTACTATTTTATTGTCTAAGAGTTTCTGTATTCCCCCATAACTTATATGCAAATCTTTTGTGCCATACTTCCCAACTTGATACAGTAGGTTCAATATGAAAAGTATAAAGTTTATCAGAGTTATCAGAACCCCCCTTTGAGCTGCAAATGGTAACATCCATTTTATATAAGTTATTTTGTATTTTTGTTCCTTTGGTGGCAGATTTTCCATTAAAATTTTGTCATGTGCTTGATACCATCATCAATAATCATCCTAATGACCAAGTGATATCAAATTATTCCTGTTAGTCAGAATATTGTTACAATACGACTCATTTCTGCCAACATTTACTTACATTCTCATACGAGTCATAGTAACTCTAGCCCATTGCTAAGGGGCTTATATCTTTTGTTTCAGGACTCAGCTTGTGATTACTGTGGACTGCACTCCGCAGTTACTTATTGTCTCTGACTCGATCCTAGGATGCTATTGTGACTCAATCCTAGGATCCCCATTTACTATAAAGTCAAGCTTGCTAGGTAGTATGTAGCCTTAGACTTAACTTCTTGTATCTTACGGTACTCAGAGCAATCCGAAGACCTTTTGATACTCCATCTCTCACGAGCCCTCTCCTCTCACTGAAGAATCCTAAGTTCCACTATTGGCTTAGGCGAACTCTTCAACTTGTACATCTTCACTGAAGTTCCTCCTCGGAACTTCCCTTGACAACCAGAACCAGACCCTTAGTGCAGCATCTCAGTAGATCGACTTAACCCACGTCAGGTGAACGTCCCTACCATGATGTAACAAATATGCAGAACATTCTCTAATTTTAAAATATATTGATATCCATTACATTGAGATATTAATTTAACTGTGCCTTATGTCACGGATCGAGCTTGAACACTTACTACTAGGTTCTGACTACAGTAGTAGGCTCGTGATTCTTTACATTAGTCAGGGACATTCTCTTTCACGTGTTATCAGTCAGCAGTAGTATCACATGGTACTTTACGCTTACTGATTACTAGGATAGCAGTACTAGGGTTCGAGCTAGATACGCTATAGGTCAATATCGTTTGGGAGGCGCTTTAAAGCCCTCCATCATTGTGTATAAGTAGTAGTCGCGGAAGACCAAGAGTTGCCATCTTGGTCTTCTTGAATCATCGGTTTCTCAACTCCTTTCTCTCTCTCTTGCGGAGTAACTGAACTCCTAAGAAGAAGCGCACTGCATAAGGCTTACCAAGAAGCCTTCCCAGTTGCAAGACATCGACGTGTTAGGACTAGGGATCCCACGTTCAACTTAACATCGTACAAGCTGAGTACTCGCATCCTGCCATCGCCTAAAGCAAGGCCCACGCTTACCGAAGCGTAACACCTTGGCTGACTATAGTTGCTTTTGCTGTTTCAACTCCAATGACAGATTTTCCTTTTATGGAACTATAATCTGTAAATATTTCATGTTGATTAGTGACATGTGAAGTACTGTCTGCAAACCAGTCATAATAGATAACACACTCTTTGATTGGGCCAGACATATTGACATCTATATTATCAAAAATAAAAGATTGACTTCCTTCATTGGGATTGAAAGGGATTGACTGTTCTTCAACACCAAATGTAATTTGCTTGTTATTATCTTCAACGATATTTGTCTGATCCCTTTTGACACTTTTATTTCCTTTATCTCTCACTGGAAATCTATCATACTGTTTCCATTTCTAGATGTCTTTACTCCAACAATCTTGCTTTGCATGCCCAAATTTTCTGCATATTTCACATCAGGTTTTCCTAAGATGCATGCAGTTTTGAGTCATATGATTGCATTTTCTGCAATGCATGCAGTGTATACTTAAACCAGCAACCAGGTTTTGGATAACTGGTCCTTGAGTCACAACCAGTCCTTGGACCAGTTGGCTGGCTACATGGCAATTAGTGACAATAATCTAATTAATGCTCTCAACTCTTTGAGCATGAGCTTCTCATTGCCAATATTCTTCTTTAAGAATACCAATGAACTGTTGTGAACTCATAAGCTTCTTGGGATCAGTTTCTACTATCCCTTTTCTGACAGATTCATATTCCAAAGGCTGGAGTGGCAGTTGTAAGCATGTGAATCATGCTTGGCCTCAGGGGTTTATCTTGTGCAAGCCTGACTAAAATTTTTGGAAAAAGCCCCTTAGGTGCTTGTGTGTTTTTGGTTCCATGTTCTGTAACAAAGTTTATTGTTTCTTGTTTCACAGTCCCAGAAGCTCTGTGCTAAGCAACTGTGATGTATAAGTACAACATGGGTGACTTCATAATCCTGAATATTCCTTTGGGAATCCCTTTATTGTATGAATCATTTTTATGGTCTCAACTCAAAAAGCAAGTGCAACCACTTTGCACCTTGGTTTTGTGCCCAAATGACCATATGTATTACTCAGAATTTAAAAAGGGCTTGTATGAAATTAACATACTTGTATATATAAAAAAGTCCTAAAAAGAAGGGGCAAAAATAACAAGAAAGTGTTGACTCATAACAAAAACTCCCCTTGTGTCTGAACCCAAAACATCCTCACCACTATCCACTCTGAGTCAGTCACTAGCATGTGACTGACTTGCCCATACAGCATGCCCTTAACCTCATCAGGTTATGGGTCCTGCTGTTGCTTATTAATCAGTATGGACCCCTATAAATATTTGAACGCTCACCATCCTTACAAGACATGAAATAACATTGCTAAAATAAATGAAGATTACAAGATTAACATACTCAAGTTAGCAGCCAATGGATTAAACTGGGTGACATACTGAGACCACATGAAGTATGCACTCAATACACATGGATGGTCTGATCATTTGACGGACACCACTGTATCCTAGGCATACAAGGATGCTAGGGATGTGGGAAGTGTCAAACCTGAAGCACACTGGAAGGTCAATAAGGCCATTGTAAGGCAACTCATCATTGCATCCATTCCTGACAGTATCTTCAACCACATAAGAGGTGGTGCTGATGCAAAGTCTGTGTGGGACAAGTTGAAGAAAATCTTTGAAGGGTAAACAAGAAATTTGTTAGTTGACCCGGGGAGGAAACTTCAAAATACTAAGTGCGGGGAAGACGATGACATACATGCTCATTTCAAATTACTTGCTGACTTTTGTGAAAAGTTAGCTGCTATGGGGCAGACCATCAGCGACAAACAATATATGAATATGCTGATGAGGTCCTTACCTCCATCATATGACGCCAACTATTACAGCCAAGATTTTGAGCTCCCATGAGAGCATGCCACTGAGCTGCCCAAGCTGGCCCAAGTTGAACAACTATGAGTGGACCCTGGATTCCAAGGCATTAAGAGAAGCCTTAATGAGAAAGGGTGACCTAAGCATGTGGGCATTGTGCCCTGAACCAGCTAAGTCCCTGTTACAATACGACTTATTTTCTTTTCTTTCTTTCTTTCTTTCATATGACCGTTCTTACAAGAGTCATAGTGACTCTTTATTTATTGTTCCCATACAAGTCATAGTGACTCTAGCCCGTTGTCAAGGGGCTTATATCTTTTGTTTCAGATTTGTTTCATGCATACTGCGGACTGCACTGCAGTTACTTATTGTTATGATGACTTGATCCTAGTACGCTGTTATAACTCAGTACTAGGATCCCCATTTACTATAAAGTCAGGCTTACTAGGTAGCTTGTAGCCTTAGACTTGACTTTTTATACTCTACAGTACTTGAGCAATTGAAGACCATTAAATACTCCATCTCTCACTGAACAAACCTTCTCCTTTCACTGAAGAATCCTAAAGTTCCACTATTGGCTTAGGCTGACTCTTCAACTTGTATATCTTCACTGAAGTTCCTCCTTGGAACTTCCCTTGACAACCAGAACCAGACCCTTAGTGCAGCGTCTCAGTAGATTGACTTAACCCACGTCAGGTGAATGTCCCTACCATGACGTAACACCTTAGCTTCTTCATCACTACTCTCAACAGGAGTGTGGGACTGTTATGTCACAGTAGGGACGTTCACCCAACGTGGGTTAAGTCAATCTACTGAGACACTGCACTAAGGGTCTGGTTCTGGTTGTCAAGGGAAGTTCCAAGGAGGAACTTCAGTGAAGATATACAAGTTGAAGAGTCAGCCTAAGCCAATATTGGAACTTAGGATTCTTTAGTGAGAGGAGAGTTTCGTGAGAGATGGAGTATTCAGAGGTCTTCAATTGCTTGAGTACCGTAGAGTACAAAAAGTCAAGTCTAAGGCTACAAGCTACCTAGCAAGCCTGACTTTATAGTAAATAGGGATCCTAATACTGAGTCATAATGGCATATTAGGATCGAGTCATCCGAACAATAAGTAACTGCAGCGCAGTCCACAGTATGTATGAAACAAGTCTGAAACAAAAGATATAAGCCCCTTGACAACAGGCTAGAGTCACTATGACTCGTATGAGAACAATAAGTAAAGAGTCACTATGACTCTTATGAGAACGATCACATGAGACAAAGAAAGATAAACAAAGGAGAAAATGAATCGTATTGTAACACCCTGTGCCGCCAGACAGCGGTCCTCCTGGGAACCCACCCCCAGGTGGTCCCCCTCCTCCTGGTGGTCCTCCTCCTCCTGGCAATTCACCCCGGAATCCTTCTCTTCCTCCTGATGGTGGATTGGGTTGATCAGGGCCAATGGCACTCATAATGGCCACATCATCTGCATTAAATGGCTCGCCTGTTGTAGGGTTGAGTGGTAGTTGCACCTGTGCAGGTGCCTCTTTGGTTATCGTAGTTATCAGTGGTAATATAGTGATCGACTCAGTGTGTGCAATAAGCACAGTTTCTTAGTCGTTTAGTGGGATGGGATGTTTGGGTTTGTTGTTGGAGGATTCTGGTGATACTTCATGAGTGTTTTCTGACTGGCTTCCTCTGCCTTCTTCTTCTCCATCAATTTGTCCCCAGTCCAAATAGGAGAGTACTTCATTGGTGTAGATATCACACCAATGGTGAGCCCATAATGGGTTGATAACCTGCCACCAGTCTAGGATGTAGTCGACCTGGCACCAACACAATCAGTCAAAGCTAAACTCAACTGGGTGTCTTCCATGTCGTGTATCGATGATATATCCCTTGGTTCTATTGATCTTGCTCCAATAGGCATTTTTAAGGTATTGAGTTGGAACATTACGACTTCCTTGTCTTGGTAAGAAGTATGGGCAAAAACCATCACTTTCCCACTGTTCCCAGGTTGTTACTCTCACCACAGTGGCTATCTTGGTCTTAATGTAATGCCTTGCTGCTGGCGTGCACTAGACTTTAGTGCGTTCCTAGGTGGAGAGTGAACAATAATGCAAAATACTAAGTCGAATATGAGGGAGGGACTTCCCTTTAGCATATCGACAGGCTAACAGTGGAGTTCTTCCTAAGTCACACTAGCCTGAACTTTGAACACAACTTCTTGTATATAAGCCACAAGATGATGGCTTAGAAGGACGCTTAGAGATACAAGGAGAGAGAGAAGGATTCAAGATGGAAGATCAATGGCAATTGAAGACCAAGATAGTGAATCTTGGCCTTCAACTACTACTACTTATACAGTTACGCAAGGGCTTTGAAGCACCTCTCAAACATTGACTACCTATGGCATAAGTAGCTTGAACCCTACTATCGCTGTACTAGGAATCACTCAGCAATCACATACGATTGCTGGGTGCTGACTGATATGACTAAGTCCATGACTAATTACTACTTACTACCATAGCCACAACTGGTATGTAAGAGTCCACACCACTTACGATACTTCAACTACAACTTTGACTCTAACTTCTATTCTTCTGATGGCCTGAAGGCCCAACCATGACATCTTCAGACTAGATGTCAAAACTGCCTTCCTATATGGAGAGCTTGATGAAGAGCTCTACATGGAACAACCTGAAGGGTTTAAACTCCCTAGCCAACAAAACAAAGTCCTGCACCTTAAATGCGCCATATATGGGCTCAAACAAGCTGCCTTAGCCTGGTGGAGAGCACTTGATAAGTCCATGGCTGCTATAGGCTGCACATGCCTCTTGACAGACTCCAGAATATTCATCAATAAGAATAAAACCATAGTCATCATTGTATATGTTGACAATGTATTATTCCTGGGATCTGGTAAGCCTATGATCAATTCCCTGAAGCAACGCTTCATGAAACTCTGGGAATGTAGGGATCTAGGGGACACACAGGAGTTCCTATGCATGTGCATAATCAAATCAGATGGTCTGATTAAAATCAACCAAGTAGATTATCTACAGAAAGTGCTGCAGCGTTTCAATCTCCAGAATGTGAAAGCTGTCCCTATGCCTTTGCTGGAAGGCTATCATCCTACTCCAAACAAGGGTCCCATAGACCCAGAGCTTTGCTCCCAATATCAGCAGGTGATAGGATCACTCCTATACATCATGCTTGGGACGTGCCCAGATATAGCCTTTGCTGTGACTAAAATGTTACAATACGCTGCAGACCCCACAGAGGATCACCTGAGTCGAGCACTATATATTTGCCACTACTTAGCAGGTACCTCAGATTATGCCTTAATCTACCATGGCAGATCTAATGGTGGTCTTATCGCATATGCAGACTCTGATTGGGCATCAGATCCTTACACAAGGAAGTCTATGACAGGCTATCTAGTGAAATTAGCTAGTGGGGTATTCAGCTGGAATTCAAGAGTGCAGAAATCAATTGTGATGTCTTCCACAGAAGCTGAGTACATGTCACTCTCTGATACGAGCAAACAATTGGTCTGGATAAGAACTCTTCTCAAAGAGTTAGGAATAAACATCGGGCCAATCCCACTATGCAGGGATAATCAAGGATCTATATTCCTTGCATCTAATCCTGCTCAGGAGAAGCAGATAAAACATATTGATCTATGCTATCATTACATACACAAGGTCATCCGCCAGAAGCAGATAGAGCTCCTCTTCATTAAAGGAGCTGAAAACCCCACCAATCTATTCACTAAGAACCTGGGACACATAAAGTTCCAGAAGTTCAGGGAACAGTTAGGCTTAGTATTCTACAGCACATAGTAACTACTATGACATCACTTAGAGTGCCTAGATGGCTGCACTTAGCGAGGGGGAGTGTTGGAAATAGATAAGAGATAAGAGTGTAAGGACCTTATCTATAGCTAGTTACAATAGTACAGGTATGATCCGGAGTAGGTAGTAATACTGTACATATCAGATATCCTCTTATAGGTATCAAAAGTCCCACACAGTGTTCCCCGGTACAGCAACTGTGAGATTGCAATATAGTGGACACCTGTAGTCATCACTTTACATAAAACGGACATGGGTAGGCTGTAGAGGCTATAAATACTCCTATAGGGAGAGTGCAAGAGATACAACTGAGTACCCACTCATCTCATACATTCTCTGCATGATATACTCTCCCAAACTACCTTACTACAAGGTGAGTTCCATTCCTATATGCTGTTCTTTATTGCTGCACAATAGTCTAAGCATAGACCCCTATATTATTTTGTATCCATACATACTTTTATATTAATATATCTAATCAAATACCACTATTTGATAAACTCAGATAGGAATCAACTACTTCCCACCACCATTTCACAGCTTCACATCTCTGCTACTGCCACTTTGTGATGCCTGCACCATTGGCCCTCTCACAATTTTCACCTCATATTAACCTAGATGTTACAGTTGTGTTCATAATTATGTGGAATTGTAGTTTTTTTTTTTTTTGAAGGCCCCGCCAAATTTGTGGATTAACATAAAAGAAAATTTTGCGTGGGAAGTGGGAAGCAGGCGCTATAGGGATTAAAACTCAGCTTTACCAGTCTGTGTCGCAGGTTTACCCTTCATTTACAGACGGTCACCAGTCTACTGGTTCCTGATGACGGCTACCTTAGATAATGCGACCTACTGACCTTGGATCTTGGGGTCCTAAGGGTTTGATCAGGTCAAACGCCGGGGTCCGTTCAACACTGCGTGCCGTACTGGAGGATATGTTTCCGGTTACGTTTACGAACATCAAGATTAGCATGGGAACTATGACTCCCAGAGTCCCAGCACTCTATCTGCCCCATCTGCCCCCATCGCTACTACCGTCTTGGAAAAAACAAGATGTTTTCTTTATCCCGTTTTCTAGCCAAGCTTCTAGCATCCTTTCGTCCGTCTACATGGGAGCTCGAACCAGAACAGTCGACGATCACTTCAAACTGTGCCTGGAGCAATAAGGACATGGACCCCGTTCCACCCCACCTTCAAACGTGGACAACGCTCAGCTACATAACCTTCTGGATCTCGTGCGCCGTTAATGTCACTGTGTGGGAACTTGCTTCGTCCATGATTGCTATAGGATTGTCCTGGTACGACTTTCGTTCTGCCACCAAATCTCACACTCCGACCTAGCTGGCTGATGCGTGACCTGCAGGCGGGGGGCACTACTGGCAATTTCCTTGGGGCACCTCGTCATTGCGATTGTCGTTGTGCTGAACGGTACCATCGGTGTCAGGCTTCGTGTACCGTTCTCTGTTATCAATCGCTCCTCGTTCGGGTTCTGGCTGAGCTACTTCAGCGTCGTCAGTCTCATCATCTTGTCTATGTTCTGGTTCGGCGTCCAGACCTTCATCGGTTCGGAGTGTGTGTATCAGGTGCTTTCTTAGCCCTCTCACGTTTTTCGCCTGTTATTGACGTCGATTTACCCAGATGTTAAAAGCAATTTGGCCATCCACAGCCCATCTCCCGAACCATCTCCCGCCTAGTGCAAAAATAACCAGCATTGGTATGGTCTGCCGCTGTGTTCACGTTTTAACAACACAAACGGTTTTTTTTTCAGAACTGATTTGTTATTTTCTCTATTGGTCCTTCCAGCTGCCTTTCATGTTCGTCTCTCCACACAAGATACGCTGGCTATTCATGGCAAAAACAATCATAGTGCCACCAACGTGGTTCGCTCTTCTCATTTGGGCAGCCGTGAAAGTACCCTTGAATAGTTCTCTCTTCTCAGAGAGGTCTGCTGCGTTAAGCGGCAGTGGGCTGTCATGGGCATGGCTTAGCGCGCTGAACAGTGCGCTTGGATTTTTCTCAACAGCTGGCGTCAATATGCCGAATTTTACGGTGAGCAATTTCCCGATTCATATACTCCCGTGACAACGAAGATTCCAGAGATACGCGAAGAATGAAAGAGCGTACGGAAAAATCGCTTCTATCCACTTATTATCCGAAGAGCGCTGAGGTCATATAACCCAGCCAATATGCACAGCTGATCGTAATTCCAGTTGCGATCACATTGGCCAGTTTTGTCGGAATCGCAGTGACAAGTGCAGGAATGACCCTTTACGGCCAAGTTCTTTGGGACCCACTCAAGCTCATCGACCAATGGGACAACCGCGCTTGTGCGTTCTTCACGTCTCTCGCGTTTGTCCTCTCCACCTTGAGCGCGAACATCTCGGCCAATTCGCTGAGTGTCGGGAACGACATGACCGCCTTGTACCCACGCTACATCAACATCAGGCGAGGGCAGGTTATCTGTGCCTTCCTTGGTGGATGGGCATTCTGCCCATGGAAAGTGCTTGCGAGGTAAAGTGTAGTCAGTCTCACGGACGCCGTCGGCCACCTCACCCCCAGTTTACAGCGCGCCAGGTTTCCTCTCTTTCTTGAGTGGCTACACCATCTTTATCGGGCCCATTACTGGTATCATGATAACCGATGTGCGCCGACTCTTTCTCTCCACGCCCTGAGCCCGACCCTCTTCAGTACTGGCTTGTACACCGCACGCGGGTCGACGTTCCTGCAATGTATCAGCCTCATGGCAGGTATCGATATACCTATGGTGTGGTAGGTCGCCCCAATGCGCCGCCCTTCCACGTCCTCTGAACTGCCGCAGAATTGGCGTGCCGCCGTCGCCATGCTAGTCTCTGTCCCACCTACGTTCCCTGGTCTCATACATAGCATAAACCCAAGCGTGCATATAGGCACAGGGGCGCACCTATTCGATATCGCCTATCTTTTCGGGGTAAGTTGCTTCCCTTTTCTGGGCGTCTGACTGATACATAATGAAGCGGACTACTTAGTTCGCTCTCGCGTCGACGGTCTACTTCGCGCTGTCCAAGATGTTCCCCGCCTATGAAACGATTCTAGACCGTGCGATCGTAGACCCGGAAACGCCACTCAGTGACCGACGCGCATCTGGCGGTATAGAAAAAACGGACGTGCGGGTCGACGAGGCCAAGGTAGCTTAGAGGTCCGAGAATTGACTATTCTGGGTAGCGGCTGCGGAGAGGTAGAACCGGGTCTGGGAAGTACGGGTATGGGTGGAAATGATGCCTCCAAATTCATTTAGGTGTTACCAGTGTCATTTAGTTACTGCCTTCGTGACGGTTTCTGTTGAGATACATAGATGACTTTCTCTAAAAGCGGATTACTGTTTTCGAAGCACGTTGTCCGTCGGCAGAAGTGTGAGTGACGCAGTTACTGACCTTGTCAGGACGAGAGGGTTTGCTTGCTCGAAGCACCCATACGACGAATACCGACAGAATAAGTGGAAGATAAGGAGGTTTAATGGACCAGATAGAATCAAGTAAAGTAAACGAGGTATTGTGCACCGAAGAGAGAAGTCTGAATCGTTACTTCCGACCTTCCCTTCTTTCTCGGAACGTCTGGATCGAATCCCACCACCATATTAACTCAAATGGCAAAAGAAGCCTCACACAATGTATACTATACCCCAACTATCAAGCGAAGTACTTAGTGCTTAGACGATATGAGAAGCACTACCCGAAACCAGCCCCTCGCGTGTCCTCCGCCCGATATGACTTGCGAAACTCTCAAACATCTGCGCATCGCGCCCCCGCTTCCACTGCACTACCAACTGCACTCCGCTCTCGCCCCCGCCTTTTCCCACGCGCTCCCCCTCGACCCAAACACGCGCAACGAGCGCCGCCCCCCCTTCCTCCCCCGCTCCGGTGCCGGTTCCGGTTCCGGTTCCCGCTTCCGCTGTGGCGCGGGGCCCAGGGTCCGGAGCACGCAGCAGCTGGGCCTTCTTGCGTCGAGCGGCGCGCGACCACGTGTCCCGCCTGGCGGTGACGACGTAGGTCCCGCATCCGTCCCCGTCCCCGTCCCCGTCGTCGGATACGCATGCTACGGCAATTTCCCCAGCCTCGGACTCGGACTCGGACTTGGAATCGCCTGCGAGCGCACCCAGCACCCGTTGCATGACGCGTGCGGGGGGAGTGCGGTCGAGGCGCTGGCGGAACGTCGTTCGTGGCGGGAGGAGACGGTGGAGCGCGGGCGCGCTTGGGCGTGCGACGTCCTGGCGAAAACAACACGTCGGTGATAAGCAGGGGGGTGACGAAGACCGGTGTGGGGGGAATGTAGATGGGCGGGGGGGGCTGCTGAGAACGTGCGTACGATGTAACTTACGTCGGGAAGACGCGCGTCGGTGAAGGACCAGGCGAGAGCCCAGCGGCGCGTGTGGCCTTGGACGAGCTCTGTGAGTGCATAATTCACGATCTGTATAAATGGTGCGATATTTTTTTTAAGGCGAGTTCAGCTACGCGTGTCCCCTGAGACTGAGTGGGCTCCCGCCTGTGCGTACCGAGTGAGCGTGAAGGAGCGATACAAGTGCCGTCAGGGACGACTGTTTGCCAAGCATGGAAGTGTACCATCTACGGGGAAGGATTTGCAGAGTAAGGCGATGCTTGGGGAGGGAAAATGAAATGAAGGGTTCACACCTGCAGCGTTCGCCGATCGCAAGACTCTCGTATACCATCCTGCTCACGAAGCCCTCCTCCCCTCCAGCTGTGATCATCTCTACTTCAGCACCCGTGCAAACCTATAGCGGGGGGGGGGGGGGGTATTTAGTGACAACCTGCTGCGGGGCAACAGGAGCACGGAGGACGAACAGCGTTGGGGGAGAGCATCTTTGCGGCTGCCGAGCGCACAACTTCCTCTGCGCTAGCATAAAATGGTGGGTTGCACATGCTGAAATCGAATCTGCGTGTTCCAGTGGTGAGCCACGAAAGACTATGGGACACGGCGTGTGGCGCACGAGGCAGCCGGGTCTTGTGTCAGGGGAAACAGGACGGGGCCGGTGGGATCAACAGGATGGACGCTGATGCATTCGGAGAGGCCGTTACGGTCGACGTTGGCCTGAGCGGATGCAATCGATATGGTATCGACGTCTGGCCACTCGAATGAGATGGAAGAAGGTGAATGTGAAACTAGGCTAACCAGTTGCAACGAAGCGCCAACTGGGAGAGAGGCGGCAGGCAAGGAGTGGGTAGATGGCCGAGGCGCCTGTTCCGCTAGAGAGACTTTGAGACGTGGACAATAGATAGTACTGAAAAAAGAGACGGCTACATGTCGATGCCGTGGATAGAGGTAGGCTGGTGTTCTGGCGAGGAAGAATGCGAAAGGATGTCTTGCAGCCAAAGGACGTAATTCAGTCTAGGTTCCGCCTCGTGAGCGAGATATCTGGAGCGAACCAACGACCTCGGCCTCAAACTGACCTGTTGGGCACTGGAGGACACAATCTGTCATCCGGAATCTCTAATTGTATGTCAAAGTCGCGAAACAAAAGTGCCTGCGTTAAACGCCTGCGTATTATGACCTGTGAGTCGTTTTGTTTGTCTGGAGACTAGCAGGAAGGAGAAGCGGACAACCTTTGGGCAGTCTCGTCGTGGAAATCGATGGTAGGGGACCCGTCTTCTGACGCGCGAATGACGCTGTGTGTAATGAATAGCCTACATAAGAACAATGCGAAGCCCGCAATTGGAAAGAGAACACGGACTGCGGTTGTAAAGGTGGATAAGCTCGTGCGAGAGATTCGAAATCTGGCGGTGTCTTGTATATATTTCGTTCGTGCATTACTAGCTCGAGCTTGACTAGCCCGACTTGGGGGTTTTGCACCTGGACAATAAAATGCCCACGACTGTTTCGAAAACCTTTTCTCTATGCGGCGGCATGATACTGACCAGGGCTGGATTGGTACTTACCAGATCAGGGAAAATATTTTCACGTAGAGTCACCCTAGAATGGGGGAGGGGCGAGATGTCGTATTTAGATTGGACAACTCGTAACCCGATATATAGCCAACCTCATCACGCATACCCTGACCAACTCCCGGCCGCTGTTTCAACAGTTCGCGGCCATTCCAGTGAAACCCCCGTAATTGTGTCAGTGTGGTAGAACAGTGGACTCTGGAGTCATAAATCATCCCCTTTTGTCTTCAGACATTTTGAATTTAATATGGTACTGGCCATCCTCGCGCTACTCTGACCTCTGCTCAAAAAAGTGATGATCTTCTCCGCACCATGGCCGAAGAGTGGCCAACTTCATCAATATGTGAACTGGACTGCCCCCCAACCATCTTCCCCAACAATACCAGAAGCCCGTCGGCGATGTATCTCGGGCAACTGCTATATGATAATGGTGCCACTGCCTGGGAGAGAGTGCATCACCACAAACGAGGTCAAGGACGACACACACTACGTCCCGAAAATAATGTTTGTGCTGCCTCCAGTTAAGTGTGATGGCTCTGAACTTTCTAATACAATGCGAAGCCTTGACCGTCACAAAGGGCTTTCAGGCGCCATAATTGCCCGAACCATCTAGATGTTGTTCATGAATAACCAAAGGCCCACCCACGACCAGGGTCGTCTGTGGGGTCCCCAGGCTCTCAAACACCTCTTGGTAAGCACCGTTGCCTCGTCCGTTGATGATGTCGCGTAGTTCAGTGGCATAGAAGCATCACATAAAAGTTGAACGCATTGATGCAGGATGCAGGAATACGAGCTATGGTGTGAATGCCCGTCCTTTGAAAACTGAAAGATAGTTTTCAAGATGGAAGATGGAAGGTTCGGGTTCGCCAGATGAGTTCTGTCATTTCGGACTAGTCGGAAGTCACATCAGGCCAGTGTACAACCGAGCTAGATACTGGCACAGCCGTGCGTGCGCTCTTGAGTTGGTTGCTAGGCCGCTGAAACATGTGGATGTGGTGTCCCGTATACCCGACTGCTGGACTAGCGTTGCAAGGAGAGCAGCAAGAAAGAAGGCTGAACACAAGGCTATTATGAACCCGTAAGCGCCGACCCGGGCATCAGACGCCTTGAGATTTTTTTTTTCTTCCCCGTGATTTTTGAGGCATCAAAAAGTTTTGCAGAACACGGATAAGGGCGCAGAGAAGGGGAGGAGCGTCACATTGACACAGCCCAAGGTACTGCAGCACTAGGAACACTCTCAATGTGTTCCGAGCAGATTTTTTATAGTACAAGTCAACTGATCCGTAAATAAGATTTGTAAACTACTAATAAATGACACACGCATACTGTAATGAGAGGGGTAAGGTAACGCTCCCTGAACTTGTATACTGTCTATCTAGTAGTCCTGCCCGTGGGAATGAGAAGGCCTATGATAAAATACATGGATAGCTCCACAGCCGTAAAATAGGTAGTGTAATTGATGCCAGGTGAAGGATACGTCCCATCCGTCCGTCCGTGCCGTACGCCAAAAAAGCCCAAGCGGGTATTAGAAACATCCCGTGCCACGCTCTCATCTCGGCGCGCCGCCGCTACCGCCGCTCATACCAGTATCGCCACTACCGCCCGTCGAACCGGTACCGGCAGTGAAGTAAGTGGTGGATGTGGCCGACCGTGCGGGCGAGCTGCTGCCCCAGGACCGCGAGCGCCAGACGCCGGGCCGCTCCGAGACAAGCTCACCCAGCTCACTAGCACCGGCCGCGAGGAGCTGCTCCGGCGTATCGCACAGCCGGCGCGGCACACGTGCACGGGGCTCGTCGTCCGGCCCGAGCATGAGCTCGCCGTGCTCCGTCACCGGCGCGAGCACCTCGTTCGCACCCTGGCTATTGCTCCGGCTGCGCGGGGGCGCGCTCGCGGGTTCCACGCTACTTCCGCTCCCCCCGCTCCCAGGTCGCGCGGACACGGATCCTGGTACTGGGTGCGGCGGCGCGGAGCGCGGCTGGCCCCGCGCACGGAGGGCGTCGCGGACGAGCTCGCCGAGCTCGGAGGGCATACGCGGCCGGTGGATGCTGTTGCTGCGGCTCGACTGGGCGCTCGCGCTCGCGAGGCTGGCGCTGGCGGCGTCATTGAACGAGACCATCGTTGCGCGGGTCGGCGGGCGCGAGGATGCGGAGGAAGACGGTGCGAGTGAAGGGGAAGCGACGCCTCCGCCGCAGGCGCTGACGAGCGTGGTGGAGCGGAGGCTCGCGAGCTCGCGGGAGCCGACGGAATCGATTGTCGGCATACGCTTGATGACGCCGCCGAGCATCGCGACAGGCTCCTCGGTGTGGACCTCGCGTCCGAATTCATCAACTGACATGTAGGGGGTGTGCGTATCGAGGACGTGGTGCAGTGGCGGCGTACGTGGCGGAGGCTCATTCTCCAGGTTCCTGGCATCCTCGAGCTCGTGGGAAACGCGATTGACGAGGGCGCGGAACCGGTCGGCGAAACCGTCAAGCTCCCCCTCCCCGACATTGGATACAAGTGCGGCATGCCTGGACGAGCCGTCGCCGGCGTACAAGTCTCGCGAGCTGTTTGTATGCCGCGGTGGCCTTGGTGGGGAACTGCTCGACTCGACCGATCTGGGGAGCGAATCGTCCTCAGACAACGTGGAACTGTCAACGGAATCAAGCCCGGCATACTCGTGTTCATAGTGTAGTGGAATTTGATTCCGGACGTCATTGAACTCAGGTATAACTGCCATTCGGCCGCTGGATAACGACCGTTGGGGGACGCCTGAGAACCCCCCATTTTTTTGGGTAAAAGGGCGCAAAACGGGTGAAGGGCGGGAGGGTATATCATTGTGTGGTATACGAGTGATCTCGACAGTGTCCCTCTGGGCATCCTCCGCACAATAGTGGAGCCATCGTGACGCGCGATAGGTTCTCGAGACGAGATGATACAAGATCTGCAAAACTCATAGATGAGTGGGTACACAATCATTATGGCGGCATGTCACGCACGAGGGTAGCTGCAGTCAACACAAACCGCGAGACGGCAGCGGCAAGCCAGACACCCCAAGCGGGCGCACGAGGCGTGCACTGACCACCTACGCCGACCCAAACAACGTCGAGGTTCCAGTGACATCGGCCACGCAGACTCAAGTCAGATCCGGTATTTCTCCAGGAGAAAACAAGCGCCAGGTTGACAGCTGCAGGGACAAAGAGGAAAAATGAAGCCAGGTATCGGGAAACATTACGTAGGGATTTGCCGAGGGACCGTGAGAGTGGACGGGAACGGGCATTTTGTGGTAAGACAAGTGACAGCGCGAGAGCCGCGGCCACCAGGAGAGAGAGGAGAGAGGAGATTCCAAGGGAGAGCGCCACCGCCTGACGGGTCTTGTCCGAGAAGACGACATAGGCAATGAAGTAGCGGACCATGGTGTAGGTCGTCCAAGAACCTGCATTGACACGTCGAATCACATGGGGATGAGGAGTGGGTGGCGACCTACCGATTATTGACAGGAGTACACCTTTGAGCAGACGCAAACGCCGCATCCGCCGAGCAGAGGCCATTTGCCAAAATGCCCTTTCCTCGGCGCTGAGAAATGGGGACGTCAGCGAAAGATATGAAAATCGGTGATACCATACGTACGACGTATCAGGGTGCAGAGGCTGCTGCGCATGTGATTCTTGATGATCAGCATTGCGAAGCAGCGGTTCGAAGGGATAGTGCGACTGTGATGTGGTGAAGGTGGTCATGGACAAGGAAGACATTTGGCGGGAGTGAGTCGCACGGCTCCCAGAGGGAGAGGCAGGAGCCCCCTCAAATGGGCGAAGGGTATGGCGAGCGTCCAGGGCAGACATGTGAGCAGCGTTGCGGGTGGAGGAGGAAGGAGTAGACGCAGGAGCCCTGCACTGTGGGTCTTGCAATGGGGTAAATGGGTCGGAAAGCGACACGCCGGACACGTTGTTGACTCACAGACTATAGCCGGGGCTTGGACATAACGGCCATGGGGTTATAGATGATGGTCGTTTGTGTCAAGAAAAGGCCCTGGTTCACTGAAGGGTGTTCATGGGTTAACCATAACCGCGTCTCAAGACAGTCGCATCAGAAAAAGGAAACGCTTTAGCTTACGTCATGATTCATGATCGTGGTGACCCAAACTCATTTAGTTCGCGGCCGAAGGGACAGCCTCGTCTTCCACCTGAGAGTTGTAAGTGACCGCTGCACGAGCGACATAGATGGAAAGTGGATATGTGCAGCCGCAGAGCAGAGCGCCATGACCAGAGGAGCTAAGACCGGGTTTCATGCAGGCGTCTCGTAAGGCCGCGCGTTATTGATGTCGGCAGGGCTGCTTCCGACGGATAAATGCAGGAACGGGTGATCGCCTGCGAGAGTGACCCTATCTTTTTCTCCCACAGGAACACCCGTTTGTACGTATACTGTAGTCAAGATGGGGGGATTGTGCAGTGAGCAGCTCGCTGTTGGAGGTTTATATCCGAGGTGGCCGGGAGAGGTGCTGTGCGTACCACGCTGAGCCGTATGATATCATCAGCAATCAGCAGACACAGCATTCGAAGAATCAAGCCACAACGCCTTCGAATTCTGAGTATAGGGGTTTCCCAATTCATGTTGGCACCATTATCCAAATCTGGACTTCCGCATTGGTTTTGAATTCTACCTATTGCATACCAAACATGACAGCTAAAATGAAGAAAGCAGTAGATGGTCTTATGGAATGGATCCCTCCCCTCTCTTCACTCCACACACACATCCTCACGACAACGCATCCCACACACCCAGCCCCGCGAATAGCGTCCCCAACCCGACCATGAGACCCAAGTACGCAACCACGTGCACTCCAACCCGTGGTAGAAACACAGGTGTATGCAGTATCGACAGGCCCCAGTTGACTCCACACACGGCCACAAAGGTGCACCAGAACGTGCCTTCACTCATAGCATTTTCCCCAAAAGTCGGCGAAACAGCCAGGGGTGAGGTGAGGTACCCTGCTGACAGAAGCAAGACAAAGCCGATGGAAAGCAATATCGACGCAATGCGGAGCAAACACGACACAAACACGGGAACGCGCTTTACGAGCCGTCAGTCAGTGGCGAGTTATCTTTTCAAAAGCGCCACAAACTCACAATGGCGGGAAACCCGTACAATTCTTCGAGCTCTTCCCGGGCTTTGACGGCGACGAGCTCGTCAAAGTCTTTGTCCACCTCAAGTTGTATGTCCACGTCGCCTACTGTTCTTGGGTAGGGCCTCACCGGGGACCCGACGACCTCACTGATGGTACCACCATCCTCGCCGCGGCTCACGCTTTCCCGCAGACGCTCGTCCCAAGCGCGAGGTGGACTTGCATTCGTGGCCCCACCGTTCTTCGGTGCCCGCACTCCGACCGACAAAGCTGCTGCTGCAAGCTCGCGCGCACGGCCCTCGGGCACAAGTACGTCACGGTAGAGCGCCAGTGACTCATACCCTTGCCCAATGCCCACGGCGACCTCTGCAAAGGACCAACCCAACGCAAGCCACCATAGACTTCGGAACGCCGGCGCGCGGTACATCGCGGCGTCATTGGGCACGGTGAGCCTAAGTATCGGGAAGGCGGCGATACGCAGCCCGTTGCGGAGGAGAACATGCAGGGTCGTCCCAAGAATATTGGCTGATAACGGATGTGGGAGCAGTGCGCCGGCGAGAGCAAACAGGTGCGGGTTGAGTAAATGCGAGAGTGAGAAGAGGGAGACGGAGAGGAGAAGCTCTGGGAGTGGCGTTGGAAAGTAGGGTACGGGCGGAGTTGTAGGTGCATCAGTGGACCATATGAGTGGCGGAACGAATGCGCCGAGGAGCCAAACGAGGAGGGAGGTTACGGGCACAGCAGTATAGGTCTGGACTAGGCGCTTGTAGGAACCTGTGTGGGATATTAGGGGGGTCACGACGGGTTAGGGGCGACATACCGAGGTAGAGTCCTTCCTCCTCTAATAGCTCTTCCAGGTCATCGTCATCTATCTCTTCGGGCACATTAGAAAGGGGATTGCCACTTCGGTATGTCTCGGGACTGTGGCTTTTCGGAATAGAAGGCCCTCCGATGGGCTGGTGATCGCCAACAGAACTATACGATCGTCGTGATCCAGCGACGGACGGCCACCGAGTATCTACTCCTAAGAGAGGTGTGTGACCGCTCATAGCAGAATCTGACGGTGCTGCGGGAGCTTTTCCCTTCGACTTGAAGTTGAATATAGAACTATTGTCAATGATGCTAACTGACCTTGGCTGCCGACTTGAAGTTTGTAGTAGTAGCGAGGAGTCTTCCAAGTCGACCAACACCCATTGATATAGGGGAAGAAGAGGATTGCAACAAGGGGAATGGAAGGAAATTTCAAGCAAAGGAAGATATCATGTAGCGACCGGGAGCCAAGGTTGGGGTGGGCAGTTGATATATGGATGAGTAGACCGAGGTTCAAGAAATATACCACCGACCCAGAAATCAAACCGGACCCCACTTGACCTGAGTCTCTTGGGCCATTCGACCCCGAGACACGGTTTCTAGTACTCAATTTGGCAGCCGGATATATAACTGGTTACATGGAAAGCGTTACAAACGTTCTAGAACCGAAATATTAATGTAAGTCCCCACACCGCAGCCCCGCAAACACCGATTACCCGAGAGCACGTTCGAGAATAACAATGCTGTATTGTACAGCGTACGGGTTCCTGCTGAGGGGAGACAGGGACAACATCAGCCATGTGCCACAACGAACGTGAAAACGGCCGACGACGGGGAAAGTGGGAGGAAAAAGAGTAGTTCAGCCGCCGATGCGTTTCAACAAGTGCCACGCCCCAATCCCCTTTTGTACACTGGGAGATTGTTTACGGGCAGGGTACGTTCGTGTCCGCCCATCGATAAAAAAAAAACCTTTCATCGTGCAAGAATGCCTGTGCATAGAAAGATATTGACTTGCCGTTATTATGATGGCTTCATATTCTGGGTACGGGGTATGCACGTTTGTTAGCATCAGCAGACGGGGCATGAAAGAAAAGAATCAGACAAGGCTGAAAACGATAGTGAATCCACATAGTGTGATTCGGAATGTGGTAAAGTATGGTAATAGTTGGATCCATCACATAGCGAAACCCCCAAAGTACGCGATTGAAAACTCACCCGTGTATCATCGGACATGGACGCGGTGCATGGTAAAGTTACTGTAACAGTAACAACGCGCCTCGTGCCTAGAAAACCTAGAAACCTTGTCGGCGTTTGCCTGTGCCACCGTGATATGATAAGTACCGCTCGCTGATGTAATAATCAGATCTCGCCAGTCCACAAAGATTTCATTTCTCAGAAACATGCAAAGCCTCCTACGCTGGGGTATCGAAAACTCGTCTAATGCAGACGGCTCGGCCGCTCCGAGTGTGTCTGCACAGAGGATGGCAGAACTGGACCCCGGGGTCATCGATGCGATACTGGGCAGGCCGGACTCGGTACTGATGAAGGAGGCCCTCGCCAAGGCGCAGGACGCGTCGCTCGACGAGGACGCACGCCTGACAGCACTGGACGATCTCGAGATGGTAAGAACCGCCAGAGATGCCTCTCATGCCCACTGGCAGCTCTCTGATTCTGATTATTATTATTTTCCTGCTTATAAGCTCGTTGAGAACATCGACAATGCAAATGGTGCGTACGACATGTGTGTTGTGCGCTGCGTGCGTAGAGCGACCGTGACGGTGGTGGTCTCGGGCTTTTCTAGACCTCGAGAAGCTCGGCATGTGGGAGCCGCTGCAGGGTTTGCTCAGCTCGCCCTCGGACGACGTGAAGGTGCAGGCGCTGTGGGTCATCGGCACGGCCGTGCAGAACAACCCCTCGGCGCAGCGAGCGGTACGCCCCCCCCCCTTCCCCCTCACATCCTCTACTACGCTCTCCGTATTCACGCCCCACCCTGACCCATGACACCACCTCTCGAAACGGAAATACATTGAAAAATCCGCATTCATTCACGCGCGCGCGGACCAGTACCTCGCCCGCGACCCCCTCCCGACGCTCCTAGACCACCTCTCCCCGTCCTCGCGTGCGCCCGCACAGCTCAGATCAAAGGCGATATACGCCCTCTCGGGCCTTCTGAAGCACCATGCCGCCGCTCTCGGACCGTTCGAAGCCGCCGGCGGGTGGGTCGCGCTCCGGGGCGCCCTGTCAGGTAACTCCCACCTCCCCACCATCTCGCTTGTTATCTAACGCCTGAACATGTGCATGTTCCCCCTTTCCAATTCTCATATATATGACGCTGGTTGGCGTGCGTGCGTGCGTGCGCCCCGTCAGATTCGGACATCGGCGTGCGACGCAAAACCGCCTTTCTCATCAACACGCTCCTGCTGTCCCCTGCTCCCGCTCCCGCTCCCGCCACCACCGCCGCCGCAGGCGGGGACGACGCGAGTCCTTCTTCTTCCGGCACGACGACGGCGATGACGACGATACGCGGAGGCGGCACAGACTCGGAGGACAGTGCTAACGCGCCGGTGCACCCCAACTCGCACGCGGCGCTAGTGGCGGACCCACGCTCGGCGGACACGGCGCCCGCGACGTTGCGCGCTTTGCGCGCGCACGGGCTGCTGCCCGCGCTCGTGAGGGAGCTGACGGTGCCGACGCCGTATGGGCCAGACGGTGAGGAGGGCGGTGCGTGCGATGCCGATGCGGATTTCGAGGAGAAGCTCGCGAGGTGCGATAAGACCCGCATTTTTATACTTCAACTTCAACTTCACGTATGAATGAAATGAATGACGTCTGCGTTTTTTTTTTTTTTTTGCAGATTGCTGTACACGTTTGTGGCGGTGCATGACGGGACGTTCGATGTGCCCGAGAAGCACGCGTTGAGGGCGTTCTTGGGCACTAGGCGGGCGGCGCGGAGCGAGGGTGGAGGCGAGTTGGGGCTTGACGCTGACGAGATTCGGGTGCTCGAGGGCGCGCTCGCGTAGCAAGTTAAGTCTCGGGGCGTAGTGTGCCCGGTCTGTATTCTCTCTCTCGTAGTACAGTACACCAAAGGCAAGTGAATGTCCGTATAGAAAGTGTACAAATGATCGTAACAATAGCCTACATACGTATTCGTAGCAGTGTGTTCCAGACTGCCTGCCATTAATAAATTACTCTTGTCAAAAATTCTGCGGCGCCCTGCTGTCAAGGCCGCCGGAGAGTCACGCGTGCGAAATCATGCAATATCTGCGATCACGGGGGCCACTATGTTGAGCATGAGGAGATATGGGTGGGGACGGGAAGATACAATCTGTACGCACTGATGACCTTTCCAAGGGCTTCTCTCTCCCCAAACGGATGTGCCTTGAAATTCGATGGATGCTTCTCTAGTTCCATGAGCATTATGTCAGTCGTGCCTTCAGAGCGCCCGCTGCTACCAGGGAAGGATCCTGCTGGCGATCTGATGGCTCCCCGCGAGGACATCGTATCACGGATCGATATGCGGTTGTTGAGCGATACGAGGAGCGTGGTGGAATATCTGTCAAACGGGAAATTAGATGGTCCCTCAATGGGACTGGCCCTTGGCAAACGATAAGAAAAGCGCTGATGCTGATGGCCCTTACAGTTTTCCGATAATGTCAGTTCTGAGCGGCGGGAGCGGGCGGTGATTGAGGGTGTATTCAGATAACGAGTTGGGCGATTGGGATGGATGAATTACTCACGGGCACACATACCAGTTTTTTTCCTGCATCCGAGGATCATCAGTACAACGGAGACAGATACTACTAGGGATCACGCACGGGGTGTAAGACGATCACGAGCATGGCTATGATGCTCACAGTAGCTGTAGGGCTCCGCGTGAGAACAGGTAGCGTACTAGGACCGACAACGCACGTACAGGTCAAGATGTTGGTCTCAACGGTCAACCTCACGATGCTTATCAAAGTATGGACGCTAAAACGACCATTCCTTTTCCTGAGCTTGACCAGCTATACGACCAATAAAATGGAGTCGTCACTGAGCCCACGGCGATTCCCCCCACGAAATGAGATGAAACGGACTTACGTGATAAAGCATTGCGCAGGCAATTAGCGTATCGGCCACGGCGTTTCCGATGAGCCAGGTCTGGTGGAGGGGTAACAGTTAGTCCATGGCGCAGCCAGCAACCTTGATGGTCTTACCATTGCCAAGACCTTGAGCCACCGACCGCTAGCAAAGTGCCCCAGCACATGCGTCTGTTTACTCCTGAGCCACGCTCGATCTCGCATGAAACGAAGAAAGGCTCACATAGATACCCCCCGCAATGGCCCCAATTGCGTCAACAACAGAAACCTGCGAAAATGAAAAAAATCGATAAGGGCTGCTGAGAGGCGGATCCTGCACAGAGGGGGGCTCACCACACATATCACTCCGGATGCTAGCAGCCACCAACGCGTCTTGTCGCCCAGCAGCCAGATACGATACGCGAAGAAGAATTGGACAGTCAGGGAAACGATCGATCCAATTATCGGCACGTCGAACGCGGTTGCATATGGCGAAGCAAGGTGATTCATATTGCCAAAGCCAGTGACGAACCAATAGTATAGGTCTGCGCCGCTGAGTGCCGTCTGCAGTGTCTCGAGTAAGAACACACTGAGCACTAGATGACGCTAGTGAGTAAGAGGTGAAATGGTAGGATGCGAGGAATCCCCTTACCTAGTAGCTTAAGGAACCTCGAGTCCGTCGGGAAGTTATAGGTGTATACGTCTTAATTGTCCAATCCAATCAGTGTGCTTTCCAGGATCGCGAGGAAGGGCATAATCACAAAACTGGACTATCAGAGTGCCATAAAGACACCAGTTCCAAATACCCCCGAGAAGCTACGAACGACGCAAGGAGAGTGTGAGTGCTTGGCAATGATAAGCAAATCCGTTGCACGTTGCACATACAAGAGGTGCGGCTCTAAAAAGAAAAGTTAGATAAGCCAACTGTCAACCCATCACCTAATATCGACAGTACTCACATTTCCTCGATGTTTGGCGGGATAGGAGGAAGGGCGGCCGACATGATCTGGCGGTTCGTGAATGAGTGGACGACAGACGGCTTGCGGGATTAGGGAGGCAGGTCTAACGCCTTAACCCTCGATGGGGAGGTAGGGGGAGGGGGGCTGTGGGGTCCTAGTACAACGGAGGGGGGGGGTGTGGGGAAAGCTTAGGACAATATAGCGGAAACGAGGCGCATCACATGAGAGCATCCAAGTCTGGGCGGGGGATTTGAGGCAAGGGAAGAGATATCCCAGGGTATTGGCGCATTGCACGAGACGTCGTCGCCTCGTGCAACGGGTGTGGGAGCGCGGGCCAAGGCACTAGAGTAGCTGGCAATCATACCTGCCACGGCAGGGATGACACAGCTCTTGATTGATTGTCGGCGCACAGCGCACAGTGCAGGTCCGTGATCGGCCTTACTTGGTTAAAGGTTTGCGCCGAGGATCATAGAAAAGCGAACGAGCACGTGCCCCTCTGGCGCTTTCGTGGCGTCTATGCGTCCGAGTCTTTCCTAGCCTATTCCCAGATGTATTGATAGCCTGAGTAACTGCAAGACTTGTACTTTTTAAGGTTGTGTCGTTCGAAACCCACATCCTTCCTTCGGATATTCTTGGCGTGGAGCCTTGTTCCGAACCTCCTACACAGTGCAAACCGACAGGCGGTGCAAACAGCCTTCGATTGAGTGTCCACACGAGGTTCTAATTGCCGAACAGTGCTAGTGTACCGTGACCGAGGTCTCCGCCATTGCAAATAATGGGAGACGAGGTCTAAATCGCCCTCTGCTGGGCGGTGTACACCAACCTAAGTTTGGGGGTCCAATGGAGCCCCAAGGCTACGTAACCCCCGTCTCCACTATCACGCCGACCATAGCCGACGACGACGACGACGCATGATGGACGAAATAATGCAATACCCATGGCGTTCAATTGTACATTACCGTTGGTCGATACGATACGTTCAGCAGGGGACCTTCCTCGTGATCACAACCGAATTAAGCGGAACCTGCGCGGGATTAGATGAGAATGATGGAAGAGTGAAGTGTTGTGTCACTTACTATGCGGCCATCCTCGTTGCCTCCTTTCGGGCTTAGATACAGCTTGGGACGTCACCATTTCCGTTACCATCGCCCCCGTAATAGAGCTGTCCGGGTGAGAGGCGCAATGGTAACTTCGCAGCTAGAGATCAAGTCATCATCATAGGTGCCACCCCACAGCTTGAAATGGCGTTATTAAACTATTGAATGAGACGAGGGGTGTGATAGAGTACTTATCTACCTCGGTTGTCAACAAAGTGGGCGCAAGTGGGATCAAGTGGCGTTCGAACTTCCAAGGGTGGTTGTACTTGGCAAATAGTAATACAGTAAGAGTAAGATGTAGACTTGAGATAGCGAAAAAACTTAACAAGCCGAGACTCACGGACATGTAGACTAGTAAAACAAGTTGCGAATCTGAATAAGATTGAATAGACACTTGCGAGAAATGCGGTAACCAGCAAAATTCCTACAGTGGACGAGCGTGTATGAGATGGGACTGTACATTAGGAACAAGAGCACGCAAGAGTGACACTTGCTGGTCAATCGCAAAGATGACTCTCGTACTTGGTTAGTTTTTTCCGGCCTGGCTTAAAAGCCTAGACAGCTTTAGACGAACCGATCCAGGACTGAGCCGAGAGTGTAGCCTACCAGATTACTTTCGGCATGCACCTCCCATGGGCCGGGGTTACTTAGTGAACCTCTCAAGTTCTCAAGTCTTATGAAGGGTTGTTAGATTGTATTATTGGTGAAAATGTGAATAAGTGGATGCGTCTGATGAGTCGAAGGACGAGCGCTAACCTTATTTACTTCCGGATTGGGTATAATACATTGGCTCCAAGTGCTTACTAACCGGAAAGCTCCGGGCTGCTATCGACTGCCTCCCAACAAGGGTTGGTTCAGTGTCTTCCTTAGAGCGGGAACTTGATTTTTTTTTTTTGAAAATATGAATCACTTTTACCCATTGCTCGGGGCGGTCTTGGTCCTTTGGATAGTTTTGGAATTTCTCACCACCCTTTTTTCGACAGGGTTTTTGCAAAAATGAGGATTTTCTTTAAGGTTTCAGCAGTTTCAGCAGTTTTAGGCGGGTTTTTGGCACGAAACACTTTCATAAATAAATTTTGACTAGTCGTGGAGCTAGCTCGTGGAGAGCATCGACCACGCAAATGGTGTCGTATTTTGTCGCTGCGTACTAAGTACGGACGGAGAATGTCGGTGACTGGGTCTCGTGATCTCACGTCTGCGGATGTGGGAGCCGCTGCGGTACTTGCTCGGCTGGGCCTCGGATGACGTGAAGGCTGCAGACGCCGTGGGTCATCGGCACGGCGATGCAGAACAACCACTCGTATGAGGTCCCGTATCTCGTTCTCGACCCTCACCCTCGTGTAATAGTCCCAGGGCGTACTGCTTAGTCTGTAGAGTGGTACACAGCCTTTATTGAGGCAACAGAACGTCTGGAACTGTACCTCCCAAAGTGGTAGCAACAATATTAGCCTACATACATATATTTTCGTCGCAGTGTTTCAGTAGCGTACTGACTGCAATAAGTAAATAAACAAACTCTTGTCAAAGTCTGTGGCGCCCTGTCAACGAGAGACCCGGAGTCATGCGTGTGAAATCATGCGATATCTGCGATCATGGGGACACCGTCGAGCACGAGGAGACGAGGATATCTATTCTCTGTGTACCAGTGGCCTTGCCCTCGGCTTCTCTCTCCCCTAACGAATGTCTCTTGACAGTCGATAGAGGTCTCTCTAAGTCCATGAGTCCTATGTCTGTTGTGCCTTCAGAACGCCCGCTACCAGGGAAGGTCCCTAATGGTGATCTGATGGCCCCTCGCAAGGACATCCTATCGCGAATCGAAATGCGATTGTTGAGCGACACGAGGAGCGTGTTGGAGTATCTGTCAAACGGGAAATTAGGTTCACCCTCACGGGACCGGCCGTGGCAAACAAAAAGAAAGCGCTGATGCCCCTTACAGTTTTCCGAGAATGGCGGTGCTGAGTGTAGTCAGATGACGAGTTTAGGAGATTGGGGTGGATACAGATAAATTACTTACGGGCACGTATACCAGGTTTTGTCCTGCGTCCGAGTGGACATGTTGAATATCAGCACAGTAGAGACATATACCACCGGGGATCACGCACGGAGTACAAGATGGCCATGAACATGGATACGATGCTCACAGTTGCTGCAGGGCCACGGGTGAGAAGTGGTGGCTAACAAGAATCGGCAGCGCACGTACTGGTCAAGATGTTGGTCTCAACGGTCAATCTCACGACGCTTCTCAGAGCATGGGAGCTAAAATGACCTTCCCTTTTCTTGAGATTGACCAGCTATATGATCAAAAAATAATTGGGACCATCACTGAGCTCGGGGAGATCCTCTACACAATGGTATAAAACGGACTTACGTGATAAAGCATTCCTGAGGCAATGAGCATGTCGGCCACGGTGTTTCCAATGAGCCAGATCTGGTGGAAGGGCGCCGCGGTTAGCCAGATCTAGATAGGGTGTAGCCCGCAACCCTGACGGCCCTACCATTGCCAGGACCTTGAGCCACCGGCCACTAGCAAAGTGCTTCTGTATCTGCGCCTGTTTACTCCTGAGCCAGGCCCGATTTCGCATGGGACAAAGGATGGCTTACATAAATGCCCCCTGAAAAGGCCGCCGTTGCATCGACGGTAGAAATCTGCAGAGATGATGAGGACTTCTAAGAGGCGAATCCTACACAATGGGCTCACCATACAAATGACTCCGGATAACCACCAATGATCTTTGCTGCCAAGCAGCCAGAGACGATGCGCGAAGAAGAATTGGACAGCCAAGGAAACAATCGCCCCAATTATCGGCACGTCGAACGCGGAGGCATACGGCGAAGCGAGGTGATTCATATTACCATAGCCAGAGACGAACCAATAGTATAAGTCTGCGCTGCTGAGTGCCGTCTGCAATGTCTCGATTAAAAATATACCGAGCACTTGATAACACAGGTAAATAGGAAGTAAAATAGTAGGATGAAAGGAATGCCCCTGCCTAGTAGCTTGATGAACCTCTTGTCTGTCGGGAAGTTATAACAATACACATCTTGGTCCCTCATTCAGTGTGTTATCTAGGGCCACGAGTAAGGCCACTCACAGAACTGGACTATCAGAGTGCCATAAAGACACCAGTTCCAGATACCCCCGAGAAGCTGCGAACGATGCGAGGAAGACGTGAGTGCTTGACAACGATAAGCAAATCCGTTGCACGTTGCACATACAAGAGGCGCAGTTCTGAAGAGAACAGTTAAATGTGTCATCTATCGATCTCGACCATACTCACATTACCGCGATATTTGGAGGGATAGGAGGAAGGGCGGCCGACATGATCTGGCGGTTCGTGAACGAATGGACGATAGGCGGCTCACAGGATCAGGAAGGTAGATCTATGCGTTAAACATAGATGGTGGGGGGGTTGTGGGGCCCTCGCGCAGCGGTACGGGAACTTGCAATGGGATAACATTTGTAGCCGAATGGGGTACATCACATGAGAGTAACCAAGTCTGGGCGGGGAAAGGAACAGGGAAGAATTTTCCCCGAGGACTGACGCATAGCACAAGACGTTTTCACCTTATGAACAGCGTGTGGGAGCGCGGGCCAAGGTGCTGGCTGGGGAGATCTTGCCAGGGCAGGGAAGATAAGGCTCTTCAATGATTATCGCACATGACCACCGCACGCCACAGGGTTCGCGATGCATGATAGGGCTCTACTTGGTTGCAGGTCAACGCCGGGTGTCAAAGAAAAACCACCCGAGCACGGTGACTTGCATGCGTGACTACAGTAGCTGTCAAATTACGCAAACCACTTATGGTAATTACCTCTTTGGTCCAATCACGCGCACGATGACCTCTCGACCTGCCGAGTCGGTTGTTGTCGATGCAGCCCCAATAAGGTCTGCTGCTAGTGCTCCCGCTCACTACTAGAACTTGAATTCACCGACTTTAATGAAGAATAGGGCCCAAGAGCCTGACCACATAAAACGGGCACATGCAGCTGTCAGTTACAAATAGACCGTGTTTCTCAGGTTGGCGAGTAGTGAGCGCTAGTGAGCCATGACAACGGTGGGCACAGTCGTGGTGCCACAGAATTAGGAGAGGTCCCAGATATCAATTGTGGCCCTCATCAGGACGATCGGCCATAAATGGGGACTTTCCAAGAACCCCCCCCCCCCCTTAGTGTAAATCTGTGAGGGTTTGCTAAGAGCTTAAAGCGCTACTACGTGGGACAAGGCACAGATGATCACGAGATGGTGAGAATGGCTGACATATCTCGGCCCAATGCGCGTACCACTGCGGATGTGGGAGCTGCTGCTGCAGGGCTTGCTTGGCTCGCCCTCGGATGACGTGAAGGCGCAGGCGCTGAGGGTCATCAGCACGGCGATGCAGAACAACCCCTTGGTGAAGCGGGTGCAATGTCGCTCGGCCCCATTCTCTGCTCTATGTCCATATTCACGCCCTCCTCGCTGGTGCCGTTCGGCGGAATCGCATTCGCATTCGCATGGGGCCCTGTACCTCCCGCTCGACACCCCCCTTGACTACCTCTCCTCCTCCTCGCCCGCGCCCGGATCGAAGGTGATATATACGCTCGCGAGCGCGCTAAGGCACCATGCGGCCACTCTCGCCCCGTTCAAGGCCGCCGACGGGTGGGCCACGCTCCGCCGCGCTATTTCAGGTAGCCCACCCATCCTGACCATTTGCTTTATAACACTTAAAAATGTGAAAACGCGCGTGTGGCTTTTTTCACTCTCCAACTCGCATATATGCCGTGGCCTGTATGTATGAGCACGTAAGACCCGGACATCTGCTTGAGAGCGCGCTCATGTAATAGTCCCAGGGCGTACTGCTTAGACTGTATTGTCCCAGAGTGGTACATAGCCTTTATTGAGGCAAGAGAACGAGAACGTCCGTGGAAGTATATATCCCAAAATTACAGCAACAATAGTAGCCTACATACGTATGTATCTGTCGTAATGTTGTAGTGGTACACTGACTGCAATAAATAAATAACTCTAGTCAAAGCCTGCGGCGCCCTGTCAATGAAATATCGAGAGCCATGAGTGCGAAATCATGGGATACCTGCAACCACCGGCCACTACGTTGAGCGCGATAAGATGAGAAGACCCTATCTGGACGCACCGATGACCTCGTCACGGGATTCTCCCTCTCCTATCAAATGTATTATTACAGTCGGCGGAGGTTTCTCTAAGACCATGAGCACGATATCCGTTGTTCCTTCAGAACGCCCGCCATGAGGGTGGGCCATTGCTGGTAATCTGATAGCCCTTCCCGAGGACATCATTTCGCGAATAGAGATGCGGTTGTTGAGCGACACGAGGAGCGTGTTTGAGTATCTGTCAAACGGGAAATTAGATTCACCCTCAACGGGACCAGCAGTACTATATGAAACTGCAGATAGCTCTTACAGTTTTCCGATAATGGCAGTGCTGAGCGACGGGAATGAGCAGTGGTAGAGTGTGTATTCAGGTAATGAGCTTTGGGAGATCGGAACATATACAAATAAATTACTTACGGGCACGTATACCAGTTTTTGTCCTGAATCCAAGTGGGCATGTCGACTATCAGCATAGCAGAGACAGATGCCACTGGGGATCACGCACGGAGTACAAGAGGGCCACGAGCAAGGACACGATGCTCACGGTTGCTGCAGGGCCACCGGTGAGAAGGGGTGACGTGCTAGAATAGACAACACACGTACTGGTCAAGATGTTGGTCTCGATGGTCAGCTTCACAATGCTTATCAGATAATGGCCGCTAAAATGGCCATCCCTTTTCTTGCGACCAACCAGCTATACGATCAAAATAAAATAAAATAGCGCCATCACTGAGCTCAGGGAGTCTCCCACGAAATGATGCGAAACGGACTTACGTGATAAAGCATCGCAGAGGCAATGAGCGTGTCGGCCAAGGTGTTTCCAATGAGCCAGGTCTGGTAGACGGGCGCAGCGGTTAGCCGGGTCTGGGTACGGTGTAGCCCGCAAACCTGACAGTCCTACCATCGCCAGGATCTTGAGCCGCCGACCGCTGGAAAAGTGCTTCTGTAGGTGCGCCTGCTCACTCCTGAGCCAGGTTCGATTTCGTATGAAACGAAGAGGGGCTTACATATATGCCCCCAACAAAGGCCGCCGACGCGTCGATGGTGGAAATCTGCGAAGATGATAAGGGCTTCTAAGAGGCGAATCCTACACAGTGGGCTCACCACACAGATGACACCGGACGGCCACCGATACTTTTTGTTGCCAAGCAGCCAGATACGATACGCAAAGAAGAATTGGACAGTCAAGGAAACAATCGCCCCAATTATCGGCACGTCGAACGCGGCAGCATATGGGGTAGCGAGGTGGTCCATGTCACCATAGCCAGAGACGAACCAATAAAATAGGTCAGCGCCGCTGAGTGCCGTCTGCAATGTCTCGATTAAGAACACATTGAGTACTAAATAACACGACTAGGTAAGAGGTGAAATGGCAGAATGCGAGGAATTCCCCCGCCTAATAGCTTAAGGAACCTGGAGTCCGTCTGGAAGTTATAACTGTACACGTCTTGACCATTCAATCAGTGTGTTGCCCAGGGTCATGAGGAAGGCTACTCACAGCACTGGATCATTAGAGTGCCATAAAGACTCCAGTTCCAGACAGTCCCGAGAAGCTACAAACGATGCGAGGAAGATTTGAGTGCCCCGCAACGATAAGCAAATCCGCTGGACGTTGCACATACAAGAGGTGCAGTTCTAAAGAGAAAAATGAGATGGGTCAACTATCGTTGTCAACCGTACTCACATTTCTACGATATTTGAAGGGATAAGAGGAAGAACGGCCGACATGATCTGGCGGCTCGTGAACGAATGGACGATAGGCGGCTCGCGGGATCAGGAAGGTAGGGCTGTGAGGTCCTCGCAGGGAACCTAGGACAACATATGTAGTCGAAATTAGGTAGATCACATGAGAGCATTCGAGTCTTGGCGAGGGAAGGGAAGAGTTTTCCCCCGAGGACTGACGCTTAGCACAAGACTTTTTCACCCTTTGCACCGCGTGTGGGAGCGCGTGCCAAGGACTCCGGAGCTGCGGGCAATTTACCTTGGTAGGGAAACTACAGCTCTTGTTTGATTGTCGCACAACGTAGGTTCGTGATGGGGCTCTACTTGGCTGCAGGCGCAGACCCGAGGATCAAGGAAAACCAAATCGAGCATGCACTACTTGCTGTTCTGGGACAGTAGCTGTCAGATTACACGAGCCACCTTACCTCGCGCACGACGAGTCGTCTTGTCGATGTATCGATATTTGCGAACTTTGCGAACAAGTGCCCATCTCATCATAGTATGACATTGCCCTTTTCAGCGCGTGACCGGATGCGGAAAAACGGCTTGTGTTGGGATCCACGGAATTAGATAATTGTTATATTTCCGTAAGTAAATAGTTATCACTTTCCCGCTGCGCCACGTTCCAAGAACTTGTGATATCATTTCTCAATCTCAGAAACATCCACAGCCTTCTGCTGTATCCCGGGGTACCGAAATCTTGTCTAACGCAGACAGCTCGGTCATTCCGGGTGCATCCACTCGGAGGATGACGGACCTTCGGGGTTAGTGATTACCCACCCCCAGCTTTTGGACCGGAAGCCGGCATAAGCCGGCCGTCTGAGGCCGGGCCAATCCTGAGCTAAGGAGCATGGTCTGCGCTCCGCCGCGCTTCCTGAACAGGTTACCCACCCTCCTGGCCATTTGCTTAAAAATGTGAAAATGCGCATGTGACTTTTTTCACCAACTCGCATTTATACCTTAGCCTGTGTGTGTGAGCACGTAAGACTCGGTCATCAGCGTGCGGCGCAAACCGCCTTTCTTATCAACATGCTCTTGCTGCCCCCCCGCCACCACTGCGCGCAGGGACGCGAGTCTTTCCAGCGCAATGACGGCGATACGCGCGGACATCAGCGTTTACCCCGACTCGCACGCGATGCTGCGCACGCTGGCTGACGGTGCCGACGCCGCACGGACCACACGGGGAGGAGGGTGGGTAGGGCGTGCAACGCGGGTCCCGAGGAGAAGCCCACCAAGTGCGACAGACCCACATTCCCATCCGTCAGTCGCAGGTTGCTGCACATGTACGTGTCAATGCATGGCGGGGCGTTTAATGCGCCCGAGAAGTACGTGCTGAGGGCGTTCTTGGACAAGGCGGGCCGCACAGAGCAAGGGTAGAAGCGAGTGGGCCTTGGCGTTGACGGCATGTAATAGTCCCTGGGGCGTATTGCTTAGTCGGTAGTGTCCCAAAGTAGTACACAGTCTTTATCAGGGCAGGAGAATGTCCGTGGGAGTATACATTCCAAAATTATAGGGATAGTAGCCTACACACGTATGTACCCGCCGTAGTATTATAGTGGCACACTACCTGAAATAAATATATAACTCTTGTCAAAGTCCGCGGCGGCCTGTCAATGAAAGATCTGCATGCGAAATCATGGGACGCCTTGAGCCACGAGCCACTATGTTGAGCGTGATGAGATGAGAAGACCTGATCTGGACGCACCGACAACCTTGCCGCGGGCTCCTCCCTCCCCTATCAGATGTATCATTACAGCAGGCGGAGG
Organism: Lactarius evosmus; assembly: GCA_951394315.1. Lineage (NCBI taxonomy): Eukaryota > Fungi > Basidiomycota > Agaricomycetes > Russulales > Russulaceae > Lactarius > Lactarius evosmus. The sequence goes on along the minus strand of OX596129.1, from coordinate 954,819 downwards.
TCTCTCTAAGCCCATGAGTACTATATCCTTTGTTCCTTCAGAGCGCCCGCTACCAGGGAAGCTCCTTGCTGGTGGTTTGATGGCCCCTCCCGAGGACATCGTTTCGCGAATAGAGATGCGATTGTTGAGCGACACAAGGAGCGTGTTTGAATATCTGTCAAACGGGAAATCAGATTCACCCCCAATGGGACCGGTCGCGCTAAACGATAGGAAAGTACGGATAGCCCTTACAGTTTTCCGATAATGGCAGTGCTGAGCGGGGGGAGCAAGCAAGGGGAGCGAGTGGTGGTAGAGTGTGCATTCAGATAATGGAGTTTGGGAGACCGGAATGGATACCGATAAATTACTTACGGGCACGTATACCAATTTTTGTCCTGCATCCAAGTGGGCGTGTCGACTATCAGCATAGCGGAGACAGATACCACTGGGGATCACGCACGGAGTACAAGAGGGCCACAATCAAGGATACGATGCTCACAGTTGCTGCAGGGCCACCGGTGAGAGGTAGCGTACTAGAATCGACAACGCACGTACTGGTCAAGATGTTGGTCTCGATGGTCAGCTTCACGATGCTTATCAGATAATGGCTGCTAAAATGGCCATCCCTTTTCTTGCGACCAACCAGCTATACGATCAAAAGAATGGCACCATCACTGAGCTCAGGGAGTCTCCCACGAAATGATGCGAAACGTACGTGATAAAGCATCCCTGAGGCAATGAGCGTGTCGGCCAAGGTGTTTCCAATGAGCCAGGTCTGGTAGACGGGCGCAGCGGTTAGCCAGATCTAGCATTGGCGTAGCCCGCAACCTCGATAGCCCTACCATCGCCAGGATCCTGAGCCGCCGACCGCTGGCAAAGTGTCCCTGTCGGTGCGCCTGCTCACTCCTGAGCCGGGCTCGATTTCGCATGAAAGGAAGGATGGGGCTTACATAGATGCCCCCAACAAAGGCTGCCGACGCGTCGATGGTGGAAATCTGCGAAGATGATGAGGACTTCTAAGAGGTGAATCCTACACAGTGGGCTCACCACACAGATGACACCGGACGGCCACCGATACTTTTTGTTGCCAAGCAGCCAGATACGATACGCAAAGAAGAATTGGACAGTCAAGGAAACAATCGCCCCAATTATTGGCACGTCGAATGCGGCAGCATATGGCGTGACGAGGTGCTTCATGTCGCCAAAGCCAGAGACAAACCAATAGTATAGGTCTGCGCCACTGAGTGCCGTCTGCAATGTCTCGATTAAGAACACGCTGAATACTAGATAACACGGGTAAGTAAGAAGTGAAATGGCCGAACGCGAGGAATTCCCCCGCCTAATAGCTTGAGGAACCTGGAGTCCGTCTGGAAGTTATAACTGTACACGTCTTGACCATTCAATCAGTGTGTTGTCCGGGGTCACAAGGAAGGCTACTCACAGTACTGGACCATCAGAGTGCCATAAAGACTCCAGTTCCAGACAGTCCCAAGAAGCTACGAACGATGCGAGGAAGATATGAGAGCTTGGCAATGACGAGCAAATCCGTTGCACGTTGTACATACGAGAGGCGCGGTTCTGAGAAGAGAATTAGATGGGACATCTATCGATCTCGACCGTACTCACATTTCCGCGATATTTGGAGGGATAAGAGGAGGAACGGCCGACATGACCTGGCGGTTCGTGAACGAATGGACGATAGGCGGCTCGCGGGATCAGGAAGGTAGAGCTGTGAGTTCCTCGCAGGGTACTAGGGACAACATATGTAGTCGAAATTAAGAACATCACATGAGAGCATTCGAGTCTTGGCGGAATGGGGCACGGGAAGATTTTCCCCCCGAGGACTGACGCATTGCACAAGCGCAACGCGGTGGAAACGCGGGCCAAGGACTCCGGGGCTACCGGGGCAATTTCACCTGGACAGGGAAGACGCAGTTCTTGATTGATTGTAGTACGATGTAGGTTCGTGATGGAGCTCTATTTGGTTGCAGGTTTGCGCCGAGGATCAAAGAACAAATGGAGCGTGCGCCCCTTGATGTTGAAGGACTACAGTAAGTAGTATTATTAGGACAACAGTGCAGTCAGATTACGCAAGTCACCTTACCACATAACAGTATAACAGGTCGTAACGTGGTTTCTTGGTACTTGCCTTTTTCGGTGCGTGACTGGATGTGAAGAGACGGCCGATGTATCTAAAGCCTTCTACTGAACGCAACTCGTCTAGTAAAGACAGCTCGGTCGTTCCGGGCGCATCTACCCGGAGGAAGACCGACCTGGATTACAGGGTTATCGACGTGATACTGGACAGGTTGGACTCCATATTGATGAAGGAGCCCTCGCCAAAGCGCGGGATCCATCGCTTAATCCGTCGCTTGGCATGCACACACACCCTGCGGCGCTGGTCGATCTCGGGATGATGAGAATAACTGACCTATCTCGCCCTATGCACATACTCCACTGATAGTTCTCTGATTTTCACACTTTTGCGCCGTCTTATTCGTCGAGAACATTGACCATGGAAACGGTGTGTTACAGCACATGTTGTCGCTGCCTACGGGCGGTGACAGGGTCTCGTGATTTCAGATCTCGTGGAGCTGCGGATGTGGGAGCCGCTGTAGCTCGCTGTCACACGACGTGAAAATGCAGGCCGTGTGGGTCATCTGCACGACGACAACCCCTTGGCGCATGGGCCCCGTATCTCGCATTCGCCCCCCTACCGACACTCCTGGACTACCTCTCCCCCTCCTCGCCAACGCCGGCGCCGGCGCCGCTCCGATCGAAGACGATATACGCGCTCTCGGGCCTGACGAATCACCATACGGCGGCTCTCGTCCCGGGGTGGGCCGCGCTCCGCAGGGCCGTGTCGGGCCACCGCCCTTCCCACCCTGCCATTTGTTTTCTAACGCTTAAAAGTACAAATATACCTTTTTTTTTTCTTTTTTCCGACCCGCATATCTACCGTGACCTGTGTGTGTGCACGTAAGATTCTGACATCAGCGTTCGGCGCATAACTGCCTCTCTCAACACCCTGCCCCCCACCACCACCTCTGTAGGCAGATATGCGACACCCTCAGGCGCGATGATGGTGCTACGCGCAGGCGCCAACGACTGGGAGGCCAGTGCAGGCGTCTGCAGTCCACTCCAACTCGCATGTAGTACCGGTGTCGAATCTGTGCTCGGCGGACACACCGCACTCGTGCGAGTGCTGACAATGCCAACACCCCTCGGGCTAGGCGGGGAGGACGCGGTGTATGACTCAGATATCGAGTAGCTTGCCACTTGCTTTCGCAGATTGCATGTACACGTAACGTGTCAGTCCACGGTGGGACGTTCAGTGCGCCCGAGAAGCGCGCGTTGAGCGCACTCCCATAATAGTCTCAGGGCGGACGCCTTACCTGTATTCTAGGATCTAGACTAGTACACACCTTTTATTAAGGCAAGAGAACATCCGTGGAAGTGTACATCCCAAAATGATATTACAATAGGCTATATGACCGACTATAAATAAACATCTCCTGTCCAAGTCTGCGGGGTCCTGTCAATGAAAGATCGAGAGTCATGCGTGTGAAATCAGACGACATCTGTAATCACGGGGCCACTACGTTGAGCACGAGGAGATGGGAAAGTCTAATCTGTACGCACTGGAGACATTGCTTGGGGCATCTCTTTCCCCAAATGGATGTGTCTTTATGGACGACGGAGGTTTCTCAAAGCCCGTGAGCACGATGTCTGTTGAGCCTTCAGAGCGCCCACTTTCAGGGAATGACCCTGGCGGTGATCTGATGGCACCTCTGGACGTCATCGTATCGCGAATCGAGATGCGGTTATTGAGCGACACGAGGAGGGTGTTGGAGTATCTGTCAAATGGGAGATTGGGTTAATTTCAATGAGACCGGTCGTGACGAATGATAAGAAAGTGCTGATGGCCCTTACAGTTTTCCGAGAATGGCAGTACTGAGCGGCAAAAGCGGGCGGTGATTGAGTGTATTCAGTACACTAGTTTGGGCGATTATGAACAAGTTACTCACGGGCACGAAAGCCAGCTTTTGTCCTGACATGTCGACTATCAGCACAGCGGAGACAGTTACCACTGGAGATCACGTACGGAGTACCCGAGGACGAAGACCATGCCCACAATGCTCACGGTTGCTGCACAGCCCCGCATGAGAAGAGGTAGCGTGCTAGGATCGACAACACACGTACTGGTCAAGATGTTGGTCTCGACGGTCAACCTCACGATGCTTATCAGAGTATGGCTGCTAAAATGGCCATCCCTTCTCTTGAGCTTGATTAGCTATATGATCAATGAAATGGAACCATCACTGAGCTCTGGTCGATCCCCAACGAAATGATAGAACCGGCCTTACGTAATAAAGCATCGCTGAGGCAATAATCGTGTCGGCCAAGGTGTTCCCAACGAGCCAAATCTGGTAGAAGGGCGCAACAGTCAGCCAGATCTAGCTATGGAGGAGCTCGCAACCTTGATAGCCTTACCGACACCAGGATCTTGAGCCACCGACCGCGGGCAAATTGTTGCCGTACTTGCGTCTGCTTAGTTCTGAGCCACGCTCGATTTCGTATAAAACGAAAGAAGGCTCACATAGATACCCCCCGCAAAGGCTGCAGATGCGTCGACGGTGGAAATCTGCGAAGATGATGAGGACTTCTAAGAGGCGAATCTCACACAGTGGCCTTACCACACCGATGATTCCGGGTAGCCACCAATGCTCCTTGTTGCCAAGCAGCCAGATACGATGCGCGAAGTAGAATTGGACAGTCAAAGAAACAATCGCCCCAATCATCGGCACATTGAACGGGGAGGTATACGGTGACGCGAGGTGATTCAGATTGCCAAAGCCAGAGGCGAACCAATAGTATAGGTCTGCGCCATTAAGTGCCGTCTGCAATGTTTCGATTAAGAACACGCCGGATACTAGATAACCCTGGTGGGTAAGAGGTGAGCTGGTAGGATGTGATAAATTCCCCTGCCTAATAGCTTGAGGAATCTCGAGTCCGTCGGGAAGTTATAACTGTACACGTCTTGACCGTTCAATTAGTGTGTTTTCCGAGATCACGAAGAGGGCCGCTCACAGAACTGGACTACCAAAGTTCCATAAAGACACCAGTTCCAGATACCCCCGAGAAGCTACGAACGATGCAGGGAAGATGTGAGTGCCTCGTAATGCTAAGCAAATCTATTGCCCGTTGCACATACAGAGGGAGCGATTCTGATGAGAAAGGTTAGATATCGATCCACCACTAAATGTCGACAGTACCCACATTTCCGCGATGTTTGGTGGGATGGGAGGAAAGGGGGCCGACATGATCTGGTGCTTCGTGAACGAGTGGGCGATAGATGTCCCGTGGATCAGGGAGGTAGGTCTAACGTCTTAACTCTCAACGAAGAGAGGGAGGGCAGCGGGGACCGTATGTATGCTACGATGGGGGATACTTAAGACAATATAGCTGAAATGAGGCGCATCACATGAAAGCATCCGAGTCTGGGCGGTGAATGAGGCAAGGGAAAACTCTCCCGAGAACCGGCGCATCATACAATGGTGTGTGAGAGTGCGGGCCAAGGGGCTGGCTAGGACAATCCCTCCTGCCAGGGCAGGAAGACACAGCTCCTGATTGATTGTCGGCGCACAGCACAGGGTCCGCCGCTGATGCATGATGGAGCTCCACTTGGTCGCAGGTCTGCGCCGAGTGTCACGGAGGAACGAACCGAATGAGCACGAGCACGCGCCACCCGGCGCTATCGTGGCGTCTGTGCACCATGTGAGACACCTACAGTAGCCGTCAGGTTACGTAACCTTCCACCTTACCTCTTTGGCCCAATCATTCACTCGCTGTCTCGACCTGCCGGGTCAGTTCTTGTTGATGTACAGTATCCCCCAAATAATGTCCATCGCCGGTGCTCCCGCTCACTGACCAGGAATTGAATATACTGTTTCTAACACAAACTCGGCTCAAGAGCCTGACGGCATAGAATGGCATATGTCGCTGTTATTTGCGATTAGGTGGCAAGTCTTGAGCTGGTGAGTAGCGAGTCATAACGACGGTGGACACAGTATTGTAATGGTGCTGCAGAACCAGGAGAGATCCAGAGTGTTACTGTAGGCCCTCATCAAGACGATCAGCTGTAATCAGGGCCATTCCACTGCAAGAGACCCTGTGAGATCACACTAACTCCATCCGTAGCGAAATTGAGTTGTGTACTCTCGACAAATTGAGCCCGCATTACACGTTATCTTTCCTATTCCCGGAGGAATTGATGATAACAGCAGTGAACATATTTTTGGAACTGTGTTATTCTAGTCCCACGTCTGTCCAAGCCGCGTCTCACTTCCAGATATCCTTGGCGAAGAGCGGGCCAACCATTATCAATGATGACCCATGGTAGCCGGAATAATCCATTTATACATTACTGTTGGTCGAATAATTCGTTGGCGAGTAACCTTTCTTTTGGCCACAACCGGATCACGCACAGGATTACATGAGAATGATGTTACTTACTAAGCGGCAATCCTTGAGCCAGAGATGTCCCCATTTCCGTGACCATCAGCCAACTCCATCACAGAGCCGTCGGAGTGAGTAACTGAGTACGTATCTGCCCCTGTTGTCACCACATATGCAAAGTGGGCACAAGTGGGATCAAGCGGTGTTCGGTCTTTCAAGGATGGCTGTGCTCGGCAAGTGATAATAAGATGACCCGGGACGTGGGATAGCGAAAAGTTGACAGGCCACAACACACGGACATGCGGACCAGTTCTCCCTCATCAAATGAGGGGCTTCGAAATCAGTTGTGAATCCGGGTAAAATCGAAGAACACTTGCGGGAAGTGTGGCGACCAGCAAAATGCCTATCGTGGTTGGGTGTGTGTGAGACGGGATAGTACACCAAAAACAAGAGTACACTTGCTCGTCAAATGAATGGCTCTCGGTTCTTCAGTCGCACAATTCTTAACAAGGCATGTTCACTGAAAAAAGCCATCTCTGTGATGTCTGTGTCAGCCTGCGAGCCTCGCGCACAGTAAGGGTCAGCCCCAAGTATCACGGAAGCAATGAAGCCACTGCTTGCCCTGTAGGCGGTGCACCGTCTGTGACGCGTGTGGGTGATATTTAGCTCGTAGAATGGTAGTCCCTATCGGCGGATATGTGTGGTTGGCGAGAAGCAGGAACGAGATACTTAATACCGACGTCGGTCGGAGAGTGCTACAGTTGCTTCAACAATGGTGTGGGAAATAAGGATGGGGTGACAGTTCCATCGTGTGAGCCATCCTCCGAACAGATACAAATCAAAGGCAGCCTGACTTCTTCAGGCTAATAACCCAGATAGGACACAAAGGAGACCTGCACGATCATGGAGACAGCACGTCGAATGGCAGAGGGGTGGTGTACGCCACCGAACCGACTGCCCACAGAGATACGCGCTGCCGAGTGAGGTCTGCAATATCATAAATGAACACTGTACAAACACAGTTAACAATTCGCATTCCCCGTGACTTTAGAGGCATCATATCTCGAGAAAGCTGAAACCATGCACATACTCGCTGTCCGATGGGTAACCTGACAGGTACCACGCAAGACAGGGGGGGAACTGAACAAATCTCCTAGAGATATCAGTTTCAGACAGTCGCCGAAAGATAATGGGGAGGGGAATAGGCAAGTGCAGATCACGGTGATGTGAGGTCGACATTGCCACAGGCACGAGGGTTACAGTCCTGATGAACAAAAGTTGGTACGGCGAATCGATAACGATACACGAACAATCTTGTAGGTAGATTGGGGAGGCAGTTATTCTAGAAACAAGTGGGCCTTTGCGAGTACAGAGTGACCTGGTGAAATAGGGACCGTATGCCATATGGCAGAAACAGGCCGGACAATGACCCCCTACCCCCCTTTCCCCTCCCCCCTAAGGATACTGTACGTACAATAGCAAGGCCCCAGATATGGGCAGAAAGTGAACCAGGGCAAAGGTTCTACTGTTGGCATTAATCATTCGAGAAGCACAGTACATCAGACGCCGAGCCAACGGATTGATAGGGAAAGCCTAGATAACGTATTGCCCGAATTGACCAGGGGTATTAATAGCGATGCCGTTTTAATTTGTCCGATTGTCGTACACGAACTGATGAGAGCGTTGATAGGGCCTGGTGTTCTGTATGTCGACGCCAACGAAAAAGAACCGGAACTATGCACCGCTCCACTAGCTCGAGTTCGAACGTGTCAGGCCAGCAGCTACTAAAGACAGCGACAGTCACCAAAGGCCCATGCTTGAATCCTCCACTGAAGCATCGCGTAGCCACAGCTTGGAGGACCAACGTCGACCAACCTTGGATCATGGACTTGCCAGTGTGTGAACTAAAGTAGCCATCAAGAAGGACCCGCACCCCTTATGCAAACCCCAACCCTAGGTTCGAGGCCACGTGCCATGGCCAAATAGGAGTCCACGCTCTTTCTGAGCCTTCGCGTCCTCCACATGCTATCTATTTTCCCTCCAAAATATATTACGCTGCGTGCCATAACTACACTTATTGGCCCAAGCAGCTTATGCACCTGACAGCCCCTCACTGTAAGTGGCAACGAAGTGAGTGGAATGATTTGCAAAACATAGAGAATGAGGTGTAAGACATGAGGAAAAAAAAATAAGGAACTTGAGTAAGGTCATCGCAGTCTTCCCAGTTTGTACAGTTATCTCATGTAGTATTTGTGGTCGACTAGTCTGCTTGTTAGAAGACACAGTGCTATTAAAGGCTAAATAATAAACGCTCCAACTGGTCGGTTTTGACAAGATGTCGACAGTAGCTTACGTCTTGGATCGCCTACTAGAGGATATGCAAATCTTACCCGACCCTGGAATAGACCAAGTGCGTCTTGCGAGCCATCAATAGCTCGTCATAACCTCAAGAGCGGCTTATATCGATCTAGAAGCTAGCGCGTCATCGGCTTGCTCTGATAGCGAATGACACGAACATTTCTGTTTGCGATCCTCACTAGATCACTGTAGGTCACGTAAGCTGTTTCTAAGAGGTCGCAGTTCCAGCGTGCGTACTGCAGCCGCTGGTTGCGCGGCCTAATCCAACATGAGAAACATTCTCATAGCTCAACTTTCAACGTCCAACACGGAGGATGTCAGATATGGTAATACAGCATATCTTTGTGTATCAATCATCATTTACTTTTCTACCAATGACCACCCTGCCACCTGGCAGCCGCACATTCATGTTTGCTTGTTCTTGAGAAACTGCAAGAGATTGGTCGGGAGTGGCGCTCGGCGGGAGGTTTCCGCCTTGACGGTCAAACGTGATGACATTGCGACTTGCGTTGACCTGCCGCGTGTATGTATTACCCGCAGTGTCGACATACTCGAACGTGTTATTGCTGGTCCCATTGGAGCCAGTATTACCGGTCTTCGCGATATGGTACGAACCCCCCGCGAGCTGGCGTTCGGCAATGGTGGTCCCCAAAATAAACGGTGCAAGGACGAGGGTGCGGTAAAACGAGTGATCAACTTCCACCGAGACTAGAAGAGGGGGTTAACAAGCGGAGGAGACACGATGAAGGATAATACACACAGTTCGAGCCGTCCGGCGACGTGACGGCAAAATCGATGATGAGAGGATATGAGAAGATATCCTGTAGTGTTATCTCGCCATTGTGTTTTGAGAGTACACGACCGGAGGCGACCTGGAAAAGATTTTAAAACTCTAACATGAGTGCGAATGCTCACGGCCATTGGTTTTTTCGCAGAAACAAACCTGTATAGTAAAGTTTTGGTGATAGTTCTGCACGTTCCTAAATTCCAGATCCTGTGAGAATACCACTTCGGTTCGCACGCCGCTCCCAGTTATGATCTCAGCCTCAATATGTACACTTGATGTTCATATCTAAGCCACTTGCAGATGCCGAGACGCTCGACATAGCAAAGTCGGACGCCTCATATTGCGTGATTTTCCCAGTAGTGGGTGCGGTCGATGAGTCGAGTTTCACGTGTAGCAAGCCGGAAAGAAACCAGTTTTGGTTGATTTGGTGATATGGCTCAGCGGAGGCGACGTCAAGGGTGATCTTGTGCGGCTCACCATCGGTGAGAATAGGGATAAAGGGAGTAAGATCAAGATGGTAAGTGGGTAGATCTATGGCACGATAGGACGTGATTGGCCTGCGAGCTTCCTAAAGCGTGCTGAGGCACGATGGCACAGCAGTGGGACATACCTCCATGCAGTTGGTACAAGACTTCCTGTGAATATAACGACATAGGGAAAGGCAACACCTGCGACTTGCCCATCCACGAGGATACGAACCTCACAGAACGGACCTTCGCCAATTGTTATCCCATGAGGAAAGTCGCCGAAGTATTGATTGGGAACATTGAAATACTAGAACCACAGGATAAAAATAAGAGCCAGGAAGTCCACCAGATGAGAAACACACCTAGGACTCCTCATCACCGCTTCCAGAGGCTTGAAGCTCGGCGAATACCGCTACAGCCTTTCGAGGCAAAATAACGTCGAGCTAAAGTAAGTAGGACTTTGTGTCTGTTCATGGAATACACACGGGTTATGAGGGCTCACCGAAAACCCGGGTGGGACGGACGCGGAGTTGCCTGTATTATTAACGAGAGTCATCAGCGGAATAATCAAGTCTGCGCGCGGTGCAGGCGGAAATTGTGACGAAGACGCGAAAAACGTCGCTTCGAGCATCGCTACAGAATATCTGAGTATGCCTTGTTGTTTGCAGGGATAGATACAGCTCACTGGAATATTCGCCGTCGAGTCGGTCTGGATGAGGTTGTCGAGCTGCAAAATGAACGTGCCGGGTTTGGAGAAAAGGGGGATGAAGCGCGTCACATCTTTGAAGTATGTCCAGATTATGCCGTCGCCTTTGACCGGCTCAGGTGTCGAAGTTCGCCAAACTATTTGGCCCGTTGGAGGCATCGAGCAGAATGAAAGCGGGAAATTGACAAACCTTCGACATTCTGAAAGGTAAAAGTTCCGAGACGGTCGAACTGCGTTCCGTTGCTTGTGACGGTGAAGTTCAGGCTGATTCCAGCCCAAGAGCCAGTGACGCCGCAGCCCGTTGGGGGTCTAAAGGTGAAATGTAAAGTGGAACCCCAGCAAGGAGGTTCAATAATGTATTACGGACGTGAACTGGACCACCTCGGGACTTTAAGTCACAAGCATCAGCATATGTACAGTGATGGAAAGTATGTGCGTGTGCATACTGTCCAAAAGAGAACGCAAAAGTACGCCTAGAACCCAGTTGAGGTGAATGCACATGCAGTTGGGATGAGCAAGGTATTGAAACAACTCTCACTGAAGGATGAGAACAGTGCACTGAGTTGCTTCCCTAGGAAGGGGCGGTGGCCGGGAGACTTGAAAGCCGACTAGACGAGCACGGTAACTGTAGCTTGCACACAAGAGCAACAAAAAGAGGGAAAGCAAAGGTTGCAGAAATAGAATACGCTGAAGCATAGTGAATGCCTTGGTGCAAGACAAAGGCCAAGGCTAACGGCGCGGACCAAAACCATACTGGCAGCTATAAACGAGTGGGGAAAAAAGAAGCAAAGGTGGACTCGTCGTCGTCGTCGGCTGTGGTGCAATTAGTACGTTTGGTGTTTGATGACAGGCTGTGATTATATCCTCGGTTACGGAGTATCCATCCTCGATACAAACAGCCGATCCTTCGTTATCTCCTTTGGCATGCTGGGATTTAGAGCTGGACCCGCAGTCGCATCACCAAACTCTGCAGGATAATCAGCACGACGAAGACAAATTTCGCTGCTGCCGTCACTGTCCATAATACTGATCGCCATTGCGGATCCCTTTGGGGGAAGGAGCAGCAGACTCAAAAATCACAGACTCAGATATATACCCGATGACTTACTGAAAGGATTGGTCGTCCAGAGTTAGAGTAGGCGCTCATTGCGAAGAATGGAGATCACGATACTACAGAACACACGCCGTATTGTATTTATACAGAGCTTTCGGGGCGAAAGCGACAAACGTCCCCATGCCCGAATATCATGGTTAGTTATACACTGGCTGTCTCAGTCGAACTCGCGTGATTCGCGTGATCCGAACCCTGACCGTGTGCATATGCCAATTAGACTCATAACCAATGAGGGATGAAGGGTCATATAGCGGCTGGAGGATCCTTGCTTCTCTGACTGGTATAGCTGAGATTGAAAGGGGGGGGTACTACGCCATTCATCAGGGACACACAAATTATCACGTAATATCTACAAACCAGGTCGCGTCAGACAACAAACTGACGAAGAAAGGAGTCGCATTGCGTACCATAGACCAAAGTGTCTTGTCCCGCACAGTCTTCTGACGACCTTGCTACTAACGTGGACGAAAGCTTCTTCGACTCCACGATTTCCGATGTTGGCTGCAAGCGAGGGGCATGGGCGAATGTCATAGCCGGGGATTTAGCTACAGCCCCACGTCCCTCGCGGATGGAGATCCGATTATTCAGAGAGACTAGGAGCGTATTAGAATACCTGCGCCGGCACCCTCCACCAGTCAGCCTCTGTGTGCGGAAACCACAAATTGATGATATTCTCTCACAGTTTTCCAAGGATGGCAATTCTGTAAGGTGGTTCTTCAGTTTCATATACGCGAAACACGGACGGACATAGCAAGATAAGCAAGGGCTTACGGGCAGGTGAACCAGGGCTTGTCCTACAGTACAGTAATGCGACGGGATCAGTCATCAAACGTGTGGAATTAATAACCACTCACGGTAACTACGACAACCGTCAGGAGTGATACAATCCCCACGGTGGCTGAAAGTGAACCAACCCATCGAACCAAGCAACGCACCAGATCCGAGAGTTAGCTTACTGGTCAATACGTTGGTCTCGACTGTCAAGCGAACGATTCTCGTTAAGGCATGATCACTGAAGTAGCCATCTCCTGCCTGGCGCCGTCGTGACAACTGCGGGGGTGACGAGAACAAAAAAAATCAGTACGAATGCTGTATAGGCAAAGAGCCAAGGGGCTTACATGAAAAAGCATCGAGCCAGCGATGAGAGTGTCAGACGCGGCATTCCCGCTGAGCCAAGCCTGTAAGGGTCATTGCCGTTAGCGAAGCTCGGAGGTAGGTAGCCTATGGACACGCTGGCCCTACCAAGGTGAGGTCCTTTAGCGTTTGATTACTAGCAAACTTGTTGAGGACGCGCGTCTACAGACGTGAGCCAAATTGGAAATTGCTTGGGACAAACGAAACTTACATAGACGCCCGTAGAAAATGCGGCCACTGCGGCAACAGTCGAGCACTGAGAGGTAAGAAAGTGAAGTATGGGCACGAGACTGATTCGACCAACTCACAAGACAGATAATCAGGCATAGAAACCAGGACGACCTCCCACTGAGTACCCAGATACGATACACGAAAAAGAATTGGACGGTCAATGAAACTATGGACCCGATAATGGGCACGTCGAAGGCGGACAAGTAGGGAGTGGCGAGGTGCCCCATATTTCCGAAGCCGGAGACGAACCAATAGTAGAGGTCCGCTCCACTGAGTGCTGTCTGCAACGTTTCCAACAAGAATAGGGAGTACACTGCGGAAGGGCTGTTATCAGGACAGAGATCACAGCCTGAAAAACGACTACGTAGTACATACCAAGTAGCTTAAGGAGTGTCCTGTCTCCTGGGAAATTATAGCTGTATACGTCTTCACCGCCAGAGTCGGATGAGTGCCACGGACGGAACGACGGAAGACAGGCCATGAGAAACCCACAGAGCTGAACTACGAGAACGCCATACAAAGTCCAGTTCCATAAGGCTCCCAGCATCTAAAAAGTGGGGAAGGTAATCATCATCGATATCCATAAGGCAAACTACCCGACCGCATACCATTGGGGCAGCACTGCAGAAAGAGGAATCAGAATCCCGCTGTATGTTAGAACTAGCGTCATATACAACGGTGCTTACATCTCTTCAATGTTTGGAGGGACCGGGGAAGTTGACATAACCTGGAAATGGCTGATTACAAAACGAGGGAATGGTGTCCTGAGTCAAAGACAGTGATCTACACTGTTCAAGGAGCGGGGACTGGAAGGGTCAGTGACCGTCTGGGAAATATAAAAGGGTTTGGGAGTGGTGTGGGCGCTGGTCATCAGTCAGACTCAGGGCGCCGCCTGATCCCCTGGTACAGGAAATTAGTTTCCAAGTTTTTGGATCCAACTCCAAACCATGGGATGTGCGGAGAGTCCGAGACTCAAACGTAACATGGCTAGTGACAAGAAGCATGAAAGGGTGTTCGAATTGAAGCTTCTGCGGCGCACCAACTAATCCATATGGACTTGCAATGACCCTTCACGCACGGGTCGATGATAGGCGCTGACATAGTGGAAACCCGTCATATGATGGAAACCAAGAGTGTTGATGTTCTCACATATCAATGCACCAGCCTGATCTGTAGTGACCTATCATACGTAGAACGTACCGTGACACCATGAGCATCAGCAAAAATAATAAAAAATTATTAGCACTTGCCAAATGCAAAATCGCTTACACGAATTATAATGTATGACAACCGCTTACAGCCGGGCCGCAATTCTCATAACCGTTTATAAGCAGCCACAATTCTCATAATTGTTTATAAGCGATCACAATACATAGATAATATTGTGATCTTATTGCAAGTGCTATCAATTAAATAATAAAAATAAGAAATCTGCTAAACATGTAAATTTGATTCCTTCGTGCCACATCCATGCTGACACAGCGGGCACATGACCACCAAATTCAGCCCTCCCACTCGTTCAAGGGTCCACCGCAAGCCTGCCAGTGAGCAGCACAATATCCCAATGCCCGACCGCTTAACTCACATGGCACCAGTGGCATCCCCACCGTATGTATCCCCTCCCCTATTGCGGTGCCACTACTGAGCTCATATTGAAACAGGTTACCCGCGTGTCCCCAATGGCACAGCGCGTCAGGGTGCTTTTCCAGGGTGAGCCGTATGTCGCGTGCAGTAGCGCATTGTGACATGCACTGACAATGCCACCTCCTCACATGCGCTGCCTCCCCCGCACGTGCCAAGTCGCAGCATGCAGCATAGTGGTGTGCCACCACCTCCTCATGTGCACCACCCCTCCACCTGCCACCCCTTTGCCTGCCACCCCTCCATTGATACACCCAGTGACGGGCTAGGCATATTATCCGACAATTTTGGCATTTCTATTCGGTATTATAGTGGACCGCGCTTGGCCTCACGAACAACCGGCATGAGCACGGCCAATGTGTGAGAGAGCGTGAAATGGCTGATGTGAAGCAGAATGGGTCCGGCTTGGCAGCCTGACCACACAGCGATTCAGCAACTCAGGGTTCCAAGCAGGGACCCTTCAGGAAACTTAGGCAGTTTGACCCCAGGCTATATGGCGGCGGGGCGCACATCGTGGTGCGCCAGCGGTGCCCCTAGTCTGCGGGACCATTGGGTAGGACCCGAGACCCAGCGACCGTGTAGGCCGTCATAATGACTGGCCGACCACCTTGGGGTTCACCTTAGACTGCGAAGCCCTGTGGAGCAATCGGCTGATACAGCGGCATGCCGCGGTCGTTGGTCTAATGATGGTTGACATGGTTGACATGGGTTCGCTTGAACAAGTGATTGTGGTTGCGGGCCAAAGCGGCCGAAGGTTGGATAGGATAGGTATTTAAGGATTTGTTCCCTATATACATAGGCAGGCAGCGCGGGTATGGTGTAGTACCCAGACCAATTACACTCTAGATTCCATTTCTGCTCTTTGTGAACCCTCTGCGTACCCTTGCATGCGCCAGTGTTCCGCAGTAGATTTCAGTCTCGCTGCTCCAGCAGCACTTTGCATTTCCCCTAGGCCTGTACGTCTCCTGCATCAACCGAGCACCAAGCCTACCTTCGGCTGACCCGCGGCCTGCACGACTCTACCCTATCGGCGCATTATATTCCTCGACCTCCCGAACCCTTCTGCTCTTAGCTGCACTTTGACACGCTCAGTGGCGGCTTAGGGTATCATTTCTGGTGGCCAACGTGGGGAGGTTGGAATATAAAAAGGACCCGCTCAGGAGACTAACCTAGAGACCAGTCTGCAATTCCACAACTAAGGCGAAGGACATTACTCGAAGAATTAATCGCAGCTGGCTACGACCCAGTGCAGCCAGTCCCAGGAAGCTTTACTGACACATCTGACTTACAACCCCTAGATAACAGTGTACTTAGCAATCTGCCATCTCGGCCGAACTCCCCGAACACACAGCCAAGTAGTGAAGACGAGGTTAGCCTCATCCTGTTGCACAACTCAGCTCCGCCATTAGCAACCCACGGTCCAACAACTCTCGCAAGAGCTCGAGCGCAAGCCCTAGTGGAGCAACCACAGGAGTCAGCATCAGCCAACGTAGCAAACACCCAGCCGACCTCCAGTGTGCAACCAATCAGATCAGCTCCGACTCAGTCGATCCCACCTCCGGCACCACCACCTGTTGATCCAGCTATGCAACCAATTGTACCACCACCCCTCACAACTCCAATCCCGCCTCCGGCACCATCTCCTTCTACACCGGCAATACAGCTGACCGCAGCTCCCAGCTCTGCAACACAACAATCAAAACCTACAACCAATTCGGTACCTCGACCAATGACCCTTGCAGACTTACCCGGCCGACATGAGCAGTCAGCCCTGAGATTTAGGGAGGACCATCCAGAAGAAGCTGGCCAGTACTTTGCAGAACTAGAAGACCTGTTCAATCGACATGGTGTGACCGACAACCAGGAGTGAAAGCAAGGTACCCTCAAGTACCTCAGTATTGATGTGGCCAGACTCTGGCGCGGAACAGCAGCATGGGCCAATGCGACCAAGACCTATGACGAGTTCAAAGCTGGCATCCTACGCCTCTACCCGCAAGCAGGCGATGAGGCGACCTACACTATACAGGACCTCGATGCAAAGGTCGGTGAGCGAGGCCGCATTGGCATACTTACCTTGAGAGATCTTAGCGAATACCACCGACAATTCCTACTCATCTCCCGGTACCTAGTCACCAAGTGTTACGCCTTGCCGTGGCGCTCGTTCGACTTGAACGAATCTCGGGGTGGAGTAACAGTGAGCGTGACGCAAGTCAAATGTAGAGGCGACTTCCTCAATACAATGACGGGGCTAGCGACGGATTTCCTAAGTCACGTCGGCCCGAATAGACTTCAACCTGCCGGTATATGAGCCGGACGAGGTGAACGTTACACACGGTGATGAAAGAGACGAGAAGGGAATAGAGCACTCGAGTGAGGAGATCAATGGCAATTGAAGAAGACCAAGATGGCGTGTCTTGGTCTTCATCGACTACTACTTATACATTTACACGAGGGCTTTAAAGCGCCTCTCCAATGGAACTATCCTATGGCGTATGTAGCTCGAACCCTACTACACCGATCCTAGGAATCACTCAGCAATCACATGCGATCACTGAGTGCTGACTGAGACATAAGTCCGTGACTAATTACTACTTACTACCGTAGCCACAACTGGTAGGTAAGAGTCCGGAACTCCGAATCACGACATCACTATTACATCTGATAAGTCCGAGGGCCAACCGTAACACCAAGGGCCGCATGTTGGTACAAGAACAATCATGTGCCTTCCTACACGGCTTCCAGCCAAGCCTAGAGCACAGCGTAAGGCAGTGACTGCAACTAAAGAAGCTGGACCACAATCCTCAAGATACATACGATCTAGCTGATGTGTTACGCTTCAGTAAGCATGTGCCTTGCTTTAGGCAACGATAAGGCGCGAGTACTTAACTCTGAATTCTGCTAAGTCGAACGTGGAGTCTTCAGTCTCAACATGTCGACGACTCTGCAACTGGGAAGGCGTCTTCAAGGCGAGCCTTATGCAGTGCACTTCCCTCTCTGTTGGATTCGATGGAGAGACGAAGGGAAGACTCGAAACCGATGATTCAAGAAGACCAAGATGGCGATCCTTGGTCTTCTGCGACTACTACTTATACACGATGATGGAGGGCTTTAAAGCGCCTCCCGAATGATGTTGACCTATAGCGTATCTAGCTCGAACCCTAGTATCGCTATCCTAGTAATCAGTAAGCGTATAGTAACATGTGATACTACTGCTGACTGATAACACATGAAACTGATTGTCCCTGACTAATGTGCACAATCACAAGCTTACTACCGTAGTCAGAACCTGATAGTAAGCAACGAAGTCCGATCCGTGACATCACCCCCTTTTCAGGAGCGATGCCCACGGAGCCCGGGCGGTCCCATCCATCCTGCCCGCACGTCTTCTATCCTCTGCATAGCCCTCGCCCATTCCAACTGACTGACACACCTCACTTTGTCCGTTGCCAATCGTCCCCTCGTTTCTTGTAGCTCTGCTATGCGCGCCTCTAAACGCCCCATCTCCGCCCCTAGGGCCCGATACCGTCGGACCTCGGCGACGAGACTTATATCCTTGCATTCAAGGATGGCTCGGTTGACAGCCACGGCGTCGTCGTACCCCCCATCGAAGAGGATTAAATCCTCTTGTGCATATCGGAGGTGGGAGTCGGGGTGCACCATGTACTGGGGTGCCGCGTACAGGGGTTTGGGGAAAACCCTGTCGGATTCGTCGATCAGGCCGAGCACGATGGGGTTATTGCTCATGATGGCCTGGACGTATTTGGCTTGGCGCATCACGCCGTCGGCGGTGGTGATGGGGAAGTGAATATAATCAGGTCCCCTATTGACCCGGAACCCGTGAGGCGCACGGGCGTTGGCGACGGAGCCGACAGCTCGGTTGGCGAGCTGGGGACGGATATGGCCCCAGTAGAGGGGGGTCCCGTCGGTGGCGAGGGCATGTCGGGTTGTATGAGGTGGTACATCAACCTCTCCGCCATAGAGAATGTGGGGGTGCTCAGCTGGGTACCGCTCATCCTCGCTGTCCGTGACTTCTCCCTCCTCTCTCTCATCTCCATCATGCGCCGTTGGGCTGTTCGTAGCTGTTCTTCCCTCCAATCGTCGGTCACCTCCTTCCATGACCTCATGGGCTTCATCGCTGCTTCGTACCTCTCCCTGGCGTGTTCGGACTGCTGTACCGCGGTCGAGAGCTTGGCGAAAGTCGTCGACTTCCGCGGTGGTGAAGGGTCGGTCGGCGATGGGGAGGCCTGTGTCGGCGTGGAGGATGTGCCACAAGGCAGGCTGCCCGTCGACGTCGGGCAACAGTTGGGCGCTGTTGGCTCCTTGTCCTTGAGTGGGGAACTGCTCGAGGGTGCTGTGGAACTCAGCTTGGGTGATGGGTCCCTCGGACCCGGCTCTGTCTCTCTCAGCCATGATGACCTCCGTGTCGTCGGTAGGGGTTGTTGGTGCCCGCTCTTCTTCCAACTCGGCGGCAAAAATCCTCTCGGGGGTTCCGAGGTAATACGAAGATGTCGAGAGGGCGGCATTGGGGGTGAATGGCATGAGAAGGTTGTCAGTGGTAGTGGTGATGGTAGTGGGAGAGAATGGAGTGTCGTTGTGGGTTCTCCCACTCCTTATAAGTGTTTGTGATGCAGTTTTCGAATTTTGGTACTCTGCAAGGGCTTCATCGGCAAATAGATCTTCCCGGTTGACCCACTGGTTTTCCGAGTTGGGGTAGCCCTTCCATTTGATTAAGTATTGCTTCCTCCGTCCTCTGCTGAAGTGCCGTTCGTCTAGAACCTTCTCGACTTCATATTCTTCTTCCCCGTCGACCAAATTGGGTGGTGGCCGCTGGTAATTCTTCCCATGAAGCGGAGTTTCGTGGTATTTGGTAAGGAGATCCACATGGAACACTGTGTGAATTTTCCATTGCGGGGGAAGGTTGAGCCGGTAGTTGACAGGAGACATCACCTGTGCTATGACAAAGGGTCCATGTCTTCGAGGTGCGAGTTTTGCCGTTGGTTGATGAGTACGTAGGTGGCGTCCTTCTAGCCACACGAGGTCTCCCTGTTGGAACTTCGGACCGTTCTTGGCTTTGACCCATGACTGCTGTACCTTCACAATCAATTCTTGAGCATGTTTCCATGCTTCTCGAAACTGTTCCGCTCGGAGTGTCACTTGAGGAATGGGTGATGGCTTATCTGTACAATCAGCCCTCGGGTTATACCCCATAAGGAGGTTGAAGGGTGATTTCCGCATGTATTTGTGTGGCCAGTTATTATGTGCAAATTCCGCGAGTGGCAAATATCCGCACCAGTTATCCTGCCTTTCATTTGTCCAGAAACGAAGGTACTGTTCTACCCATTGATTCGTTCTTTCAGATTGTCCGTCTGTTCATGGGTGATATGCAGTGGAGATGTTCTGTTGGATTCCTAGTACTCTGCACAATTCTCTGGTGAAGCGGCTGGCAAATCGCGGATCTCGATCACTTATTATTTTTGAGGGGAGTCCGAACTGTGTGAAGACGTGTTTCAGATACAAGGCTGCGACCTCTTCCGCGCCGATTTCTTCGTTACAGGGTATGAACACCACGGCTTTACTGCAGTCGTGATCCATTATGGTTAGTATGGTGTCGTACCCTTGCGAACGTGGTAACTTAGTTATGAAATCGAGTGCTATTGTTTCGAAGGGTAGTGCTTCCGGTTTGGGGTAAATGGGATTCAGAGGGGCTTTGTCGCATCCGTGTTGTACTTTAATGCGTTGGCATTCGGCGCATCCCTTGACGTATTCCAGTGTGTCTTTGGCCATCCCGGGCCACCAGTAAGTACGCCCTACTAGTTGTGTCGTTCGTTTAATACCTGGATGTCCATAAGCTGGTAGGTCATGATGATCATGGAATATACGTCGTTTATCGTGCATTCCCCCAGTGACCACTCGTCGTCCGTCTTTGTACCATATGCCTTCTATTTTCTTGAGTTGGTGAGCATCTATCCATGGCATGAGGACCATTTCCCTCTGTTCGTATACTGGGTCCGGTAGTGTGGTGTTGTCCGGTGTGAGGTTGTCCTTGTTCGTCCGTATCTGTTCAATTTGGGCGCCCCTTACGAACATTTTGTCTGGTAGCACTGTGATGTCCCGGTTGTCTTCCTCCCCTTGATTGTAGTCTGGTCGCCTTGATAGGGCATCTGCCCTTCTGTTTGCTGATCCCTTGATATGGTGAATTTCGAAGTCATACTCCGATAGCTCGAGTACTTCCCTGGCAACTCGTCGGCTTATCTTCTGGGGACTCCTCCAGTATTGTAGGTTCATGTGGTTGGAGAAAACTTTCGTTTTGTGTGGTGATCCCGCCAATAGTGGTCGCCAGTGTTGGAAAGCTCTCACAATTGCTAGTAGCTCTAGGTCGTAAATATCGTAATTCCTTTCAGCTTCGTTGAGGGTAGTGGAGAAGTAGCTGATTGGGTGTCGTTTGCCGTCGTCTTGTCGTTGTAGTAGCACTGCTCCGATTGCGAATCCTGATGCATCGACTTCCAATTCAAAAGGTTTACTCAGCTGTGGGTGTGCCAATACTGGTTCCGAGGTAACAAGTCCTTTTAGCTTGTTGAATGCATCGTGTTCCATTCCCGTCCACTTCCAGTCGGCTCCTTTCTTTGTCAGTTGGTTCAGTGGCTTTGCATAGTGTGAAAAGTTTCGAATGAATGCGCGATAGAAATTGCAGAAGCCTAAAAATGATTGAACGTCCTTGACTTTTGTAGGGGTTGGCCAGTCTTTGATACCAGAAATTTTGACGGGATCCATGCGTGTCACCCCCTTTTCAAGGATTACCCCCAGGTAATCCATACGGGGCGCATGGAACAGACACTTCTCCAATTTGTAGTAGAGGTCGTGTTTCGCCGAGATCTCCAGTATATCTCGGACTGCTGCTATGTGATCCGTCATGTTATGGCCTACCCTTGTAGCTATTCCGATATTGTCCATGTATACCCGTATTGTAGTTCCTCGTAGCTCGTGTTTTGCTATGACATCTCAACATATGTGGTTCATCATAGTTTGAAATGTCGCTGGTGAGTTAGTTAGCCCAAAGAACATGACTGTAGGTTCGAACAATCCGTATCTTGTTTTGAAGGCAGCCTTCTCCTCATCTCCTTCCTTGATACGTATGTTGTTGTAGCCCCACCGTACGTCGAGTTTGGTGTAGATATGGGCGTTACTGAGGTCTGTGATTAGGTCGGATATGAGGGGTAAGGGGTACTGGTTGCGTATTGTGAATGCGTTAATCCGTCGATAGTCTTGTACCGCTCGTAATTTACCATCTTTCTTCTTGACGAAGAAGAATGGTGATGCGTATGGGGATTTCGAAGGTCGTATGTATCCTTTGCCGAGTTGTTCCGTTAGAAAAGCTTTGAGGGCTTTATCTTCCTCCTGTGTTAATGGGTAGACCTTGCAGTCTATGGCTTCCAGGGTTCCCTTCTTGAATTGTATTTCGTGATCCCATACCTGCACCGGCGGGAATTGGTGTGATGCTTCTTCGTTAAATAACTGATGGTACTCGGCATAACAAGATGGCAACTCAGCTTTGACGGTGTATTGTTTTGCTTGAATTGCTAGCTTGGTGGACGTGATCCTTCCTTGTACGATATCCTCGTCTTCGAGTTGTTGTACGATATCCTCCTTCTGCTCCACTGTGATAGCTGTGATGGTAGGTCGTACTCTGTTAATTCGTGGGTTTACCGTTCGTAGCACTACCGGTAGTGCGTCTTCTTTGATTACTGCATGTCGCCAACTGAAAGTAGGTTCGTATGTGGCCAGCCACGGGTAGCCGAAGACGATGTCTTCATTGCCTATGTCGGTTATAAGGAATCTCATTTCCTTGTGGATTCCTTTTGTTTGTATGTCCAGGTCTATGTAGTGCGTGATTAGTCCAGCTTTATTTTCCGTGTTATCAATATTCCATATCTTTTTGGGTCTTTCCAGCAGTTTCATTCCGATTCCCATCCGCTTTACAAAAGCGGGTCATAAGAAGTTGTCGGTGGCTCCAGAGTCCACCAATGCTCTGATGTCGGCCATGGCGTAATTTGTGCGAATCAATACTGGAATTCTCATAGAACGGTAGCGAGTTATGATCACAGAATTACATTTTACTGCCCTTACCCAGGCCGATGGGTTCAGGCGCTTCGAAAATCCTCTCTTTTCCATAGGTCTTGCAAAATGAGGTCCTTGACCTCGTCTTCTTCGGCCACCACCCCTTTCATCCAAGCATCGGCTCGTTGCTGTGTGGTCTCGGCCCTTGCCACTTGTACTGGTTCGGGTTCGTACGACCCAGTGTCCGTTCTTCTGGTGTTACTGGGTTGATTATAGGTGTGCTGGGGGCAATTACGGCTGAAGTGCCCTTTCTGTCCGCAAGTGTAACAGACTACTTCCCTCATGTCCCAGCGTCCCCCTCGTCCTCGTCCCATATATCCTCCTCTTGGTGGGGGGTTCCGGGGGTGAGCCCGGTCCCAATTGCCCTGGATTTCTTCGGCCCCTGTGAGTCTTCCTCGTACTCGGTCGGCGGATGTATCCATGGCGTTCGGGTCTCTGAGGATGTTACGGAGTGGCCCCCAACCGGTGCTACGCGTATTCCCCCATCCTCCTCTGTTACTACTCCCCGGTTGTCTCCCTGGGTTTGTGAGGCCGCGATGTTGCTCCAGTTGGGCCTTCATGTGTATGTACTGTTGCTGTCTCCTGATGACCGCTTCCTTCCACTCCTGGAAGGTCTGCGGGTTGTCGTATGTGTATGCCTTCTTGTATAGGTCTCGGGGTAGTCCGTCCGTGAAGAGATCCATCGTGAGCGGTGAATCCAGTCGATAGTCAGCTTGGCGTGCTAACTGTTCGAATTGGGTGACATACACGTCAATATCCCCTCCGATCATTTTGATTCCTCTTTTGAGCATTGCCTGGGCTTGTTCCTTTTCTAGCGTATTTGAGAATCGCCTGTTGAAGGCCGTAATGACCTTGATCCATAGGTGTGGATCGTTGTCGGCGATTCCGGCGCTGACTTGTCGGTTGAGCCATCTACTGGTCTCCGTAATCCAGTTGTTAACGTCCTTCCCTTGGATGTAAGTGAGGAACAACATAGCTTGTTGATAGGCATTAGCCATGATGGGGTTATTGTTGTTGATGCCCCAGTATAATTCCCACTGAGTGAGGAATTCCTCCGTTCTGTGTCGATCCCCTCAAAATATCTCTGGGGCATTTCCAGCAAATTTGTCAGAGTGGTGTCCTCCGGGTATTCCGATTGGTCCTGCTCCGAGCACTCCTCTTCCTGGTGGTCCCCCTCCAGGTGGGCCTCCTCTGGGCGATCCTCCTCCCGGTGGTCCTCCTCCGCTTCTTGATGGAGGGTCTGGTTGGTCTGGTCTGATTGCTCGGAACAGAGCGGCGTCGTCTGCTGTCATTACATGTCCTGTTTCTGGGTGGATGGGGAGCGCTACTTCTTGTGTTTCGGTTAATGTTGCCATTGGGGGGTAAATAGTGATTTGCTCAGCTCTTTCGATAAGCTCCGGTTCTAAGGGTTCCAGTGCTTGGGCGGGTTCTTCGTCTGATCCACTGTCAGAGGCTTCTGGACCTTCGGATGACGCTGAGATGCTCTGGTTTTCCCCGTCGATGGTTCCCCAGTCGTTCCTTGCGACTACTTCGTCTTCGTAGATATCGCACCCGTATCTGTAGGGTAGAGTGTCGATGACTCTCCACTCGTCGTCTTCTCGGTCGACTCTGCACCAGCAAGATCATTCAAAATTGAACTCAACTGGTCGTGGTCCATGTGCTCCTCTGATTAGATACCCTTCTACCCCCTGGATACTCCCCCAACTGGCTTCTTTGAGGTATCGGGTTGGTACGTTTCTTGCCCCTCTTTGTGGGATTTCGTAGGATCGGAATCCTTCTTGGATCCAAAGTTCCCTTGTGGATACTCGCACCACGGTGGTGAGATCTTGGTCTTAATGTTACGCTTCGGTAAGCGTGTGCCTTGCTTTAGGCAACGATAAGGCGCGAGTACTTAACTCTGAATTCTGCTAAGTCGAACGTGGAGTCTTCAGTCTCAACACGTCGACGACTCTGCAACTGGGAAGGCGTCTTCAAGGCGAGCCTTATGCAGTGCACTTCCCTCTCTGTTGGATTCGATGGAGAGACGAAGGGAAGTGTTACGGTCGGCCCTTCGGACTAAAGCAGAGTAGTAGTAGCGTCGAGAATCGGAGTTTTGGACTCTTACGTACCGGTTGTGGCTATGGTAGTAAGTAGTAATTAGTCACGGACTTACATCTCAGTCAGCACTCAGCAGTCGCATGTGATTGCTGAGTGATTCCTAGGATCGGCGTAGTAGGGTTCGAGCTACATACGCCATAGGATAGTTCCATTCAAGAGGCGCTTCAAAGCCCTCGCGTACTTGTATAAGTAGTAGTCAGTGAAGACCAAGACACGCTATCTTGGTCTTCTTCAATTGCCATTGACTTCACACATCGCATCCTCTACTCGCTCTTCTTCTCTCTTCTTATCGTGTGCAGTCGTTCCCTCATCTGGCATATACGCCGGCAGGTTGAAGCTTATTCGGGCCAACGTGACTTCCAAGATCCGTTGTTAGCCCCGTCGTCGTATTGAGGAAGTCGCCTCTACGTTCGACTTGTGTCACGTTTACTCTCTCCCACCTAGAAAACCGTTCAAGTCGAACGAACGCCGCGGCAAGGCGTAACATTAAGACCAAGATCCTCCCATCGTGGCGAGAGTAACAACCCGAGAACAGTGGGAAATCGACGGATTTCATCCGTACAACCTCCTACGACGAGGAAGTCGTAACGTCCCAATCCGATACTTGAAAACCGCTTACTGGAGTAGCAACGAAGAAGGATACGTCGTCGAGACACGAAGAGGAGAACGCCCAGTTGAGTTTAGCTTTGACCGCTTGTGCTGGTGTGCGGTCGACTACATTCTAGACCGGTGGCAGGTTATTGCCCCACTACGATCCCATCACCACTGTGATATATACACCGACGAGGTAATCCCACGATCGGACTGGGGACCAATCGACGGAGAAGAAGACACGAGTCACTCCGAGAATACGCACGAGGTGTCAGAAATCGTTTCTGATAATGAATCACCTCGACCTCCATCACCATTGAATCAAGCAGAGGTCAATCTCATCGAACAAGCTGAGTCCATCACTATCCTACCACCAATGACCACTATGACTGAGGAACCCCGAAGCCTCGTACAAATGCCTACCAACCCGGTCACCGGGGAGCCCCTAACCGCCGACGATGCAGCTATCATGAGAGCCATAGGACCAGACCATCCGGATCCACCCGGAGGGAGCCCGGGAAGGGGAGGACCACCCGGAGGAGGACCACCTGAAGGAGGGTTACCAGGCGGAGGGCCGCCGTTCGGGGGAGTACCACCAGTCGGATCATCTCCTGAACGAGGCCACTCTGACAAATTCGCAGGAAACGCACCCGAAGTATTCAAGGGTGACCGACACAAATCGGAAGAATTCCTCACGCAATGGGAATTGTACTGGGGGATTAATAACAACAACCCCATCATGGCTAACGCTTACAGGTGTTCTATGTTCTTCCTCACGTACATCCAAGGGAAGGACGTCAACGAATGGATCACCCATACAAGCCGATGGCTTAACAGACAAGTCACCGGGGGCATTAACGACTCCGACCCACGCCTTTGGCACGAGGTCATCAGCGCCTTCACAAGACGTTTTTCCAACACCCTTGAACGAGAGCAGGCTCAGGCAGCATTGAAGAGAGGAATAAGAATGACGGCGGGGGATATCGACACGTACGTGACCAACTTCGAGACCCTAGCACGACAAGCTGGCTACCGCCTAGATTCCCTGTTAACACTCGACATCTTCACAAACGGGTTGCCACGCGACCTATATGAGAAGGTCTTCACCATGGACGACCCTCAAACATTCGAAGATTGGAAGACCGCTGTCATGAAGAGGCAGCAGCAGTACATCCACATGAGGGCGCGCCTCGAACAACATAAAGGAATGGCGGGGGGATCAACCCCGAACCGCGGTAATCAACCACGACGAGGAGGCGGAGGAGGAGGGCCCGGGTGGAACCTCCCACGGGACCCCAACGCCATGGACACCTCAGCAGACCGCATCCGAGGACGCCTCGCCGATGCGGGAGAAATACTCGAACAATATCGCGCCAAACAGCGACTGCGAGGAGGATTTATGGATCGTCGAGGAGGACGAAGGGACTTTTCCCAAGTTACGTGTTACACTTGTGGAAAAAAAGGTCATATCAGCAGGCAATGTCCACAGCACACCTATAACCGGCGCACTGAAGCCGACCGGTACGAACCAGAAGAACAGCCCATTCAGGCCTCCCGAGCTCAGACTCCGCGGGAGAGGGCCACCAACTGGATGACCGGAGTAGCGGCGGAGCCTGACGAAGTAAAGGATATGATCCTAAAGGATCTCTGGAAACAAGAGGGTTTTCAGGACGCCTGAACCCATCGGCCTGGGTGAGGGCAGTCAATTGTAATTCGGTTATTATCACGTGCTATCGTTCTATGAGAATTCCAGTTTCGATCCGCACGAATTACGCTATGGCCGATATAAAAGCACTGGCGGACTCGGGAGCCACCGACAACTTCATATGCCCCGCATTTGCCAAACGAATGCGCCTGGGTATACAAGCTCTTGAGCGACCAAAAAAGATATGGAACATCGATAATACGGAGAATAAAGCGGGACTCATCACCCACTTTATAGATCTAGATGTCCAAACAAGGGGCATACGCCGAACCCTTCGGTTCCTTCTCACCAACATCGGAAACGAAGATATCGTACTAGGATATCCCTGGCTCGCAACCTACGAGCCTCAGATGTCATGGAGGTTCGCTACCATCAAAGAGGACGCACTCCCTATCATTCTACGCTCCATTAAACCACCATCAGAACACCCCACGTTACGAACAACATTTACAGTAGCAGAGAAAGAAGCAGTTGTTCAGCAACTCGAAGAAGAGGGACCGGTCGCGCTTCGCACCACTTCTACTGAATTGGCCATCCAGGCACAACAGTACACTACGAAGGCGGTGCTACCATCTGAATACACAGCATTCACAAAACTTTTTAACGAAGAAGCCTCTCACCGATTTCCCCCCGCACGAGCGTGGGACCACGCCATCGACCTTAAACCCACGGCACCAGATGCCATTGATTGCAAGGTCTACCCACTTACACAGGACAAGGATAAGGCGTTACAAGCCTTCCTCACGGAACAACTACAGAAAGGGTACATCCGCCCCTCCAAATCACAGTACGCATCCCCTTTCTTCTTCGTTAAAAAGAAGGACGGAAAGCTACGCCCGGTACAGGACTATCGACGCATCAACGGTTTCACGATTCGCAACCAATACCCCCTCCCGCTCATCACCGACCTCATCACGGATCTCAGCAACGCCCACATCTATACCAAACTCGATGTGCGATGGGGCTACAATAACGTTCGGATCAAAGAGGGGGACGAAGGGAAGGCAGCTTTTAAAACGAAATACGGCCTCTTTGAACCCACAGTCATGTTCTTCGGCCTCACCAACTCACCAGCCACCTTCCAAACCATGATGAACCATATCTGCCGAGACGTCATCGCAAAACACGAACGGCTGGGCACCACGATACGTGTTTACATGGACGATATCGGTATCGCCACTCACATAGGCTTTAGTCTCGCCAACCACATTGCTGCTGTCACGGACATCCTTGCACTGTCCGCAGAACACGACCTCTACTACAAACTGGAGAAATGCCTTTTCCATGCGCCTCGTATGGATTACCTGGGGGTAATCCTTGAAAAGGGGGTGACACGCATGGACCCTGTCAAAATTTCGGGCATCAAAGATTGGCCAACGCCCACCAAAGTCAAGGACATCCGCTCCTTCCTCGGCTTCTGCAACTTTTACCGAACTTTCATCCGCAATTTTGCCTCTCACGCCAAACCACTTAACCATTTAACAAAGAAAGACACCGAATGGCGATGGGGAACGGACGAAGAGAGGGCCTTCCAAACACTCAAAAACCTCGTAACATCGGAACCAGTACTAGCACACCCTGAGCTGAGTAAACCTTTTGAATTAGAGGTCGACGCTTCAGGATTTGCAACAGGAGCCGTACTCCTGCAACGGAAGGAAGACAATAAAAAACACCCCATCGGCTACTACTCGTCCACACTCAGCACCACCGAACGAAACTACGACATATACGACCTAGAGCTACTCGCCATAGTCAAAGCCTTCCGACACTGGCGTCCCCTGCTTGCAGGATCCCCACACCGCACCAAAGTTTTCTCAGACCACCTAAACCTGCAATATTGGCAGTCGCCACAAAAAATCAGTCGGCGAGTAGCAAGGGAAGTATTGGAACTTTCCGAGTATGATTTCGAGATTCACCACATTAAAGGGAAGGAAAACGGAAGAGCTGACGCCCTATCACGACGACCGGACTACGACCAAGGAGAGTCGGACAACGAAGGCGTCACGGTCTTACCAGACGAAGTCTTCGCACGGGCCTCGACGACATTGCAGATCACCACTGCAAAACAACCGAACCATCAGAATGAGGCCACACTTCGACCCTGGGTAGACGGGCACAACCTCAAGAGAATCTCAGGAACCTGGTACAAAGACGGACGACAGCAAGTAATCACTGGCGGAGTAGAGGACAAGAGGAGTATCATTCGCACCTATCACGACTCTCCCGTTCACGGACATCCAGGGATACGACGAACGAGTCACCTGGTGGAACGACAGTACTGGTGGCCAGGACTACGAAGGGATGTCATGGACTACGTGAAGGGGTGTGCAGAGTGCCAACGGATCAAAGTCAACACCCGACCTACGCGGGCCCCCCTTCAACCTATATATCCCAAAATTGACGCCCTCCCGTTCGAGACCGTCGCCATGGACTTTATTACTAAACTCCCCTTATCGCAGGGATGTGATTCGATACTGACAATCACCGACCACGACTGCAGCAAGGCAACAATATTCATCCCCTGCGTAGAGGAAATTACGTCTGAAGAGACCGCGGGACTGTATGCCAGATACGTATTCCCTCGCTTCGGACTACCCACTACCATCATCAGCGACAGAGACCCTCGGTTCGCAAGTAAATTCACGAGAGAGTTATGCAAGACCCTGGGGATCACCCAGAACATCTCGATGGCCTATCACCCACGAACGGACGGGCAGTCCGAACGGACCAATCAATGGCTGGAGCAGTATCTGCGCTTCTGGGCAAATGAGCAGCAAGACAATTGGTATCATTATCTGCCAATGGCAGAATTCGCGCACAATAACTGGCCCCACGAGGCCACGAAGATGACACCGTTCGAGCTCCTTATGGGGTACCACCCACGGGCTGATTGGACCGATAAGCCATCCTCCCTTCCACACGTAATATCTCGCGCGAATCAACTAAAAGAAGCGCGACAACGGACACGAGACCTTATCGTGAAAGCGCAGCAATCATGGGCGCATGCCAAGACAGCGCCCAAGTACCAGGCAGGAGATCAGGTGTGGTTAGAGGGACGTCATCTTCGGACCCACCAGCCAACAGCGAAATTAGCCGCAAGACGTCACGGACCATTTCAAGTCATAAAGGTGATGTCACCTGTGAACTATCAATTGGAACTTCCCACGCAATGGCAGATACACCCCGTATTTCACACCGACCTTCTCACGCCTTATCGCGAGACACCCACGCACGGACCCAATTACACACGGCCCCCACCGGATTTAGTTGAGGGGCAAGAGGAGTACGAAGTCTCGAAGATTCTAGACCACCGGCAACATGGCAGAAGACAAAAACTGCAGTATCTCGTGGCCTGGAAGGGATACCCCGACTCCGACAATCAATGGGTCGATAAGGAAGACATATTCGCCGAAGAAGCCGTGGCGGAGTACGAACAAGGACGACAGAAGGATAAAAGGCCCGCCCAACGCGGCAAGTCCTCCCATCTCCCTTCCACTCAAATATCCTCTACTTCCACCCAGCTCCTTTCTATGCCCTTCACACCCGATGCCTCCCTCTCGCAACTTAACCAATACTACCACGGCACCCCTGAAAGGATTTTTGCCGTCGAGCTGGAGGAGGAGCGCGCACAAAGCGTCCGAGAAGATACCGACCAAGCCCTCGTGGCTGCAGATGACCGAGGGGGACGTGAAACCCCCATCACCCGAGCTGAGTTCACAGCCACTCTCGAGCGATTCCCCGCTCAAGCCACCACAGCCAACGCTGCCCGGCTGTCCGACGACGACGAGACCCCCCTGTGGGACATCCTCGACGCCGATGGTCTTCCCACCTCTCCAGTCCCTTTCACTACCCGCGAGATCCGACTTCTCGGGGACGCACCGGACCGAGGAGCCGAGGTTCGCGCAGCTCGCGACGGTGATGGACGGGCCGAGTCCCCACCTCTCCCGATACCTCCGAGGACTGGGGCCAACCAGACCCTGGCAGGAGGTAGTGGCTGACTGGAGGGATCAACAGTTGGTGGAAGCGAAGGCCCGACGACAGGAGATGATGGAGAGGAGGGAGAGATTGAGAGCGACGACGAGAACGAGTGGTACTCAGATGCGCACGACCACATTTCCTACGGACGAGATGCTGACGCCCCATCCAACACCACGTGCCACGCCCTCACCACCGCCGGCGACCCCGTCTACCGAGGGGACATTCGCCCCCAGCTCGATGACAGGGCCGCCTCCACTGTCCGCGCCACTCACTGCCCACACGGGTTCAGGGTCAATCGAGGACCCGATTACGTTCACTTCCCCATCACCACCTCC
Organism: Lactarius evosmus; assembly: GCA_951394315.1. Classification (NCBI taxonomy): domain Eukaryota; kingdom Fungi; phylum Basidiomycota; class Agaricomycetes; order Russulales; family Russulaceae; genus Lactarius; species Lactarius evosmus. Next base: position 923,122 of record OX596129.1, on the reverse strand, counting down.
GACGGCGTGACGCGCCCCGCTAAATACGTCCAGGTCATCTATGGACCTAACCCCATCGTCCTTGGGATCATCGACGAGTCCGACCGCGTCTTCCCAAAGCCCCTGTACGCGCGTCCCTACCGCTTCAGTCCCCACGAAGAGCGCCCCTCATACTCGCGTGAGGATCTCATGATCCTCGACACGGGGTACGACGAGGCCGCGCGGATCAACCGCGCCCTTCATGAGTGCAAGAACGTCTCGTTCAAGGCGGAGGTGCAGCGATACCGTGCAATTCGGTCCGCGATCACGAGGGTGGAGCAGCGCATGGGGGAGTTGGAGCAGGAGTGGGGCCGGCTGAGTACGGAGGAGTTGGGGGCTATACATCGCATGGAGAACGCTAACCTGATGGACGAGGTTGAGAAGCGCATGGGCGGATGGATCGGGTTGGGCCAAGGTACGAGGAATTGGCCACGGTCGACTTAGCTGCAACGTGGGCGTTGCCCCTTGAAAAGGGGGTGATGTTACGGTCGGCCCTTCGGACTAAAGCAGAGTAGTAGTAGCGTCGAGAATCGGAGTTTTGGACTCTTACGTACCGGTTGTGGCTATGGTAGTAAGTAGTAATTAGTCACGGACTTACATCTCAGTCAGCACTCAGCAGTCGCATGTGATTGCTGAGTGATTCCTAGGATCGGCGTAGTAGGGTTCGAGCTACATACGCCATAGGATAGTTCCATTCAAGAGGCGCTTCAAAGCCCTCGCGTACTTGTATAAGTAGTAGTCAGTGAAGACCAAGACACGCTATCTTGGTCTTCTTCAATTGCCATTGACTTCACACATCGCATCCTCTACTCGCTCTTCTTCTCTCTTCTTATCGTGTGCAGTCGTTCCCTCATCTGGCATATACGCCGGCAGGTTGAAGCTTATTCGGGCCAACGTGACTTCCAAGATCCGTTGTTAGCCCCGTCGTCGTATTGAGGAAGTCGCCTCTACGTTCGACTTGTGTCACGTTTACTCTCTCCCACCTAGAAAACCGTTCAAGTCGAACGAACGCCGCGGCAAGGCGTAACAGGAAGACTCGAAACCGATGATTCAAGAAGACCAAGATGGCGATCCTTGGTCTTCTGCGACTACTACTTATACACGATGATGGAGGGCTTTAAAGCGCCTCCCGAATGATGTTGACCTATAGCGTATCTAGCTCGAACCCTAGTATCACTATCCTAGTAATCAGTAAGCGTATAGTAACATGTGATACTACTGCTGACTGATAACACATGAAACTGATTGTCCCTGACTAATGTGCACAATCACAAGCTTACTACCGTAGTCAGAACCTGATAGTAAGCAACGAAGTCCGATCCGTGACATGATGTATACGATGCGGCCATCTTCGTGCTCATGGGAACAGCTTCCACCACCCTCCAACCTACACTGACCCAACCAGCAACAACTGCGCAGACCAGTGCCAATGTCAAACTGGAAGCCCTCACATCGGCCATGACCTCGCTCACGGAAATGTTCAAGAACGTACTAGAGACACAACAATCAGGCAGCAAGCCGAGAGCCGCAGGACCTCGGCCAGCCAGCGATTCCACGCCGCAGTGCAACTTCTGTGGCATGCCCAGACACTTCATCCACAAGTGCGAAGTAGTGGCAGAATACATCCACCTTGGAAAGTGCAAGCGCAACCACGAAGGCAAGGTAGTACTTCCCTCAGGAGCAATGGTACTGCACGAAATTACTGGTGCATGGTTGCACTGTCACGGATCGGACTTGGACGCTTACTATCAGGTTCTGACTACGGTAGTAGGCATGTGATTGTTTACATTAGTCAGGGACATTCATCTTTCACGTGTTATCAGTCAGCAGTAGTATCACATGTTACTTACAGCTTACTGGTTACTAGGATAGCGGTACTAGGGTTCGAGCTAGATACGCTATAGGTCAACATCATTCGGGAGGCGCTTTAAAGCCCTCTATCATCTTGTATAAGTAGTAGTCGCGGAAGACCAAGAGTCGCTATCTTGGTCTTCTTGAATCATCGGTTTCTAGTCTCTTCCCTTCGCGTCTCTATCGTTTCCGACAAGAGAAGGGAGTGCACTGCATAAGGATTCGCCTTGTCGATACCTTCCCAGTTGCTGAAGCTGTCGTCGTGTTGAGATAGAAGACTCCACGTTCGACTTAACGAAAACCAGAGCTAAGTACTTGCGCCCTATCTTCGCCTAAAGCAAGGCCCACGCTTACCGAAGCGTAACATTAAGACCAAGATCTCATCGTGGCGCGAGTATCCACAAGAGAACTTTGGATCCAAGAGGGATTCCGATCCTACGAAATCCCACGGAGAGGAACAAGAAACGTACCAGTTCGATATCTCAAGCAAGCCAGCTGGGGGAGTATCAACGGGGTTGAAGGGTATCTAATTAGGGGAGCACACGGACCACGACCAGTTGAGTTCAATTTTGAACGAACTTGCTGGTGCAGAGTCGACCGAGAAGACGACGAGTGGAGAGTCATCGACACTCTACCTTCCAGATACAGGTGTGACATCTACGAAGAAGAAGTAGTGGCAAGAAACGACTGGGGACCCATCGACGGAGAAAATCAGAACACCTCAGTATCATCTGAAACCCCCGAAGCCTCCGATAGCAAATCGGACGAAGAACCCACCCAGGCATTGGAACCCTTGGAACCAGAATTAATCGAACGAGCGGAACAGATCACCATTTATCCCCCGATGGCTACACTAACCGAGACACAGGAAGTAACCCTTCCCATTCACCCCGAAACAGGACATGTCATGACAGCAGACGATGCTGCTTTATTCCGAGCAATCGGACCAGATCAACCAGATCCTCCAGCAGGAGGTGGGGGACCACCGAGAAGAGGATCACCCGGAGGAGGATCACCCAGAGGAGGCCCACCGGGAGGAGGACCACCCGGAGGAGGACCACCCGGAGGAGGACCACCAGGAGGAGGAATATTCAGAGTAGGACCAGTAGGAATACCCGGGGGGCATCACTCGGACAAGTTCGCTGGAAACGCCCCGGAAATATTCCGAGGAGATCGACACCGAACTGAAGAATTCCTCACGCAATGGGAATTGTATTGGGGTATCAACAACAATAACCCCATCATGGTCAACGCCTACAGACGAGCTATGTTATTCCTCACCTATATTCAAGGAAAGGACGTTAACAACTGGATCACGGAGACCAGTAGATGGCTCAACCGACAAGTCAGCGCCGGAATTGCTGACAATGACCCACGCCTATGGGTCGAAGTTATCACAGCCTTCAACAGGCGGTTCTCAAACACCTTAGAAAAGGAACAGGCCCAAGCAATGCTCAAAAGGGGGATCAAAATGAGTGGAGGAGATATTGACGCGTATGTCACCCAATTCGAACAGTTGGCACGTCAAGCTGACTATCGACTGGATTCACCGCTCACGATGGATCTCTTCACGGACGGACTACCCCGGGACCTATACGAGAAAGCGTACACATACGACAACCCGCAAACCTTCCAGGAATGGAAGGAGGCGGTCATTAGAAGGCAACAACAATATATACACATGAAGGCCCGACTGGAGCAGCATCGCGGCCTTACCAACCCAGGGAGGCAACAAGGAAATAGTAACAAAGGAGGATGGGGGAACACAAGAGGCACCGGATGGGGGCCACCCCGTAACATCCTAAGGGACCCAAACGCCATGGACACGTCCGCCGACCGAGTACGAGGAAGACTTACAGGGGCCGAGGAAATCCAAGGCAATTGGGATCGAGCCCATCCCCGGAATCCCCCTCCAAGGGGAGGATATATGGGAAGAGGACGAGGAGGAAGACGAGATATGAGGGAAGTAATCTGCTACACCTGCGGGCAGAAAGGACACTTCAGTAGGAATTGCCCACAGCACACCTACAACCAACCTAGTGGTAGTCGAAGGACCAATACCTACCACAACGAACAAGAAGAAGAGCCCGTAAGGGCGGCTAAAGCAGAAACCCCACAGCAACGCGCCGATCAATGGATGAAAGGGGTAGCCGGGGAAGAAGACAAGGTAAAAGACCTCATATTACAGGACTTGTGGAAGAGAGAGGATTTTCGAAGCGCCTGAACCCATCGGCCTGGGTAAGGGCGGTAAAATGTAATTCTGTGATCATAACTTGCTACCGTTCTATGAGAATTCCAGTATCGATTCGCACAAATTACGCCATGGCCGACATCAGAGCATTAGTGGACTCCGGAGCCACCGACAACTTCTTACGACCCGCTTTTGTAAAGCGGATGGGAATCGGGATGAAACCGCTGGAAAGACCCAAAAAGATATGGAATATCGATAACACGGAAAACAAAGCTGGACTAATCACGCACTACGTAGATCTGGACATGCAAACCAAAGGAATCCACAAAGAAATGAGATTCCTCATAACCGACATAGGCAACGAAGACATCGTCTTCGGCTATCCATGGCTGGCCACATACGAACCTACCTTCAGTTGGCGGCATGCCGTCATCAAAGAGGATGCACTACTGGTGGTGTTACGAACGGTAAACCCTCGGATTAACAGAATACGACCCACCATCGCAGCTATCACAACAGAACAAAAAGAAGACATAGTACAACAACTCGAGGACGAAGAATTCGTACAAGGAAGAATTACGTCTACCGAACTAGCAATCCAGGCAAAACAATATACCGTTAAAGCTGAGTTGCCGTCCTGTTATGCCGAATATCACCAGCTGTTTAACGAAGAAGCGTCACATCGATTCCCACCGGCGCGGGTATGGGACCACGAAATACAATTCAAGAAGGGAACTCCAGAAGCCATAGACTGCAAAGTCTACCCACTAACACAAGAAGAGGACACGGCCCTCAAAGCCTTCCTAACAGAACAACTCGGCAAAGGATACATACGACCTTCAAAGTCCCCTTACGCGTCACCATTCTTCTTCGTTAAAAAGAAAGACGGAAAGCTGCGCCCAGTACAGGACTACCGACGGATTAACAACTACACCATACGCAATCAGTACCCCCTACCCCTCATATCCGATCTAATCACCGATCTCAGTAACGCCCACATCTACACCAAGCTCGACGTAAGATGGGGTTATAACAACGTACGCATCAAAGAAGGAGACGAGGAAAAAGCGGCTTTCAAAACAAGATACGGACTATTCGAACCCACAGTCATGTTTTTTGGACTAACTAATTCACCGGCGACGTTTCAGACTATGATGAACCACATATGTCGAGACATCATAGCAAAACATGAACTACGGGGAACTACAATACGGGTATACATGGACGACATCGGTATAGCAACAAGGGTAGGACACAACATGACGGACCACATAGCGGCAGTCCGAGATATATTGGAGGTCTCGGCAAAACACGACCTTTACTATAAACTCGAGAAATGTCTATTCCATGCGCCCCGTATGGATTACCTGGGGGTAATCCTTGAAAAGGGGGTGACACGCATGGACCCCGTCAAAATTTCCGGTATCAAAGACTGGCCAACCCCTACAAAGGTCAAAGACGTTCGATCATTCCTGGGCTTTTGCAACTTTTATCGCGCATTCATTCGAAACTTTTCACACCATGCAAAGCCGCTGAACCAACTGACAAAGAAAGGAGCTGACTGGAAATGGACGGGAACGGAACACGATGCATTCAACAACCTCAAGAAGCTTGTTACATCCGAACCAGTATTGGCCCATCCACAGCTAAGTAAACCGTTTGAACTAGAAGTTGATGCTTCAGGATTCGCAATAGGGGCAGTACTACTACAACGGCAAGACAACAGTAAAAGACACCCAATTAGCTATTTCTCCACCACCCTCAATGAAGCCGAAAGAAATTACGACATTTACGACCTAGAATTACTGGCAATCGTAAGAGCGTTCCGACATTGGCGACCTCTACTAGCGGGATCACCGCATAAGACGAAAGTCTTCTCTGATCACATGAACCTGCAATACTGGAGAAGTCCTCAGAAGATAAGCCGAAGGGTCGCCAGGGAAGTACTCGAATTATCGGAATACGACTTTGAGATTCACCACATTAAAGGAACCGCAAATGGAAGGGCGGACGCCTTGTCAAGATGACCAGACTACGACCAAGGAGAGGAAGACAACCGAGATGTCACAGTACTACCAGATAAAATATTCGTACGAGGGGCTCGAATGGAACACATACAAACAAACGAAGACAGCCTCACACACGACGATGTCGCACTACCAGACCCAGTATACGAACAAAGAGAATCCATTCTCACGCCCTGGGTAGATGCGCATCAACTTAAGAAGATAGAAGGCACATGGTACAAGGACGGACAGCGGGTAGTCACTGGAGGAGTCCACGACAAGCGATGTATATTCCACGATCATCACGACCTACCAGCTCACGGACACCCAGGTATCAAACGAACAGTACAACTCGTGGGACGCGCCTACTGGTGGCCCAGAATGGCTAAGGACGCACTGGAATACGTTAAGGGATGCGCCGAATGCCAGCGTATCAAAGTGCAACACAAGCGCGACAAAGCCCCTCTCAACCCCATTTACCCAAAACCAGAAGCGCTACCTTTCGAAACCATAGCGCTCGATTTCATAACTAAGTTACCGCGCTCACAAGGATACGACACCATACTAACTATAACCGATCACGATTGCAGCAAAGCGGCGGTGTTCATACCCTGTAACGAAGAAATCAGCGCAGAAGAAGTTGCAACCCTCTACTTAAAACACGTTTTCACACGATTTGGACTCCCCTCAAAGATCATAAGCGATCGAGACCCACGATTCGCAAGTAGGTTCACCAGGGAGTTATGTAAGGTATTGGGCATCAAACAGAACATTTCAACCGTGTATCACCCACGAACGGATGGTCAGTCCGAAAGGACGAACCAGTGGGTAGAACAATACCTCCGTTTTTGGACCAATGAAAGGCAGGATAATTGGTGCGGATACTTGCCACTCGCAGAATTCGCCCATAATAATTGGCCACACGAATATACACGAAAATCCCCTTTTAACCTCCTCATGGGGTATAACCCACGAGCTGACTGGACGGATAAACCATCACCTATTCCCCAAGTCACGCTCAGAGCAGAACAGTTCAGAGAAGCACGGAAACACGCGCAAGAACTGATTCTCAAGGCACAACAATCATGGGTCAAAGCCAAGAAAGGCCCGAAGTTCCAGACAGGAGACCTCGTGTGGTTAGAAGGACGTCACCTCCGCACCCATCAACCAACGGCAAAACTTGTGCCTCGGAGACATGGCCCCTTTATGGTTGCACAGGTGATGTCCCCTGTCAATTACCGGCTCAACCTTCCCCCGCAATGGAAAATTCACACAGTGTTCCATGTGGACCTCCTTACCAAGTACCAAGAGACTCCACTTCATGGGAAAAACTACCAATGGCCACCACCCGACTTGGTAGAAGGAGAAGAAGAATATGAAATTGAGAAGGTTCTAGACGAACGGCATTTCGGCAGAGGTCGGAAAAAGCAGTACCTGGTCAAATGGAAGGGTTACCCCGACTCGGAGAATCAGTGGGTTAACCGGGAAGATCTATTCGCCGACAAGGCCCTGGCGGAGTACCAAAATTCGAAAACCGCCCCGCAAACAATTATAAGGAGCGGAAGAGTCGATGGAAGTACTCCATTCCCCCCTTCAACTACAACCATCATTACCACCTCCAACCAGTCAATGCCCTTTACCCCCAATGCCGCCTTATCGTCGTCTTCGTATTACCTCGGAACCCCCGAGAGGATTTTTGCCGCCGAGCTGGAAGAAGAGCGGGCATCAACAGCACCTGTCGATGGGACGGAGGTCGTCGTGGTTGAAGGAGACGGAACCGGGCCCGAGGGGCCCATCACCCCAGCTGAGTTCCACAGTACCCTCAGCCAGTTCCCCGCTCAAGGACGAAACAACAACAGCGCCCGACTCTCCCCCAACGTCGATGGACAGCCAGCCCTATGGCATATCCTCCACGCCGACACTGGGCTCCCCATCGCCGACCGACCTTTCACCACCGCGGAAGTTGACAACTTTCGTCGAGCTCTCGACCGCGGTGAAAACAGCAGAGCTCGCCAGGGGACGGTACGAGGCGGCGATGACGCCGAAGAAGTCCTGGAAGGAGGTGACCGACGACTGGAGGGACGAACAGCTATGAACAGCCCAACGCCGAATGAGGGAAATGAGAGTGAGGCGGGAGAGATCACGGACAGCGAGGATGAGAGCTACCCCGCTGAGCACCCCCACATTTACTATGGGCGAGAAACTAATGTACCATCTCATACAACTCGACACGCCCTCGCCACCGACGGGACCCCTCTGTACCGGGGTCACATCCGTCCCCAACTCGCCGACCGAGCCGTCGGGTCAGTCGCCAACGCCCGCGCGCCACACGGGTTCCGGGTCAATCGGGGACCCGATTACATTCACTTCCCCATCACCACCCCCAACGGCGTGACGCGCCCGGCCAAATACGTCCAGGCCATTATGAGCAACGACCCCATCATGCTCGGCTTGATCGACGAATCCAACAGGGTGTTCCCAAAACCCCTGTACGCGGCACCCCAGTACGTGGTGCACCCCTCCACCCATCTCAGGTACGCCCAGGAAGACCTGATCATCTTCGACGGGGGGTACGACGACGCCGCGGCCATCAATCGAGCCGTCCTTGAATGTAAGGACGTAAGTCTCATTGCCGAGATCCGACGCTACTGGGCGTTGGGAGCAGAGATGGGGCGTCTGGAGGCACGGATAGCGGAGCTGCAGGACACGAGGGGGCGATTGGCAACGGACAAGGCGAGATGCATCAGTAGGTTGGAGTGGGCCAGAGCGATGCAGAGGATCGAGGATGTGCGGGCGGGATGGATGGGACCGCCTGGGCTCCGTGGGCGTCGCTCCTGAAAAGGGGGTGATGTCACGGATCGGACTTGGATGCTTACTATCAGGTTCTGACTACGGTAGTAGGCATGTGATTGTTTACATTAGTCAGGGACATTCATCTTTCACGTGTTATCAGTCAGCAGTAGTATCACATGTTACTTACAGCTTACTGGTTACTAGGATAGCGGTACTAGGGTTCGAGCTAGATACGCTATAGGTCAACATCATTCGGGAGGCGCTTTAAAGCCCTCTATCATCTTGTATAAGTAGTAGTCGCGGAAGACCAAGAGTCGCTATCTTGGTCTTCTTGAATCATCGGTTTCTAGTCTCTTCCCTTCGTGTCTCTATCGTTTCCGACAAGAGAAGGGAGTGCACTGCATAAGGATTCGCCTTGTCGATACCTTCCCAGTTGCTGAAGCTGTCGTCGTGTTGAGATAGAAGACTCCACGTTCGACTTAACGAAAACCAGAGCTAAGTACTCGTGCCCTATCTTCGCCTAAAGCAAGGCCCACGCTTACCGAAGCGTAACATGCACGACCACGTCGATGAGTATCACCGGCGGAACCCAGGACAAGTAGCAGCCACACAAATGTTACTAGAAATGAAGATGCAAACTGGCGAAGCCTCTTGCCGATCATCTGATGGCAAGATAGTCTGATTCGCAGAACAGTGCCCCGAGGCAGGCCAGCTGGGAGTCTACGCTCTCCACCGACAGTACCCCCCGCGAGGTGCCATGTCAACAAGGCAGCAGCAAGCCAAGGACAACGCCCCGACTGGAGCCAATCGCAACAACGTGGCTGCACTGGCCGGCCCATCAACCAGCCCAAAACAGGCGCAGCGCGATCCACCTCCGCACCTAAACCAAGCACCCAGAATAGTACCAGCAACGTTGGGAGATCCAAGTGACATAAGTAAGGTAGAGCACCCGTATGCACGGGCAGCAGATGCAGCAAATATTAGACTGGCTGGCGCAAACGGAGCTGGAACAAGGCTGATGCCTCCGCCAGGCAAGAGTGACCAAGCCTATACCACTACAGCAAAGATCTATGACAAAAAGGTTGCGCGCACTGTTTATGACCAGATCATGAATGTGCTGATCACGATTACTCAATGGGAGCTACTCTCCCTGGCTCCAGAGCTACGGACCCAAGTCATGGATGCGACTATTAGACAGCACATCTCTTGCGAGGTAACGCAGGCAATGATAGAGGAAATAGCGGAGGATGAAGCAAAGCCCAACCGATCAGCAAGTCAAGAGGAACACATGCCAGCAGCCTTTGCGATCGCAGCGCGTATACCTCCGGCTAACACAACGATCGTAGCAGACCCCTACAAAGCATACCTCAAGGATCACCCAGATAGCGAACAGTTCACACAAGATAGCATGGAAGTTGGGGCCGAGTCAAATTCACTTCGGGCAATCCTACCAGTAGTCAACAACCAGGAGAAGGTTGAGGCGATCCTGGATCCCGGCTGTCAGATAGTCGTGATGTCGGAGGAAGTCTGCAACACTCTGGCACTCCCCTATGACCCAACCATATGTCTCAACATGGTATCAGCCAATGGCGGTGTCAACCAATCGCTTGGCCTGGCCAGGAATGTGCCATTCCTAGTGGGCAAAATCACACTATACCTCCAAGTCCACATCCTCCACTCACCAGCTTATGACATACTACTTGGCTGGCCTTTCAACATCTTGACTCAGTCGGTAGTCCACAACTATCAAGATGAGAATCAGACCATCACTATACTCGATCCAAATACCAGCAAGTGCGTGATAGTGCCAACCATTCCACAGGGAAGCTATTGCTTCGCTGAGTGGCACAAGCCGATACGCCAAGTCCTACAAAACCAGCTGACCCAAGAGGAGGATTTTTGAGTATTGAAGATTTGGTGCCTCACCAAGGAGAGCTCGCGATCACCCTAGAATATGATCCCAAAGAAAAGCAAGTCTCAGTTGAAGCTTGCGTGCTGTTACCAGCCAATACCACTAACTGCGAAATCGTGGCCACCTATGTCTCCCTTTGCGATTCCAATGCGCCCGAACTAACTTCATGTCTTCTATTGCTCTCGTCCCAGAAACCGGATTGCCATTTGCCCATCTCTAATATCTCAACTTATGTCTCATTCCTTGATACCAAAGTGCCACTCGCGATCTTCGCAGGCAAGAAATACAAGCCTGTAGCCCTCAAAATTTGCCCTATTGAAACAGAACTCCTGAGCCGATTCCGCATTATCTGTGAGATCAAGGGTGATCCCCTCCACGACCTACCGCTACTACCCACCAGACCGGCCGACTTCATGCCCACTGGCCGATATATGGCTAAGTGTAAGGGGCAATTTGACCGTGTCCACGGGGGCAACTTCCTCCTAACAGAAGAGTGCAAGCTCATACACCAATTCATGTGCCTACAGAATTGAGCCTTCACTTGGACCGATAGCGAGCGGGGCCACTTCTGGGAAGATTTCTTCCCTCCGGTTGAAATTCTGACAGTACCGCATAAGCCATGGACCCAACGCAACATTCCAATTCCACCAGGCATTTACGATGAAGTCTGCCGACTCATCAAGAATAAGATCGACGCCGGAGTGTATGAGCCATCAAACTCTTCCTACTGATCGTGCTGGTTCTGCGTGGTCAAGAAGGATGGCAAATCGCTCCGCATAGTTCACAGCCTAGAGCCGCTCAACAAGGTTACCATCAAGCATGCAGGGGTCACGCCCTTTACTGATCAAATTGGCGAGCACTTCACCAGCTGTGCATGTGGCAGAATGCTAGACCTCTATGTCAGCTACGACGAGTGAGGCATTTCGACTAACTCATGCGACCTAACCACCTTCCAGTCCCCCTTCGGAGCGCTTCGGCTGGTCACCCTACCCATGGGTTGGACCAACTCAGTTCCTATATTCCACGACGACATCACATACATCCTTCAGCCTGAAATACCCGAAACCACAGTTCCCTACATAGACGATGTGCCGATCCACGGGCCGGCCGATAGGTACTCACTAGCCAATGGTACCAAGGAGCGCATCCCAGAAAATCCGGGCATTCGAAGATTTGTTTGGGAGTGTCACCAGGAGATAAGATAAGGGCCGAGTCAGAGATAAGATAAGGAGTGAGGATAAGATAATGTGTGAACCAACAAGATAAGGAGGCGCTTCTGATAACGAGACATGTAAGAATAGCGATAAGGGGGAATTATAAAAATACAGTAGCACGTATCCTGTAGCCCCATTCAGAGTCTCTTGTCAATTCGATTGAAGTTTCTACTCTCATTTGCAACTCAAGGTTCTTGTGAATCCGACTCCAGTGACACAAGACTCTGAATTCTTTCACAACGAATCAACACTATCTCCTCGAGTTCGGGGTCGAAGAAGGGGACCACATTCCCCTTAACCCCACGATACGATTGAGTGAAGACGGAGAATACCAACATCTCCCTCAGAAACACCTAGTTGGCGGGTTGGGTACCCATTTATACAATGACAACGGAACTTTATATGAAATATTGATCGACTCGAGCAAGAGTCCAGGAGCCCCCTACAGAGGACCCAGAAGATCGGACATCGAAGCGCACAATAGTCTAGACGAATACGAAGAAGAAAGAAGACTCCGATTTCCGTCCACAGCTTTCCTTCCTGTCACAGCGGAGATTTTGAGCTCCTGAGAAAGCACGCCGCCAAGCTGCCCGAGCCGGCCCGCGTTGGACAACTACGAGAAAACCCTTGGTTCGGAGGCATTAAGAGAGGCCCTGATGAGAAAGGGCGACATGAGCATGTGGACATTGCGTCCTGAGCCAGCTAAGTCCCGCACTCCTGCTCCGAGTAGTGACGAAGAGGCTGACGATCCCTACAAGCAAGATGAAGCTCGCGTGCGCAAGATGTATGTGCACTTCTATGGGCATACAGGCCCAGAGTCACATGACTCATCACGGGAAGCATCACCTGAGCGTGTCTGCCTTAGGTACGCTGCAGCTGGATACCCAGTTGATGATGACATGGACTAGGCCTTTGTGCCTGTTTACTGATGGACTGTCTGATGGACGTCGGTGCCTTTATAGGCCGGTCCAATTATGTTTCTCCTTCGTGTTTCAGCTTGTGGAGCCAGAGCCCTTATGGCTATTAGCTAGAGATAAGGACTTAAGGTTTGTGCTGAGTCCGAACCTTAGATACTAGTAGTATAAGTACTAGCTTGTCTTCGCATGTATTCTCTATCTTGAGTTTGCCAGAATCCACATCACAGTTCCCTCTCGCTTTCCTAAGGGCCTTAATTGGTCTTCTTCACCAAACCCTTAGATGTTGTCTTGTTGTGCCGCTTCCTAAGCGAGCTGTTCCCCTTCAGTTTTCCCTTCGTCTCTCAGTTGCAACCACTATTGCAGTGGTTTTGCCTTGGTTGTCATGTGCAATACAAGCATTCTGAGAAACCCAGCTCAAGTCAAGCTAGACGGCCAGTGTGACCGTTACACTTCCCCTCCACAAGGAAGACGACGTTGAACAAGAAGACCCCTCCCTTGAATACGAGAATAACGACGACTACCAGAACCAACCAATCCCAGAAGAAATCCGCATGACTACAGAAACAGTCACCAGAAGTACGCCCCTTCAAACGTTTATAGCCACGCGACAAGCTACCAGTGGGACGCAAATTGGAAGAGCCCTCGTGAATCCTTCAAGCATCAATGCCACGGGCAAGTCTCCGGCGAGTGGCAGACCTCCTGGTGGAGGTGGAAATCTGGCTGGAACAGGCGGGAGCGGCAGTGGCTCTAGCGGACCTCCTGGTGGCCCAAGCGGTACTGGTGGCGGTCCTCCTGGTGGTGGAGCCCCCAGGGGAGGAGGTGGACCCGGAGGTGGACCCGGAATCAGAGGACACCCTGGCACCCCACCCGGAGGCGTCCTAACGGACAAAATGTATGGAGCCCTTCCCCCTATATTCAATGGGGACCGAGATCACGCCGAACACTTCATGGATGCCATCATGAACTACTTCCGTATCAATGTCCAGGCTCACCTCTTTCAATTGTACCTCTCTCGCATCGCGTTCGTACTCACCCTCCTTCACAGAGACGAGGTGGTGGAATGGGCAAGAGAGCAAGGCGAGTGGCTCGATGGATTATTACTGGCCGTCCACGACGAACTCCCAACTTGGGTGCAGTTCGTCGCCCACTTTAGAGATCGGTTCCAAGACACGCAGAAGACCCAGAAAGCAAGAGCCCGCATGGAAGACCTGAGGCTGAAATGGCCCGACACTGACACATACATTACAGCATTTGAAAAATTAGCGCGAGAGGCTAGCTACTCGCTTGACCACCCAGCCACCACACAACACTTCCTCAACGGGTTACCCCGAAGCATTCTCTCTGACGTACTCCAACCTCCTTACATCTACACCTATCAAGCCATGAAGAAGAGAGTCATCGAATCAACGCACACTCACCAGATGATGAAAGCTATCCTTGACCGACATGACACGACACGTGGAGTGGGAAACGTGAAACCACAACCACCCCTGCCCCCGACCTGGCGTGCCCCAGCTCGGAACTTTCCCCCACCTTCGCACCCACCGCCTCGACCCACGTACAACTCGAGCAACACGCCACGGATGTATAATAACATCACTGTACCGATGGACCTGAGCCGGGGAAAAGCCCCGCGACAAGGAGGATGGGCCTGCACCACTGTTACTAAGACGCCATGGTCCAGGAACTGTTACAACTGTGGATGTGCCGGACATTTCGTGCAATAGTGCCGACAGCTGTGGCAAGCGCAGGCAAGGGAGATGGAGACTCCTTTCAACGAGGAAGAACTCAATGACGACCCCGTAGCCCAAATTCAAGTGCAACTCGCGCACATGACTACGGACAATACTGACCACTTCAAAGCTCTGTACAAATCTACCAAAGAGGATTTTCCTCAGGCCTAACCCTATCAGTCAGGGCGACGGCTTTTGAACCACGTGTATATCTAGCCAATCGAAGATCCATGACCCTTCGTGTGTATCTCGCGCATGATTCTCAAAGGACTGAATTAGTAGGGTTGCTCGACACCGGAGCGACCGAGAATTTCCTCAGCTTCGCAACTGCAGCATGCCTGTGCATCGACGCACAACGCCTCGTATGCCCACACCCATTATTTAATGTTGACAGATCCCCAAATAAGAGGGGAGCCATTACTCATTACATCGATCTCCACATTTGGGTCAGGCCAAAAGTGGTCATCATGAGATTCTTTATAACCAACATCGGAGAAACAGACGTGATTCTCGGATATCCGTGGTTCACAGCGCATCAACCACGAATTGACTGGGCCAGAGGATGGATCGACGTGGATCAATTACCCATCATCCTCTCCACACAGGCGCAGCAATGAATATACCTTTGAGGCGCTCAGATGATTGCTTCCCGATTGGCAGAGAAGGCGAATGAGCAACAGAAAGGGAAAGTGCCCCCTGAATATGCCAAACATGACCATGTCTTCAGCGATCGAGAAGCACAACGATTCCCCCAGGCTAGACCCTGGGACCACACTATTGAACTCAAAGCCGGCGCACCCACCAAGCTACCCGGAAAGATATACACCCTCACGCAAGTGGAGCAAGCAACCTTAGGAGAATTCATTAAAGAGCAGCTGGAGAAGAAGTACATCCAACCATCGAAAAGTCCTTATGCCGCCCCCTTCTTCTTCATTAAGAAAAAAGACGGGAAGTTACACCCCGTCCAGGACTACCAAAGACTCAACGAATGGACGATCCACAATCAATATCCCCTCCCCCTAATCCTGGAGCTCATCAATCACGTAAAGAAGGCTGCACTCTTCAGTAAAATGGACATTTGGTGGGGCTACAACAATGTGCGCATCAAAGCCGGGGACGAATGGAAGGCGGCGTTCCTCACCAACCTAGGGCTTTTTGAACCGAAAGTCATGTTCTTTGGGCTAACTAACTCCCTAGCCACCTTTCAAAACATGATGAATTCAATATTCCATGAGGAGATCGCACAAGGATGGCTGACAATTTACATGGACGACCTACTGATCCACACAGAGAAATCCCTACCCCTCCATCGTGAGAAGGTCCACCATGTACTACACAAACTGCGCCTCCATGATTTGTATCTTAAACCCAAGAAATGCATCTTTGAGAAATCAAGCATGGAGTTCCTAGGGGTTGTCCTCTCAGAAGGCACGGTTCAGATGGACCCGGTCAAAATCGAAGGTGTTCGCAACTGGAAAGCACCCTACAACATCAAAGGAGTTTGCTCGTTCCTGGGGTTCACCGGCTTCTATCGTTACTTCATCAGAAACTATGCGGCTATCGCACGACTGCTCATTCTTCTAACGCAGAAAGTGGTCCCATTTTCCTGGGGTGCGGACCAACAACACACTTTTCACACCCTCATTGAACGAATCTGTAGTGCCCCGATCTTATGCCAACCCAATTACGACGCCCCCTTCATTCTGACAACAGACGCATCGGCATATGGAGTGGGAGCCGTACTCTCACAGGAAGGCGAAGTAAACCAACGCACCAACAAACCCTTCGCTCATCCAATCGCATTCTACTTGGCGACCTTCACACCCACTGAACGAAATTACGACATATACGAAAGAGAGCTATTAGCAGTCCTGAAAGCCCTACAACATTGGTGCATCCACCTAGGAGGGGCCAAACATCCAATCATGGTACTAATGGACCATGCTAATCTAGCATACTGGAAACACCCCTGAAAGGTTAACAGATGACTTGCCCGATGGTTCACCGAGCTCCAAGATTATGATCTTAAAATCGTGCGCATCATGGGAAAGACGAATGTAGTAGCAGATGCCCTGTCAAGACCTCTAACGACGGACACGGGAGCCAATGACAATCAAGAAGCCGTTGGCCTTCCCTCTACAAGCTTCGTCAACACAACAATGGACCGCAGACAGATGTTGATCAACATAAAAGAGTGGCAAATGCGTTATCAAACAACTTTCAAGCGCTGGGAAGCAGAATATCATCTTCATCTACGCCAAGGCATATGGGTCACCCAGGAAGGACGGATAGCGATCCCTCCTGATCCAGATATGCAGTGTGCCATCTTACGACTATTACACGATTCACTGGCGGCGGGACATCCCAGACGAGACGAAATGTCACGGCTCACAGCAGAATACTGTTGGTGGCCAGGGCAGAACATGACAGTAGCGCAATATGTTCAAGGGTGCCACGAATGTCAACAAAAAAAGATCCTCACTCATCACCCTAAAACTCCCCTTTTCCGAATTCCCACCATCTGTTATGGTCGCACCGGCCGTCTAGCTCAACTTGAGCTGGGGTTCTCAGAACGCTTGTATTGCACACGACAACCAAGGCAAAACCACTGCAATAGCGGTTGCAACTGAGAGACGAAGGGGAAAGTCCAAGGGAACGGCTTGCTAAGAAGCAGCACAACAAGATGACGTCTAAGGGTTTGGTAGAGAAGACCAACTAAGGCCCTTAGGAAAGCAGGAGGGAATTAGGATGCAGATTGTTGAAGAACTCAAGATAGCGAATACATGTGAAGACAAGCTAGTACTTATACTACTAGTAGATAAGGTTCGGACTCAGCATGAACCTTAAGTCCTTATCTCTAGCCAATAGCCATAAGGGCTCCGGCTCCACAAGCTGAAACACAAAGGAGAAACATAATTGGACCGGCCTATAAAGGCACCGACATCCATCAGACAGTCCATCAGTAAACAGGCACGAAGGCCTAGTCCATGTTGTCATCAACCGGATAACCAGCTGCAGCATACCCGAGGCATACGCGCTCAGGTGATGCCTCACGTGATGAGTCACGTGACTCTGGGCTTTCATGCCCGTAGAAGTGCGCATACATCTTGCGCGCGCGAGCTTCATCTTGCTCATAGGGATCGTCAGCTTCCTCTTCGCTGCTCTCAATGGGAGTGCAGGACTTAGCTGGTTCGGGACGCAATGTCCACATGCTCATGTCGCCTTTTCTCATTAAGGCCTCTCTTAATGCCTCAGAATCGAGAGTCCTTTTGTAGTTGTCCAACGTGGGCCGGCTCGGGCAGCTCAGTGGTGTGCTTTCTCAGGAACTCAAAATCTCGGCCGTAATACCATCGCTGAAGCGCAACCCTTTGAGCATGTGTCGATGGACCTCATCATGCAACTCCCTCGGAGCGAGGGGTACGATGCGATCTTCACAATCGTAGACCATGGATGTACAAGAGCCGCCGTCTTCATCCCATGCCGAACTATGGACACAGGAGAAACGCTGGCCCGTCTGTACTATGAACGCATCTACCCATGGTTCGGACCTCCGAAACGAGTTATCTCTGACCGAGATCCACGGTTCACTTCACGGTTCACCACAGCACTATGTAAGAAACTGAACATCTATCAAAACCTGTCAACCGCATTCCACCCACGAACCGATGGGCTGTTGGAACAAGCCAATCAGTGGGTCGAACAGTACTTACAGCTGATCGCGAGTGAAATGCAGGACGACTGGAGCCTGTGGCTTCCCCTCACGTCGGGGGTTCACAACTCTCGGCTCAATCAGGCCTTGGGCATTGTACCGAGTGAAGCCCTATGGGGTCATGTCCCATGCTATGCAATGCTAACCGACAAAATAGATACCCAGGTACCCTCGGTCGACCAACGAATTTGGCGAGCTCAAGAAGTCCGAGACATTGCCACTCGGACCATCAATGCCCTTGCGAAGTCAATGCCGGAAACATGATACTCTCTAGGAACCAAGGTCTGGCTCGAAGGTTCTCACCTTCCCCTCACGTTCCGCAGTCAGAAGCTCGCCCCGAAACGATACGGCCCTTTTACGATAACAAAAGTAGTCTCACCAGTTGCTTATCACCTCCAGCTCCCTCCCGTGTGGACAATCTATGATGTCTTCCATGCCTCACTATTAACCCCAGTCACTCAGATGGACACTTACGGACAACCTCTTACACCCCCTGTCCCAGATATCGTTGACGGAGAAACGGAATGGGAAGTACAACGGGTATTGAGTCATAGATACGCTGGGAAAAATCGCATGCTTCAATACCTTCTTAGCTGGAAAGGGCAGACTCTGGCCGATAACAGCTGGGAGCTGGCTTCACAAATTTTCGCTCCACGCCTCGTTCAAGCTTATCATTGGCGCTACCCGTTGGAGGTGGTGAAACCCAATAAAAGGTGGCGGTCAACCCACCTAAGACATCTCACCCTCCCCTCATGGACTACTCTCCCGTCACTACTTACCCCCTGTCAGACCACGAAGAAGATGATTACTTGAGCGCTCACGATGAAGGGCTCGTCGAAGTCATCGACGCTCAACTGGTCGCGGCTATCACTGGAAACCCTGTGCCCCCTCTGACAAGACTCCCCACCCCCATGCCCGTCAATCTACAGTGGGCTCCCACAGAGGCACAGCTCTATCTTAATGACAATGGCTACCTTTTACCCTCGTCCACTCTCACTGTACTCAACAGACTGGGTTCGGAGATCGACGCCGACCGAGCTAAGCATATCGCACGTGGACTCGCTCTTACGGCCAAGAGGTATCAACGGCGCGCAGAAGAACAAACCCGGGTCGCTCTCGACGAAAA
Source organism: Lactarius evosmus (assembly GCA_951394315.1). Taxonomy (NCBI): domain Eukaryota; kingdom Fungi; phylum Basidiomycota; class Agaricomycetes; order Russulales; family Russulaceae; genus Lactarius; species Lactarius evosmus. The sequence continues at coordinate 903,652 of OX596129.1, read as the reverse complement.
ACAAGCTCACATTGGCCTCGAAGCTCAAATCAATGGGGCCGAACCCCCTGAGGGGTACGTTCGCAACACGGGCCAATGCCCCAACTTCGTCATCCTGAGCCCTGACCATCCCTCCCTTTTCATTGCCCCGCCACTCGTACGCCAGTGTGGGACCAACCAGACACGCGTCTTCGGCAAGTTTGGGGGCCCCAACACTCCCACCTACGCCACCACCCTCTACGCAACTGCCGCGGAAGCACAGGACCCTTGCCCGATCGAACCCCTACCCAATTGGTTCTTGTGGCTCCTTATGGGAAGCAAAGAAGGCTATTGACGACTCCTCGCCGAAGCCTGACACCTCGACCAGTGGCCCCTTGTGGCCAAACTTGCCCGAAGCCATGAGTTGTATGAGCAAGAACAAGTCCTCACTGAACGAGTCCACGTCGTCTGCGGAGAGGTCGACACTGTCGAACGTGAGCGACGTCAATCGCTTAATCGACTTGAGGACGCCCGAGCCCCCCTTCTTTTGGCCACCCTCGAGCTGGTCGCTAATGCACAGTACAACTGCCCCATCCGCCCCCTTCCTGTTCATGATGCGCGTCGGGGACGCTACAACTAGCGAGAGTGTTACGGCCGAGATTTTGAGCTCCCGAGAAAGCACGCTGCCAAGCTGCCCGAGCCAACCCGCGCTGGACAACTACGAAGAAGACCTCGACTCCGAGGCATTAAGAGAAGCCTTGATGAGAAAAGGCGATATGAGCATGTGGACATTGCGTCCCGAACCAGCTAAGTCTCGCACTCCCGTCGAGAGCAGTGATGAAGAAGCTGACGATCCCTACGAGCAAGATGAAGCTCACGCCCGCGCCATATACGCGCACTTCTACGGGCATGACATCCCAGAGTCACGTGACTCATCACGTGAGGCATCACCTGAGCGTGTGTGCCTCGGGTATGCTGCAGCCGGTTATCCGGTTGATGACAACATGGACTAGGCCTTCATGCCTGCTTACTGATGGACTTTCTGATGGACACCTCATGTACTATATAGGCGCAACCTCGTATCTGATGGATGTCGGTGCCTTTATAGGCCAGTCCAATCGTGTTTCTTCCTCATGTTTCAGCTTGTGGAGCCAGAGCCCTTATGGCTATTGGCTAGAGATAAGGACTTAAGGTTTGTGCTGAGTCCGAACCTTATCTACTAGTAGTATAAGTACTAGCTTGTCTTCACATGTATTCGCTATCTTGAGTTCTTCAACAATCCGCATCACAGTCCCCCCCTGCTTTCCTAAGGGCCTTAGTTGGTCTTCTTTACCAAACCCTTAGACGTTGCCTTGTTGTGCCGCTTCTCAGCAAGCCATCTTCCCTTGGTTCTCCCCTTCGTCTCTCAGTTGCAGCCACTATTGCAGTGGTTTTGCCTTGGTTGTCGCGTGCAATACAAGTGTTCTGAGAAACCCAGCTCAAGTTGAGCTAGACGGCCGGTGCGACCGTAACAGAGAGGGTGATGTCACCGGGAGATAAGATAAGGGCCGAGTCAGAGATAAGATAAGGAGTGAGGATAAGATAACGTGTGAACTGACAAGATAAGGAGGCGCTTCTGATAACGAGACATGTAAGAATAGTGATAAGGGGGAATTATAAAAATACAGTAGCACGTATCCTATAGCCCCATTCAGAGTCTCTTGTCAATTCGATTGAAGTTTCTACTCTCATTTGCGACTCAAGGTTCTTGTGAATCTGACTCCAGTGACAGGGAGCACCTCCAGGGCGTTAACCGCATCGTGCAGCGCATCAAATACTCAGGTGGTACCTTCAGTGGGTACAAGTCCACACTTTGTGCCGAAGAGATCACCGCAGTTGGACATCATTGTATGCTGATTGGCTGATTACCTGAACCTGCGCGAGTGGACAAGATAGTAAAGTGGGGTCCCTGTAAGGACCTATCCAAAGTCCGCACTTTCCTCGGTACTATTGGAGTGTGCTGGATATTCATCCAAAATTTTGCAAAGCGTGCAAACACCCTCATCCACCTCACACGCAAGGGCGTCACCTTCGAGTTTGGTGAAGCGCAACTGGTAGCCCAGGAAGATTTGAAACAGGCTCTCTTAAGTTTGCCAGCCCTTTGGCCGATAGACTACACCTTGGCCTCGCCAGTTATACTTGCAGTTGACACTTCGCAGACTGTGGTGGGTTTCTACCTTTGCCAAGCCAACCCCAATATGCAGAAAAGGCGCTACTTCGCTCACTTCGGTTCCTTACCACTCAACAACTGAGAGCGCCGCTTCTCCCAGCCAAAACTGGAACTCTATGGCCTCTACCACGCACTTCACACCTACAAAATATATTTGGTCGGTGTCCGGAACCTGACCATTGAAGTGGACACCCACTACATCAAGGGGATGCTGAACAACCCCAATGTCTCCCCTTCAGCCAGTGTGAACCGCTGGATAGTTTCCATTCTCACATTCCACTTTGAGCTACGACATGTCCCAGGCAAGCAGCACGGGCCCGACAGCCTCTCGCGCCGACCACCACAGGCCGAAGACCTAAGTGACAGTGATGATGAGGAAGACTTCGAAGACTGGATAGACAACCTTTATGGATTCGTACATATGATTAATTGCCCGACCCCAGCACCGCTATTGGCCCAACTCATTGTTACGTCATGGTAGGGATGTTCACCCGACGTGGGTTAAGTCAATCTACAGAGACGCTGCACTAAGGGGTCTGGTTCTGGTTGTCAAGGGAAGTTCCGAGGAGGAACTTCAGTGAAGATGTATGAGTTGAAGAGTCAGCCTAAGCCAATAGTGGAACTTAGGATTCTTCAGTGAGAGGAGAGGGTTCGTGAGAGATGGAGTATTCAAGGTCTTCGATTGCTCGAGTACCATAGAGTACAAAAAGTCAAGTCTAAGGCTACAAGCTACCTAGCAAGCCTGACTTTATAGTAAATAGGGATCCTAGTACTGAGTCACAATAGCGTACTAGGATCGAGTCATCCAAACCATAAGTAACTGCGGCGCAGTCCGCAGTATGTATGAAACGAGTCCTGAAACAAAAGATGTAAGCCCCTTGACAACGGGCTAGAGTCATAATGACTCGTATGAGAACGGTAAGTAAAGAGTCACTATGACTCTTGTGAGAATGGTCACGTGAGACCGACAAAGACAAACAAAGAAGAAAAATGAATCATATCGTAACACAGCCCCCCTTTTAGGCGCAAAGTTACTCCAGACTTTGCCTTACAAGCCCATTGGGTCATCATTCCAGTAAAGGTCATAGTCGACCTTGTTGTTGTCCCAATTCTCCTTTTCTTCTTCGTTGCCCATCTTGGTGCACCTGTGATGCTTGACGAACCCCCAGCTGCCCATGTGGCAACAAAAGGGGCACTGCTCGTAAAGGGGACACTCAAGCTCACCGTGGTGTGTTCCGACCTTCCCACATTTCCCGCATGACTCCGGGGCCCATTCTTCCCTATCCAGCAACCCAATACACTCTAAAAGCGTCATCTTCTTCTGGCTGCTTGGTCCAACCTCTACACGAGGCTCCAGAGTTTGCTCCCTTTCGTCCGTCTCTTGCTGGATGGTGGAAGTGGTGATGCGGATGCATAGGGCCCCTCTCTCCTCCTTCTTCTTCTGCTGCTTGTGCTTCTTGGGGCATTCCTGGACTTTGTGCCCGCGCTTCTTGCAGTGGTAGCATTTGGGCAACAACTTGCCTTCTTTGTCATGGAGGATGGGCATTTCAGCCCGGCGGGAGGTACATGGGTCAACAGGGAGTGGTTCAGGGGAGTATCGGTAATGGGTTGGGAGGCAATACTCACGGTTGAAACTCGCGTGGATAACGCGACAGGCATCCGCCATCTCCAACCTGGTCTTGCAAGCCTCATACTCGCGCTCTACTAAGACTAGCTCCCTCATAATTTCGCTGACCTTGTGCTGGGCATCGCGCAACAGGCTGTCTAGGGTGTTCTTCAGTTCCTGCTTTGCCCTAAAGCGGTTGACCTCCCCGGTCAGGCGGGGGTCATCGATTTCTTGGAGGGTGCGGTTCACCACAAACTCCGTCTCATGGTTCCATGCCAACTGCCTCCAAAGGGCCTCTGTCATGAGCCCGTAGTTCTTCGCTCTCCTCCCTACCTGCACCTCTATGGTGCGTTTCTCCTGTCCCTCCCCAAGGGTCCCTGTCACCATTGTTTCATCTGGTGAGTACGTGATGAATGTAGCCAAGACTATTCTTGGCTCAGTGCGGTCCAACCCAAAGCGGGGGTTGGAGACATAGATGGGGTAAAATAGACGGGAGTGGGGGTCGTTATGGATGTAACCAAGGGGCGGAGTATACTCAGCTTCCTTGACTGGAAGCTCAGGGAGTTTGGTGGCTCCATCATCACTGTGCTCCATGATTGGAACACTCCGGATAGCCAACTGAGGAGTAGGAGGGAGGGCGCCCTCAGAGCGGGTGTCTGCGACCAATGCAGGAGGCGATGAGGTAGGGAGTTGGAGTGTTGGGACAAGGCTGGCAGGAGCAGAAGTAGTGGACATCGTATAGAGATTGGGAGTGGAATGAGGAAGGGGATGGGGTTCCTCTGTTGTTTTAGCCCATCTTATATACATTTTACGGGCTTTTGACTTGTTTGTCCTCTTACTAGCTTCAAACTCCGCTATCAGTTTGTCTGCGTGGACATCTTCTGCTTTCTCCCACGAACTGTCACTCGTGGGATAGCCCTTCCACTTAATTAGGTAGTAGAGCTTACGCCCTTTCCCTCATTGTTGCACATCTAGAATCTTCTCGACCTCATACTCGGGTTCTTCATTTATGATATCAGGTGGCGGTCGGGTATAGTTCGGCCCGTGGAACTCTGTTTCCTTATAAGGTGTTAGAAGGTTCGCGTGAAACACATTATGAATCTTCCACTGTCTTGGCAGTTCCACACGGTACACCACTTCTGATAGCTGTTTCATCACTTTGAAGGGTCCGTGTCACTTCGGCCCAAGTTTAGCCGCTGGGTACAGGGTCTTCAAGTTGGTTCCCTCGATCCACACTTGATCTCCCTCTTTGTACGGTTGGAACTTCTTGTTCCCTTGGTGCGCAATGGCCATCATCTTCTGTGCTTTGATGATATTTTCGTGGCCATCTGTTCGCGCTTTTTCTATGGCTGTAAGCCTTTCTTCTACCGAGGGGACCTTGCTTTTAGTCCCAAATTCAAGCCTCGGTGTATACCCTATGAGCATTTCGTAGGGGGTCTTTCGGGTGGTGGAGTTCGGCCATTGATTATGCGCGAATTCTGCCATTGGCAAGTACTTGTGCCAATCGTCTTGCCTTTCATCGCACCAGAATCGAAGATACTGTTCGAGCCATTGGTTTGTCCTTTCTGACTGGCCATCAGTTCTTGGGTGGTAAGCTGTGCTGATGTTCTGGTGTATCTTCAACGCTTCGCACAGGCCTTTGGCGAAGTGTGATGTAAATCGGGTATCTTGGTCAGAGATAATCTTCTTCGGGGCACCGAATTGGGTGTACACGTGTTTCAGGTAGAGTTCTGCTACTCCTTCCGCAGTAATTGTCTCTTGGCAGGGTATAAATACCGCTGCTTTACTGCAATTGTGATCCATAACAGTGAGGATCGTGTCATATTTGCCCGAAAGTGGCAACTTTGTGATGAAGTCCATGGCGACTGTTTCAAATGGCAAAGAGTTTTCTGGAGTGATAGGGATCATTGCTGGTTTTAGTGGCTGCGTGTTGATTTTGTTTGCTTGGCACGCTGCACATCCCTTTACGTATTGCTCCACATCTTCTTTCATCTTTGGCCACCAGAAGTCCCGTTTTGCTAGGGCGTATGTGTTCATGATTCCTGGGTGTCCGGCTGATGGGGTGTTATGGTAAAAGTAAATTACCCCCCTCTTCAGATCGTTGTCTCCGGCAACGACGATCCGGTCTGTGTTGTTTTCGATTTTCCACCAAATCCCAACTAATTTGGTGAGAACATAGGTGTTTGACCATTTCTTGAGCACTTCCTGGCTCCTTTTGTTTGTCTGTTGGCCCTCTTCCACCTGGTCTTGAAGGGATTGGTATTTGCGATGATTTACCGTTGCACTATAGTGCTCCCTTTCCTTCTGGTTGCTGGGGTTATAATATTCTGACCCCATCATTTGTGCGAAGCTGAACAAGCTAGGTGGTAGGACCACCAACGCCTTGTTATCTTCCTCATCTTGTTTGTAGTCCGGGCGTCGTGACAACGTGTCCGCCCGACCATTCTTCTTCCCAGCTATGTGAACCAATTCGAAGTCATATTCCATAAGTTCCACATGCCATCTTGCCACCCGTCTATTGTGGTCTCCTGGGTTCTTCCAGTACAATAGGTTGGCGTGATCTGTATGCACCTTTACTTTGAACGCTGGTTGGTGCAGGAAATGTCTCCAATGCCGAAACATTTCCACAAGGGCTAGAAGCTCCTTGTTATATACATCATAATTTCTTTGGGCATCGTTCATGGTTTTTGAAAAGAATGCTACCAGGTGGAGCACTCCTTGTTCATTTCATTGCATTAGGATGGCTCCCATTGCATAGTTTGACGCGTCTACTTCGACTTCGAATGGTTTCTTCTGGTCCGGTTGTATTAGAACCAGTTCTTCGCATATTCGCTTCTTCAGCATTTCAAAAGCACTTTCTTCCTTTGGCCCCCAGTTCCATTGAACACCTTTCTTCAGTTGGTCATTCAGTGCCTTCACAATAAAGGAAAATCCACAGATAAATCGCCTATAGAAGTTGCAGAATCCAAGGAAAGCCCGAATATCTTTTATGGTCTTCGGTGTTTTCCATTCGGCAACTCCAGCGACTTTGACTGGATCCATGGTGATGGTTCCTTTTTCCAGAATTACTCCTAGAAATTCGATGCGTTCTACTTCAAATAAGCATTTACTGGGCTTTAAGTAGAGGTCTAGCTTTTGAAGGCGTTCGAGGACTTTGTTAACCAACTTGCGGTGTTCTTCTTCATCCTTTTTTGTTGCTATAAGGATGTCGTCCATATAGATGATTACTTGACCGGTTGCCGTAAGGTCATTAAACTGCGTATTCATCATTCATTGGAACACTGCAGGGGCATTTTTCAACCCAAATGGCATTACTGTTGGTTCGAACAGTCCTAGGTTTGTTTTGAAGGCGGCTTTTGGTTCGTCGCCTTCCCGGAAGCGAATATTGTTGTACCCTGCTCGTACGTCCATTTTGGTAAATAACCTGGCATCCTTTACTTTATCCACTAGTTCCTGTATTAGAGGCAACGGGTATCAGTCGGGGATGGCGAAGGAGTTCAATTTTTGGTAGTCCACTACTGGACGAAGTTTTCCATCTTTCTTTCCAACGAAGAAGAATGGTGACGAATATTGTGATTTTGATGGACGAATATAACCCTTGTCCAAGTTATCTTTGATGTACTCATCGAGCTTTTCTTGCTCTCCTTTAGATAACGGGTATATTTTGCAGTCTAGGGTTTTCGGGGCGTCCTCTGTAAAATCAATAGCAATATCCCATGGTTGATGTTCCGGATATCGCTTCGCCTCTTCTTCGGAAAAGACCTTCTTCCATTTGTGGTAGTGTTTTGGAACTACCTGGTCCCAGGTTTTCTCTTCTTTTGGCAGAGCCTTTACTGCCATTTTGGTTGACGTCGAGCTTCTTTTGAGGATTTCTTCATCCATTCGGTGGACAAAGAGCTCTTCCCCAGGGGTGCATAATGATGCAGCCTTCTTGATCCACGCATCTCGTATGCGGGTCACTTCTGCATCCGTTGTATATGAAAGGGTCTTGATGACAAGTGGTTGCATGCTTTCATCAAGGGTTGCGCTTCTCCAATCGATCAATGGCTGGAAGGCAGCAAGCCACAGGTACCCTAACACCATCTCATCATCTCCTAAATTTGTGACGAGGAATCTCATGTTCTGTTTCTTCTCCCCAGTCCAGACTTGCAGGTCAACGTAGTACTTGATGATTCCTGATTTATTCTGGGTCCCGTCAATGTTCCACACAATGCGGGGTCGTGGCAGCTTTAGTTTGCCAATCTTCATTCTTTTCAGGAGCTTGAAGTCAATAAAGTTGTCCGTGGCTCCTGAATCCACGAGAACTTTTCTTTTGGCTGTTGTGTGTGAAGTTTGTATCAGAGTTGGGATTTGGAGACTTCGATATTTACAAACAAACACATCTTTAAACTGTAACGCACGCGCCATGGCCGCCAGGTTTGTGCGTTTTAAAAATCCTCCCTGTGCTCTTCTGCCCAAGCCTCTTTGATTATTGCATATTTCTCCTTGGTTGAGAGGCTTTTAATGAGGGACGATTGCACATCGGTAGGGGTGGATCCAGTTTCGGACTCTTCTTCTGATTCTTCCTCTGCTTCGCTTTCTTCGGCTTTAGCCTTGCGAGCCTTCTGAGGTGGTTTTTTGTCCTTCTGCTTGTCTGGACAGTTGCGGGAGAGGTGTCCTTGTTTGTTGCACGTGTAGCAACGGCCTTCTTTCTTCTGGACTTCAATGTCTGGTTTCTCTTTTGCAGTGGTCGCCGCTGCTCTTCCTTGGGTTCCTTTGTTATAGTTAGAACGAGAGCGGCCGGCGCGTGTGTCCATTGCATCTGAAGCAGGGGCTGGCATCTTAATGCCCAGCATCTTCGCCAATTGGGCGGGGTTCATTTTTCCTGCTCCCTTCTTCCTTGGAGTTTCTTCGTTAATCCCCCGAATATTCTGGACTGCGGTGTTGTCTGAGTGGTACTGGCGCACTCTGTCGGCCCACCCTCTGAAATCCAGAGGGCGTACCACCTTATAGACGTGGTCCATCATGTGGTAAGGAAGTTTGGATGCAAATAAGGAAAGTGTCGACTGAGCATCCAATGGGTACGTTGCTTCTGCAGCAAGGGATTCAAACTGGGTGATAAACGCATCCACCTCATTTGGTATAAATGAGAGGTGGCGTAGTTTATCTTCTGCCCGTTCCCTTGCTCCCGTATCCTGGAATGCTTGTTCAAAGCCTTGAGACACTGCCATCCAATAGAATTCGTCATTCGGGAGTCTTCTGTTGTTCATTTCCGCAAGGATCCAATTAGTCCATCTCTTGACCCAGTCCTTTACATTTGGTCCCTTTATGAAACCAAGCAGCAGAGCCGCTCGTTTCATAGGTATCGCCATTTGTTCAGCGTCCAAATTCGTGATTCGATACAGGTTGAATTCCTGCATGAATTGGTCCGCAAGCGATTGGGTACCATCAAAGTCAGTTGGGGGGTTTCCTCCAAGTTTGCTGTTTGCCACTCCTGGGCCTGGGCCAGCACCTGCCCCGCCTCCAATAGGGGCGCCACTGGGAGGGGGTCCTCCGCCTTTGGGCGCGCCTCCACCTGTTGGTGTTAAGGCCTAGCGGGGCCTGACTGTGCGACGTGCACTGAGGGTACAAGGGGGCGAGGACAGAGTACAAGGACGAGGTGCTTGGTAAATAGTAACCAAGGTCAAGGGAGTTCTAAGAGACGAGGGCCTGCGAGGGACGACCAAAGAGCAGGGGTTCGAGGGGTAAGTCGACGGACTTAGTAACGAGGTACAAGGGGCTTCGGTCAGATGGCCGAAGTACGAGGGACTAAGTCGAGCGACTTAGGGTCTGTGTGTGCGCGTTGTTATAGCACAAGCGCAAAGCTTCGAGGTGGCTCCCAACTAAGGGAAGACCGACAGTGGTGATGAGATGACGAGAAGGGAGCACACAGTGGGGGAGTAATCAGGTCTGGTATTCGCTAGTAATAAACGAAGACAAGACTGAGGAATAAGCGTATACATGATCAGGCTTATATAGGTCTCTACTCTGGGTCCGTCCCATGAAGGGGATACTATAATGGAGAACAAAAGGCAACGCAAATGGGGAAGAAGGTAGAACAGAGAACAATAGGAAGCACAAAAGGGGAAAGGGGAAGAAGGGGAATCGGAGTAAGAGAGTGTACATGGTAATGAGTCAACAGGTTAGTACTCCGAGGTAGTCCGAGGGTAAGGAAAGCGATAAGGTAAAAAGAAAAGTAAGTCCGTGGTGAGCCGGATCACGACATCACCCCCGCTCTTGGTAGATGCTTCCACGCATCAATCACCTTGGTCCTCCGCCTCCCAGTTGACGTCATCGTAGGCGTCGTAGTCGTTATCGTGAGTGTCGTTCCCATAGAAGGACTGCCACGACTTGAAGTACCACTCACAACCACCCTTGAAGTGCTTGTGCTTGGGAGGGACGCGGCACCTCTCTCCATCGAAGCATCTGGAGTGCGGGTAGAAGCACTTGTATGCAGGGTGACCGACATTGTCGCAGTAGAAGCAGCGCTGCCACATGGGGCAGTTCTTGGAGGAGTGGGTGACGTTGGGGACACGGCACTTGGTGCACTTGAGGGCAGATGGGCGGACGGGCTGAGGATTGGGAAGGGGGGCCTTCTGGGAGGCGTGGGACTCGCGACCCTGGGTCAGGATCCAGCGGGACACACCTGGCTTCTCTTCATCATGAAGCCATGGCATGGGGAAGCGGGTGTAACGCTCCCCTCCTGGGTGCTGTGCTTCCAGGTACTCCCTGATGGGAATACCGGAGGACGCCATTGCGTCGTCGGTGTAGCGTGGGTGAGGAATGTGAGCGTTCCCCATGAGATAAGGATGAAGGCGCGTGCGCGCCTGTGATGTAACCAGCCTCTGCCGGATGACCCCTGACCTCCTCCTCCAGTTGTTCCAAGCATCTGCCAAGTCCCTCTCCCTTTCCAGCAAGACGCGGTGCTCCTCTTCCAGGAAGCGGTACCTGTCGATATCAGCATTGACCCCAACGTCGTTGAGGACCCTTAGACCGGTTTCGACGGCCTCCTTGTCAGGGTGGTTGGTGTGGAAGGGGGAGAGGTCGGTGTTGTCGGGGTAGGCAGGAGGGGGTCCGTGGAAGGGGGCGGCGGTGAGGGGAGCTCCGTAGTCCTGGTAGCGGCCAGTGTCCCTGCGACGCTCTAGGGTGTAGTGGTTGTGGCCCTCGTGGTCCCACTCATAGCGAATGTAGTGGGGACGCTTGGGGGTGCCATCCAACCCAGTGATTGGGAAGGAGTAACGAGTGTGGTTGGCTCGTCGCGAGTCGTAGATCATAAAGCCAGCCGGAGGGTCATCATCGGACCTGTCGTTGCCCAGGTCAATAGAGGAGGCAGGCGATGAGGGGTGGGAGAACGGTGTAAGGGGGCGACGAGGTTCAGGGGTACGGAGGCGGAGATAAGCAGGGGAATTGGTACGAGGGGGAACAGGGAGAGGCTCAGGGGATGGAACCGGGGACTGGATACGGTCGACCAGCGGAAGGGGGTTGCCTAGAGGAGACCCAGGAGCACCAAAGGTTCCCTCAGAAGGGACGGGGGATGTGGCACGCAAGCCGATGCGGTCAGCCAGAGAGCGGTCGTTGGTGGTAACAGGGGAGGTAGACATAGTGGTAGGACGAGTAGTGGTGGGTGATAGAGTGATAGAACGGATGATGAGCGGAGTGGGAGAGAAGGCAGGGTTTAAGTATGGAGTTACTCCAGGTTCGTCCCGAAGGGAGCGGATGGAGCTAGGATTTTGCCGATGGAAGTTGGTGACAAGTTGGTCGGCATGAATGTGAGCCGAGGGTTCCCATGAGTCATGGGCCTCGGAGAAGCCCTTCCATCTGACCAAATATTGCAATTGATTGCGCCTGCGTCGTGACCCTAAAATCTGCTCCACCTCCCATTCCGGTTCTCCATCGATCAGATCAGGGGAAGGTTCCATGAAGTTCGGACCATGCTCAGGTGTTTCCTTGAAAGGGGTGAGAAGGGAAGCATGGAAGACGTTATGTATCTTCCATTGCGGAGGGAGCTTGAGACGGTAAGAGGTGTGTGAAATGGCAGCGGTGACTAGGAAGGGGCCGTAACGCCTTGGGGATAGTTTGGCAGATGGATGGGTGGTGTGAAGGTTCCTGGCCTCGAGCCAGACTCTATCTCTGACACAGTAAGGGGTGAAACGAGTGTGGGACCTAGTCATGAGGTCCTGTGAGTGCTTGATAGCATCTTGTGCCTGCTGGCGTGCTTCCTTTATCTGCTGCATGCGCTGGTCAATGGAGGGGACAGTAGAGAAGCGGAAGGTTTGGTGAACGCGTGGGGTGTGTCCCATGAGAAGGTCAAAGGGGGTCTTCTTGGTGGTAGAACTGGGCCAGGAGTTGTGTGCAAATTGTGCAAGGGGGAGCCAGGACGCCCAGTCATCCTGTTTGTAATTGGTGAAGATGCGGAGATACTGTTCTAGCCATTGGTTAGTGCGTTCCGATTGGCCGTCAGTTTGGGGGTGGTAAGCGGTACTAATGTTCTGATCGATGTGTAGTAATTTGCAAAGTTCTTTGGTAAATGTGGAAGTGAAACGAGGGTCTCTGTCCGAAATGATGCGTTTGGGAAGTCCATAATGGGGAAGTACGTAAGTAGCATAAAGTAATGCTGTTTTCTCAGTGTCTATGGTTTCATTGCAGGGGATGAATATGGAGGCTTTGGAGCAGTCGTGGTCCGTAATTGTAAGTATAGTATCGTAATTGGAGGATAGGGGGAGCTTTGTAATAAAGTCCAAGGCAATGGTTTCGAAAGGAAGGGAATGGGGGTCTGTGGCAATGGGGTAGAGCGGTGGCTTTGGGTTGGTAGGGTTATTTTTGCGTGATTGACAGGTGGCGCAGCCCTTGATGTAGTTGGTGATGGAGATTTTCATGTTTGGCCACCAGTAATCGCGTGAGATAGCCCAAAGGGTCTTGGAAATTCCGGGGTGTCCGGCTGTGAGAGAGTCGTGATATAGGGAAATTACCCCCCTCCTTAGATTGTCATTTTCCACGATGACAAGGCGTGAGCCATTCCAGAGAAAGCCCTCCTTCTGAGTGAGGTTGTGAGAGAGCGTCCATCTAGAGAGAAGGTCCAGCTGTTTGAGTTGGTGGGCTTGTGCATGATCATCGAGGGAGGAGGAGAGGGCAGCATTGACAAAGAGTGAAGGGGGGAGGACAGTGACCTGGTCATTGTCCGCTGAGCCATCATAGAAGTCGGGGTGCCTGGAAAGAGCGTCGGCCTTATTGGAGGCTCCTGGTTGGTGAACGAGTGTGAAATGGTAGTCTGCCAGTTTGGGGAGGTATCTGGCGACGCGACGATTAATGCGTTGGGGGTTACGGTAGTATTGGAGGTTCTTGTGATCAGTGAGGACGGTGATGGGATGGGGGGATCCTGCTAGGAGGTGACGCCAGTTCTCCAGGCCACGAACGACGGCCAGGAGCTCTCTGTCATGGATATCATAGTTCCGTTCTGCCTCAGTGAAAGTCTTTGAGTGGAAGCCGATGGCACGGGATTTTCCCCTATGGTCCTTCTGGGAAAGGATCGCCCCAGTGGCGAATGCGGAGGCGTCGACTTCTAGTTGGAAGGGTTTAGACATATCTGGCTGGGAAAGGGCAGGGTCGGAGAGTACGTGGGAGATGAGGGTGTCGAGGGCGTGGTGACATTCGGGAGTCCATCGGAATGGGGTCTCCTTCTTCAGGAGTGCGGTAATGGGGCGGGCGATGTTGGCAAAGTTCGGAATGAAGGGGCGTTGGTATCCTAAGACACCCAATGTGCTTCTGACCTCCTTGAGGGTTTTGAGGTCGCGTGGCCAGTCACGGAGGCCATCTGCTTTGACAGGGTCGATCTTGATCTGGTCCCCATCTACAATGATGCTGAGGTATTCGATGCGGGGTTGTTCGAAGGCGCACTTGGAGGGTTTGAGGAAGTAAGATTTGACTTCTAGAAGATCAAGGACTTCAT